>JARWLC010000003.1:33862659-35062659 GCA_033318265.1 Phyllotis vaccarum | reverse complement strand
AACAAAACTCAGTATCATCTTAACAGCTGTTATGCTCCAGCTGTATACCAGCTGCCAGGTGAACTGGCAAAAAACCATAGATGGGATCACCCCTTCCAGGAGTTCCAAAAGCTAAAATATCATACATAAGTAGCATTCATGATGGCAGGGATATGCAGTTACAGGATCTGTAATGTGGTACCAAGGAGAATGTAAGGTGGTATGGGCACTTTGAGAAAGATTGATTATTACACTTAATTATAATATGGCCTAACAATTACACTGTATAAAGCTCTTAGTGAGATAGTTCAAGCTCACATCCTTACAATAACCAACAAATGTTCACTGTAGCACTATTTGGAGTAGAAGAAGCAGAAACCACCGAAAACTGTCCATCAAATGATGAAGAAAAAAGGAAAATATTCTCCATTCCTGCAAAGGAATGCTAGCTAGCAATAAAGAGGAATAAAATATTGATATATTCTAAAATACAAATAAATCTCAAAAACATTATGTCAAGTAAAAGAAGTCAGACATAACAGTCTACGTCTATATGATTCCATTTATATGTAATGTCCTGAGAAGCAAATCTAGAGAAATACAGGGTAGATTAGAGTTACCCAAGGCTTAGTGTGGGAATGAGAACTGACTGCAGAGGGGTCAAGGGACTATACTGAGGTGATGGAAATTCTGTAAAATTGGATTGTGGAGATAGCTGCAAAATAGTGTATTTCCTGAAAATCACTGCATTGTACACTCAGTGTAGGTGAATCTTAGAGTACGCAAATATAACCTTAACAAGGTCCTTTTCAAAAGAGTGACAGGCTAGAAATAATGCTTCCAGAGAAGCTGGTTCAGGAGTCTGTGCCTTGAGGTCCACCAAACCACTTCAGAATACCAGACAGGGAGAGGAGGCCAGTGACAGATGTTTGGGGTTGCTTGTCCTTTGTGTGGCACTATTAAAGAAACAGGCTGGCTGTTTTCTGTGACATCACAGACCAAGTTTCAGGAAGGATTTCTCAGAGGAAGTGAGACAGAGCATTAACGATAGATATATTTGCGGATCAAGACAAACTGTGGGGAGGCTACACAGGCAGCTACTGACCTTTGCTGGGGAATAAAAACCCAGATGTCAGCAGTAATGGGTGATGAACACAAGATCAAAGAGAGGACCCACACCACACACTGTGTTTCCAACACAGCTTTGGGTTCTGTCAGTCATATGCTGGCCCATCACAATTTTGTGTATATTTTCTTTGGTCACTCAGGCTGATTATGGGCTTTCTACTTTGTATACTTGATACCTCCTAGTTAATATAAGATATATGTTTCAGGACTGTCGGGGAGGGAGGGAGAAATGTTTTGACAGAAAGACAGGAACTATTGTTAAATTGCTTTGGCACCTTAAAGAATTAGGACTTTGACTGCTCACTCATAAGGTTGCTTAAAGTGATTTAGAAACCAAAGGTTACTATATCTGAAGATTACATGTTTTCTAGCTACCAGCAGAAATAGGCATTCTTTGCTCTATAGCTTTATACTGTTGTGACGTGTGACTAAGTCAAATGGGGGTAGATGTCTACCAAAACACACATGAAACAGGTGAGTCTAAGTTTCCTCATGGACAAAGCAACCCTGACCTACTTATTCCTAAAGGTTATTTTGAAAGCACCTACTTCTATTTCTGTGAGAAGGTGTTTACTGACCCCCACAGTCCTTCAGAAACTGCTCATCTTGACTTTCCTCAGTAAACCATAGCAGGACATGCATGCTCATGAGTGCTTTAGCAAACTGACCATGGATTTAAGCTCTGCAATCAGACAGCACTAGCTAGAACATTGACTCAAAGCTTTGTCCTCAGCAACACTTTGGTAATCAAGTTAGTTATTATATCTAAATTGAGGATTACATCAGATAATCCATATGTATCATTTAAAAGAAGACAGATTATAGCTTTGGAGGCAGACACTGAAAACCTCAGGGGCCTCAAGCCATGAAGATTTATTTTTCATCCAAGTGACATGTCCATGGGCTTTATCGGAACAGTCACTCAATAACACAGGATGAAGGAATATCTACAACTTGAAATACTTGGCTGTTTTTTTATTGCTCTGGGGCCATGGAGGTTTATATTTCTGTACCCACTTATGATTGATTATGTTGGTGAATTGTGAGCAATTCAGTCAAGAGGAGAAGGTGCTTTAGAGCCCTAGCATGCCTCCCCACACTCTATTTCTCTCTCTTAACTAACTACCAGTTTGCATAGGCAGGGCCAGTATTTGAGCAGCCTTTTTACCCCAAACACCTCTCATATTTTCTGACTCAGAGGTACATTTTCACTTATTATAGCAGAGGAGACGTCTTCTGTTAGTCACAAAGAACCGTATTCCACCTAAACTAACTCAAGTTGGACTGAAAAGTCAGTTAGCTCCAATGCCGCATATTCAGTTCGATGCTATGCTTATTGGACTTGGAGAAAATAGCCAGGCTAGCATGAAGCTTTTATACACTCCTGCACATCAAAGACTGTTCTTAAATTGTTGTTGTTGGCCTCAGACCTGTAATCCCAACATATGTAATGCAGAAACAACATGAGTTATGTGCTTAAGAATAGTCTGCTCTAAAGCATTCTATTTCAAAATAACAAAAGCGACAAAAACAGACAACTGAAAACCCAAGAAAAGGCTGTTCCTCAAGACTCTGTGTGTGGTAGGGTAGACAGAGGCATGGCTCTCTTGCAGAAGACTTTAGCACAGTCCCAGCACCCACACCAGGCAGCTCCTAGTCATTTGTAAATCCAATTCTAGGAGAGCTGACACCCACCTCTGACTTCAACAGGTACTACATTCAAGTGCCTAAGTCCCACTCAGACACAAAAATATATATATAATAATTAAAAGTAAAAATAAAGCCACTTAAAACAATGTTTTGGGTGGAATTCAAGCACACAGACCTCATGGAATCACAGGGAAAAATATAGCATAATATAGCACGTTGCTGTCTAGTCTTGACTAACTATGTCAGCTTGGACAAACCTCGAATCATCTTCCCAAACCATAGTGTAGGTACTGAAGTCTTTCCAACTTAAAAGGGGTTGAATTCCAGGAGGATATAAAGATTAAGATTGCTGTGTAAACCACCACAAACTATAGCTGTTGTGGGAGCTGGTGTCCACCATCTAGGGTGCTATAAAGACAACTTTGGTGGTTTGGACCTTTGTGAAAGATATCCACGGGAGTTGGGGTGGGTCAGGGAGAGAAGTCCACAAAAAAGCTCTTTTAAGTCACTCCACATGTATAGAAGATGCAGAAAGGATTTAGTCATAAAAACTAAAGGCAGCACATCTCTCTGAAGCTGAAACGTGTAGGCAACTTTTAAAGAGATATCAGAGGAGAATTTATTGATTGTTTGAGGGAAGAAAATGAGAGATGGATAATAAAGTGCAAGTTGCTACATCCCCTGTCCTGGGTGAAAAATGGGAGCTTCTGATTCTTAAGCCATTGTTGATAAAGGAGCAGACTCATTTATCTTAAAGAGACACATAAAAGAAAAAAAGCGAAATATGATTAGGCCTCTGCCAAGTGTTCGAATTAAATCCCTACCATGGCAATTCCTGCTGCTAGGTGAATGCTTCCCACCAGTAAAGCCTGATTAAGATGCTGGCCCAAGTGATGCTAAAAATGCATGCTGTGAAAATCGCTTCCAAAATAGATTCTTTCTCCAGGGTATACGCCCCAAGGGACTTGCTTTTTCTGTCTTCTCTGTTTTTGTTAGGAAAAGTTGTCAGTTGTACAAGACAGTGTCTTTCATGAGGCTTCAAGCTCTAGCTTCAAAAAGCCCAGTGCTTTTTTGATACTTGCAAGGAAGGTTTCCAGGGAGGAGTTCAGAAATACGAAAGCTTCTCTGTGCACTGGAGCAGGCTACCAATTAACTTGGTCTCCTCTTCAAGTGTTAGTGCCCAAATTGGTCTTCCAAAGGGTGGTGTTAGAAGTACTCTTAAGTCTCTCAGTGGAACTACCAATTTCCATGATTATGTTTAGTGTTAAACTAAGGAGAAGAAATAATTGTGTAGTGATGACAACTACCTCTGCCTCCATGCTTGTGCTCCTAAGCCCTAGTGATCTTCTCATTTGATGAGCTCCTGACAGCTGGATATTGCATAGGGCATCAATGAACACTTGCAGAATCCAGTGTTGTCTTCTTAGTGGACAAACACATGATATGACTTTTTTGATCCTCTTATAAAAAGCATCAGAAGCTGAAGTTATAACATATTACAAAGTAAAGTGAGGCAGAGGAGGATAAAGTGTAAGTATTGTATGTGTGTACACAAGGAATGGGTATGATCCATAGAGAGGGCTAGAGTTTGTTTTATTCTGTTTTTGTTGTTGTTTTGTTTTGTTTGTTGAAAAACCAAGTTGAAAAGGGAAAGCCAGATACTAGAAGATCTGGACAAGGGGATCACTGAAAGGACATAGAGAATGGCTGGTATAGAAGTGACTCTCATCATATGATGTTCACCCTAAGGTAAAGAATAAGAGATGATACACTCAGAGGTGGGAAGGGACCGATTCACAGCATATTAAAAAAGATGCTTCTATGAAATGTGAGCTTGTGCTCTTCATGTATCCAGATGCTCAATAAACACATTAACTCACAAAATGAAAAAACTGAGTTACACTTTAGTTTAGGCAAACTCTAGTTAGATGTTCATGATCACAGAGAACCTCAGATTTCACGGCAAAGGCAACTTTTTAAAACGTGTTGATAATAATAGATTCTGTGACTTTGTTAACTTAAATAACTGTTTTGGAAGAGTCTCTCTGCTTCCTTTATTCTAATGAGTTCATAAAAACAATAAGCCAGAGCACAGGCTTCAGAATCACACTACTGTGCTTTGATGAGCAGATTCCAACAATTAAGAGCTGTAGATGTTTCCTGACCCTTTTACCATTTATAAGATGGCTATCACAATCTCCTTCCTTAAGGACTGAGTGTGTCTGCTTAGCAGGCTTCTCAGAGCAGTGTCAATACCCATGGCAGGCTCTGTACTGAATTATTCATCCTCCTGCTCCTTCAGCTATGTCCTTCTTGATTCTTCTGACTCCTTTCTCTGATTTCCTTTGGCCACACACTATTTAGCATTTACTTGATTACTTGATTCAATATGCTCCAAGGTTTGCAGAAGAGGAAGACAGGAGGGTTGTTGATGGAGCTGTCAGTGTCAAGAGGATGATAAGGGAGAGGGATGAGTCCAAGGAGTATGCCAGAAAATCTGTGTTTGATGGTTCCAAGGACTATTTCCCAGACCATTTTAAATCCAGTAACTCAGGAGCAGAGAAGAAGAAATGTCTTATGGTTCTCAATAAAATTGTGGCTACTTTGTTCCCTGGTCCTGACAGCCCATTAGTGATTTCACCTGGAAATAAGCTATCAAGTAATAAGGGGCTAGAACCAATTAGTGGGATCTAATTTGCTCTTTAGATCCTTTAATAGCTTTGGCATGCATTTCCCACATCCACAATCTATCACTTACCATGGAAAATGGAAAACCTTAAAGATTTGAGTGGTTTTTAGGGACCCAGAGTCAGGATAATTCTATGAGCAAGAAATATAGCCACCCAGGCAATGTTGGATATTAAAACATACATCCCAATGTTGGATATCAAAACATACTTTTTTATACCGTATTTGTGAGATCTAGAGTAATTTAAGTGAACATGCAGTTATAGCTCCAGACATTTGGCTAAATGTTATCCCAAGTTAGACAAGAGAAGATGTTCAAAGAAGCCACTGTGATTATAGTTAACATTCTTTCCTATTATTGTTGCTGTATGAATAAATGTTAATTGTTCTTACCACAAAAAAGGATATACAGTAATATAGATGCTAATTAGCTTGATTTAGCCATTCCACAATGAACCAATGTGGGAGATTGTGTTGTTTCATTGTAAATAATTATCCCACCCACTGGTTTAATAAAAAGCGCTGATTGGCCAAAGGCAGGCAGCAAGTGTGGGTGGGGCTATCAGACTAAGAAAACTCTGAGAACAGGAAGCACAGAGCAGAATTCCAGAGAGAAGCTGGAAGAAGCAGAGGACAACTATGCTGCTCTAAGAAAAGGTACCCAGCCACATGGCTGAACAAGATAAGAGACATGTATTAGTTTAAGGGTAAAGAGCTAGCAAGTGATACGCCTGAGCCTTAGGCCAATCAGCCTCAAATTAATGAAAGCAACTGTGTGTCTCTGCGTGTCTGGGGATCTGCGGGCCTAAACCTTGAGGCAAGGCCCCAAAGTCAAGGCCAGAAACCTCATACTACAAATGGCAGCCAAATGTGGGTCATATACATGATATATATCCACATAAAGCCATAGAAAGCTTAAAAAATGGTCTAGAGGCCAAAGCAGCTTTTAAGTTGTGTCTCTCACATAAGCCATGGTACAGAGATGCCCTGGTGAGGCCTGTGAGCTTGGGCTGAAAAATGACGGGCTTTTAGAATGCAGCTTAAGGTATAAAATGGCTGGTTCCTGAAGTTTCACAGGAGCCTAGATAGAAGAAAAAGCTATGAATGATTTATTTAAGGTTTCTGTTCATAAGGACAAAAAGGGAACAGAATCAAATATGGCTTTCTAGTGGCAGTATTTTCTTGGATCAGCTCTATTTGCTAGAGGCAAACTGAGACTTGGCTTTTTTTAAGAGAAACTTCCTGATTCAGCCTTAGAGGCAAAACTCTTGAGTCTTTTAAGAGGCCTTGCTGCCTAATACTTAAATGGAGTAAATGAGCAGCAGATGGCAAAGCTTTACTTGGTAATTATATGGACCCTAAAATTCCCCAGAGTACCTGGGCTAAAAAGATAAATTCTGTGAAGTTAGACTAGGAGCTAGGTGGAGCCATCCACCCATTCTACCAACCTTGAATTCTGGCAGATTAAAGGTGTGTTCAGAAACAAAGAAATAGAAGAATCTAGGTGGAGTCAGTCACCCTAGCCAAGCAAAGGTGTGGTCAGAGACAGAAAAAGTTAAGAAATAAATATACAATAAAGGCAGTTTTTTAAAAAAGTCTAAGTGGTTTAAAGTGTGTTGAAAAAATATATATACATAGGCTTAGAGAAAGAAAAGAAAAAAGGTAGAGGAAAAAAGCCTTTTAAAAAGAAATAGAGTAAAATAAATAAATAAATAAACAATAAGCCACTTAAAGATGGAAAATACAAAGAATGTAGGGATACTGTATATTATTGTCTTATCTTTAAGCTTCTTGATTGAAAATGACTTAGTAAAAGCTGCTAAGAGACAGTTGATTATAAATGATGCTGGTCTAATTCAACCTATATATTTTGTAAATGAGTTGACTTTAAAATTGAAATTCAAAGATATGTTACTTTGGAGAAGAGGTATTTTTTTAATTTCCACAGAAAATGAGAGGCTGTGGATTTATTCCTGGATAAAGAACATAAAGTTTGATAGAGGAAGACCCCCTGAAAAATTTCCAATAGAAATGAATGACTCAAATGATTCAGCATTTCAGAGAACCTCTGTTGAAGTTTCCAGATATCTGTATCCAGAACAATTTCAAGGGGACTGGCTGAGATGACCCAGCCTTATAGACTACTTCACTAAAGACTTGTGCATAATCCTACATTTTTCTTTGGATTCCCATGGGATTACCATGCCCCCATTCAGCAGGAAGTAGCCTAGAGAACAATGCCCACATTCTCAAAAAACGGATTATGGATGTTTATGTTGACGCCCACATTCCCAAAACATGGATTATGGATGTTTGTGTTTATTTACACTGTTGTTTATAAGTTGTTATAGATAAGGGGGGGAAAGAATATTAGATCTGGAGTTCTTTTTGTTTTAAGAAGAGAAAGGAGGATATGTGGGAGATTGTATTGTTTCATTGTAAATAATTATCCCACCCACTGGTTTAATAAAAAGCGCTGATTGGCCAAAGGCAGGCAGCAAGTGTGGGTGGGGCTACCAGACTAAGAAAACTCTGAGAACAGGAAGCACAGAGCAGACTGCCAGGGAGAAGCCGGAAGAAGCAGAGGACAACTATGCTGCTCTAAGGAAAGGTACCCAGCCACATGGCTGAACAAGATAAGAGACATGGGTTAGATTAAGGGTACAGAGCTAGCAAGTGATATGCCTGAGCCTTAGGCCAATCAGCCTCAAATTAATGAAAGCAACTGTGTGTCTCTGCATGTCTGGGGATCTGCGGGCCTAAACCTTGAGGCAAGGCTCAATAGTCAAGGCCAGAAATCTCATACTACAAACCAATATGTCAAACACCAAAGTTTTATGTGCTAAACTATATATGTGTGTACATACACACACACACACACACACACACACACACAGAGTTTATCACTAAAAGGCATGTTGGATATGATTTTCCCCAATATGATTAGCATTTTTTGGTAGACTAAGCAAATGTCCTTCCTAATGTGGATGGGCCTTATTCAATCAGTGGATATCTTGAAGAGAGTGTAATCGCAGTCCCTTTTTGTAGCACATATTTAGACAGAAACATGGTCTTCTTCCAGACTTCCAGCTTTTGTAATTGTCCTGGAGTTGCATTGTTGCTCCTTTGAGATGTTGGAGTGACAACTGCAGACTCTGGGACTAGTCATCCTCCATAGTCACATAAGCCATTTATAATATATTTATTCATGAACCTACGGATCCCATCTATCTATCATATCATCTCTCTCTTTTTTTTTTCTCTCTCCTACCTACTCCTCTCTACCTACTTACCTATTATCATCCCTATTCTATTCTATTCTATTCTATTCTATTCTATTCTATTCTATTCTATTCTATTCTATTCTATTCTATTCTATTCTATTCTATTCTATTCTATTCTATTCTATTCTATTCTATTCTATTTTCCCCTCCCCTCCCCTCTCCTCTCCTCTATTCTGTTTCTCTCACAAATTTTTAACAAAAAACTAGAGATCCTTATCCCCACATGTAGAAAGAGAACCTTATAACTTTGAGCTAAGACTTTGTACATGTTAGACAATCTCTTCATCTACCACACACCCCTTAAAGCTATGTCATACCTGAATCAATGCCACACTTGCCAATGTCACAAGCTTTCTTAGCTCTTGTAGAACCAATAGTCCTATTTGCTATTGTTGCACCTGTTGGTTCCTCCCTTCCCATGAGGAGGATAGCTCCTGAGAATTCTTAAGCACAGGTTCATAGCTCTTTACTAGACTCTACAGGTTATAAAGCAGCCAGACACACGTGGTCCATGACTAACAGACTCAGGATAATCTTGACCTTGCCTTGAGGTATGCCTGTCACAGGAGCTAAGACATCAACTACTTAATGCACTGTAATCTTAGGTATTGTTTGGTAGGAGATTACAGCATCTCAGCCATCTGTTGTTAGTTTGTATTGTACACACCTACAAAGGGTCACAAGAGATTTACTTTTATTTTCTCCATGGTCCTGTATCAGACACAGTAAGATTTCCTATCCTCACATTCATGTTAGACAATATAACAAGAAAACAGCCTTCCTTTTCTCATGTATAAATCGTGGCAAAAGGAAAAATGCATAAAGTGAGGAGACAGAGTGAAACCTCTCTCAGCTCCTGCATAAAAATACATGTGAGATCAGGCTGAGGGGAGGGAATTCTTCTGAGAGGATGCTCTGCTTCTATTCCACACCTTAATCTACTATAGACAACTTTCCATCTGGAAAACACACCCCCACAGCTTAGTCCCAAAGGAGACACACAGGCCCCCTTCATTACTCTACTAGTATTTTCAATTATGGATCAAATCCTATTATTCAGAAGATATGAACTGGCCCATGGGAACGTTTCCAGAAATAATCATTCAGAATTAAAATCTGATTTAACCAAGACAACTCCAGGAAAACACATGTCCAGGTAAAAAGAAACCCTTGTGACAGAAATGGTTGTGTTATTCATTCTATGCAGAGGGTTCTGGGAAAGCTCTACAATTGTTTTCTTTTAAGGAAAATGTTTTATCATCTAAGGCACCCTGTTTTTTCCTTTATTTTAAAAAATCACAAAATGCCTTTTAGTGGGCAAGCCCTAAAAAGGTAGTATCTGTCACCATGACTAGTATATGTGTAAGAATAAGAGCATGTCAGAGAAACACACAAATACACAAAAAGCCAGTTCAAAGAAGCAGAGTAAAGGGAGCATACGAATAGCTTAAGAAAGTGAACATTTCAACAGGTATTCAGAAGGCAGATTTGGCATGTCTCACTAGTTTCTTTCTGAACTTAAGTTTTTAAAAGGGCATGCCTTGTGTGATACTGCAATGGCAGCTTAACATCCAAAGGGCCTTTGCTCAAATGCCAGTTGGATGCCAACTCCTACTGTTAACTTTGAATTCTGTCTTTTAAAAGTAGGAACATGCTGTCTAAGAATTATCAAGGCTGAACAGGTTTAATTTTCCTGGCATGTTGCAAGGTGATCTATGGAGGCATCACAAATGTAACTTCTAAGTAAAATATCGAGACATGGCCTTGGAATATTTTGCTTTTTAAAAATGACATCCTAAAATTAGAGGCTCTATTTTTTGAAGTATTTATTTGATTTTTATTTGTATGTGTGTACATGTGTGTATCTATTTATAAGTGGTCATGTGCACATGAGTGCAGGTGCCTTCAGGGACCAGAAGAGGGTACCAGGTCCCCCAGGGTGGGTGAGCCACCAGATAACTGGGAACTGAACTTAGATCCTTTATAAGCTATATATCAATTACCCTCTGCACCATATTTCCATCTCCAAGGTAGAGATTTCTTCATCCAGGATGATGTCAAGTTTTCCTGTTCTTTACTGACATAGATTATGAGTTCTTTGGTCATTGTAGACTGAAGCCAATAGAGTTATTTCCCATAGGTCCAGGCCTAACATATTGGATTCATTTGAGTTTATTTCTTTGTTTATTAGAAAGACCTGGTTTCTATTATATCTATTTCAGACACTGGGAAGAATTCAAAACACATCTTTCTGCATCAGTGCATGTACTCTTCAGTTCTTGACACCTGAAATATCCTGGCTGAGGCAGCCTTTCTAACTTGTGGCAAATGGTTGCTTCTCTTGAATGCTTGGCTCTGTGAATAGATGGATAGTTATTCTGAGTTCTGTTCTGGAGATGGAAAAAATGTGTAATTGAGGAAAACCCCAAAGCAGACACTACTGTTTAGAATGGCAGGAGAAGAGGGGAGAATACCCTCGATAACATTTGACTCCTATTCAAATTTTCCAAGCACAAAAACAAGAGTGATAACAGGTAGACAAGTGTGTGGTAGGAGCCATTGAGCATTTAATAGAGGTGCACCCAGAATATCAACTGCAATTAATGTCATTTTATTTCCCCCAACCTCAGGTAACTTAGTTCTCTCTCATAGTCACGTATCTGAGACTGCTTATTCCTTAAAATGTCACAGCTGGAATTATGTTAATATACACTTTCACAAACGCACATGCATGCATGCACACACGCACGCACACGCGCACACACACACACAGACACACATTTGTCTAATTCAAGTCCTTGATCATGGAGTAGAAAAGGAAAGACCACATTTCTACTTCAGCTACATTCATCATATTGCTGTTCCTGCGAACATACCAAATAGGTCTCTTTCTAGGGACCATACCAAATGTCTATACAAAATTAAGTATCTATTGTTCGCTGTACCTCAAATGCTATTTTTTGTTCTCTGAGTGACTTACTGGACCCTCCAGTTAACTCAGAAATTGTTTCCCAGGCCTTCTCTGACTGCTCTGAGACCAACAGCTCTTCTTTCATCTGCTCAGTGACCCTGCTAACACCTTTTATTCCAGTTTTTCCTCACTTGTGTGTGGGTTGGCAACATCATTAGAAAGTATTTCCACATATGCAGGAAGACTTTAAATTACAGCTGGATCAATGCATGGCATGTATTAAAGGTATTAATATACATTGGAAAGCTACTTGATAAACAATAAAATCCACTGAATCATTAGTAATATCTATTATCATCTTTATTTTTAATTAAGTTTTCTATCAGAGCTCCAGGTTTTCTATCCAGAGTCCTGGGATTTATAAACTTTTCCAAGAGTGGATGAACTCCTCAGAAATAGTGAACACATTTCATAAGTATTTCTTCAGGCTTGAGTTAAAGTGGAGCCAATCAATTCCAGTTGAATGGACATATGAACCAAGGCATGGAGAATTGCAGAAGAGATGTGAAAGGAAAGTAGATGGTACCAAAATCAGCCATCTGACCCATGAAACTGACCAGTCCCCAAGACTCTAAACCAGTTAGCATCAAGGATACTGGGGCTGGACTACAATCCAGAGGTTTGGTGTGAAAAGATGGTCAAAAAGCAGTGATAGTGTCGTGGTGAATCAAATGCTCAGAAATAGGTGAAACCTACATCATTGTTACATGATAACAGACATGAGTCTCGAACGGGGCAGAAGGTACAGCTCATGGTCTAGAGATTCTGCTAAGTGGAGAGGGATCATATGCAGATGGGTTTCCTAACGGCATAGTCAGATGTGGCAGAGTGCTTGGCCCAAGTATTCCTTGCACTAAAAATGTCATTCAGTCAAATGTTTATCTCTCCTGTCACTCTTGCATCACTCACTTCATCAGATTCATGGGAGATAAATGAGATTTCTCATGACAATGAAATTCTGGCTCCAACTCTGTTTCTTAGAGATAAATTAGGTCTGAAATAAGCATCACATCTATACCTAACAGAAGTCTAAAAAAATTAAGAGAAATGGGAAACCTTTGAGGAGGTATAATACCAGCTTGCCATTTAATGGGAAAAGACAAATGGACTCAAGGTTCTACAACCACCTGAAGTACACTATGGTAGTCACAGAGACAGGACAATGAGTTAAGACTTATGCAACATCTTAGACTTTTTTTTTCCCACTTCAGTATGCATTAGCATTGAATGATACTCACATAAGCCACACTTTCTAAAAGTTACTATGGAACAGAAAGGTTATGCAACAAGCCTACAAGGCACCCTATCTCATTCCAGTGCTGGACCTACACAAAACTCAAATATATATTCATAGAGGAGTTCTGAGCAATATGGAGTAGAGGCTACTTTTGTCATTGTGTGAGCTGATCAAGCAAAAAGTCAAAGTAAAACAAACCAGACTTTATCCAAAGAAGAGAAACAAGAAAAGTTTTGGAAATCTATGAAAGAAGTGCAGGAAATGAGTAGTAACCAATACCCATGTGCAAAGCACTGAGAGGCAAGCTGAATGCTCCCCTGGCTCACCCCCACCTCCTAACTGCATCTCCTGATGTGGGGGAAGATTTTTGGTAGTTCCTTCAAAAAGATAAGCTGGGTAAACCAAAGAGTCCAGAGTAATGTATGCTCTGGTTGGAGTAGGTGGCCACACTTTCCTAGGATGTACCAAGAGCCCCATCTAATGTAGACATGTAGTTGCTTCTTTTTGGATGAGTAGGCGAATATGGAGTGAGTAGAGTAATAAAGGTCTATAGTATATATATAAAAGCATAGAAAACATTTCAATTTTTTTCATGAATCTGTAACTCAAAACAAAACTCTTGATATGGCCACAGACTAGATTCAGCTCAAAAACCCCAAAGCACATGTTTGGGAGACTGTGCTTGATCCTTGTACGTCTCCCCCCACCCTTGGCACTGGAACCTAATATCAGGTTCACCGGCCAGGCAGTGACCTCCATGTGTTCATCTCAATGTATCAAACAGATGGAAGCACCTGAGGAAGGAAGTGAGAGGAGAGAGATTCTCCTAAGAGGTCCTGAGTGAAAGATTCTCCTATAGCCTGTGTGGATAGAGGCCATGATTGGTCAGAGCAAAGGAAGCTGGTTTCCTTACACATTTACTTGCACAGGCCCAGGGAAACAGGAAAGAGGATGCAGTTGTGTGCTCAGCTGTGCTCATCTCTCTCAAATGTTTCCATGGAGCATGCCTTCTTATCAGTTCTGTTTTATAACTGGCCCTTATGAAGGGGTCATCAGTCCGTGTTAGAAGCACGCCCACTTCTTCTTTGAAGTCCTATACAAGTATTATGATAAATTCACTCCTACAACACATGCCAGAAAGAAAACCCCAAACGCATGCAGATGAAGTGAAATACCAGTAATCCAAACTTCAGTTTACCTGATCTTGGGCTAACCTAGGCTAATAGAGTTCAGGTTTTTCTGGGGGGTGAGGGAGATATTAAATAAAAAAATAAAGCTGCCAAAATCCAAGAGCTTGCAATTATGATTTTGTCTTGAAAAAATTAAGATTTATTGAGAAAGCCCAAATTCTCATATGATGACATCCTGACTGAGGTTCAATAGTCACTTCTTTTCACATGCTCAGGACTTTTGTCTGGGTTCAGAAGATCATGGTTACTTTCTACTCTGGCTACTCTACTAAATCCCTACCCCAACTTCCTATTTCCTTTTTATCCTCTAGGCTTTTTGAATTTGAACCTCAATGTTAATGTGTTATATTAAGCAAGAGTAGCTAATTTTTAAGCTAAGAGGGCTTTAAACTATAGAAATAAAAGTGTTATGGTAGAGTTCCAAATCCCCACGTTCTAGATGAGAGAATAATGTGTATTTTTGTTGCTGACATTCCCCATGCATTGATCTCATGGGCACTATCACGCTCTCCCCTTCATGATGAACAATCCACCTATTATTGTGCACTGGATTTCTCAGATGGCAAAATCAATGCCAGAGAGATTTAAAGATACATTCAAAGGTCCAGTTAAGTGAAAGGGTTAGTGGATGAGCAGGACTCAACTCTATAACAATCTTTTCTTTTACTATAGAGTTAGTTCTTCTCTCACAGAATTTCTCAGTGAGCACCATGACCTTTTATCTGGGTGCTGCAGGCTTGGCCTTTGGAAACAGCTATTTAGCTATTGAACCTGTGAAGGTCAATTTTGAAAATACCTTCACCTCTTGAAATGTAGTTTTGGAAGATGTCTTACAGAAAGCAATAATAGGAGAAAGAGACAAACATAAAGACCACACCTGAAGTTTAATAGTGGCTTTCATGTGGAAAACAAAGCACCAACACTATTTTTGAAGAGAGATTCCAGGAAAAGAAAGGTGTCAGAAACTTAGGATATCTGCCCAGGAATGGCAGTACAGACAGATCAAGAGAGGAGCTGTGTTTGTTCTGATAGCAGAACTGACAAGGCCTTTACATCCCAGATTTCATCATGAGTACCAGATGTTGAACATGAAGCTGCGGGATATACTGTTTGCCTTGCTGGGTTTTGATCTTGCTTTGATCTCATCATCCTTTCCTACGCTCCTGTTCTTCCTTTTTAGAATGGTAGCATTTGTTGTGTGCCATTGTCTTTGAGAAGCATTATAGCTAGCCTGATAAAACCACAGTTACCCTGTTCTGGGTAATGTGCCTAGGCTGGTGCACTAGCCACTTCCTGCTGAGACAACCTGGAGTCTGCCACTGTACCTGCTGATTGATGAGGCACATTCATCAAAATGCAGGAGGCCAATGAGACACAACACTACTAAAAGAGTCTCCAGCTGCCAGTAGGAAATCAGGAGGGGTATATAGGTTTGTCTTATGTCTATAATAAAGGCATCTGCTGTTTTCTTCTCACCTGACTCCCAGTGTCTGTGCCACTGACACTACACCTCCGCACCTCTCTCCCAAAGAGTGCCCGCATAGAACAACCTGTAACATCCAGTGCTCAAACATGGGCTTGATGCCTGTGTGGGCATGGGCATTAGTTAGGGTCTGTTTTTTGTGTTGCCATTCTTTCTTGGGTTTTGCTTTTTGCTTTATGCTGATGGTGTTGCATTGAATGCTCCTAGGCTTGGCTCCTCTGGACATTTTTTTTCCTCTAGAGGTGCTGTTTGGTGCCCGCTGTTTGGTGATCATTCTGGTCAGTCCCTCAGTGTTCTGTATACTTGATCCCCTCAGAGGTGAACATTGGGATACTCTTTCCCCTTTCTCTTTTGTTTGTATCTTTGTCAGTTTAGGGAGGCATGTCCTTTCAGTTTTGGTTCCCTGGAGCCACCACATAAAAGGCTAACCCCTCCATCCCCCAGGAGCAGCTCCCAACTGCCAACTTCCAGTCCTGAGACACCATGTGGGCATACTGCTGTGGCCTAATAAACCACGGAAGTCCTACATTAAACTCAAGTCATCTGGGTCCAACATACCTGTTGTCTTCTCTTCTCTGTACCCTTTTTGTTATTACCAGTTTTAAGTGTCTATTATAGCATATGTCATGACAGCTGTCTGTCATCAACAAGACCACCCTCCAGGTGCTTATGGCACTACAGTCTTCTCACCGCAGGCCTCCTCATGAGGCTATATGGGCTTGGTTGATGGAAATCCGGAAGACTGCCTTTTAAATAACATTTCCCCCTCCCTGGCATGCTTCCCAGAGTAGCAATCCTTTGAAGGCTGGTAGTCAATGATGGGTAAGGACCTGTTCAGCAGGCCACACTAAGAGAGGCACAGTCCATTAAGCTGGATGCTTTCTGAGGCAGGGATAACAAGGCCAAGGACAGACCCTCAGTTCCTACTGAGCTGCCAATAAAATAATAAATACATAAATATATGGAGGAACAAAGCCTGCTAGCCTGATACAGCAGCAGTTAACCTATTCAGGGTAATGTGCATAGGTATGTGCTGTAGCTGCTTCCTACTGAGAAAACTTGGAGTCTGCAGCTGCACCTGATTGGTGACATGTAATCTTCAAAATGCCAGAGACCAATGAGAACGGAACAACACAGTTAAAGGATTCTCCAGCTGCCAATGGGAAATCAGGAAGGGTATATAAATCTGCCCCATATCCACAATAAATGAGTCTGTTTTTTGGTTCTCACCTGACTCCAAGTCTGTATCATTGACTCTGCACCGTCTCATCCCCCAGGGGGTAACCAGATAGAATGACCCATAATGAAACATGATTTTTTTTTTCTGAATACATAGGATCTCAGAGTTAAGAAACACCCTTGGGTGAAGATGAAACTAGAGCTTTCTACTTTAAATGGTCTTGGAATTGTTAAGGGCAATGAGGATTTTTGAAGTTGCACTGAATGCATTTTGCATTATGGAATGTCTATGTACCTCTAGATATAAGAGCTGGAAAGTTATGGCTTAGAAGTAATGCATCTGGGAAGCAAATTAAAAAGGGGGTGTGGAATAGTGATGATTAATATTGCCAACTTGGCAGGTTCTAAAATCATGTAGGATGTAAGCATGGATATGGGAAGTTATCTAGGTAAAACTCTGTGTATGACTGACTGTAAGGGATTATTTAGAATAGAATAATTGGGATAAAAACATCCACTCAAAAGAAGGGTTGGCATCATGCCCTGTGCATCTGCTCAAAGTAGGAAGCTAGACAAACATCAATATTCATCCCTCTCTAATTCTTGACTCAGATGCAATGTTCCCAGTTGCTTCAATCTCCTGCTCCCTGGACTTTCCTATCACGACAAACCACATTATTGTCTCCTCTCCTTCTTTGTGTTGTTTGGGCCATGTATTCTGTGTGTGGTAAGTAATAAAGAAAGTAACTAATACAACAGAGCTGAACTGACCTGAGTAAGTCCATAGTAATGACTTTCAGACAACCACTAGGGCCATGGGAACAGGCTCAGTGGACTACTTCACTCCTGGCTGCCAAGAGAGTTTGTGACAGTGACTTGTCATACTGCTGCTTTAATCACCACAGTAAGACAGAGGAGAAATATAAGGAAGAAAATCTAGAAAGTAACTCTTCAAACACCTTTCAAGGCAGCTGTTGATGTCACTGCATTCACAGGACAATGGCTAGGAGCACCAACATAAGTTTGAAGTAGCAGCATTTTCATGTTCATGGGAAAAGAGGTTAGCAGCACTTCAGGAACCAACTGAATAAATAGGAAACTTGCTATTGTAGCAGGTCTATGAGTGGCAGTTATCTTTCAGTTCTGCTGGACATCTTCTCAACTGTACAAAGAAAGAAGTCTGAGTCTTCCGTTTTCCCATCTCCTCAGTGCCCTTTTTTCCTTTTTTTTTTTTTTTTTTTTTTTTTTGTGCACAGTTACAGGCATGCACGTGCATGTATATGAATGAGTGGAAACGCCAATGTTAGAAGTCTTTGTCAATTGCTCCTCTATCTTATGGTTTGAGACAGGCTCTCTCTCAGGTCTTGGAACTCGTGAATAGTTTGGATTCTCTGACCGGGAAGCCCTAGTAGACTTCCACCTCTCTCTCTTCAGTGCTGCAATTTCAGCCTCACACTATGATGCTCACAGCTTTTTACAGGGCTTGACGTAGAACTTAGGTCTTCGGGCTTCTGTGGTACAGACTTACTGATGGAGCCTTTTCCCAGCAGTTTGGAACATTTCGGATCCTCTCTACGTCCATGCCTTTGTGACAGGGCAAATCAGGAACATCCAGTCAAATCAGATACCGCTGACTTAAAGAAAAGAAGTTAGTCTTCCCTGACCTCAGCACTTTAGCTGCTAAGATAGGAGTCTCAAACTCCAAATGTCCACAGAGGTGAGGGCATATATGCAATATGCAACTAAGGGGACACTAGGAACAGACCTGGGACTTCAGACCTAGGGACGTGGCTTTGCCATTGTCCTTCTTCTTGTTTTATAGCTTTACAAGACAAATTCAGTAACTTAAGGCTATGGAGACAACTACTTGGTAGCCGTATTTTAGCTTAAAATCTCTTTTTGAGCAGCTAGAGAGACAGCCCAGAGTCAAAAGAGTGTTTGTTGCTTTTGCAGAGGAACTGGACTTGGTTCTATTTCCAAAGAATTTAGCACCTTCTTCTGGCTTCTGTAGGCATCAGGCACACACACAATGCAAAAAGCAACAACAAAAACCACTCATACAAACAAATAAAAACAAATCTTTAACACCTCCCCCCACCCCTGTGTGTGTGTGTGGCACATACTGGGTATATAGGTCCTTACTTTCAACTTTGAGAAAGGCTCTTCTTTTTTCCATTTGTGACTGTGTAAGCTAGGCTAGATAGTCTGTGAGCTTCCAGGGACTCATATATCTGCTGACAATATCAGTGAAGAAACACTAGGATTATATAAGCATAATATCATGCCCAACTTTTACATGAGTTTTATTGATTTGAAATGAGGTCTTCAAGCTAAGCTTGTGTGCCAGATACTTTACTAACTATGTGATCACCTTTTCAACTCTGTAAAGTTTTAGCCTTAATATATGTAACACCCTCAACCCCCCACAGAGAGAGACACACACAGAGAGAGGTGTCATCCATCTGTAGATTCTGTATCTACAGATTCAGCTAACTACATAGTAAAAATATTTAAAATCTGCATCTATTTGAATGCGCACACCTTTTAAAAAGTCCTCTAAACATAACAGTATAACAACACCTCAATAATACTTGCATTGCAAGGGGTACTGCAAGTCATCCAGAGATGACATAAAGTCTGCGGGAGGATGCACATTGACTATGTACAAATACTGCAGCATTTTATGCAGAAGATTAGTGTATTGTTGGGTTTAAGGACCCATAAACAATTTCCCTGCAGATATCCAGGAATAGGGTGCTAGAGAGATGACTTAGATGTTGAGAATATTTGCTACTCTTGCCGAGGACCAAAGTTCTATTTGCAGTATGATCAAAGGCTCACAGCTGTCTATTACTCCCTCCATCTTCTGACCTCTGAAGACATCTGTACTCACAATGCATATTCAGATGTAGATGCAAACATGTACTTAAATGAAAACTAAAACTACTTTTTTTAAGGTAATCAGGAACAACTGCAAATATCCTTTTAGAACATGGAAAAGACCAAGCAAACACAGGATTGGCTCTCTGACTGAAGGCAAATTAGAAGGTAGAATGAGTTGTCAGAAAAGAATCATAGTACTATCTTTCACTTACAATGATGTAAGTGGGAAAGATCAGTGCAATGGGGAGATGTATGGAGTTTATGGCTCAACAGGAATCTCAAACGTTGAGGGCTTGATTTCACACCAGGGTGTCAGGCCAAGAGCATCTCCTGGTGTCTCTTCCAGTAGGCTTTCATTAGGCTTAGTGGGGGCCCAGAAACTAGAGACAAATAATGAAAAGAAATTTATATGTTGTGCTTCAATTACAGGTGTTATATCACTCTAGAAAGTGTTATCACTTTATGGATGCTGAAAGGATCAGGAGGTTTACTCTGCATCTCATTCACACAGCTGATGGCACACAGCCTCTGCACTTAGCTCTAAGTTCAGCTATAGTTCCACTGATCTTCATCCTCTACTTTACATATTGTCTAGATTTCTACCCAGCAATATTTGATTGAAACATAGTTTTTTCTTCTATTGCCTGCTAATCAACAGTATCATCTCACAAAACAAGTTCTGAAAAGTGCTGCATTTTGCACTTAATGACATAGAAAATAAGGGATTTAAAGGTAAATTGAAGATCCTCATTACCTCCATTACTGCTAGGGCAGATCATTACAACAAACTGGAGATGAAGTGCCCAGGGCCTTGACATAACATTCATTTATTGCTTTTTTCTTGTAGATATTTTTAAGCCATGCTCACTGTGGCAAGCCCGGAAGAGGCAAGTTTCCACATCAAGGCAGGAGGAGATGGTGCTTAGCCCTCTTGAGAGAATGCTCCATCACCAGAGGTCAAGAGCTAGAGTACTGTCTGCAGGAACACTATTCAAGAGACACCTCTGGCTCCTTGCTCTGATCCTTAGGGCTGTTGCAATGAGTTTTTTGTGACATAGATTTTCCAGTTGCCTTCTCATTTCTCTGAGAGCACTCAAAAAGCCATGATCTTTGCCAAAATTTATCCAAGGGCATAGGAAATGGAGGGTGTAAGCAGGGGCTTACCATGGGGTATATTGTTTTGGAGGAGAGAAACCTTGCCATCATCTGCTTCATTTGGCATGATAAGGGCTCTGGTTCCACCATCGTATTACAGAAAAACACATACACATCTATCCAAACAGCCACAGTACTCCGTTGGTAGCAGTCTACCAACAAAATCTTAAACTCCAAAACAGAATCTAAGAAGATTGGGGTCTGAATGCTCTTCTAAACTGCTTTCCACTTCAGTTAGCAATGACAATTGCATGTGTTTCCTCTTTCCCCCTTTCTCCTTATATTCACCGAATTAACGCTCTGTCTAAAAACGCAGTTGCATACAGTTCAGGGATATTGTGAGAGCCACAAAGCTCCTTCTGGGTTCACAAAATGTATTTTCTTCCAGAAAAAAACCCTTGCTGAGATCGCTGTGTGAGGATCTATTCTAAGACAAACCTATGACTTAGATCATTTGATACTGGCTGGCCCGGACAAGTATTTTTAAAGAGGAAGGATTTAGTATACTTCTCAGAAGCTGATTAGAATTTCCAGAGTCACTGAGAAGCCTGGATATGCTTCTCCCTCAGGCACCAATTTTCCTCTAAGTGATCCTGCTGAAGAAGGCCTGGATTTGCCATTTTCTACCTTCTAATTCCCTTGAGTTCAGTATTTAACTGCAGAAGCATTACACTGTTCCCTATTTCCTGGGGGGGGGGGGGGCATTTTTCTCTTCTCCTGTCTCAGATATGGTTTTTCAATGTTCTGAACTCAAACCTCAAATCTAACACCTATTTTTACAGTCATCCACATCCAGTCTGCAATTGGCCATATTGGAAAATAATGATGGTACTAGAAGGTGGTCTCTTAAACTGCCAGAGGGAAAGCATGCTGATTGCTAAATCTTTGATCTCATCTCTCTCTCCCCTTCCAAGCTCCTTTATCAAATTTACTCTGTTCTTGTTTCACCTACATACCCAATTTCAGTCAGAAATAACTCTTTTCTCACTTTATGGATTTTACAAAGATGAAACAAAATCTCATCATTTTCCTGGGTAGAGAGCTAAGAACAGAGGCTGTCCAGAGCCTCCACAAAATGCCAAGTTATTTCTTAGAGCCAAAATTCTGGCATAGACGGAGGAGATGCTCTTCAGTTCCCATCCCTTGAAAAGGGTCAATTAGTAGTTGATAGCTGCTGGGGAAATCACTCTTCCTCCTCCTCCTCCTCTTCTTTCTTCATCTTTAACATGTAGTCATTGGAAGGCTCCAGTGGACAGCCAATATCCATCCACATGTGGCTATCAGTAACTGGACTTAGTGGGTTATTCAAAGAATGAGCTTAAGTTGAAGAGGATTGGCATCATCCAGTTCTAGTAATGATTGGATAATGAGTTCTACAAAGACCTACACCGTCCAAGTCTATCCAGCTTTCATCCTAAGGAGGAGGTTATGGGTGGCGGCTTCTTAAACCAGAAAACAGCAAAACAAAAGAGGTGATTCATCTGGCTTCCCTCTGGAGCCCTAGGGAGTTTAGGCTTTGAGTTCTAAGGAACCCCCTGAATGGAGTGCTCTCACTTTAGAAACTTTACATCTCTTTTTCTCCCTGTGTCCCCCTCACCTGCCCCCACCAGCAAGTACCCCCAAATTCTTTGCTGCTCATCCACTCTAATCCTTGAAGATGCCCATAAAGCTTCTTATAGGTGAAATGTGCACACCTGGTACATGGTGCTACCAAAGAAGTTCAGACCTCGGTGTAGCCCAGCAGGTGTTTGGATGATAGAGAAGTTGTTGGAAGTATTATGGTGGGAGAAACAGTAGGCAAGGAATATACTTCTATCAGACTTAAGTTCCTCCAGGCAATTGAGCTAAAGCCGTAAGCTGAAAGAACTAGTCAGCACAGATTTCTACATAAGAGACATATCATCCTATCAGAGAAAGAACTCAGAGGTGGAACACGATTTTTCTTTTTATGAACGGGCAGCAGATGTCCCCTGTTCTCTCCAGCTCAGGGAGAATGCCTAAGGAACTCTTAGCATGAGCATTGGTGTTCTGAAGACATGCTATGGCAGAGACATATTTCCAAATGAATGATGGCAAGGAATTCAGGACAGGAGACAAAGTAATCAGAGGATAATGGTGGTTTCAGCTGGAGTGGATTTGTAGATATATGAGAAGAATCATTTCAAGAATGAATCAAAATAATGGATGGTTATTATTACTAATAAAGGCTCTTATTCTACTGTATACCCTCATTATTATTATTAATATTTTATAGAAATTCCAAAATAAGAGAAGGCATCTCTAGACTGGTTTTTATTTAAAATGGGACCAGGTTGAAATCTATACTTTCTGTCCATCACAGCTTGCTGTCTCTTTCTGCAAGTAGCTAGGTCATCTCCCACCTCATTAAAGAGCGGTATCAGCAGAACCAGAGTGGCCCATGCTTAGGGCTTGTTGTCCTACTGCTGGAACTTCTTTGTCAAAGAAATGGGACAAGCTGCCACAAAGGTGCTAAGGATGAGCCCCAAGCTGCCTACTGGAAAGGAATGAAGCCAGACCTGAGGTTCAAAGCCAGAAGCAGAAGAGAGCAGAACCATACAGTTCATCCTTTGGTATACTGAGTGGAGGATCTTATTCAGGCAGACCTGGGGAGCAAGGAGGAGGGAGAAGAATCATATTCCTATGAGTATGGGCTGGGGATCTTGACACAGTCCTTGCACAAGGCTGAGTCATTTGGGGATTATTACATTGAACTATTTCTACCTCGACTGCTAGTACTGGGAGAAGGAATCTAGTATACTTTAAAGTATTTCACATCATATCTGTTGTTTACTCACTGAATGACATCTATGACCTAGATCTGAAGCCAGCAGAATCAAATATCTTCTCAAATACCCCCAAATACATTCTTGGAAATACACTGTATTCTACTGGGAAATTATTAGAATTCTTACCTTGAGATTTTGAGGGTTGATATTAAAGAACTAGAGGATATTAGGGATCAATAGGATTCAGTCTTGGGTTCCAATCACATCTAGAAAGCTATTGGACCTCTAGAAAGTCTCTGCTGTTTTCTGGCATCAGGTTTTGAGAAATGAAGGGGCTGGGTAAAAATTTCTATTGCGGTTCCTTCCTAGAATGTTACTTTTTTTTTTTTTTTAAATCAATATTACCCATAAAGAAATGGTGCCAGATGGATTCACATACATCTAGGTTCCTAGCTCAAAATGTTGTTTGTTAGATCATAATACCAAAGCCTTGTGGATATGATCAAATTTAATAGCAGCTGGTGTTTCTTGTTTCTACTTGGGAGTTATGATATGTAGTAAGATAATGTCTGTGAGCAGGGCCATCCAGATAGTGCTGGACTAGGCACATGCTCCACAAGTCCAATGAAAATTTTGGGAGAGTAATTTTTTGTTCTTTACATTTATTTTTGCTTAATTTTTAGGGAAAGAAATGTATCGGTTACTAAAAAGTATGTTTGACATTGATTATGACACTGCTAAAGTTATAGTTCACATTGGGAAGAAATGATATCTTAACTATATTGAATTTTCCAGTGTATGAATATGGTACAATTTTGCACTTAGCCATGTCTCATATTTTTATCTTGTGTTGGATAGAATATCATCTTTCTTGTTCTATGCAAGTTCTATCATATTTCTCTATGGTAAAGACAGTCATATGTAGTACGAGGTTTCTGACCCGGACTTTCGGACCTAACCTCAAGGTTTAGGACCCACAGTCTCACAGTCCCGCAGTCCCACAGTCCCACAGAGACACGCAGATGTATATGATAGTTTTAGGCTGATTGGCCTCAGGCCCAGGCATATAACTTGCTAGCTCTTTACTTTTAAACTAACCCATGTCTCTTATCTTGTTCAACCATGAGACTCAGTACCTTTTCTTAGAGCAGCATAGTTGTCCTCTGCTTTTTTCCAGCTTCTCTCTGGCCTTCTGCTCTGTGCTTCTTGTTCTCAGGAGTTTTCTTAGTCTGGTAGCCCCGACCACACTTCCTGCCTGCTTTTGGCCAATCAGCGCTTTTTATTAAACCAGTGGGTGGGACAATTATTTACCATGAAACAACACAATCCCCGACAGTCATACAGTAGCAATGGGTAAGAAGTCCCTGAATCATTGCTATTTAAGTCATTCCATTTCTAAGGAACTTAATATATACAATCCTTCAAATTCAATGCACAGAAAAGATTAGCATTTATAAATGAGCTCCCCAGAGATGGCCCACCTCCCTCATATATGCAGGAGCTAATCATTAATTTAGTTAGTTATCTATTAGTCATTTAAATATTTCTTACATATACTGTTGCTTGTAACCAAGAGATTCTAAAGTAATATCTGTTATTATACCAGATAAATATAATTTAGTTCAAATTAATCTTTATTATGACTATTTTTAATACATTCTGTTTGGGCTCATGTTAAAATGTTTTTTTATAGTACAAATTTAAAACATTAAAAATAAAGTCATTTATTTATTTATTTATTTAAGAAAATTCAAAGCAAAAGAAATGATATAGAAAAATGTCAAAATACCAGCAAATTCATGAATTATGTAGCAGGCATTCACAGCTAGGCAATAGCCCATGGAAAAATTCTTATGTTTTAATATTCGTTTCCCATAATATCCCAGAAGTAAGATGAAAAGCTAATGGTGAATATACAAGTATTTTTGTATATACGTTTTTCTTTCCTTAGACGTACTCAAGAAATAAATGAATATGAATTTAAAGAAAGCTATTCATATCCAGAAAGGCTATTTTATCACATAAAACCAACTTCTTTCCCATGGACCTCAGTAATCAAGTCTCTCTTGGAAGTATTACACGTGAGTTATACATATCTTTCCTTGAAAAGCTGATTGCTTAAAGAATCATACCCTTCTCCAAGACTAGCATACTGACTGAGTTTATTAATTCAATGTGAACTTGGAAGACTTGAAACCTAGAGATGTGGGCTTCACTTGGTCCATGTAGGTACCTCTCTGAATGTTTCTCCAATGACTGAAACCCCCATAGTAATTTTCCTTTTGGAAATTAAGAGCAGGGTCACACTATATAGGTCTGGCTTTAGAACTTGCTACATATACCAGGCAGGTTTCAGACTTAGAAAAATCTGCCTGCTTCCACCTCCAGAGTGTCAGGATTAAAGGTGCTCACCAGTCTCAGTAGCAAGTAGTTAGTGGGGATTGCTTCCATGCTTGTAAGTGTAGCCCACATCAAGTGGCTCGATGTTGTCACTTGACACCTATCAAGTACGAGGGTTGCCTATGATTATTACAGTATTGAAATAACAACTGAATAACACATATAAGCCACATTCACTGAAAAAGTATCTTAAAATATCACTAGTATATCAGCTACTCAATTTTAATAGTGGTATCATGATTATCCAGAATTAAGAAATAATTTATTTCACTCAAATTTCCAAGATATTGAAATTTGCATCTGTAAATGAACTTTGTATTTTTACATAATAATCAGCTCATAAATATCTAATTTCTTAAGATGTATTTTTATTTTAGGAGTATGAGTGTTTTGCCAGCATGTATGCATATACACAACAGTAGTGCCTGGTACCTATATAGGCCAGAAGAGGGCATCTATTTCCTGTGAACTAGAGTTATAGATAGTTATGAACTGTAATATGGTACTGGCAGCCAAACCAAGGTCCTCTGCAAGAGTAGCAAATGTTCTTAACTGCAGAGCCATCTCTGAGCCTCAGTATCTGGAAATCTTGCTAAAATATGTTATTCATAGTAGTTTTAGGGGACAATTTCTTCCTAACTTAATTGATCAAGTTAAGTAATTATAGTGCAGAATTTGCATTATAGCTACCAATATGCTCAGGGTATACAGATGCATCTGATGACATGATCTTTAAGACCACTCCAGTAACAGACACTTAACTTGGACACAGGGCTGTGCTTTTCTTGAGTCATGGATTTCATGGAGAAGTTAATAAAAGCTTCAGCCTTGTACTCTAGAAAAATGAACTTACAGATGCAAAAAAATGATAAAACAAAACAAAATGGTAGCAATGCTAAGGTATGGTGCAGTTCTAACCAAGATTCATATGTCCTTAAAGGCCAGAAGATATTTACAAGGAACTAAAAAGTTCTAGCCTGTAAATATGCAATGGCAGTTCAGAGATAGACAGACAATGACAAAGGTCTTACCTTGTCTCAGACACTATGGCATACTTGTCATGCATTACCATATTTAATATCTCTAAGAGATTTGTGATATAAATTTTATCTATGCCTATTTTTAAAGTAATAAGGAACTATAATATAATATATTTAGCAAGCTAACAGAGAGAAGATTGAAATGTTAAAATTGGAAGTTTTAGCATATGTGTTCTTTGGGGGGTCTCATCTGTGGTGTCATTTTTTTCCTACAGAAAAATATAGAAATAAAGGTGAAATTATTAGTTATCTATTTTATGTTGATGATAACAATGACTTTACATGTCATCTTCTTAGTTTATGTGCACATTTTAGAAGATATTCCAGACCTCATTTTATAATGTATTATAATAACTTGCCTCAGCATTACAGAGAGTGAGAAAGTAACAGATCTGATTTGAGTTAACTTTTACTTCTATAAATGCTGTGGTCGTCCCCTTTTCCCTATTCCTAACAGAAACCATGAACCAAGAAGATTATCCCTTTCCCCTTAGGCCAAGGAAGATAAAAAATAAAGTTATGGCTGAAGCCTACTCTGAACAGGAAGCATCCCACTACAGATGTTTTGGCTTTGTTCTGAAGTCAGGCTTAGACAGTGGAAAGATTTTCCTCTCCTTCCAACATCATAAGCAAATATTCTCTCTCCCTACGCAATGTTCTTATCTACAAAGAGATCACAAGAAGCAAGCCTTCTATAGACTTCCATTTAGCTACAGTTAAAGCTCATACCACAAATCCAAGCTTTTGGGAAACTGAGACAGGAGGATTGATTCAAGTTGAAAGCTACATAAGTGAGTAGGTCAACGCAGGCTTCAGAGGGACCTTGTTTTAGACAATAAACACACACACAAATACTCAAAAAGTATTTTTTTTCTTACTTAAAAAATTAATGTATTTTGTAAGACCTAAAAGTACGTGTACTGGTGTCTAGGGTTTTTAACTGTCAACTTTACGAAAGCTAAAGCCGATTAAGAAGAGGAATCTTAAACCTATAATAGGCTCTCAGATAGGCCTATTATCAAGTGTATAGGGCATATTTATTATTATTATTATTAATGATTTATGTAGGAAATGACCAGCTCACCATGGGTGGTTCCTACCCTGGGCAGGTGGTGGTATTGTGTTGTATAAAGAAACGTAGCTGAGCAAGCCATGGAGAACAGCCAGTAAGCAGTGTTCCTCCATGTTCTGCCCTTCAATTCCTGCTTCAGGTTCTTGCTTTGGCTTCCCCTAATAATGGGCAATAACCTGTAAACCAACAGAATAGATTATTTTTCCACACATTGCTTTTGGTCATGGACTTATCACATAAATCAAATGTTATAGTGAGAGTTTCTACTGCTGTAAAGAGAAACCATAACCACAGCTAAGTTTATAAAGGAATACGTTTAATTGAGTGGCTTATAGTTCAGTACATTATAATCATTGCAGGATACAGCAGTGTGCAGAGAGGCATGGTGCTAGAGAAGAAGCTGAGAGTTATTATATCTTGATTCACAGGCAAAAGAAAGTTGTCTGAGATACTAGGTGTGGCTTGAGCATATATGAGACCTCAAAACCCACTCTTACAGTGACATACTTCCTCAAAAAAGACCATATCCACTCAAACAAAGCCACACCTCCCTATAGTGCTACTCTCTACAAGTTTATGGAGGCCAATTGGAATTTGGACTACCACAGCAAAGGTCTGTCTGCCTATGGCATTTAGTTTCTAACTCCTAGCATCCCCTGGGATGAGAAAAAGAATTGACCTGAGGGCACCAGATGTTGTTTGAGAAACCCCACAGAATAAGAACCCAAAACAGGTGCTACCTGACTCTGGATAGAAACTCTTTAATCAAGCCTAAGTAGATTTTCTCTGCCTTACTTGTCCTGAAGTCACTGAGGAGACAGACAGATGACGCAAGAGTGCCCCAAAAAAAGGAAAGTTTTTCAGCTATGAGGTGTTACGTGTTCTTCACTGTTCCCAAGGTCAGCAGGAAGATTAATTAGAATTTACAATGTAACTGCAAAATAAGTAATTGTTTACAAGGGTGAAACATCTTTGCTTCCTAGACCCTTTGCAGGCATCTTTACTAGGAGTAGAAATGGAATGGCAGCCCCTGTCATCTGGTCCTCCCCTGCAATTCCCCAGTTAGAGAAACACTAGGCTTTTAGTTGTATCTATTCACAAAAGTATATGACTTGGCATTTTTGCTCTCAGAATATATTTTAAAAATTAATTTAAGCTGCCTTCTGGTGTTATCTACAGCTAGTATATGACATTGCAGGCTACAGAAAGAGCTCAGGAAGCTGCAAAGAAATGAGAGATTTGAAAGATACTGTCCCAAAGGGTTAATAATAAGTATACTACTTTATTTTTCTTTACAAACACACATTAACCAAGAACTTCTGAAATGAAAAGAAAAACATTGTATCCATTAGCATGGAAGCCTGAGAGCCTACAGCAACATGTAGAAGGCAAAGAGCACTTGTTGCCTGAGTCCTGGGTTCATCAACATAATTCAGCATTTTCATGAAATCATGTCAGGGGTCCTAAAAACCAACTCTGCTCCACAATACTGTTCTGCCTGACTTTCCCAAATTGTTTGCTTGGGGTTAAGTACATAGGACTAATGTGATTGACAAGAGACTGGGGATAAGGTTCCAGCAGTAGAGAGTTACCTTGTAACATAGGTTAGAAAGCCAGGAGAGAGGGTATCATTTTGAAGATGTGGGGCCAGAGCAACAGTGATCTTACAGGCCCTGGAGGTAGAGGAACACAAATGCTTAATGACTTTGAGTCTAAGAGTTTTAAAAGGAGAGAAAATGTGGTTATACAGTATGTTTGTAGCATAAAGATGTCAAAAATTAAATCCTGTGTATTTCACAATGTTACCAACTCAACCTCATAACAACAGCACAGGGTTACCCAAGGACTTAGTTTTCTAGAACTTGTCATGGTATACCAATTTATTGCACGAGGGCATGGAAATATCTTTTATCACTTAGAATTTTAAAATCCTTAGGAGGGTCAGCATTCCATAGTTCAACCCTAAATTTCACATTTGGCACATTTCTCTTTCCAGGAGCACAGCAGCTGATAGGTATGTTGTATAGAGAAATATCATATCAGTTTGCAACTGAAATCAAGCACTACATGGGAAGTGGATGTCTTTTCAGAGGGAATTTTAGAAGGACTAACCCAGTGAGCTCTTTCACAAACATACACCACAATCAAGCATAATACCAAGGCTTAAGCATCTAATAACTTTCAATTTAATTTCAAATTGTAGCAGAGACACGAGAGACTGAGCCTTAAACAGACCTCACCAAATCCAGAATACATACAGAATGACCTTATCCCATGCAACATTTTGGTCTAAGTACAGAAAACTACTGTAATTAATGTTTCAGCCAGAGAATTGTTGCAGTTTTGACTTTACAAAATCAATAACAATACAAAAGCCTCTCAATTATTTAGGGACTGAAATTCCTCAGCTACACTCTGCCCACTAGCAAATGTCGTTACAACCTTCAACAAACATAACAGGGAGCATTTATGAACTGCATTGTGTTGTACCAATCATGTTTGTTCGGGGTGGGGGGAAATAGTGTGAAAATCAACAATCATTCTTTTTCAACTTCAAAAAAAAAAAAAAGTCTGGTAAATGAAGCATCCTTTTTTTTGCCATTTTATCGATTGAGTCAAGAATCTTTAAGATTAAGAAAAAATAGAAAAAAGTTCTCCAAATTTATATATATATATATAGTATATAAATATATTTACTAAAAATGCTTTCATATTCAAAATTGTGACTAGGAATATAGATTCACATATAGTTTCATCCATTTTCTAGTGTAGAAATTAAGGCATGCACTTTGTCTCACTTTCTTCATTTGTAAATCAACACAATAGCAACTTATATTCCATAGGGTCCTGTGCATTTTCAATGAGACAGAGTACAAACTGCATAGAATCTGGCACACCTAATTTTAGTTAAAAGTTGTTTAGCAGTTTGAGAGTTTCTAGTATCCCCATTTTCACTGGAGAAAAGACCCGAAGAAATTTAAAATGTCATAGGGTCACAAGCTTCCAGCCTCAGGAGAACAAATGCCTCATTTCTCACTTGCTGCCCATCAGTCAACACAATAATCTCAATGCAAATGCAAACCAAACATTCTTTTCTTGAGAGAGAGAGAGAGAGAGAGAGAGAGAGAGAGAGAGAGAGAGAGAGAGAGAGAGAGAGAGAGAGAGAGAGAGAGAGCGCACAGCAGGGGATGAGGCAGAAGACAACTTTCAGGAATTGGCTTTCCTACATTTTGAGGCAGGGTCTCTCTTGTTTCATCAGCTTTGCTTCACTCCAGGTTATTTGACCCACAGGCTTCCAGGCCATTGTCCTGTCTCTACATTCACATCACCCTACCAGTGGTGAGATTACAAATGCACACTGGCACCTGCTTCTGGCTGTTTACATGGTTTTCAAGAGCAATGGGCTCATGTCATAAGGCTCGAGTTGCAAGCACTCTTGCCCACTGAGTCATCTTGCTGGCTTTCCACCCAACTATCACTAAAGTTGTTTTATCCAATGTGGTTTTGGCAAACTGTTATTCTTCAAAGCCTACCTGTCATGGAGCACTATTACAAGTCTATGGTTTGCTCAGAAGTTAAGAAATATTCAGCAGCTCCCTAAAGAAGACTTTATTGGAGAGTCAGTCAATGCTCTATTTACAACTGTTAATACACATTTGTCTGATGTTTGTGAAGGCTGTTTCATTTTTTACAAAGGGTTATTGCAATCATTCTAAGTTCAGAAGGAGTTTGAAAGGACAGAGATGAGCTTGTTTTATGATGAACTTTCCTGAAAAATAGCAAACTCTCAATGAATCAGAATACAATTAATCATAATTCTCATTAATCATAATTGCCTATTCTTTACAATTCAGTATAAACTCATAGCCCATGAAATTATATTACAGCCTTATTTCCTTTGGCAATGATGCTGTGAAGAGATGTCTATATTCTAAACACTTCTGTTTTAGTCATAAGAGAATACTTTCCTTAATTAGCACTACATTAGCCTCTCAAAATTCACTTAATCTTCATTCATCCACAATTTTAAAAAGCATAGTTATCTGATTTTTAGAACTAAGGAGACTAAAAAATTTTAATCTACTTTCTTCAGATTTAGTAAGTTTAAGCCAGTTTGATTCTTTACATCTTGGTTTCCCCAACAACAAAATAAGGACGATTAAATTAAAATGCATGTCATGTTTCCTTTAGTTATAAATCTAAATGCATGTTACATAAATTCAAGGAGAATAGTATCTTTGGAAGGTGTGGTACCAGGAGTCAAAAGATTAATTATATATGTTCAAATTTAACTAGAAAATCTTTATTATTCCTTAGAGCTAGTAGCTGGGATCTCAGAAACAACTGATAATTGGCTCTTCTTTCTAACTGCATTTCCTTTCTGACTTCCTGTACAGGAGATCACAACAGTACAGATCTATTTAAACAGGAGAAGAAGACAGAACATCCATCTTCCTTTTTCATCCTTTCTACACCCACTCTTCTCACTAGTAAGCCAGAAATTATATAATTGAGTCTGATCATGAAGCATTTAATGCCACTCTTCCATAAACAACTGTCCCCATGTGTCATCATTACCTCTCCCTTTGGCTCAGATTTGTAGCCTTTGTAAGAACTGTCAAAATGAGAAGCTCAAGGTCCCAAACTATGTTTTATGGCCCAGTGTGTTTTCTAAGTATGGAATGACACAGCAAGTACAACACAAGATTGTTTTATCCTCGAAGAAAGAGATAGAAATTCATTTAGTCTATCATAGAGATTGATTGCTTTTAGGAGAAGAAAGTTGAAGGACACAGTGTGGAACTTCTTTCTATTCTATGCCCCTTTTCCCTCCTAAGTGAACTCCAAAGGTTTGTGGCTGTGAGTATATGACAATCCAGGTGACCTAGACTTAATTATGTGAAATGAGATTGTGATAATTAGTAGCATTTCGGAGTTTGTCTTTATTGGCACATAGGAAAAGAAAGGATCATGGGGCGTGGGTGATGAAAACCCACAGCAAAAAAAAGAAAGGATCATGGGGCGTGGGTGATGAAAACCCACAGAAAAAATGAATTTCCTAACTCTGTTTTGTAAATAGGACTAATCTATGGGTTAAAGGTTTAAAACTGAAATTTCTTCATTTTAGACAACTGTTATATTAAACTTGAGTCTCATTTCATAGTAATGTAAACTTTCCTTATTTGTTTATTTCCAAAGTTCCTGGTAATGTTATCCAGTTTCAACAACTTCTAGGCAATAGGATGTTTAACTTTTGTTGAGCACTTGGATGAGAAAGACCAGATGTATCAAATAATCATATTGTATAAAACTTTAAATTATTTAAAGCAATGTTTTGGTGGGTTTTGTGTGTGTGTGTGTGTGTGTGTGTGTGTGTGTGTGTGTGTGTGTGTGTGAGAGAGAGAGAGAGAGAGAGAGAGAGAGAGAGAGAGAGAGAGAGAGAGAGAGAGAGATGACAAAGGATATGACACATATTCTGGCATTTTTCTGTATTTCATAGAGTTTCCATTAAAAAGGGGAATGGTCTCATAGGAAAAAAGAAGCCTGAAACTAGGTGAAGAGTCATGTTTGGTTGAAGTGAGAGAAATCTGTACATCTCAAATTAAAATCTGAAAAATTCTCCTTTGAAAATTTCTGAGAAAAAAATGTAATCCCTTGTTTGTTTATCTATCTACTTGTCTATCAGTCTTAAATATTTATACATTTTATTTACTTTTTTGCCTTTTTTTTCCCCCTGAGAAGTACTATGTACCCTACAACTTCAAGAGTGACAAGGCCCAGTCTCCTGCTCAAAGTTCCCAGAGTCCTTCAGCAAAGTGGGATTTGTTTAACTTAATGTTCATGTTTTGGAAATTTATTTGGCTAAAGAAATACATAAATGGCATGCACAACATGTCAGTGAATGCTATTATGACATGCATCATTGAAAACCTGAGGTTGTGACAGCCTAGTGTGAGTCAACACACTTCATCTGTAAACTCAATGTGTTATTGGGTCAATGATTTCTTAACCTATTAACATTTCTAGATCTTGATTTGATGCCTAAAATTTTATGCTCTTGCCAAGGACTATCTTTCATATATACTCAGACTCACAAATCTAATGCAATTGGTCCAATAAATCATTGTTCATTTGATAGATGTGATAACATTGCATATTCTCTGTCCTTTTAAGTGACATCAGCCTAAAATGCCCACAATTGAGGGTAATTGTCCCTTACTAAAATGTAGCAATCAATAGTACATTTTCTAGAATGTATTTATAAGAAGAAAATTAACTTTCTTCAATCATTGTTCTGACCTGCAGTTCAGGTTTGTGAAGGAGAGGCCTCAACCACACAAGAGACTTTATTGGTGATATCAATCCATTAATGGTACCTTTGGTTTCATTAGGATGGTGCCACATGCAATAGGCACAACTTTCAACAGTCTAGATGGGGGGGGGCATTTAGGATTCTCACCAAGCAAGATTTCTTTCATTCCATACTCCTCTTATGTGAATTCAAACCTGTAGAGAATATATACAAAGGATATCCCAGATAACCTCCAGGGAGAAACAGATGTAAGTAGATGAATACTGTTTAACTGAAGCTCTAACTTCCAAGATCACTAATTAACAAATGCTTATAATTACCCCTTCTTAAGAAACTGCCTAGCCCAGATGTTAGATGAGATGTGTCATTTGATAAAGTTTGGATGTGCAAACTATTTACTGTTTTATATTTCTTAATCAACATAGTTTTGGTTTACTTGTGTGTAAGTTCTAGTACATTTTAGCTTCTGTGGCCAGCTTCTACATATTCAACCAGCAGTCATCAAAGAAGCCTTCTGTGTATCTCAGACATTATATTATGGGATCAAAAAGTCTAGAGCTAGAGTGACCAAAGTGAAGAAAAGCATGTTTATAGAAAGGCTATTTTCAGAAGAATTTGCATCACTAAAGGAAAATAAGGTCTCTCCGTGGAAATTTTCAGATTTGGTTGAAATTTAGTTTCTGAGTAGAACATAATGAATAGGGATTTTCACACATGGGAAAGCAAAGAGGATAACACAACCAGCATGTTTTTTCTCTATGTTCCAGTGAAATGCAGCTAATTGAATAACATTAAGGCCTAGAATCTGAAATTCTACCCTCAGGCAATGCCTAAAATCACGACATGTTCAATGAAAACATATTATTTTGGGATTAATATGGTTTTATTAAATATAAAAACAAACATTGTCTACACAAACCAACAAATCAAATGTAATTATTAAACTTACTTTAAATTTTTGAATCATTGAATAAAATGTGCAAATGTATTAGGTTCCTAGGGAGGCTGCAATGGAGGAGTCTCTCTGAACTGAGCATTGAGTAACAATTCTCTGACTCTCAACTGTGGAGGCTAAAATTCAGAAATGAATGTTAGCAGCATTATAATACCCCAAAATCTATGAGAGAAGAACCTTTTTTGTTTCTTCTAATTCCAAGGGTTTTGGTTCATTTTTGTTTTTGTCTGAACAATTTATATATTTCTTTTGGAGTTTTGCTATGAGCAGTAAGAAAAAAAATAAACAAAACAGAGTCCTTTAAATTTTCTTTCTCTAAACTTTCAAGTTCATAGTTTACCAATTTTCTTTCCCACCCAACAGTGGAATATAACTCAGCTAAACTCTTTATCCCTTACAACAAAGATCATACTAACTCTTAGCCACCAAGTAACAGGGTCCTTATTCCCATCAAGATTTAATCTAATGGTCAAGCATCATAAACTGAGCACATTCTGTTACTCAGTTCCAAACACTTCTGTATTCTTAGACACTCATTACCACAACACTCCACTTCCTAGTACCAAAATCTGTATTTGTTTCTTGGGGCTATCATAACATATTTAAATAATCAATTTAACACAAAAAGAAGTTGGTGCTGCCCAGGTTGTGGAGACTAGAAATCAAATAGTCAGCAGGGCTGCATTCTCTCTCTGATGCTGAGTGGAGCTTTCATTGCCTCCACCAGCTTTTTGCCTTCACAGGTGACATCTCTGTTGCAGTAAGACATCCTTCCAACATGGGTCTGTCATCAAATAGCACTGTCCTTCCTTAGATGCTATCAGTCACACTGGATGACACTTTCCCAAAACATGGCTTAATTGCATCTATGTCTTGGGGTTTTTTTTTGCTTTGACAAAGCACCATTGTTAAAAAGCAATTTAGGAAGGGAAGGGTTTATTTGGCTTATACTTCCACATTTCTGGTTATCACTGAAGAAGTCAGGACAGGAATTCAAACAAGGCAGGAACCTAGAGGCAGGAGCTGATGCAGAGGCCATGGAGGGGTGCTGCTCACTGGCTTGCTTCCATTTGCTTACTCAGCCTGCATTTTTATAGAACCCAGGACTATCAGTCCATGGGTAGTACAGCCCACCATGAACTAGGCCTTCCCTCATTGATTATTAATTGAGATAATACCTTATAACTGGATCTCATGGAGACATTTTCTCAACTGAGGTTCCTTGCTCTCTAATGACTGTAGCTTGTGTAAAATCGACACACTAAACCAGCCAGTACAGTCTGCAAACATCTTTGCCAAGTAAGGTCACATTCCTTTTACTGGGACTTAAGACTTCTGCATGGCTATATAGAACACTTTATAAGCATAACAAATATGCAAAGTATTAACTTATTGCCTCTAAACTGCAAATTCAACCTCTAATACATGCTTCTTTGTAGTGTCCATGAAACGCAAGCACCTCCACCCTCATGACAGGGAACACCTCTGTCCACAGCAGGTCCCTTTTACCTTTACCAGTATTTTCTCAACCACTGATTGCCTTTTTCTCTACATAGCTTTCAAATTGGAGGGTGTTACACAAATGATATCATACAGCATGTATCCTCTAATATCTCAGTTTCTCTCATGTAATACAATGGCTTTGAAATGCTTCCATGCTATTATATGCATCAGCAATTTATTCTTTATTGTTGCTGATAAATTCACTGTTTGATTGTCACTCAGTGTGTTTCTCTTAGCACTCTTTCATTTCAGCCAAATTATTCTATGATGATCCTGTTTACTGGAGCATGTTAGACAACAAACTTAGTCTCTTACAACTGAAGCGCTGCACCATGCTCCTCCCTACTGTGGCAGACAAAAATGCCTGCAGACATGAGTGATGTCTCCCTGGAGAGCAGCACCATCCCTGATTGAGCAGGACTGGCTTTCTTAGTTCATTCACTAGTGGATGTTAATAATATGCCTAGACTGTGAAGGAAGCTATTGTGAACATTACCTCCTACTTCCATAACACCTGTAGCAGAGTGTCTCTCAATGCTGATGAGACTACTTCATAAGTTAGCTGGGGCTGTGACTCAATGTTACAATACAGGACCTATCATGCTCTCTGCCTGGAGGAGAAACCCAGTGGCCTCAAAAGCCAATTGTTTGCAGTGGTATGACTTGAGAAACGGGCACAAGGCAAGAGCAGAATGTGTTCAGAGAGAGAAGTGAAGAGACTGGTTTGCCTTATCCAAGGGCAAATCCTGGGGGAGAACAAGCCTTTAGAAAAACATACAGAGAAGCCACACCTGGGTCCTGACTGCTTCTGAATGATGGGGATCATAAAAACTGCACTGTGAGAACAGAACAGTAATACAATAGGCAGAGACTGGAGCTGAGGTGACCAAGATCATCTGGTAGTGGGAACATTATTAAAGCTGAAGAGTCCAAGCAATGTACTGAACTTTTGTGCTGTGACAACATGACCTCCATATTCAGATTGTTGCCATGCCTGTTATCTCTATGGCTTTCAGCAAAGTCAGTGGCCTTTTTCTGCACTATGTTTCTCATCTGAAAATCTGACTGATGCTAATTCTGAGTAGTGAGTGGTACCAGATAGTGAGAGCTCCGTGAATACCAAATGCTTTATTGTCCACTAAGCCCGGGTAGATGTATCCTTACTAAATGTGGTGACTTGGTGCAGACAGAACTGTGTATGATTTGACATTCTGCTCCATTCTGCTCTTTTCTGGACTGGGTGACACAAGATGCAGTTATTCCCCTAAAACTTTTGTTTTGTTTTGGTAATACACTAAGTGATAAAATTTCCTCAAAATCTAGTAGCTAAGGTAGAACTGAAAGGAAGATTTCTCTGTGAAAACAACAATTTCAAGCCATCTCTAATATTATGATTTCAATCTACAAAAACCAGTCCCCTTATTGTCCCATGAGCTTTAATTGAAAGATGTTGCCAAGATTTAGAATAGACAGGTGACATTTAATAAAAAGGCATGTTCTGGGTACTGTCTGAACACAGTATCTACCATATATGTTCTTACACGCACCCCCAGGACCTCCCAGCTTATTTCACATCTGTATATCAATCAAGGCCCTTCAGGCATGAGTGTTCAGTCAGCTACGAGCTAACTTAATTTTTCTGCCATCCAAATCATATTTCTCCATCTTGGCCACAAGCATGTAAAAGAGACTTTGTCAAGGACCTCTCAGAATCCAGACCACATGTCTATGCCAATAAATTGACCCCCTAATGAAGCACATCAATTTGTTGGGACAGTTTAGTCATAACAAAGGAAAAAGAACAAGGGAAAGGAGGCAGGCAGGGAGGCAGGGATGAGGGGAGGCAGGGATGAGGGGTGGCAGGGAGGCAGGCAGGGAGGCAGGCAGGGAGGCAGGGATGAGAGGAGGCAGGGATGAGGGGAGGCAGGGATGAGGGGAGGCAGGGATGAGGGGAGTCAGGGAGGAAGGGATGAGGGGAGGCAGGGAGGAAGGGAAGAGGGGAGGCGGGGAGGCAAGGATGAGGGGAGTCAGGGAGGAAGAGATGAGGGGAGGCAGGGAGGCAGGGATGAGGGGAGTCAGGGAGGAAGAGATGAGGGGAGGCGGGGATGAGGGGAGGCAGGGATGAGGGGTGGCAGGGAGGCAGGCAGGGAGGCAGGGATGAGGGGAGGCGGGGAGGCAGGGATGAGGGGAGGCAGGGAGAAACTAAGGTAAAAAGGAGAAGAAAAAGTAAAGGAAGAAAGGCAGTCATATTTCCACCGCTGTGACGATAGAGAACAAAATTGTTTACTTCAGGAATGATGGAATTCTAAGTTTTACTCAATTTAAATTTGAATTTTCAACATTTTCTATATTATGTCTAAACTATCTGAATATTATTAAATAAGTTTCCCTCCAAATCTCCCTTCTCTTTTGCCCCCATCTTTGATTTTTTTCTAATACTGATCTAAGTTCTAGATACTCTCTTTGTATTTGTTTCCATCTACAAAGTAATTGAAATCCAACACAGGAGCCATAAAGAACATCCGTGCTCACTAGTTTCCTCTCCTACAATAATACAGGAAAATACCCACACAGTGTTTGTGTTTAAATTTCTATCTGGAGCTCAATTCTTTGCTCCAGCAGACTCAGTTAATTCAAGTCGCCTTGCACCAAACATTTCAGCTTGCTAAATGCAAATATCCCGTAATTTACTTAAATTTTCTAGAAAAATGCAGGCTCCTTTAAGAGGAACTTTCCAGAAAACCTCTAAGAGCTTACTTCCTAAACTTTCCTTCTGGCATATACAGGCATGACTGGGACTTTGGGCTTTAACCATCTTGCCACATCTCTCAGCTCTGCCCTCCACTTCCCATAGACAGTATAGATATGAAAAACAAACTATTAAGGCTATCATATAAGCCAAGCTTCCAGCTGGATGACAAGTCCAACCTCTTCGAAAGATGAGAAAGGCAAATGTAACCCTAAAAAGCTTTCTAAGGCAACCAAGACAGAACAATGTCAAAATGTAATGGTAAATTGGATTCCTTTGGCCAACAATTACTAGGGTACAGGGGGCTCAGGATGAACCTGAGCATTCTAGGTGCTCTGAATCTGTACCCTTCCCATCGGGGATGCATAGCTTTGGTCTCTCAAAATCCAAACTATCTATCTTCACCATGGCAAATACTCACAAGCTAAGGTGTGAAGTTTACTCAAGACTGACTTTGGAGATATAATGCAACTGTAAACAATTCACTTCTCTTATTCTTACCGTGAATTTTCAAGCCAATCTTCCCCCTAACCATATGTAACTCCCTCCTCAGTTTTCTGTTTTATTTATTTACTCATTCTGGTCACAACACGGGGTTTCTGGGTCATTGTGCCAGTTACTAGAGATTTTGTAGGGAAGAAATTCAGAGTTTGTTCTGCTCTTAGAAAACATGGTTTTGAATAAAATGGAAATAATTCAAACAATCAGACAAGTGAAGATTAATTGTATAATGAGGGTGAGTCAGACTATGCGCTGGAGTGTGTTCTCAAAGACTAACTGATTCAGCAACATATTTTGAGTGTTTTGATAACACCCTTGCAGAAGTCCAGATTGAGGACTAGGAATTTGCATACCTGCTAGAAGCACTCCACTGGATGAGGCTTCCCTGCCTGCATACATAGACCTGGACAGCCACTTGCCCTTCAAATTGACAACTGCACAAAGTTTATGTGTATGCAGAAATGCCCTGAAAATTAATTTCCAGGTATTGTGAGGCTATCTCAAGCATATCCTTCCAGCATGCTGCTTTTCTCCATAAAAGGACAGGATTGCCAAGTGTCCCACAGAGAGCACACTGCTGCTCAGTGTCATACCACAAACCACAGTAATAATGAAATGAAAGAACTACTTTCCACCGTCATGCTCTGATTGAGAAATCAATATAATTCATCCCCAATAGAGTGCTCTAATTAATGTGGTCTCATTTTACCTTGTGCAGTCTCGGGCAGGTGGTCCAACTGGTGCTGATGTTTTATGCAACAGGTGCTGAGTCAAAGCACAAGCCTGGGAAGGGAATTGGGGGCATGCTGGGGTGAGAGTCCAGGGCAAACTCCTAAATAGCTATAGCCATCCAGTGATGAAGACACCTCTGGGACTGCTGAGATCAGTCATTGAGGACTCCAAAGGAAACAGTGACCTGAATTGCAGACGTGGTACATTGAAATTTAAGGTAAAGAGTAGTGGTCATCCAATGTCCAGACTCACATTGAGACAGACATGGGACTCAGTACTGACTTACTCCAATTTAAACGGCCTCATCTCACATACCCTCATTTCCCCCAACTATAAAATGAAGGCATTGGAATGGAGGGCTTCTTGTTTACTTCCCCATTTCCACAGCTTGGCATGAGAACCTGGGATTCCAATTCTTTTCTACATTTCTCTCCCTCATAAAATCAATCCATTCCAGGAATTTTACCAAGTGCTAATTTGCATAACAATTATTCTTACCCAGACAGCCTTTGCCTGGACCTAACTCTTTTGGTCAGGGAAGAGAGGTAGATCCTGAACCATCTGTCCCTTCATAAAACAGGCTTTATTTTTGAATGGTTGCCTAGGATAAATTTAATTAGGAAAGTAAGCTTGTTCGAAAAAAAATCACAAAATATACCATAAGACCAAAAAATAAAGAGAGATTCTTGAATAAGATCTGTTTTCCCTTACAGCTCTGAAGCTAGATCAATATCTGGGCTTCTCTCTCCTTCCAATAGCATCACACCCTTCTCCATGTATTAGATCCATAAGAATGTTCACACTTCAGGCCGAGAAGATGCTTAGTAGGTTAAGATGCTTGACATCAAGCCTCAGGGACTTCAGTTTGATCCTCAGAACCCACTTGGTAGAGGTAGAAACACTCTGGCACATTGTCCTTTGATCTCCACATGCATGCCATGGGACATGTGAATGCAGAGTAAAATTAATAATGGCAATTCTTAAATGTCAAAAATAATTGTTCACACCTATTTCCAGTTTCTCTTCTTCTCCTGCTCCAGTGAAGCTCTCTTCATAACTGGTTCTGTCCAATGATAACTTTTTAAATGTATTCTTTTATGTTCTATCAAATATATGTTACTTTTTCACGGTCTTTAGGGAATGTTTGGGTTTGTTATTGTTTTGTTTTACTGGATAGAACCTATTTTCCTCAACAAAACCAATTTGGTTTGGTTTGAGGGAAGAAAGGATTCTAAAGCTGTATTTCCTAGGTCTTGAGGGCTAAAGCTCAAGACCATTGTTGACTCATGTCATCCATTCAGCAGGGCTTTTTCTCAGAGCCAACTGTGCCACAGGTATTGGGACATCCGGGTAGAATGGTTGTACTTCTGCTTTTTATTGAAAGTAGATTTGTGTAGGAGCTCCTAGAGATTGAATCCTGTGCTTAGGTATTTTTCTATTTCCAGAAACTAGCATACTACCTTGAATAATATTATATATCCCTAAAAGCTTGACAAGAGAATAAATAAAAAATTCTAGGTCATATGATGATAAAAAGCAATATGTGTAACTTCACATGACATTTTGAGCTTTCCATGCAGTTTTAGACAGATACTTCCATTTAATCTGAAAGCAAGACAGTATGCAGACATTATTATAATGCCAGTTTGCAGAGCCCAGAGAAATTACATGAGTAATTTTATCTGCTAGCAGTCCAGGAAAAGGCTTTAAATCCAGACATGCTATCTTCACATCACTATCATATGTAGCTTCATTTTTTAATGTGAGATGAAGGAAAACACCAATATAGTAATGATGGTAAGTTTATACATAAATATTTATATGTATTATGCATGTAAGTTGGCATATAATACATATGTATATGCATATCTCTCTTGCAATAGGCACACAAATGTGGATGTAGGATCGTGTATGTATGTGTGTGGGAGTCAGAATCCGACACTGGGCATTTTCCTTGATCACGCTCTACTGAGTTAGGGCCTCTCCATCTCCCTAAAGGTAACACATTTGACCATCTAGATACCCAGGTTATTCTGTACATTCCCGGTATTTACTTCCTGAGTGCTGGGATTATTAAAAGGTCTATCACACTCATCTAGAAGTTGATCTGGATGTGGAGGATTGTAACTCCAATCCTGACACTTCCATGGCTAACTCTTTATCCAGAGAGCCATCTCTCCAGCTCCACACAGTTATACTTTTCTTTTCCTTTTCTCTGAAAGATTTCATTTTATTTGTCATTCATTTCCAAGTAACAAAAATATACTTTAAAAGCAGTTTTTCAGTTTTTAAGCTTTTGACTATGGTTCTCAATTTGCTAAGAATATAAAGCTTCAAGATCTGTAGATCTGGACTTTCTGTCAAAATTTATCACTGTTGATGAAGACTCTTAAAAGGCAACCAATGTTAAAGATTAAAACCTGTAGTTCGGGATAGGCTAACACAATGGATGCTGAGATGTGTGTGGCTTCACAGTCTCTTTAGATGCTTCTGGGTCAGAGTTATCAATGACAGGGGCTGGAAGCAACAGTTTCTAGGGTAACCTTTCAGTTAAAACCACTCAGTGGCAGAGGAAATATTCATCAGTGAGCATTCCACAAAGCCCTGTTTACATCCTGCAGGAACATTCATTGGGCTATTACCAAGAACGCTAATGCTCTCAATTACACCTAAATTAAGATAAAGCAGTAACCTAGTTACTGTAAAAGTGGTTTTATTTATAGAAAGTAATTTAATCTTTAATATGCTACTGCCATCTGTAAAACTACTTAGCCCATCTATCCCATTTATGTCTTTATTATCCTCTTGTAAAAACACATGGAGCATTATAGATGTGAATGAGGTTTTTTTTTTTTTTTTTTTTTTTTTTTAACATTTTTTAAGCTTAGAAATGTTGATGTAATTACACTGGATAGATACATTTTCCTTCATCAATTATATTCTATAATGAAATTAACTACAATCTCTCTAGAAAAGAAAGGGGATATATTTATGCTCACTGAAGAGACAAACAGATTTTTTTCTTTCCCCCACAGTAGAAATATTTATTTGGGTTAAAGAAAAATATGGAAATCTCCTGTGTTAACTGTCAATTTTTTCAAGCAAATCATTTCTACAAAGCAAGCAAATCTTTGGCACACCCACACAGATGAGGGCCTTCAATAGGCACTTTTGGAGGTACAGCTTTGAGACTGCAAGTTGAACTCAGAGTCAACACACATCTAGATGCTTCACTGGATTTAATCTCACCATTTCAACAGGGGCAGCTTGTCTGTTCCTCAAGTTGCTTTTGGTCATGGTATTTTATCCAATGATTCACTGTTGAAAGCCCTTCAGAGTCATTGGCTAATTCACTGGGGTAAAACAATTTAAATTAATAATTTAGCTATTTGATATATCAAGGGTTTCTGAAATTATTATGACCATCTATAATGGTACATAAAGTTTGAACATATATTATATACTTAAAGAAATATTTCTTAAGGAGGTGGGGAAAGCTATATATATTAAAGTTTACCTTCTTCCTAAAATAGGTCCATTCCCTTTTTTGATCCAGTATAGCAACTTCTTTGAGAATTATTAAACAAAACTTAAGATCATTTCACTTTCTTCTTTACCATCTCCTCCATCAGAAAGCATGCTCTCTAATGGCAGTAGGGTACTTTGAGTGAAGTGAGATCCCTCATAGGCTTATGTCTTTGAGTATTTGGTTCCAGGTTCATAGGGCTGTTTGGTTAGGCCATGGATTTTTCAAGAGGCAGAGCAGTACTGGAAGAGGTATGTCACTGAGAGAAAGTTTTGAGGGTTTCTAGTCCTAACTCACTTCTAGTTAGCTCTCAGCTTCTAGACCTGGCTGCCTGCCACCATGCCTGTCATACAGTTATTATGGACTCTCTTTCTGGAACTGTAAGCTCAAATAAAGACTTTTCTCCTTAAGCTGCCTTTGATCATGCTACTTTATCACAGCAAAAAGGTCACTAATACAGACAGGGGCATTTTCTGTTTTACTCTGTGTCTTTATCCCTGAGCACCTTGCATGGCATTCAATATAAAGTTGAATGCTTAAAAGATCTTCATAACTAGGTGAAAAAACTCAAACCGTTTCTAAAGAGAACACAAAGGGCTTTTACATATATGAGCATCTAAAGGGAAATTATTATGCAATGGCATAAATGGAAGTTATAAGGATGGCTTGTGAACTTAGGAAATGCATACAGCATAAAGGAAAGAGGAGGGAGTTCCTCACAGAATTGCCTGAATGCCACAGATTGAAATGTATTCTTGTTCCTTTGAATTATATCCCATGGTTTTCTCAGCTTGTCCTTGAAAAAGTAAAATAATTGTAAAGCCACTAGAATACCAATTTTACTTGAAATCTTTTCACTTCTTTGTTGAGAAAAGTGACTTCTAGAGGCCTGGGCAATGTTAATAGTTCAAAGATGGAAAATGGCAGAGCAGGGCCATCAGTGACTATAAATAGAGTCCTTCAAAAGCCACTTCTTATAGACTTCTAAGATTAGAAATACATTTGGAGACCTACTGGTCTCAGCACCCTCCACACCATCTGATATGAATATATTTCATCAGCTGAGAGAATACAGAGAAATGATATACAACTTTCTTACCTATAAATACAATCTTGCTGATCTATGATGAGATAACTCTACCGCCTTTTTTCTTTGTACCCTGTTAAGCTGTTATTATTACCTAAGAAAATAGACCATATTTGAAGCCCAAATGGGTTGTTGGCTCTAAGTGCTTCTGTTGTCTAGCAAGGGATTGCTACCTCCTGTAAAGAAGAGTTATTCTTGAAGTTTAGAAACTGCTCACAGAACAGTGCACACATTTAAACATTTTTTCCATCCGAATCAATTATGTCTACTCCTGGTACTGAGAGCTGACGTTTGTGGTGCCCAGGGAGTACCTGACATTAATCCCCCAAATCTGACAGCATGATCCTGGTAAGTTGAAGAGAGCTGAAGTAAAGAAACATCTCTAGAGAAAATTACCTCATATTTCTCCAGGTGACCAGCAGACACACAGAACTGCATCTTAGTGTTAAATTTTGAATGAAAGAAATATAGAGATTTATCTAGGCAATCATCTTTCAATTAGTCATGCTAAAAGAGAAAAACCACTCAGATAATACAGAAGCACTCTATGTGGAGATAATTATACATTTCCAATTCTTTACTATATGTACTGATGAGTAAAGAGTAAGGTGGTAATTATTAATGACATTGATGATGCTGATAACATTTTCCAAGCATGCACTATGTACTATGTGCTTTATTAATGAGATGTCCTCATGAAGGAGATAATTGCTGCATTTATAGAATAAGAAACTATGTGATATTCAGTAGCTCACTTCAGGACATATAACTTGCCTAAAATTCTAGATTTAAACTGAAGTCTGTTTTCTTTCAAAGCCAGGGCTGTGATCAGTGTGCTACATTGATAGAGATGTATTTTCCATGATTTCTGAGGATCGTAGATTGGTCAGCTTTGAAGAAATTGTTCAAGGCCATCCTCACCAAAATTTGTCTTGGTTCATTCTAGCATATGGCCTAAAAACACTGGAAGAAAAGGACAAAAACTAAAGGGAATTTCCAAGGACATCATCTGGGGCTGGAAACATGGCTCAGAGAGGTTAAGAGCTCTTGTTCCTCTTCCAAAATACACAAGTTTGATCCCCAGCATTCACCTGATAGCTCACAACTATCTATAACTCTTGTTCTTGGGCTTCTAAAATTCTCCTCTGTCCCCTCCAGGAATGAGGTTCACACACAGTATACTGACAGAGGCAGGCAAAATATACTCATATGGATAAGAAATATAAAGGAGTAAATATTTAAAGGGAATCATCATGAATTGTAAAGAAGCTTGATATAGTAGCACATGCTTATCTCCTCAGTACTGGTAGCAGATGAACTGGAGGCTAGCAAGAGCTGCATATCAAGACCCATGCTTAAAGCAATGTAGAGACACAACTCAAGGGATGAGGATAAATATTTGCAACCTATTTATCTCATATAGAGCTAGTGTCCAAAATATACAAAGAACTCTTGAAATTTGAAAAATATTTCAAAAGCATTTATCCAATTCAACATACCAAAATATGAAATGATGCTCAAAAATATTAATCAAATATTTGAAATGCAAATAAAAACTAAAAGTATACCATTTCATAGCCACTAGGTATGAGAACGATGGTGATGATGACATTGATAATGATGATATATATTGCAAGTGCTACTAGTGAGGGTGTAAACTAATTGGAACCCTTTAATAACTCTGAAGTGAATGTAAACTAGTACTGCCCAATGGGAAGCAGGTTGGAAGTTCCTCATTAGATTAAATTAACAAAAAAGAAACTCCATGCCTTGACATGAATTCCTGAAAATATTTGTCTGCATGAAAACCACATCAGCAGCACTCAAGTCCCAAAATGAGAACTCAAATGTACATTACTGACAAACAAACTATGGCTTTATTCATACAAAAAGGCATTAAAGAGCCATAAAAGCAGATTTGGTGAGCTGGATAAATAATAATGACAGTTAAAGATGCTAGTCTCAACAAAGAAGCTACAGCCTATACAATTCCAATGACCTGAGACATCTGGAATATGTAAATCAATGAAATTTGGATACACAGTGGTAGTTGCCAGTGGCTGAAGGGAGGTGGAAGGGAGATCCTTATTGGTGGGCATGAAGTTTACTCTAGAAGTGAAAATGCTTTGGGGTTAGAGAAGGCAGTTGAACAACATGCTGAATGTATTAAATAGTACCAAATGGTTTACCTTAAATGTTTATTTTGTACAAAATGTAAAATTTTAACCTCAATTTCAAACAATGGCACTGAAGTTCTATTGAGTGGATCCCCCATGAGTTCTGAGCCTCAAATGATAGTGAAAACTCCAGATGGAAAATCTTGCTGATGCCCATCTTCTCTCAGGTCTCTCTGACACTATCAGGAAAAAACATTAAATAAGGCACAAACCTCAAGTAGAAATAGAGCATCACGCACAATGCATTCTCACCTCTGTCAACACTTTAGCTGGTTGTTTTTTGTTGTATATGGCAAAATATCTTAAAAATAAGGATTTAAAAAGACTCATTACTTTGCATCTCAATGTGATTAAAGACTAGTTATTATGTCCGGTTAAAATGTTTCATTCCATCTGTACATAAAGTATAGATGAATAGTACATCCATCATAGTAACATTTTAGAAAGAGCAGATGTTGTGCTTTATGTTAAGTACATTATGTTAGTTGCTATGGGAAGAGCTGCCACACTGTGAGTGGCACCATTCTCTGGAAGGGATCCTGAATTGTATAGCTGGAGAAAGGAAATGAAGCACAAGCATACCACTCATTGTTCTTTGTTCAGAACTGTGGATACAAAGCGATCATTTGCTTCAACTTTGGTCTTGACTTTCTCTAATTGTATCTTTAACTGTGAGCTAAACTAAGTCCTTTCTCCTTTAAGTTGCTTTAGTCAAGGTATTTTGTCACAGGATCAATAAAAAAAATGATGACAGGAGTTATTTTATTAAAGAGCATTCACACAGGACCTTATGGGGTGATGATGCTGATGGTGATAATGGTATTAAAGATGAGAGTGGAGGTAATAAAAACAGATGTGGGAAATTCAACATCTAAGGGTGAATACATAGTTGACAATTACAGTTCTTATTTGTCATATATGAGGCCATGAGTTACATTCTCAGCAATTAAATATTGTCATTACCATCATGACCATCATTATCATCATAGGAGCTGAAAAGAGATTTTAGTGGGTTAAGACCATTTGATACTCTTGAAGAAGGCTATGTTTGGTTCCAAATACCCACATGTTGGCTAACAACTGTCAACAACTCCTGTTCCAGGGGATCTGATGCCCTTTTCTGGCCTCTATGGACACTGCATGCAAGTGGCACACAATTGTACTTATAGCAAAACATTCGTCCATAAAAATCTTGTCTTTGAAAAATGAATGTAAAACACTGTCATAGTAAGTCAAAGGAGAGGAAAAAAAGAAGAGGAGGAGGAAAAGGAAGAAGGAACAAGCCTTGGGTTCTATTAAAAAAAATGAGTAAGTTTGCACAAAAAGGTATTTTAGGGAAATGGCATTTGTTTACCACCCTGATAAGTATCAGGGGTGTCACATGACACACAGAACAAGTTCCTCAGCAAGAACTGGGATTGCTTGCTGGAAGACATAGAGCAACTGACAGCCAGTTTCAAACTTAGTTTCCTCAAATGGAGCTAGACTAGAGAAAGCAAGAGAGTGTATATTCTTTACTGTATTAAATAGGATTGTCACTCAAAGGCACCTGGCACAGCCTCAGGTGTGTGGGGATTTAATAAAAGCTCCAGAAGTTTCAGATATATCAGAGGGATCTAACCACAGTCAGTTTAGGAGGATCAGAGAGTAGTGATTCACACCTTTAATCACAACACAGGGAATATCCTGGGAGTGGTGACCTACCCCTTAATCCAAACTGAGGTCATTTTAGTTTACAGAAGGAGTTCCAGGCTCTCAGCCAGGCAGTGGTGGGGCCACACCTTAACTTACCAAGAGAGTATTTAAGGTGAACATAGAAAGACAAAAGTTAGAGGAAGCCACGACAAGCCAGGCTGAGGAAGCTGGAAGACAGCTGGGTAAAATCTGACTGTGGTGTTTACTCTCTCTAATATCTCCAACTTTCTTAGAAATCTATCTCTGAGTTTCATTTATTCATGCAACAATTGGTGCCCAACTTTGGGGAATAAATTTTTCCCCTCCCTACCCAAAAAAACCACACTTGCCGGCCAGAACAAGATGTGGCTGGAGGAGTAATTACTGGCAGCTGGGTTTCTGTTCCGGGTTAGCCTCCTGCCTTAGGCAGGCTGGCCACATGTATTTACGTTTTCTGTTTCACTCTCATCTGGGTAAGTCTTTCAGTCAGTGACCTCTTTCTCCTGGTGTTTTTTTTTTTTTTTTCCACACTAGGTAGCTACCCCAATTCTCAGTCAACAGACAATTGGTGAGTAAATCAATTTTTTTTTTTTAAAAAAAGAGAGAATTTGTTTAAAGCAATGGAGGGTGATTGGTCATACTGTAACCTCTCACTAGATGATTTGGTATTAAAACCAGTGAAGGAAATAAGGTAGATGAAAATATCATAATGTTCATCATACTGTTTACTATGAATATTTTTTGTTTGATTTCTTTGATATCACTTAAAAAGCTGATTAATATAAATCCAAAGAAAAGGGTCTTTATAAAGCCTGTCGAGAGAGAACACAAAGATGCTCAAATTCAAACAGAGGAATATCAAGAACCAGTTTCAGCAAGGTCATCCAAAAATAGACAAAAACAGGCAACATTAATATACCCAGTAACCTTTAAAAAATCAAGGACGATAGAGAAGCTATCTGGGTTCTAACAAATGTTAGAATAACGAAGAGCAAAAGATGCAATTGTAACATATGGGATGCATTCACCATTTGTAAAACAATGCTGAACTCCTGGTCATGCTGTAACTGGGTAACCCCTAAAGATTGATTAGATATGGTTAACAGCTGTGCTAGAGGCAGGACCGCTTATACAATTGAAATCATGGTGGAGGAAGGAGGCTAAAACAAAACAACAAAGAAACAGGGCCAGAGGCATAGAAGTCTCCCAAGACCAACTTCTTGGGGAGGGAGATTATGCTGATATTGAAAGGCAGTCTTTGTACAATGAACATACTCTGGATTTATGTCACAGGGCAGCTGTGAATCATTCACTAAAGTAATTCAAAGTCCCAAAGAAACTTTTACAGACATTTTGCACAGATTAACTGCAGCAGTAAACAGAATGGTACCAGACTCAGAAGCCAGGCTAATAATAGTTGAATCACTGGCTTTTGAGAATGTCAATGCATAATGTAGAAACATCCTTAGACCTTTAAAAGCAAGGTCAGCACCTTTGGAAGATTGGTTCCATGAGACAATTAATCTAGAGTCTTATGACAATGATGATAATTGGGTAGGAGAGCTTATTTCAAGAGGTGTAAGAAAAAATTAAAATGTTAAATGTTACAGTTATGGAAGGCCAGGTCACATAAAAAGAGATTGTAAACAAGGCATTCCCAGAAATAATGCTTTTGATAGGAATAATCCCAACAGAACACCCCTCCCTGCTGGAGTATGCAGAAGGTGTAGAAAAGGAAGACACTGGACTAATGAATAAAGACCAACAAAGGACAGACAAGGGAACTTTCTACCCTTGGGAAATGCCCCAAGGGGCCTTTCAAAAGCCCCCATATCAAATCCAATCCAGTCTTACCCTGCCATTGTAGAGGAAATACCTTCCCAGAACAATTAAAAAGACATACTACATGGAATGATAGAAAATCTGCAGAAAAAGAAAAAAATTCAAGAAAAATTATAAAGCAAATATTTTGGAAAGCTTCTATCAATGAACAAAGGCCAAAATTAAAAGTACAAATAAATGATGTTATTATTGAAGGCTTATTGGACACAAGTGCAGATACAGCAATAATTTCACCAGAGTCATGGCATCCAAGTTGGCCCCTTGAGGAGGTAAATGTTCAGTTTTTGGGTATTGGGTAGATATCCCAGGTAAAACAGAATGCAAGATGGCTTGAGTGTATAGGACCAGAAGGACAGAGAGGAATATTAAAGCCATATGTGGCTGACATTGCTATAAATTTATGGGGAAGAGATTTACTACAACAGTGGAACACACAGATTAATATTCTTTCAAACACAGAAACAAGCCATAATTTAGCACACGGTTCCAGAAAAAACATTAGAAGGTATTATGAGAAACAGTCACAGACCATTCAGATTATAGAGAAACAAGGCAAAACACCTGCTGATCTTTCAAAAACACCCACAGCACTACCTCTAAAAGGGCTAACTGAGAAGCCTATATGAGTTCCTCAGTGGCCTCTAACAAAAGAGAAATTGCAGGCCTTAAAGCAGCTGGCACAGGAGCAGTTAAATTCTCAGCACATAGAAGAATCAACTAGCCCTTGGAATTCTTCTGTATTTGTTACTAAAAAGAAATCTGGTAAATGGAGAATGGTAACAGACCTAAGGGCGATAAACAAGATGATCCAGGCAATGGGCTCTCTACAGTCTGGGATTCCTTTGCCTTCTATTACTGACAGAATAGCCTAATATAGTTATTGATTTAAAAGACTTTTTTTTTTTTTTTTTTTTTTTTTACAATACCTTTCTAAGAACAAGACAAAGAAAAATTCGCCTTTATAGTGCCCACTTATAGTAATTCTCAGCCTGTAAAGAGATTCCAGTGGAGGATCCTCCCTCAAGGAATTCTGAACAGCCTCACTCTGTGCCAGTATTTTGTACAAAAGCCAATAGAAAACATACCTAACAAATTCCCACAATCTATAATTTATCATTACAGTTGGCCGATTCAAATTTGATACCTTAAAATATTTTTTTTGAAAAATTAAAAAGAATTTTGCCTGCTTGGGGATTACAGATTGCCCCAGAAAGAATACAAAGAAGGGATTCCATTAATTATTTAGGCTATAAAATAGGCCAACAAAAAAATTAGAACCCAAAAGGTACAAATTAGGAGAGACAGATTAAAGACACTTAATGATTTTCACAGACTACTAGGAGACATCGCCAAAGTATGACTCACTATTGAAATTAAAAATAATGAACTAGATAATTTGTTCAAAACCTTAAATGGTGACAAAGACTTCAATAGTCTGAGAGAATTGTCACCTGAAGCTGAGAAAGAATTGGTTTTGGTGGATATGAAATTACAAGAAGCACATATGGATCGTGTGGTTCCAGATCTTAACTGCATTCTAGTTATCTTGTTCTCTAAGCATTCTCCTACAGGAATTTTAATGCAAATGGAAAATGTTATATTGGAATGGATATTTATACCACATAAACCAATTAAGAAGTTAAAGACATATGTGGAAAAGATATCTGAACTTATTTTTAAAGGAAAATTAAGATTTCGTCAATTGACAGGAATGGACGCAGCAGAAATTGTTTTACCTTTAACTAATGAAGAAATTGACCAACTATGGGTAGAAAGTGAACATTGGCAAAGAGCCTCCAGTAATTTTTTTGGGAGATAATTAACAACAAATATCCTCAAAGCAAAAGAATTGAATTTCTAAAGAAAACTAATTGGATTCTCTCTCATATTCTATGAGATAATCCAATTTCCAGAGCCCCTACATTTTATACCAATGCAAACAAATCAGGAAAGGCAGGTTACAAATCAGAACATATAAGTGGCTCAAAGTCTTTATAATTATGTTCAAAAATCAGAATTATATGTAAACCTGATGGTATTAAAGGACTTTATCGAACGTCTTAACATAGTCACTGACTCTAGTATGCAGAACGAGTTCTACACATTGAAACAGCTGATTTTATTGATGATTAATCAGAATTAACTTCATTATTTATTCAGATACAAGAAATAATTAGGACTAGAAATCATCCCTTCTATATAACACACATTTGATCCCATATGGGTCTGCCAGGTCCTTTAGCATAAGGTAATGATAAAATTGATAAATTATTAATAGGAAACTTTCTAGAGGCCTCAGAATTTCATAAAAAGCATCATGTCAATAGCAAAGGATTAAAGAAAGATTTCTCCATCACTTGGCAACAAGCCAAAGAAATTGTAAAAACGTGTCCCCCCCTGTTTGTTCTATAACCAAACCCCATTGCCATCAGGAAGTTATCCTAAAGGCATATGTAGAAATGAAATCTGGCAAATGGATATATTTCATTTTTCAGAATTTGGGAAATTAAGATTTATCTATCATACAATAGATACATTTTCAGGATTTCAATGAGCAACTGCTTTGAGTTCAGAAAAGGCTGATTCTGTAATTACACATTTGCTTGAAGTTATGGCCATCATAGGAATACCTGTACAAATAAAGACTGACAATGCTCTGGCATATGTCTCTAGTAAAATGAACCAATTTTTTGCTTATTATAATGTAAATCATAGTATAGGAATACCACACAATCCTACAGGGCAAACAGTCATAGAGAGATCAAATTGAACTCTAAAGGATATGCTAAATAAACCAAAAGGAATACCAACGACCCCCAGAGATAGACTACATAATGCTTTATTAACTATGAATTTTCTCAATGCTAATGAGAAAGGAACAACAGCTGCTTAAAGGCATTGGACTATAGAAAAAACAGCTGAATTAAATCAGCTTGTTTACTTCAAAGATGTACTAACCTGTGAATGGAAGCCACATGTGTTACATTGTGTTACATTGGGGAAGGATTTTGCTTTTGTTTCCACAAGTGAAGAAAAGTTATGGATACCATCAAAATTAATAAAAACTCGATTTCAACCAGAGAAACTTTATAAAACTAAGAATTAATAGCTCAACCACCCATATTACAATTCTTTAAGTTGTAAGAAAAAACAAAGGGTTGGGATAGGTTTCTATTTTTGTCTTTATAGAAAATTGGAAATACTCATCTTTAAGAAGTGAAAAGACCTTGAACATCTAGACATCTAAAGCAAAAGGGAGGCTATGCAGGAAAATTTGCAAGCAAAAGAATATCGTAACTATTGGTACCAGTATACTTCATAGGGTAAAATCTCATTGCTTAACCTCTACAAATTTTTTTCTAATTTGAAGTCCTAGTTCAATTATAATTTAAAGCTGGCTTTAGGGTTGGAGTGTGGTGTGGAAGATTATGTCCCACTCACTGGTTTAATAAAAAGCGCTGATTGGCCAAAGGCAGACAGGAAGTATGGGCAGGGCTACCAGACTAATAGAACTCTGAGAACAAGAAGCACAGGGCAGAATGACAGAGAGAAGCAGGAAGAAACAGAGGACAACTATGCTGCTCTAAGAAAAGGTACCAAGTCCCACGGCTGAACAGGTCAAGAGTCATGGGTTAGTTTAAAGGTAAAGAGGTAGCAAGTGATATGCCTGGGCCTTGGGCTGATCAGCCTAAAACTATAGTATGCCTCTGCGTGTCTCTGTGGGACTACAGGACTGTGGGTCTGTGGGTCCTAAACCTTGAGGTTAGTCCCGAAAGTCCGGGCCAGAAACCTCCTACTACAGTGTGGCTCTCTCCTTCTCTAAACTCAAGCATACTTGTTAAGGAAAATACAAGATGTCTGGATCATATCAGAAGAACCACCTGATACAGGACAGAAGAATGACAAAAAATAAGGGACTATTCTATTGTTATAATCCTATACTGAATAAATCATTATATATTTAGTTTCCTGTACATTGTGTTGGGTTTTAGTCTCTTATCAGTTTTCTGCAGTGATCCAGGACAAGAAAGATGGGGGCCCACAATGATGATTTCACATGAACTCTGACAAAGCCACTATGCTGATAAACACCAATCAAAGACCCGATTTGGACTTCAAACTGCTCAGGACAATTTTGTGGAAGCTTGCTGAAAAGAACCAGCTTCACAGACTACTATAACTAGGACTTGAGACAAGTCATGCACTTTCCTGTTATGCAGAGACTGGACAACAAATGACACAGCTACTTATTTCAGGACTTGACATTTAAAAAAACTTTTCTTTTCAGGATCACCAAAAGATGCTGTCACCCCTAGTTAGCAGGAAGTAAATGTAAGAACACGACATCCACATTCCCAAGTGGTGGGGTGGGTTGTTTTTGGTCAGTCAATGGGTTATGGATGATTGTCATTATTTAGGTTAATTAGTTAAAAATTGCTAATAGTTGTCGTTAGAAAACCAAGAACGATTAAATTCAAGATTTGTGTTTAAAAAGAAAGAAAGAAAAAGGGGATACAGATATATAGAATATAAGGATAGATTATTAAATCTTCTTTTAAAAGGATTTACTAGCTTTAAATATTTTACATTGCATTGGATTTTTGTATATTATATACAAATTGTGTATATTGAGATTAATTGTGTCTTTGTACAAGTATCTCTATGCTTGTTCAAGGTAGTATACTTATTCAGTTCATCTAACATTGTATTATAAGTTGCTAGTCCATAAAAGTTTTTATTACCAATTAATTAGAATATAAAACAATGCAAGTTAGTAGTTAGATATTACATTCAGACATAGTCATGTTAGATATGTTTTCAAGATCAAACAAATATATTTTAGATGAATAGGTCTTCTTCAAACACTTCAAAAATCCATAGAATATGGCATTCAAAATATTTTTAAAACTTAGACTTTTCTGGACAGTGAGACAGGTCTTGCTCCTGGCAGCACCAACCTACTTCAAGAGAAAAATTGACACTGAAGAAACTCCATAAGTAGACTACTTTCTTTGTTGCGATGGTTAGCCATTGGACAAAAACCTGTCCCAAGTATTGACTGCTTGACAGTATGCTGTTTAAACTGGACATGCAGGTTCCCTTGGAAAGTGACCTTTGAACTTTGACAGAACAAGCTGAGATTGTCCTTCAGGTTCCTGTTTTTTAGAGAAAACTGTCAGATATGGCCCGTGGACAGTGTGAGGCCAGTAGTGGCCCCTGATGTGCCAGGCTCGGGTCTTCCTGGAATCAGGTTGCTTGGGAATGCAGCCCAAAGCAGGTGGTAAACTCCATCTAAGGCTAAATATCAGCACGAGACCAATAGCAAACAAGTATCATAAGGGAAAGTTGAAAAGAACTTTGAAGAGAGAGTTCAACCTTCAGGACACAAGGAGAAGTGACTGAACTACCCCAAAATGGACAGAGCAGATTTCCTGCATCACTGAGATGAAAAGAGACTCTGGGCCTGTAGGCTGAAGATGGATGCCCCAACTTTATAAAGGAACTCTGGGTGACTGTCAAGGCAGATAGGTGTCATCTCTGTCATTTCTAGTTTTTGGAAGTTGCTTGTACTTCCTGGTCATTTCAGTAAATATTATTTCCTTCTTGGGTCTCTGAGGAAGTTGAAGATGACTTTAAGTTATAGTAATAGTTTTCTAATGACAGTTTTAAAAAAGAAACTTTGAAGTTAAAGTAAGTTTAAGAGACATCAAATTAATAGCTTTTAGTTAGTAATACAAGTTAGAAAGAAAGTGAATTAGGTATAATCCCTTGGACTTATCAAAATAAGATAATTAATAAGATATTTTCTTTGAATTGTCAATTGTTAATGGACTGGGCATTACTCATTTTTTGTTTGTATATAATTATTGTACCTATTGTATATGGTTTTTCTTATGTTAGCTATCACCTTCTTCTTCTTTTTTTTTTTTGGTACAATAGGGGATATATGGAGATTTAATAAAAGCTCCAGAAGTTTCGGAGATATAAGAGGGATCTAACCACAGTCAGTTTAGGAGGATCAGAGAGTGGTGATTCACACCTTTAATCCTAGCACAGGGAGTATATCCCGGGAGTGGTGACCTACTCACTTAATCCAAACTGAGCTGTGGTCATCTTGGTTTACAGAAGAAGTTCCAGGCTCTCAGGCAGGTAGTGGTGGGGCCATGCCTTAACTTACCAAGAGAGTATTTAAGGCAGGTATAGATAGACAGAAGTTAGAGGAAGCCAAGGGAAGCCGGGCTAAGGAAGCTGGAAGACAGCTGGGTAAGTTTTGACTGTGGTGTTTACTCACTCTAATATCTCCAACTTTCTCAGAGACCTATCCTTGAGTTTCATTTATTCATGAAACATAGGAGAGTGTGACCCCTCCATAATGATTGGATGTTATTCCTTACTTTTCAGAGCCTAAGGAAAAAAGCCAACAGGTTAGGAGTCAGGTCTATGCAGACAGAGGCTTGGACTTGAGTATATGCTCTCAGTTGTATCATATTCTTCATATTTCTTGCCTTCAAGGTCTCTACAATTGCTCAAATGGGTGAAATTACAGTCACTCCCTTAGAGTTGTTCAGAAATTTAAGAACTACCTTCTAAGAAAGCTGAAACAGTGTCTGCTACCCAAAGTGTATTCAATCCATGCTAAATTGCTATAAAGACTGCTATTGCCACCACTGCAGCTACTGTTCTTATTAACCTACATGGCCATCATACTCAAAATTAAACTAGGTGGTAGAGAGCCCACAGATGACTTATTAAAAATGTAGCAAATGTCCCACCATTAGGTTGGAAGGAAGGGGAAGATGAGAAACAAAGGAACGTAAATAATCTAACATCTAAATAGCTCAGGTGATTATAGGTGGCTGTGTAATTTTATAAATGGGAGGGAACATATTGTGAACTGGTACAGCTGAAGTCTTCCTGTGAGAGGTGGGAGCTGGAGTGTTGCTTCATTTCTTTCATTAGGAATATAAGCCCCTCTTCAGCTATGCATTTCTTGCTGCAGAGCATCAAAATCATCTTGTCCAAGAGATCCTTCTGTCATTACTGGACATCTCACAGACCACCCAACCTGCTGAATGTTGGCAACCTAAAAGCACACAAGAAAAGGTGCACAGTCTAGTAGGTCCTTAAGCTGCAGTATCTGCCAGAAAATACCAGCTCCCAGAGTAGGAGCATATGGTGAGACTGCTAAGAGGAGCAGTGGGGATTTTTATTACAAGCCTCCTTTGAGGGGCCACATCACAGTTTGCCTGACTACTATACTAATTCATTTATAGTCTTCCAAACATGCTTAATTTCCCACTGTCTCCAAATCTCACAAATATGCTCTCTCAGTTCCAAACTCATGTCGATTACTAAGCCAATGTGGGACTGGCTCAGGGATGCAAATTCAGTCTGCCCAATGCACGGACTAGAGAGTTCACTTAGAGACCCCTCTTGGATCTCTTCTGTGGCATCTGGCTCATAAGGCTCCTACATCAAATAGAGAATGTGCAGTGGGAGACAATTTGGAGTGCTCTTTCAAATAACTCATCTCACCAATAGAGATGTATGTGTATATGTATGTATGTATGTATGTATGTATAAAATTTTCCTCCTCCAAAAGAATAATGTAAACTATCTCTGCTTTATCTCCACCCCCAGTCCCAATTACCAACTCCATTGTTAGCCTAAGTTTAAAAAGCTTTCATTCAAATTGTGATTCAGTATTTGGGTTGGTAAATATCAATCATTTCCAACTGTTGCCAGGGCAGTATTTTCTTCAAAACAATGTAAACTTTATGTGCTGATGCACCCTGTTTCTATAGTTTTAGCCACCACACTAGAACTGCTATTATATGCCAAATATACATAGGAACCTTGATTTCTCTTTTAGCTCTTTCTGCCATTCTGACATGCTTTAAAAATAACCAAAGAGTTCCAAACAGGACCTTAAAATAGCAGACCATCAAATAGGCTTTAACATAGTCAAAACTTAAGAGGAATTAGAAGACATCAGTATAGTGTCTTTATTTCTCTTTAATTTAGACCAACAGAATATTCCCTTTGAAAATCAATGAACACACCCCTTGAGAGGTTGTAGAAGGTGAGAGAATGTAACCAAAGTAATAAGGAAGTTGTACCCTAGAGCATGCTGTGTACTTCCTTGATTACATAAGAGATGACTTACATATAAAAGGGTAGCATTAAAATATTCAAACATTTGGTATATGGTGTGTGTGTGTGTATGTAAAGGTCAGAGGTTATGTGGGACACATTTGTCAATCACACCCTATGTTGAGACAGTATATCTCACTGGAACTCAAAGCTCAATAATTCAGCCAATATAACTAGCCATCTTGCCTCCAGGATCATCTGACTCTTCCTGCCAAGAGCTGGGATTTTTGGTGTACCATGATGCCAGTCCAGCATGGTGGATCTGAACAACAAGCATTTTTACCCACTGGGTCATCTTTCAAAGTCTAATGCTGATATTGTAAAATAAATATTAGAAGTATAACTAGTTGCATTTATCTAACTTGCTATTCCAGAAATGCTACTATTAAGATGAATTACCCATGTTATTAAAAGCTCATTCATAGCAAACCTTCAGAATGCAGCTTCCTTGCATATATTGAGGGTTTGGCCCGTTATAGGTGGTCACTATGCATGATATTGGTGGCACATTATGGTGACATGAGTATGTGTTGTTAATTATTCTTTATGTCATGGTTCACAGAGAACATGAGGATGGAATGAGACATAGCATTAAAAGGCATGCTCTAGTAACCTAGTTTCCAACTTCCTGAGATTTCTAAAACCTTCCAAGATTCTACTACCAGCTAGGAAACAAGTGGTCTAAACCTGAGCCCATAGGAGACATTTTACATTCAAATCATAATACTGAATATTAGATTTGGCTGAGTTACTTTTCTCTGAAGGAGGATATGAAGAGAAGTAGATGCTAGTTACACTCAAATCTCAATTTTCACATGATTTGAGTCATTTAGAATAATTCAGTGTGTATTTTATGAACAATAAGTGAAAAGGTATTTGAAGGTTTTCTGCACAACAAAATGAGCAGTAATTGCCCTTAACTGATTATCACACACCATTATATTCATGAGTGAATGGGTAAATAGGTCAATTTACAGGGTATTGAGTTATTATACTGTACTGTAGAATCATGTCTCCAACGTTTATCAATTAAGAGTAAATTAATATTTTTAAAAGCCAGAAAGTTCAGGCATTCCCTTGGGGGTTACTATAGCAACTAAGCCATGGTGGAGGGAGCTTGGTAAAATGGTGATAAGATGGCATGGAGTCTGGCCCCATTCATTAATATTCTCAGTATCCACAGACATATCTTCTCTTTTCATTTCATCAGTAGACTGGTAAATCTTTTTAGACCCTCCTAAAACGTCATTTCTCTTTAATATCTGCAGCATTAGTGATAAGAATTCGGATTCTGTACTAGAAAAGAAAGAGCTCCCAATTACTGCAGAATATCTCTAGTATATGAAATTTCTTTGTACCCTTGTCTCCTTTGATGAAATATGGGACACCAAAAAGCAGTACCAATATTTTTGTTGTTATTTTTGGAGTTAGAATCTCACTGCTTAATCTGACTCTGAACTCACTGGTAGATATGAAGGCCTAGAGCTCAGAGAACTTTGTTTACCTGTGTCTCCTGAGTATTAGGATAGAGTTGTGTGCTATCATGCCAAGCTTACAATGCAGATTTCTATTTAATGATTCAGATAATTTTGATGTGAATAATGACTGGACTACTCTTTAAGAAGCTAGTCTAGGAAGAGAGACAGGTAATCAAACATGTTACTTTATTTCTCAGTTTTTTTTTTTTCAATCAAGTGTTTCATGCTGTCCAGACTGGCCATAAATCACTGGTTCAGTTAACCCTCCTGCTTTAGCTTCCAAAGATCCAAGATCCAAGTAAGCAACCATTGTCCTTGGCTATTTTAAACCAGAGTGCAAGCTGCCATGATATAGGGAAACTTGGGATGCTGGGGTATAACTTACTGCTTATAACTTAATGCTGTCAAAATCTGGTCTGGGTGGAAGAGGGAGCTGCCTGGAGTAAAGGATACCCAAAGTGAGCTTTCAACGACAAACAGAATTTCATTAACTTAGAATGAAAAGAAGGGGTATTTTCAATAAAATATAGCAATGAACAATTATTGGCACCCACAAGCTTTTGCCTTTTCTAACTGAGAAGGATTGACTCAGAAGCCTGGCAGACAATGATGCTCTTTAAATCTCTCCTCAGAAGTATTCAAAGAATTCATGAATGAATAGACAGACAGGTCAATTTAAAAAGTGGCTAGTAATGCATGGTAGTCAGCAACTTCTGACTCAGGGGACATCTACCATCCACAAGACACAGACCTCACAAATAATGCTTATTTCTATGATAGTACTTGCAAACAGGTAGTTAAGAGTAGACAAGGAAATAATTTGAATCATTTTTGTATGGCAAGAGCTGATAAACATCTAGTGCTGCTGACATACTTGAAGGTATGATCCCTTGCCAAGCACTTGACAAATTTTGTCATCCACCATGCAGATTTTCATTTTCCTCACAATGATAAGAACAGATGGATTATATAAGACATAGAGATAAGTATCTCTGTCATAAATGTCTTAGGATATCTATAACTTAGTATCAAGAGGGCAAAATGCCACGGCAAGAACTAATTCATGAGTTATACTCTACTGACTATATAGAGATTTTGTGTCTGAGACACAAATTGACATGTCTTAAGTGATTTGGTCATGAGTAACTGTTATAGATACTCTGGTCCATATTATTTTCTGAAAAATACATTTTCATGAGATAGTGAGATGCTCAGTTGTTAAGAGCCATATACTGCTCTTGCCCAGGACTGAATTTGGTACCCACCATCCACATTTGGTGGTTCACAACTACCTATTATTCCAGAGGATTGAGAGCATGTGGCCACTGTGTAAGCCTGTACTCACTTGTCATCATCATACACAGATACATATGATTAAAAGTGAAACATATTTTTAAAAAAGAATGGCATGAATTAGGCAATCTTAAAAACCTGTTTCTATTCTAACAGCTCATGAATTAGAGTCAAAGATTAATTAATCCTCTGTGAATTAAACAAGATAAGCATTTGCTATTCTCTGTTCCTCCATAGATGGTCTGTCTTTTACAATAAACAGATATGAAGAGAAATGAGCATGCAGCATGCCTAAGTGTGATGAGATTGCCTTCTAAGAGATCCTGTAAGTGGAAGAGCAGTTTCCTGAAGTCTAGATAACTTGCTTGGCAGCTATAATTCCCTCTTCTCAGTGGCTGAGCCAATTTTCTCCTCTAGCTCTCAGATACACCTTTAATGAATCCATGTTCCTTTGATTAAATTAACATTTTTGTCTAGCTAATTAGCCTGTAAAACCTATGCCAAACAGATCTGCTAGCATCTTCATTACTGTTCATCGGTGCGTGTGTGAGACCAATCACTGTCAGCTCAATCGCCTAATGATTAAGGAAACATTAAGTTTGGCTAATTTGGCTTTCTGTGGCCATCATCCCATTCCCAGGGATGGGCCAATCACCACCCCAAATCAACTTGCTTGACAGTGACAGATGTTTTAATCACACACTGTCATTCATTAACATCCATCAGCATGGCCCACTAGGTTTGCAGCAAATACCTTGATTTGGAACCAAATGCCATTTTTGTAATTACCTGATGTGGTTACTCTTTCCTAAGTGGGCCAATATGACAAGGGCTGAAAAATAAAGCCTTCAGTGGGAGTAGAGAGGAAAGAGCTCCTCACTAATGAATTGTACTTCCTAGCTGTCCAGGTTCACAGGGTGTGTCTGTGAAGAGCTGTCAAATCCTCAGAAAAAAGTCATCTCAGTTTTTACCTATTACAGGCAGGTCATGAAACATACTGCTTTTTTATATCTTGGATGCTTTGGTAAAATTCCATATACATATAGCAGCAGGCAGACATCACTGGCTCCTTCTTCTAAGTAGCGATGCTCTTGCATTAGCCACTTAGAGACCACACTGTTCACTCTGCCTTTGTAGCTGGTGCTAACAGAAGCAAGGGTGGCTTATGACCCAGGTCCACCCATGGAGGACCTGACAATTCCAGCTAACAGGGACTGTTCCCTGGCCAGACATATTATGCAAGGGATATAATTACAGACAATGGGATTTGATTGTGGGACTATTAAAATGTGGTTTGGATACATACATGATAAGGTCTCAAAAAAAATACAGTACCTTATCTGTAGTGAAGTGATGCTGAGAAGTGATGGAACCTTTAGTGGACAAGTCTAGTACAAGGTAACAATCACTTCCCTTTGTTTTGATTTTCTTCTTGCCTCATGATTGCTCCTTCTCATACTCTGGCCACTGTGGTTGCATGGAGAAGAGGGAATCCAGCCAAAGGGGTCTTTGCTGCAATCCACAGCTGTCACTGATGCTGGACTTCTGACCTTCCCCCAAACTTTAAATCAAATAAATCTCTTCTTGATAAATGTACAGCCTCACATGTTTTATTATAGCCACGGGAAGTAAATGACTGTGTCCAGTTTCTTTCCTATGATATTTCCCATTCTGAAACAATAAGGTCAATAAAGCTATAGACCTCTTAGAATCATGATGAGGGACACTTTTGTGGGAGGGGCTTATATGAAGGGAAAAGTCTGGATCCCACATAGAAAAAAAATGAACTTAGGTTAGCATTCTTATGAGGTTCATGTCATGAATGACGAGCTTCCAGAACCTTCATTTTTTTTCAGGAATAAAAGACCCCTTTGCCAAAGGAGCAGTAACTGAGAATGGGTCTATACGCTGTTATATGTATGTTTTGGTGTTTTTACACTTTCTGCCATTATTGATCTCCATAACAATTCTATGCAGCTGTGAGGAGGAACTTATAGCCTCTTTGGGGGAGGAAGAATGAGCATCAGATAGATTGGGAGTGTCTAAGGCTCATCAAACAAGTGCTGGGCATGGGCACCAAGGAGATTAAGCCACCACAATGACACCTGATGACTCTTTTACCAAACCTAGCTCAGCTGGGTCAATGTTAGTGCAGTGTTTTTTGTGGTGGGAGAGTATGTGGCTATGTCATTGCTCTGCTTTTCAGTTCTCCAGCCCTGCTTTATGAGATAGAGAGCATTTATCCTTTTTTAGGAGTAGGAATATTTGAACAGAGTGTTCTATGCAAAAAGTGGCTCTTCCTTGTCAGTAAAGAAATACCTATTACTCTAATGTTACATTTGCTCTAATAAAAATATGCATAATATTTGACATATATAAACATATACTTATTTTATAATGCTAGAGATTTAATTCAGTGTCCTGTACATGCTAAACAAATGCTCTGTCGCAAAGCCATTTCCTCACATGCATACCTTTAAAACTTTGTGTAACATAGTCTGGCTAGGTAATTTATTCTGGTCTTGCAGTGCTTGAACTTCTTTTGTATCCCATTTTGGATATTTAACTTTCCATTTTCCTATTTCAGATTATAGGCTTATACCACCAGATCCAGTTAAGCTAGGTAGGTAGGTAGGTAGGTAGATATATATATATATATATATATATAGATAGATAGATAGATAGATAGATAGATAGATAGATAGATAGATAGATAGATAGATAGATAGATAGGTAGATAGACAGACAGACAGACAGACAGACAAATAGATACCACTTTTCTTTGTGGTTCAAAATACCAATCATCTAAGCCATGTAAGAAAAATGTTCTTTGCTCTGAACTATAGGAACAGCCACATTCTAGACTTATGTCATTTGGGTCCCCTAAGGTTTCCCCTATAAAATGATTTTAAAAATTCTAAAATGATGGGTTAAATTATTTTCAGCCAGGAGAGTTGAGATTACCGAACAGTGCATGTCTAATTACTGGGGAGGAGCTGGAGTTGAGAGTCACTGCAGAGGAGGTGTCAAGATAAAAAGGAGTATCACAAAGCCATCTTCCAGGAGTCTGGCTACTTCCCTGCTCTCTTTCCTCTGAGCTCTGAAATCAGGAGCACCTGAACTAAGCTCTCAGAGCTCCAGTCTCCTCGTTTTGAAATAAGACTTTAAATCTGCTCAAGAATATACCAAAAAAGAAAAATTAAAATGCAACATGCAGAAAATATGCTCATGAGGGCTTGGCTAGTTGCTGGTCTTTGAGAGCCTTCCTTATCGAGCTAGCTTCTGTGGTGCTCAGGACCATGGCAGTTTAGAAAATACCTGCCATTGTAAGAGCTTCCAGGAATGGGCATTCATCTCTGTGCACAAAAAATGGGCTTTACTGCTAAACATCTACTTTTCCTTCTAGAAATCTCAAAGTTTGATATGCTTCATGCATACCCTGCCAAGATGATCAGAGATGTTAAGATAAAATTTTTCCTGGGCAACATTTCATAGGTCTCATCGTAGTGATGAGTAGTTCCTAGGAGTTGGAGGAATGAAGCACTTTCTGTGTGACTTCTCTGGGAGAAGACTGAATTCCTACATTTGATTTCCTGTGTATCTTTTAGTATTATTAAAACATCATAACTACAAATAAGGCTATATGCTGCATCCTGTGGGTCTTTTTCTTACCTAGCTTAATCTAGTGTAGTGTCTATCTTGTAAGGATGAACACACAAAGTAAAAAGATCTATTTACTGTTGTATATTTTGTTGGCATACTGATGCAGTTGCTGAGCAGACCTACAAGAAACTTTCCATACCACAAGATCATAACCATAGAATGTGTTCCTATTTGTTTCTGTGAGCAATGTGAGAACAGTAGTTGTATAAATACATCTTCTCACACTTCTATTGTTAGGGCACATGAATGAGGATATCCTCAGTAGCTCTATCTAGCTCTGGAGCTCTAGAGAATACAAAGGGGTGATGATTCAAAGTGTACAGAAGCTTGCAGAATCAGGCTCTGTGAAGAATTAGAAAACATCACATATAGTACAATGTCAATGTTTCAGAGTAAGGGTAGGCACAAACAAAACAATTCATATTTTAGAAGATAATACAAAATAATCAATAATCCTATGCAATGTTTTTTTTTTTCTCTGCCCAGGGGAAGGGTGGTAGAAATGGATCATGGGAATGAAAGATTTATATTTTTCTCTTAAAATTGGAGGAGGGACAGGAGATGGCCCAGCAAGTAAAGGCACAATATGTTACAGGGTTGGTGATGTGTCCCTGTTTGTAGAGTATTTGCTTAGCATGCATAAAGTACTGGATTTATTCCCCAGAATTGCACAAAACTATAATTTTCAATTTAGGAGGTAGAGGCAGAAGAATCATAAGTTTAAAGTCATTCTCAACTAAGAGAGTTAGAGACCATCTTAGAACACATGAGACCTTGTCTGGAAAGAGGAAGGAACAGAGAGATAGAGGGAAGAAAAGGAAGAGGGAGATGAGGAATAAAAGAGCCTCTTCTATAATAAAAATATGTAACGAATGCAATTGTGCATTATTCTTTACTTACCGAGCTCAAGAGGCAAATGAACTCTTTTCACATTGTTACTATCATGTGCTGGTAATACATGGGCTAATTTTAGTTAATCATCTAATATAACAGGCTCTTCCTTGTCATATATTACTTTACTGAATTCTTCCTATGAGTCCATAAAGTATGCAATATTCATGTTTTTGCCTTGGCAATTAAAAACAGGCACAGAAAAGCAAAACCACTTGCTAAGATTAGTCTATGGACTTTGAAGCATGAGAAGATGAACAGAGAGGCTGTTTTCCCCTTTGTTTTTAAGCATTCATTTCAGGCACTGAGCTGTGATTTTACCATGAAGAACACAACATTCTAAAAGGTAAGATAGTAAAGTATGTGGGGTGAACACAGTGCAAGGGTCATCAACAGACCCATTTTCTCTGTCAGTTTAGTATCCTCATAGCTCCTGTTTTAGACACTCCTAGTAAAAAATTGCACCTCAAGTACTTTCGCTAAGATGAAACCTTTACTTGGAATTTCATGACCAAGTAAATCACCAGCTCATGAGTGAATACTTCAGACCCTCCCCCCCCCAGAGTTGATGATTTCCAGATTTTGTGGCCCCACCTTGTGTGTAACTTCCTTTCGATTCTCTCTGTAACCTATAAAAAGAAATACATACTGCACTTGACATGGATGGTTCTGGACTGGGACAAAGGGTATTTTGGTATGCTGCTACTATGTCAACGGCAATGTCTGAAGTTATTTCTAGTTGCACAACTGTGTATATTGTATACTACTGCCATCCAGAATGGCAGAAGCAAGCCATGGTGTTGAATTTCCTTACCACACTCAGAATTTTCACCACAATAGCGTTAACCTTTATCCAAAGTTCAACAGTGCTGTCTCTGAGAAAACCACATTAATGAAGGTACATATTATGGCGCTTCTGAGTTGGAGGATTTGAGGCACATTATACTTCTTGAAGAATGCTTACCAAGCATCTTATTATATTACATTACTTTCAGGAACCACATGCTTCAAACATAAGATTCCAGAAAAGCTGCCGAGATGCCTAGGCCAATTACATTTGAATGGATGGCAAAGAAAATGAAGAGGATTACACTGACAGACACCTGTCTGAAAACATGTTTTCCTTTGAAGTCTGAGAGTGAGGAATGGAAGACAAAAAGGAAGGGATGGTGAAAAAACTCTTAGCAAGTTATGCCACTGTGACAGAAGGAGACAGTTAAGACCTACATTTGTGGAGTCAACTGTAGCATTGTTTTGAGCATACTGTTTCTACCTTACACAACTTGATTTTTTTAACTTAGCCTCCTGTGCACAGCAAATATTTCCCCCAAGTGAGCAGTTCTAAGCCTTCAAAAAGCAATTGGAATGGGAAAAAGAAGCATGGTGATAAGATCAAGATATGAACTACCCACCTTGGCTACTGGGTGATAAGTTTAGCTCCCTGACCTTCCTTGGAAATTACATTAGTGAAGTGCTGATGAAACAGTTTGAGCCTGTGGGTGGATGGTGTACATTTCCAAAAGTACTCAGGGACTCTGGGGCCCAGCATAATACGAGGCTGCACTTATCTCTGCAATTTCCAGAGGGCACACGCTGTCATTTCATGGTGATCCCTAGCTCTGGTCCTGTAAAAGACACACTGATTGGGTATTAGGACTTATCCTTAAACCACAGCTTAATCAGAAATCTTTCCAGCAGCAAGAAGCGGAGGAGGAATTTCCTCAGCTTTTGTAAGTAGCAGTTTATGACTTTTGAAACTGGGCCTCTTCAGGGTCCCACTGAGAGACTCGAGTACTACTAAGGGCTCTCCTTTACTTCAGGGCCATTTTGTAGTTCCGATTCTACAGCCGTGGAGATGTGACTTGTCGGCTCTCTCTGACCTTTACTCTCCTCTTCTCAAGTTCTCTTTGTGTTCTGTCTCCACTTGAGAAACTCTTGGGTCACCTTGAGGAGGATGGTGCCGTGAGAGAGTAGAGTCTCAAGTGTGGCTGAATTCCTTCATTCCGGAGAAACTTCTGACCTAAGTCTGCCAAAGTCACTCGCCATTGTGAAGAGTGCTGTGGTGGTTAGATGAGTAACAAAGAGCGACCCAATCCTTTGTAGAGCCCAGCATCAAGGACAATACAACAAAGGGGAAAAATGTGCTAATTTAAGTACAACTTCCAGTACACTTTGAAATAGGCTGTAGATGTGTGTGTGTGTGTGTGTGTGTGTGTGTGTGTGTGTGTGTGTATGGTGCAGGAATGGGTATATTTGCACATGAACTATATGATATCTAGGGGTGGTATCCAGTATCCTCCATTCTTAAAACAAATACCTTTTATAATTTTTCATTTTTTTCTTTTTTTTTTTTTTTTTTTTTTTTTTTTTTTTTTTTTTTTTTTTTTTTTTTGGTTAGCCAGACCTAAAACTTCCCCAGTTTCATTGAATGTGATAAATCCTACAACCATGGTGATTTGGTTCTTGAATATAAAGTCACATATTTCTTCAGATTCTCAACTGCCGTGCTCTAGGGACCTCCATTAATGGCCAGTCCTGGGAAGATGGCCACTTAAAGTGGCCAATAACTGACTATTCTCAGGTTACCCCTAGTAATGATCAGCTGTGGTCCAGAAAAGGAAACTTTACAACCTCCTGCCTCATTTCTACCCTGTAATTACCCAAATTTATAAGCAGACTACACTCAGATTCTTACAGTTCCCATACTTCCCATACTCCTTCCCCACTTCCCCTTCTAAAAGCTTGCACCATTTTGTACCCTTTTAAATCACTTGTTCTCCTATCTGTCCTTCCTTCTTGCTGACCTGGAGGATCCCAGTCAAGCAATTCTGGTCTATACAGCAAGTTCCAGGACAGGTTAGAATACACAATAGATGCTATCTCAAAACACCAGATAACAAAAACAACATTAAAACTTATTTGTAACATAGCTATGGTCCCCAAATCACATATTCTTAATTTATAGATCTTTTATGGTTTTTAAGAGAGGGCTCTTTTCTGTACACTGGACACATGAGTAGACCAGGAAGAAGATCTTTAAAGAGCATGAATGTAGGAAAATCAGTAACTGTGAGCCAGAAGTGTGGGGAAATAAATGGAAGTAAGAAGCTTTCCTCCAAGAATCATTGATATATCATCTCAAAAGCATTTGATGCATGATAAAAAGTGTGAGTTTCTTCTATTTAAATTTCACAGGGGAGTTGGCTTGCTTGACATCTAAGATACAACAATTCTATTCATCAGTATTACTCCTTGGTAGAAGATAACAAGGGGAAAGACATAGTCTGAGTTTTGATGATGGTTTCATTTGTGCATCTCCAAAGATGTACAGATTTACTTAGTACCAGGTACATAGTAGAGGCTCAATGAATAAGGCTCATAAAATTAACAATAGAGCCCAGCACCAGTATGAGAGCTGAAATTTACCCAAAGACATAAGAATTTATATATGTGGAGTCAGGATACAAATCCATGCTGTTTAAGTGTTGGTATTTTCCTTAGATGACTCAAAATATCTGTAACCCAATGAATATGATGTTTTAACTAAATTCATTTAGTAGAAAATCCTCAACAGATTGTGTAATCGTGGCTGGGTTAATGCCTTCATAACAGTGTAAAGGGCATTAGAGAAACTATGCCATTTTCAATCTAAACCCCTGTGCATACTTTCTGTGTGCCTTTTTCTAACAGTTTCCAGTGAAGGATCCCATTGAGACAATTTGGAAATACATACATATGTACATAAATACACACACACACATTCTCTCTCTCTCTCTCTCTCTCTCTCTCTCTCTCTCTCTCTCTCTCTCTCTCTCTCTCTCTCTCTCTCTCTTCTCTCTCTCTCCTGAAGTAAGCATTTGATTTAGGAGAAAGTCAAGACATCAGGAAACATAACCACTTGTTGGCAAACATATAATTGAGCTGAATTCAAGACCCCACTCTCAATCCTAAAACCCACAAATATCTGTTGACTTCATCTCAACCATAGCCATTTGAAGCATGAAGTACCAACAGATAGCCACTTCAGAAATATATCATCTTAAATTGTTCTTCATCTTGTCAACATCACTGAGAAAGGATATAATTCTTGCATGGGGTGTGGTGTGGGGAAGTGCACTCACTGCCAAGCAATAGTAACTTTAGCTTGAAGCTAATTGTCATAGCAATTACATATAGATGAATCTTTTTATGAAATTGTGGTAGCAATATTGTATGAGTCTTCAACGGAAACAAAACAAAAAAACCAGGGTTACCCCAGTATACTGACAAGAAGCCAAGAAGTGTCTTTGAAGAGTAGAGATTGAAATTAGAATGTCAAATCAGATGAGTTGGATCTTTATGCAAATTGCATAAAATATTTGGTAAATAAATCCACAGTACTATGAGATGTACACAAAATTAGTAACAGACTACTCAGTCTATTATGGAGAATTCATCCAATGTTCTCTAAGCTTCAAATAGTCTAAGCTTAGGAAAAAGCCTCCAATGACCTGACTCACCAGGAATTTCTCTCCTGTTTTGAATAATTCTTATGTGCTTTTCCATTTGACACTATTCTATTCTATCTCTGACATGATGATTCTTTTTTTTCAGGGACAATATCTCACGGACAAGATTACAAACTAGGCATATGTTCTAGTCTGCCTCTCTGTTGCTAAGATAAAACACTATGACAAAAAGCAACCTGGCAGAGAAAGGCTTATTTCACTTATACTTCCATGTCATAATTCATCATTGAGGAAGTCAGGGCAGGAACTCAAGACAGAAATCAGAAGGTAGGACCTATGGAGGAAGACTTCTGATTGGATTTATCTCTCCTAGGCTAACATTAGCAAGTTTTCTTATATAATTCAGGATTCTCTGCCAAATTATGATGCTACCCACAGTGGTTGGACCTTCCAGCATCAATGAGTAATCAAGACAATTCCTCACAGACATGCCTACTGGCCAATCTGATTTAGAGAATTCCCCAATTGAGGTATCTCCTCTCAGATGACTCTAGGTGTGACAAACTGACAAAGGCTAGACAAGACAACATTCATATAATATTTAAATATAGGCTGCATATAATTCATAAAGATGGCTGATGACAGTGCTCTGGACTCACTGAAGTAATATGTACTGTTCAGAGAAGATATGAATGTTATAAAAAAAGAAAGAAAGAAAAATGGTGGAATTGAAGACAAAATTTAAGTATGTATTTCAGCAGTCTTATTATGGACCAAAGTTGAAAATGCTAAAGCATGGTTTACTAGAGCAGGGAGACAGTCTTCAAGTCTTTAGGAGAGGAGGAGATGTATAGAGCCAAAACAGTACTTCAGAAGCTAGGTTATGCTAGTTCCTGCTCTAGAGTCATTATGAATGAGGATAAAGAAGAAATATCTCATTGTGTTACAGTGCAAGCATATTCCTAGGGCATAATGTACAGTAGACACAAATGTGTATCCACTTGGCAGCTCTTGCTCATGAAGAGAAAATACCAGTTCCATCATGTAACCATGAGAATGGGCCTAGGTCTTAGTCCCAAAGATAACTTTTAAAGGTACATTTATTTTAATTTATGTGTATGATTACTTTTAGCTGTATGTATATGTATGTACCATGTACATGCACTGCCCAGAGAGGCAAGAAGAGGGTATATGATCCTTAGGTACTAGACTTAGAGGTGGCTGTAAGCCATCATGTGGGTGCTAGAAACCAAACCTAGGTCTTCTGAAAGGACAACAGGTGTGTGTAGGCAGAGCTGACCTTTTTCTCTAGCCCCCTGAAAGGCTTTTTAAAATAGCTCTGTAAAAAGATCAATCTCATGGGCAAAAGTAGGCAGCCCCTATCCCACTTGCAAATCACTTAGAAAGCTAAAAACTATGTTATGTGGTAGCCTTCAATTCCTATATCCTACCCTATATCCTGCTTCTTGAAGTCTAACTAGTTGCGAAGACCCCACCATATTTTTCTGACTGGTTGCCAGCAAGACAGGGATAACTCTTCTCATATGTTTTTCCCATTCTATGAATAGACTCTCAGGCCATTCTGAATGGCACTGCTACTATTTGGCAGAAGTTATCTGTACATTTGATCCTGAAACAGCAGTAGTACTGAGGTCAGCCACTAAATAAAGAATCCTATGTTTCCTCTTCAACTGAACTTCACTTTGTGAATGTCTTTTTGTTGTCATCTCAGAAGACATATGATCTGAGGTGGTAATGGTCCCCCCTTCCCTCTGCTGAAGATTTATATTTTTATCATTCTTTAAGAGATAGATTGAGACAGTGAGTTATATTTCAGTGAAATCCATGTGTGGAAAAAGAAAACCTATGCCATCAAATACTCAGATACTTATTTTTTGATATTTAGATCATGAGGAAACATTTGTGCATGTATTCTGTGGGTGGCTGAGCAATATACCCAACACTATTGGTGTTTCCCCTCTTGACTATATATATTTAATAAAGAAGACCTTCATTTTGTATCATCTATGTTACTATATTTTTCTAAGGTCAGAATAGGAATGGAATGTTAATAACAACTTACATAGAAGGAAAGTCAAATGGGACATCCTTTGGAATGAGAGAATAAAAGACACTATCCAATCTACCAGCAATAGACCAAAGGATTTCATGAAATGTTTAAAGACAGAACATGTATTTAAAATAAACCCATCTTGGCACATATATCTTAAATTACAGATTATTCGCATGTGGGAGATTGTAGCAGATACTCACTTTGGCTGTTTTGGTTTTGGGATGTCTTACATGTAACCTCCTTTTGTTTGAAGGTATGCTCTAGTTCTATACAGAAACTCTGGATTATAATTTTTTTTAATTCCTCAAGGGAAGATGTAAGACTCTAATATTCCTTTTCCTCTTTCCAATCCCTGCTAGAAAGGGCATAAATACATGCATGATCTATGAGATCTATCCAGCAAGCTGCTGAAAGTGTCTTTCCTCTCACTTTGGTATTCTGTGAGGCCCTCGGAGACATAGCATTGATTTGAATTCACTCCAGGAACATCTGGTAGATGCTGTGCCTGCCAGCAGCAGCGTGGCACCTTGTAAATGATGCTGATGGTTCTTATACTCTGTAGGTCCTGCAGTTTCTTAATACCCAATCTAGGCACCACAGTAAGTCCTTCCTTCCTCTGTAATTTAGTGAGACTACAATATATCAAATCTATAATATTTAAATTATAAATATCCTGATAGCAGGACCAAGTTCATGACATTAGAAACTATTTCCATAAAATGTTCATTTCAGTGCATTTCATTCATAATCTCAACATAAGAGATTTTTAGAATAGCTTGTGCCCGAACACCTTATGTTTCTTGGCTCTACTTGCATAAAAACAGGACTTATAAATTGGCTGGGTATTTTGTGGCATAGAACATCCAAGTGACCAGCATTTTCTTGGACAAAGCTGGAACTGCCCTGGGTCCTGTCAGTATCCTTGTCCCCATTAGAGCCCAAAATGTCTTTGGCTCTGCCATGACCATATGCCAAAGGATGCTAGAAGTGAGTGCAAATATCTCTTATGTCTTCTCCCATTTTGTAGAAACCATGCCTGAGAATCTTACAGAAACTGACACTAGGCAAAATATTTAATGAACAACTCATTTGCCCAATGATCTCCCATCCAGGAAAGCCATATTAACTTCAAGGTAGTGACTTTCAGTGTTATCTCCCTGATGAGGGGACTTGTTCTGACTACACAAAATTCTGCTTTCTTCCTTTCTCTTAAGTAAAATATTTCCTTTCAAGGCTCACCTTCCAGAATTCATGGATTTCATGCTTCAAATTTTAGCCAAGAACCAAAATGTCACTGGTAGCTGTAGAATTCTGGAGTTTGGGTATCTACAAGCAAAGCTCAGCAACAGTAGAGACCCTTTGCTCTCAAAGACACTCCCACAATTTCCTGTATCAGTTCTTCCACCTGAGGTTGCTCTGAATTTCTGAGCTCTACGTGTGTATGGTCTTCTATAGTCTTCACAGCTTCTTATAGTAGACAGAAGTTACTTGACTCTTGCTGGATCCCTTTATCCAGTATGTGCTTCTTTGTAGGAGAAAGGTTAGAAACTAACCTTATGAACTGCTTATGAACTAATCATGAGAAAGTGTGAATATGAGAAGGCATATGCCATGGACAGATGACTTGGATCTAGACCAACACTAGCTCAATTTACATGAACACACTAGCTACACATTCCTGCCTTCTTACTCCCAAATCCACATGTTGAATCTCTAAGCTCTATGTAACTGAACTGAGACGGGGCCTTGACAAAGAGAATTGTTGTACAGAGTGGATCTCTAAAAGTTCTGCTGCCCTAGTGCTTTTGTGACTCTGATTAGGATCAGGCCGAGGGCAATTCTCAAGGCTCATATCCTTGCCTGGACTTGAGATAAGTTTGAAAGTGACACCAAGCAGGTGGAAAAGGGAAGAGACCCCAGTTAAAAAAAGTTCATTTTAATGACAATAGAAGGAACCAAACTTTTACTTATTGAATGGTCTGCTTTTCCTTTTACACCCTTTTCTTCCACCTGCTAACATTTTTATCTCACAGACTCTTTCTACTAGATTTTGAGTATCAGCTAAACACAGAAAAACTACTGTTTTTAACCTCATCCAAATGAGAGAAAAGCCTCTAATTTCCTTGTATTTCCAAAGAGAAATCTGGATTGACAAATGTAAATTTTTTTCACACAGTCCTAATGCTCCATCTGGATTGCTAGAAAGAGTACAACATTTTTTACCCCATTTTCAAGCAATTTGTATCCTATTCTTTTCACAATTATGATGAATTTCCCAATAAGCGAATTCCCCCTGGCAGCCATTAGGTGAGCTGTCTAGGAGGGATGCAGGGTTTCAGTATCTAAATTCACTTGTCTATTAATCAACATTTTGCAAGGTTCCCACTATACTTCAAGTACTGAACTTTGTGCTAGGATGAATTATTAACTTACTACATGATTTAGGACTCTGCTTCCTCTTGCTGGTCTTTCTTGTCCTGGGGACCCTCATAAGAAAATCATCTGAGGGATGTTCATAGGTCTGGGAAGAAGTTTTGGGTAATTCTGTCTGCATCCCGGGCTGTACTAGTCTCATATAAACCTCACCAGCAAAGGCTTGTGCTTCCTTTAAAGTTTTAAACAGTTTAAATGAGAAAAACAAAAATAAAAAAATGTTACTTGCCTGGATTTTTTTGTCTTGGGTATTGATGTTTTTCTACACTACTAGTAAAATTCAGGAAGCCAAATGTAGATTTAATTTTATGCCATGTTCTTAAATTTCTCTGAAAGAAGTAAAACCACTTTGCAGAGTTAGGAAGTGTAAGAATGGACAGGATAGGACAATTCCATAAGCTCTCTTCAGAAGACAAGCCATGCCAGAAAATGTTTTTGTGACATTTCACACACGTATATTTCAGGAATGCTTGTCAAATGTTTCTATTGAATCACTCCATCTCATTCCCCAAGGAAAAACCTCAATTTTTCTGCTTTTATTCTTTTCCCAAGCACCAGATGTTTATTTTCATACTTATTTGAATGCTGTAAATAACATCCTAAGCTACAAGGCAACAGCCCACCTCTCATCATTAATAAATAGTTGTGAACATTTGAAAATATAAAACACTGTATAAATGATGTAGACCAATTATGACAGGGACATCTTAGAAGGAAATTGAAATAGTGAATGATTCACTCAAAGTTTACTTAGTATATTTTAAGTTTTTGACAGTTGACAGTTTGTTACTTCTATATGAGGTATGGGATTCATATTCCTTCCCCCATTACATTACCTTCTCGAATCCTCTTCCCACATATATTAGCTCGTCTTATCTTCCAAACAACACTGCTCCCTTGTCTGTTTCTATTTTTCTATCTTTCTCCCTCGGTCTCTTTCTTGCATTTATGTAGATGTGTGTACATAGAAGTCTTTGCTTAATATTTGTGAGCTATTTTCAGGGACTGACTTGGCTGTTGTCTTAATCACTCAGCCTGCCATCACAAAATGCCACAGACTGTGTGTCTTAAACAGTAGACATTTTTCCTACTCTGTAGTCTGGAAAGTTGAAGGTCAAAGTCTGGCAGAGTTCAGTTTATGATGTGTGCTTGGATGAGGTTGCTTTTTCCCTGTGTCATCGTGAGATAGAGAGAAGGAGCTCTGGACTTTCTTTCTCTCCTTACAAGGCAAACGTGAGAACCCAGCAGAAGGAAGTTGGACACAAACTATGTTCTTTTTTTCAGTGATGTTCACCAAGACCCTGTGCTAGAGCAAAACCCAAGGTACCCTTAGGATGCAGGGCAGCACTGTGCAGGAGTTCTGACAATGGGAAATTTAAGGCTGTGGATATATCATATTAAAAGTTTGCATTCCCTGAAGCTCTGCCTTAAGACTCTCCTTTCATAATGAGGTCATATAACTAAAGACAAACTTTCACTGTTTATCTATAAACCCACAGAGACTGAGAACATGCCCATAATTGGTTCTTTTTACACTCTGCTCCTGAGTAAACATAACTAGTTGTGGTTGAGGCTATAGCTCAGTGGTTCAGCAGACTTAAAAGCCCTGACTTTCCCAGAATTCTCCTCAAAAATTCATTAGTGTGATCTTATGTTTGTGCTGTTGCCTCTAAAGTATAAAATATCAGCAAATTCCCTGAGGACATAGTCCAAACAAAGATTTATTTGTTTAAACCACAATGGGTACAAAATATGGTTCTCTATTAAGGTGGTAATGCTTTCATGGTTTTTGCTGCTTATGAAGTAATCACTGCTCTTTATGATGCAGTAGACACGAATGACATCACTCTACTTCACTATCATTCAAGCATCATGGAAATAAAACAATTTTGGACACATTTTTCAAAATATTTCTCACCATTTTTTATGTCATTTATAATGGGGTCTACAAACTCCATCCTGTAAGCCTATGACCTGATTCTTGGAAAGTGTCTTTTCAGAGTATCCCTGGTGTGCAATCATACTCACTGTTTACCTATTGTCTGTAGCTATTTTCATGCCATAACAGCAGAGAAGAGAGACAACTGAGACCATATGGCCAGTAAAGCCCAAAATATTCACTGCCTAGCCCTCAACAGGAAAAGTGTGCCAGCCTTTCTGCTATAACCTTCACCTACTACCAATGTTATTTGGAGAGAGTCCTTTCAGGATCATTTATCTGGCTCTATCTTACTCTGATAAAAAGAATCATAGTATTTTGATCATATCTATAACCATAGAATTTTACAGAAAATGTGTAAGTCAACTTGAATCCTATCAATGGGAATTTCAAATTATTTTTCTAGGTTGAACTTTATAAATTTCAATAAACAGGGGAATTAAGAGGCCTTTAAATGTAGAGCTTAACTGAGATACACAAGAATCAGGAATCAAGTGTTAAATATTACTTGACATATTTTGAAAAGGGGTTCCCAAGATACCATATGTACTTTGAATAAATGAGTTGCAAAGTTCAAAATTCAGTCTTTTTGAAAGCTTCAAAACCTGCCATTAACCTAAGTTTGAATGAACTGGTTTTCTGGGTGCTCAGTGCCCTTGGAAAAAAAGCAATATGTGAAACATCATCTCCAAAGCCTCAGCACTAATTTAACACCTGAATGCATAGCAAAGACACTTGTCTCTATTTAAAAGAACCTCTTTCCCCAGTGTCCTACCCTCTGTCTAATCAGGAGACTATACTATTAGAAACCCATTTTGGATGTGTATTTAGGCCAGAAAACATAGGATTTTCTGTATATAGTAAAAGTGCTCAGTGGTGAGTGAAGTAAAGGCTAGTGTCTTAGGTTTTCTTCTGTGAAAAGATACCATGACCACAGCAACTCTTACAAAGGAAAACATTTAATTGGTGCTGGCTTACAGTGTCAGAGGTTTTAGTCCATTATCAGCATGGTGGAAAGTATGATTGTTTGCAGGCAGATATGGTGCTGGGGAAGGAACTGAGAGGTCTAACTCCAGATTGGCAGGCAGCAGGAAGAGAATGAAACCTCAAAGGCCACCCCCTAGTAACATACTTCCTTCAACAATGCTACACTTACTCCAACAAGGCCACATCCCCTAATAGTGCCACTTCCTATGAGCCTATGGAGGCTATTTTTCTTTTAACCACCATAGCTAGTTTGAAACTGAGCAGTTTATATAAAACATTAAAAGATTTACCTATGAGACAGAAAATTTATCTTGCCTACTCCATAGGATATTCTGTTTACTTTCTAGATTTGAAATGTAAGATGACTTCATAATCTGAGATAACATATTAGGTGCTATTGTCTTTAGGAGGCCAGCCTCTGGGCAGCACCAGGGTATGCAAAACAAAACAAAAGAAAAGAAAAGAAAAGAAAAGAAAAGAAAAGAAAAGAAAACAAAAAATCCAAAAATTCATGAATGTGGTGAGGGCTAGACTTTTCTATCTGAGGGGTAGGGAAAAGGTACACATGCTATCCTATCTGATGATAACTTTTTTTTTTTTACTTCATCTTGAAATAAATCTCTTTATACATGCATACATACATTCTCCATATAGCTACATACCTCTTCTATACAGCCATATATTTTGATACATAGTTATGTTTCTTTTTAAAATAGCTACACATCCCTTTCCATACACATCTCTTTTCTACACATATCTCTCTTCTATATAGCTTTTATATAATTCTCTCTACACAGCTCTTTATACAGTTCTCTCTACATAGCTCTTTCCTCTCCATAGATACTCATCTTCTCACATGGCTCTCTCTCTATAGCTCTTTACACAGCTCTCTCTCTCACACGGGTCTCACATAGTTCTTGCATACATCTCTCTCACATTGCTCCTTTGTATAGCAGCAGCTCTCTTCTACATAGCAGTATCTCTTTCACACAGCCCTTCTGCATAGCAGTTCTTCCCAGTAAAAACTCTGGATAAAAATATGAGTTACATATGTTTTCTTGGTCAGAGACATTCTGATAACACATTGGCATAGCAAATAGTTTCTCTCTAACTAGGTTTGTCATACTGACTAGCCAGTGAGTAAGCAGACATGTAGCACTAAGCAGTTCCACAGAAGTAACGTTGAAATTTAGGATCTAAACAATAAACAGTTAGTTGGCTAAACCTGGAGCTTGTATCATAAACTGAGGATGGGGGTATGTAGAAAGTCAAATGCTTTTGCAAGTAAAAAACTGACACTAAGCTTGTTCCATGCCTGCCATCGGTTACACAAATAGACACCGAGGAACTTGGCTGAGTGCATTTCATTTTCAGGGACAACTAGCTAGTCTGCTTTGGAAATGTTTTGTGTTCTTAAATCAGTCAATGGTATTCTGGCATTATTTCTATTTATCAAAATTTTATAACTTAAGGGGACACCATCTTCCTCACCATCCACAAATATAACAAATATATGATTGAGATGTAACCATGAGATTACATATAAACATCACATTAGATTACACATGACAGCACATATATTGGGGAGATACTACAGCTGTTTTGACACATGTGAAATTGCAGACAGAAGCAACAATGTTTAGAGTCTGTTGCTCCCATAAACTTTTCTTGAATAGGGTTCCTTCATCAGAGGCTTATTAATCTGTTGGATTGACATTTAAATCATTAATTGCCATCTGTTGTAGTTATCCATGGACTCTGGCTGTTAGGTTAATCTCTTTGGGACTTCATGTCCTATTTAATATCTACATTGAAGTGGAGGTTTTTGGCCAACTTCTCATGGTATAGGTCTCAGCTTCAATTCCATCCTTTTCTGAGGGGCCTTCCTTAAACTCTTGATCCAGACAGCCTGCTTACCTTTTATCACCATCTCAGGCCTCGCTATTTGTACTCTAGTTACAGCCTTTATTCTTATCTATGTTTTTATCCATTTAACTCACTGGGCTTTACATGCAAGGACAAGAATCAAGCCTGGCTGGTTAACTCTGGTATCCATCATGATGGGTATCACCTGACATACAATAAAGAATTAATAAATATTTGCTACTTTAAGGAATTAAAAATGGAGTGGTTTCATTGTATGACCACTGCATTAATAGACTGCTCACTTTTAAATACTGGAACCACCATAACAAGAAAGACTGTGGTCATAGTCACTTGTATTCTCTGGAAGATTCTTTTTGCTCATTAGTAAAAATCAGACAAATAAAATGCAATCTATAGAATTCCTTAGTGTCCAAATTAATTTGGTTCCAAGGCATAAAGTTATCTGCCCTTACTGACCACTTAGATCACTATTTATTTGACTATTTGTCACCACGTATAGAAAAAGACTCACTTTGTTATCTGTATTCATAAGACACAGAACTGCAATTTTTAAAGCACTTTTATATTCATGGTCTAATTTTGGAAGTTTCATCTGCTAAAGATCATGGTAATTATTCTGATCAGAAATGATGATATTGAAGGCTGCAGTGATGGTGGCCCTCACCCAAGTAGCAGAAGGCCAAGAAAGGTACTGTCCTAATCCACTCAGTCTAACTATTCCTCATTTAATTTTCCTGTGTGTGTATGTGTGCTTTTATGTACATGTGTGCACATGCATGTTATTGTAGGCTGTAAGTCCAGGGCCTTACATGTGCTAAGGGAATGCGTTATCACTGAACTAAATGCCCCTAGTATGTGCTTAAACAGATAAACATCAAATACAAAGGTGGAACAAACATTTTATCAAAGTCCACTCTTGAATGCACAACTAAAAACTACTAGCTGGTTTCACAGAAGCTGTATTAAATTTTCCTCTTTAGGGAACATAAAAATTGCTTAACTTGTGATAACTCGAAGTAAAGGGAGAGAGATAATTTTCAGACATTTCTTTCTGGTTGTCAGATAGGAAATAAAAACAGCCTTAACTCACATAGATATTTTAACAAATTTCCTTCCTGTTTTAGAAGCATTGCAAAATACTTCAACTTTCAAACATGATTTCATTGCAGGACTGGACACAACCCAAAAACTCTTTGCAAAGTTTTTGGTGTACTTATAAAATGTTTTTTGAAGCATTTTTTTCTGAGTGTATGTTTGGAGACATTCAAACACTTTCTGGGAGTGAAGAATAACAAAGTCACATGACATTTTAAGACACTGTCCATGTCAGGAGCTCTGTGTGTGTTGTCTCAATCTCACATGAACACTGATAAAGCTAGCATTTCTGCCTCTAATGCATGGAATGGCCAACAAAGATTCTAAAAGGATAACTAACATTCCAAAGGGTTCAAACCCTATGCCAGGTTGAACCTGGTTTTGAAACCTGCCATGCTTCCTTACAAAACCTTGGTTTTTTGTTTTGTTTTGTTTTATTTTCAATTTACAGATCTGTCATTGCCTGATTTCTGTGTATCTTGGGGCATAATAACCCTCAACAAGGATTTGGAAACTTCTGTTTATTTTCAAATCCCTACCAGTCTGTCACAGACCTACTTTCACTTATCACAAACAGGAAGTCTTTCAAGTTTTATCGTTTGTGAGGCAGGTAGAAGGGAAATAAGTCACAAGATAACTTCTGCAGAGCATATGAGACCTCATAGAGATGACAGGTCTATACTGTACAGTAGTCAAGAAATCAATGGAGTGATAGATATACTATTAACTATGTATTCTGTGAAAATCAACCTAAAGGCATAAGAAAGAGAATATAATGAGGTGTGGGGATAGGAGAGGGAGGGGGAAACAGCAAATCATATTTGCAAATGTCTTAATGTAACCTAATACTTTATATGCTAATATTAAAAAGTTTATGTTTTTAAAAGGCTGAAAAGATGTCTTGCTGGGTAAAGCCCTTGCCCCACTAGTATGAAGATAGAGTTCTCATTCCTAGACCTTACGTAAATGCTGGGTGGTATGGCAGCTCTATCTTGTAATCCCAGTCTTCCAGACTCTGATATAGGAGCTCAGCGAAGCAAGCTGGCCAGCTGGACTAGTCAAATCACTCAGATCAGCTCTAAGCTGAGCTCCACTGAGAGACCAAAGATTTCTCAAAATATAAAGTGGAGAACAGCAGAAGACATTTGACAAAGACATTTGACATCAGCCTATGAACTTCTCACTCACATGTACCTATACAAAAGACTGTACTAACTCTTTTACTCTAATTGATCATAATTAATGAGCATCTTGGTATTGTAGGAAAAGCAGGACAGCAAAAAAAAAAAAAAAAAAAATCACCCAAGGGGTGATTTAAATCAAGAATTCAAGAAAGCTATCTTAAAATAAAACTAATGATGGAAATCAGTGTTCAAGAAAATTCGTTTATAAATTCGATGTAGAAAGACTTCTTTCTGAAAGACAGCATAGGAAAGTACAGATCCAGAAGTATCAAACACATTCATGTGTTTTCACTGTATGAAGGAGAAGTTGATCAAATGCAATACTAGGAGAAAGGGAGGCAAAGTAAGAGGGAGTTGGACCTTGGTTCCCAGAGAAGATTTATGTGGGAACAATGCCACTTGTGCCCATACAAATAATCTAATATAAGCATTCTAGTGGTGAGGGCTGATGTTAGCTAATGTTTTAACTACTCAGTGTACAAATACATAGGACTGTCTATCTGCTGTTGTGTTGAATATTTTCCATCGCTCTTGAATGAGGAATGTTGATGGGGATGATGATAATGATGATGATTATACCTATTGCTGATAAAGAAACCAAAGCTCACAATTATTGTGGGGCTGGGTAGGGATGCAACACAGTCAATGTGTATTAGACAAGAAAAAAAAAAGAGTAAAGGGAATGGGAAAGAGTGGGCTGCCAATGAGGACTCAGGAGGGTCTGGTGATGGTAGCAAATCAACAAATGAAAGCAAGGAATGGCTCAGAGCTCACAAATGTCAAAAGCACAGGAAACCAAAAACAGTATGTTTGGGCATAAAAACTGGAACAAAGTCCTTGTTTGTAGAAAATAATGAGAAACATGTCTACCATAATTTAGAACAGGGGGACTTCACAGAATAAAATACTATAAAAATAACAAGGGGCACCATAAACCAACAAGGGCTGTAGAATTTAAAATCAGGTCTCTAATACCCCTCTGGAAAAAGGTTTAGAAAGACAGAAGAGAAAAGGGCTTGCCACAGGCTAAGGCATGGAGGGAGCATCAAGGCCATGAATATATATATGGCTGTTGTTTCTGTTATGTAGCCCAGTGAAGTGAAGAGGGTAATTGTGGCTTAAGGAATTACCATCAGAGTCAAAGCCAAGTCTTTTCCTTATAAAGGATAAGGGAAATTTGACTTTAATTTATATATTTTTAAAGTATTTTTTATGTTTTATGATTTCTTCTCCTATAGCCAATAAACTCTAAGTCCTACTCACTGGGGGATATACTACAAGAAATGGAGCCTGGATGCAGAAGAAACACAGTGACCATTATCTCATATTTGGAGATGTGAAAACAGAAGATATCCTCTGTTATCCTCTTTGCCAGTAGTAAATCTGGCCCTAAGAGCTCCCTCAATAGGCTCCATTTCCTCCCTCAATATGCAAGGCTGTGCTGTGAAGAAGGTAATTACATTGGGATGAAGAATGTTATCCTGACATAAACAATTTAAAGGAAGGAATGTTTTTCTAGCTCATGTTTTCAAAGGCCGTGGTCATAGGAGGCTTCCAGCATTGCAGACTGAGATGATGCACAGAATCACAGCACATAATGTTGAGAGGAGTATGGTTGCACATTCTCGGGCACATAGGAAGCAGACAGAGGAGGCTGCCATAGAAGAGGTACAATCCATGACCCCCCTAAACTTCTTCTACCAATGATCTAATTCTTGCTGCTAGAAGCTGCATACTGAAGTCTCCATCACCTACCAAATTAGCACTGTCATTTAGAGGCCAAGTATCAACACATAAGCCTGTGGGGGATTCATATACAACCAATAATAGGAAAGGAGAAACCAACTAAAGACAGGAGAAGCCGAGGAACAAGATACAACACATAATATGGCCATCAGATCAAGCACAGGAAACTGAAGAGAAACATGACAATCTTTGTGTTTCTCCAGCTCTGAGGCTTCTGAGTTCCAATCCAGAGAAAGTAAAATGGACTCATCATTTTGTTCTTTCTAGGTGTCATTGTATCCCCTATAAAATGCTTGGAGACACACATGCAGGGAGGTGGAAAGAGAAGAAGAGAAGAATTAAGAGAATGGTGAATGTTTAACTTTATCAGACTGTGATATGACTTTGGAATTTCTAATTCCGCATTTGACAGTAACACTGGAATAGGCATGTAGATGTTACTCGGCACAGCTTTCCACTATGATACCTTCCCTGAGATAGACACTTATGTCTCTAAAACCAATTATTAAATGCCATGCTGTTACCTTCTGCTTTAAATGATATGTTATATATTGTCACATCTGTTATGGATCCTCATAAGGTAGAATATTTGAAAACATGAGCATCAAAAAGCACAGTCTTTGAAGCCTTTCCTTATACACTCTACAATGGAATACAACAAGCCCTGTCCATGATGCATTAAATATGTAGGATAAACATCAGTATTCAACAAAAACCACAGTCCTGGGAGCTCAGTGGATGAACCCTTGCTGTGCAAGTGAGAGGATTCCCAGCATCCATAGAAAACATTAGGTATGGTAACCCCTCACTGTAAACTCAGCACTAGGACGCAGACACAGGAGAGTCCCTGGGGCTGAGGCCAGCCAGTAGAGCTGAAACGGAGAAGTTTAGGCTCAGTGAGAAACCATATTCCTATCTTAGGAAATTATGTGGAGAAATAACTGATAGAGTCTTATATCATTCCCTTGTCTCCACACATTTTCACAAGGGCAATTTTACCTATACACACTCACTCACATGTAGTGTGCACACATGTGCACAGCCATATGTAGGACTGAACGCATTCTCTATCTTTCTCTGTCTCTCTCTCTGTCTCTCTCTCTAACAAACTTGAGAGAGTCAGACTTGGTTCCCCAACCCTCTCATTTCTTGGTCTTTGTTGGATTTTTCTTACCATTTTGTTTTTTCATCCAATTGAAGCAAAAGCTGAAATGCAAACCCTCTCAGTGAGGCCACTCCTGAACTTACTGAAGAAAACTTATTTCTGAGCCCATAAACATCTCCCATATGCCCGTGTTTCCTCTGACTCCTGTTTCTGGTGTTGGTCATCTCTTTCTTTTAAGAATTTACTTTTATATAAGTGTATGAGCCTGCGTGTATCTCTGTGCACGACGTGCATGCAATGTCTATGGAAGCTGGAAGAGATCACCAATCCTCTGGAATGGGAGTTACAGGTGAGTGTTAACCACCATGTGGATGTGGAAACCTGGACCCTCTGAAATTGCACTCAATGATCTTGAGTGCTGAGCCATCTCTCCAGTCCTGCGATGTCAATCATTTTTTAGTTTTAATTTACCTCAGATGTGTTCAGCACTGTACAAGTCACAGGGGCTATATCTTAGGGTAAGGAGAAGTCCCTACCTCAGTGAAGCTCACAGACACATGATGGGAATAAGTGTAAACCACTAGATACAGAATGGACTGAATGTTTCTTTAAGGACAATGAGTCCAACACTGTCAGGGGTGGAGGGACAGGATCTAAGAAGCAGGACAGTGTGGAGTCTGAAAAGAACAACTTTAATATTATGGCTTTGGATTAGAACCATTCCAGGCCATGTGCTAGTTTGTTAGCTATAAAATCCCATGTCAGTGATGTAAACTTCTTAACCTTTATTCTGTTTTTAAAATAGAGACACTCTACACCTCATCAGACTGCTAGTGACATCATGTGAGATAATCTGGAGAGTTCTGAGCACAGTGAAAACATGCAACATTTGCCAGGAGAGGCCCAGCATGGCTGACCTGAAGTGGTACTTGTGGAATCTTGGAGAATAAATGCAAGTGTGCCTCATGAATGGAACTGAGGAAGACGTTCATTCTCAAACAGACCTTACATGAACCAAAACTTAGAAGAATACCAGCGGGGCACAGGAAAGCTACAAGGCTAGGGAAACTACCCACAGCTTGCAGAGAGCAGCTGCTGAGACTGAATAGGGAAAGGTAGTCATAAGCCTACTCTATATATCTACAGAAATGTAGCCCATGTGACTTATACAATGGTGAACACATCTGAGGATGTAGAAAAGGTTTCTATGGTCCTAGAGTCTGATATGTCTCACTGAGATTGGGGATGAGTTTTCTGTGGTAATAAGAAGTCACAAAAAGCTGTCTGTGCTAACAGCCCAGGAATTATAATTTGATGCCTTAAGGAAGGATATGACCACTGATAATCTCTCCATGCCATCTTTAAGATCTCAGGGTCTTGGGTTATTTCATGCCTTACATAGAATGCCTAACAAGCTGACCATGGACTGAACACATTTAGTTATTCAATCTTCAATGCCATGGCCCAGCTGCTGAAGTGATTTATCTCTACATGAAAGAAGAATGCCAAGTGGCCTTATTTACTCATTTGTATTTAGCAAGGATAGAACCTAACAATACTGAAGTGTATAGAGCACATAATAGGTGTGTTGATTATTTGGCAGTGAGTTTTGGTCCTTGACTTGTAAAATCAGTCAGTCTTAAAGTATGTGGGAGTACCCACTGTGTACCATGTAGTTGGCTAGGCTCATGGGTAGGAACTGTGTCCTGTAGCACATCTTTAGCAGGACACAATTCCTACACACAAACATAGCCAACTCCATACTAGTAGTATGGTGTCATTAGCTTATGATTTTGGCACTTGGGAATGCTGAGGCAGGAGGATCTCTGCACACTAGGTTGTGCTACTCCAAGGCTAGGATGAGATTCAGAGTGAGGCTGCACCTCAAAACAAACAAAGGATAAGAGTTGGGGAATAATAACTACTCAAGAATCATCTTGACAGAGGAATGATAATTTTCTCTCAGACAAGGGAATGAAAAATCAGTGTTATAAAGTCAGATGTCCTCAGGGCAGGGATCATTTGGAAACTCTGGAAAACCATGCCTTGGAGCTTCAGACAGGGACAACTTTAGACAGAAGAAGGGGAAATGGGCCATTTTAAACCTGCAGTTTTCATTCTGACTGAACTCTGAAACAAACCCTATATGATGGAGGGGTAGAGGAGGGGCTGACATAGATTTATCAACTTTTTCTATACTAAGAATATTTTTATTAAAAAAACTTATTCTCTGTTATCATTTTATAAAAGGAAGATATTCTAATATCTCAAATGAGAGGAAAGTAGACTCAGATAAAGTATACATACTTACCATCCAGCATGGTGTGACGGGTTACCCTGAAGAAGAGATTTACAGTCTACTGGACTTACTATTATTGCCTGGCTTCTTGAAGTTTAGAAGCTCAGAAACAGACCTGCAGTCCTCTCCTAAAGGTCTCACGTGGCTGTTAGAACATTTTCATCTGTGCCGTATTCCTTTTGGAGTTCAGAGTTGTTTTGAACTTGTATAATTGTGACAAAATTCAGTGTCTCAAAGACATAGGACTGGAAGCTCCCAAGCTCTTGCTGGATGGAGCCTTTCTAAATCCAAAGGGATGTCTGTGATCTCTTTCATATGGCTGCCTCTAGTCAAACTGTTTTCTTTCCTTCTCTCTGCATGGCACTTATATAGGCTGCTTTTCTCCTTATTGGGATCAAATACCTGACAAAAAGAACTTAAAGGAAGAAAGGCCTTTTGACTTACAGTGTAAGTAGGTATGTTGTCCATCATGACAGGGATGTCATGGTGACAGGAACATGAGGCAGCTGGTCCTCAGCTGACTTTCTTTTTTGTATCTTTCTGAAAACCTAGCCTATAAAGTGGTGCCACTCACATTCAGGGTCAGTCTTCTCATCTCACCCCACTCTAGATGTTTGTCATCTAGGTGATTCTAGACCTGATCAAGTTGAAATCAAGATTAGCTATCCTACCATACTACATACTCAGATTTAGAATAGCTCCTGTGCAGAGATGATTCCTGCACTCCAAATTCTCTTTGACTAGTTCAACGGGTTCTCTGCCGCAACTGCATCCCTAAAGTCCAAACAATAACTGCATCATGAGTTAATCAGTGCATGCACAAGTATTATCAGAGGTGTCTGCAGGGGGTGCCAGTGAGCATCTTACCATCCATCTTTATAGAGTTCTGTCTACCATCATACACGTCTCCATTTCTCTTCAAAAGGTAGTGACACATTTCTGTTAAGTTAATTTTTTAAAATTATTTTTATCTTATTTTTTAGATTATAATAAAACTTATATCCTCATTCCCTTTCCTCCCCTTCACACCCTTCCAGAGACCTCTATTTGCCCTCTTTTCAAAATGGCCTCCTCTTTTTTTATTAAATATTTTTACACACACACACACACACATACACACACACACACACAAACACACACACACAGAGAGAGAGAGAGAGAGAGAGAGAGAGAGAGAGAGAGAGAGAGAGAGAGAGAGACAGAGACAGAGACAGAGAGAGACAGAGAGACAGAGGCAGAGACTGAAGGCATACATGACCATTTCATGGTATGGTTAAGGGGAAGGTTTTGGTTGTAGATATGAAAGAATATGGATGGAATCATCTGGCAGACTAAACATGGCTGACAGACTGGACCTGGTCATAGAAAAGCAGTAGTAGAACAGAGAGAGGGAACATAGAGATTGTGGGAAAGCAAATTGGTGGCAGACAGAGAAAGTAGCCAAAGTGCAGGGTTATCAGGAGGATGAATAGCACAGAGGAGGGAAGCCCATGACCTGGGGGAATTTAGGGTAGGGGAGGTGGCCAGGAGAACTAGGATGCTAGCACAGAATTTGAAATGTGTGCTTGTGATACTGAGGGAACCTGAGGCCAATATTAGCTTTGGTATGCTAATAGACACCATAAACAGCCATTTGTCCCTTTGACTTGGGACCGTGGAGTTTCCTTTGGACTTCATAACATACACATGTGTGTGCACACAAATACACACACACACACCTACTCAGTCTATAAAATGTTATCTACTAAATTGTTTTAGAACTTATCTGTAGAAATTACTGAAATCCCTCTGCCAAAACAAATCACAGCTGTATTTTTATTCCCCTATAAAGTAACTAAGAGGGTAGGAACCTAAAGCACAGTATTTAGAGGGGCTCTTAAAGTGACTACGACTGAAGAAGGAATTCATGGTAGATCCTCCATATCTTAATCCTGGTTGCTTTATAAGAGGGACAAAGACCAGAAGAGTCACACATGGCTCTTCTGTCACCATTTTCATGTTTCATACTGTTTGGGTTCTATCAACAAGATGAAAATACTTATTATAAAAACTGAGTTTTACACAGTTAAGAAAAAGATCTAATTTACTCTCCCCCCTTTTTTTTTCTATTTCAACAACTTCTTTTTCTCTTCATTTTATTTTTTTTATTAAAAAAGTATTTTATAGCCATGTATTCCCCCTGCTCCCCCTCCCTTCTCTCCTCCCAATCCCTTCCAGTCAGCCTTCAGCCTCTCCCCTCCTCTTCTTCCCCATACCCTCCCTTAAAAGGGTAAGAAATCCCAAGGTTGGTCAGCTCAGCATAGCACATCCACTCCAGACAAATTCAATTTTCTCATCCCAAAATCAAGACTGGGTTAAGCATTCCTCTGCAGGGAATGGGCTCCAAGGTGCCAGCCCGCTCACAGGAACACAGTCTGATCCCACCCCTCAAGATTCTACACACTGCACATGCCAATCAACAGTTGCCTACCCTTGGAGGGTCTAGTTCCTTTTTCAGATGGTTCTCCAATGGCTGTTCTTGATTCAGTGAGCCCCCCAGAGCTCCAGCCATCTCTGTGGGAATTTTCCTCATAATCCCTATCCCCCTGCTCATACAGACTCTCCTCCCCTGCTCTCAGCTAGACCAGGAGCTCAGCCCAGTGCTGAACCATGGATCTCTGCCTCCACCTCTATTCATTCTTGGATGTAGGTTCTATGATGACACTTAGGGTGGTGGTTATTCATTTGATTATAGGGGAAGTCTTATTTAGGCACCCCCTCCACTATTGGTTGGAGACCTAGCCAGGGACATCCTGTGAGTTCTTGGAGGTTTTCCTAATATTTTCCTAATATTTCCAACCCCACATTGGCTTCCTTTTTTTCTTTCCTCTTTGTTGCTCCTCTCACTCAGCAATCTCCTTCTTTCATAATTTGTTCTCTACTCTTCTTGGTTGCAGCTGATTATGACCCCAATTTTCTACTCTCCCCTTCTTAGAGACACTATAGATAAAAAGCCAGCTGGGGTGGGACCACGAATGACAGTGGCTCAGCATTTTCTGGGACAGGGATGCAATTTGAATTTAGAGAGATCTAAAGCAGGAGGGGAAGAACAAAAGACTTTGTAGGTCCCAGGGAAGACCAGCAGTGGGTAGGAGTCCTTATAATGATTCAGCAGTAAAGAATTGACTTAGAAGGGAAGACAGGGCTCATGGATGTCAAGGTCTTTGGTGTGGGAGGGAAAGGAAAAACCCCTCTTTCTGGCACCATATCAACCTTCTAGAAAATACACATTCCTCAATAATGCTTGCTGTGGAACTGCAGCTTTTTGGACAAACATTATGACTCTCTGGACTCTGCACCAAAGACAGTATGGACAGAAAGCATGGGTATGGAGACAAGACAAGGCCAATACAGGTGCTTCCAAGGGGTCAGTTGAAGGGAATGGAGACAATCTTTATATTACATTGCCTTAATTCTCACAATTAGGGGGAAGCAACAGTGTTGGAAAACATTCTGTCCTTTCTCCCTTCATGATTTTTATCTTTTCTCACAACTGGGGAACATCATCTGTAGACTGGACACTTAACTGTAAAAGCTGCAAGACCTCAACCAGTTCTTAAGAAGTTATAAGGGATGCATCTGTGGTAGTTTGGATGTAATTGGCCCCCATAAGTTCATAGAAAGTGGTATTATTAGGAGGTGTGGCCTTGCTGGATGAAGTGTGTCACTGGGGTGGTGGGCTTTGATGTCTCATATATGCTTAAACCACACTCATTGTTTCACACTACTTCCTGTTGCCTGCAGGATCAAGATGTAGCTCCTTTTCTACTCTTAGCTCCTTTTCCAGCACCTGGTCTGCCTGTATGTCACCATGTTGCACTGTAGTATGAGGTTTCTATCCCGGAATTTTGGGTCTATGTTCAAAGTCTAGGCCTGCAGACTCACAGAGACACACAGATGCTTATGATAGTTTTAGGTTAATCAGCCTAAGGCCCAGACATATAACTTGCTAACTCATTACCCTTAATCTAGCCCATGATTTTATCCTGTTCAGCCATGCAGCTCGGTACCTTTTCTCAGAGCAGCATAGTTGTCCTCTGCATCTTCTGGCTTTTCTCTGGTATTCTCCTCTGTTCGCCTGTTCCTAGAGTTTTCTTAGTCTGGTAGCCCCACTCATACTTCCTGTCTGCCTTAGGATAATCAGTGCTTTTTTTTAAACCAGTGGGTGGGACAATTATTTACAATGGAACAACATAATCACCCTACATTGCACCATGATGATAATGAACTAAACCTCTGAACTTTAAGCCAGCCCCAATTATATATTTTCCTTTATAAGAGTTGTTGTGGTCATGGTGTCTCTTACAATGTTCCTGCAAAGGGTACTGTGATTCTGGATGCTACCACAAAGACACAGGAAAGAAGCAGCTCAAATCTTTTGCAGCTGAGTAAATATACCACTCAAAAGACCTTGCTTGTCCTTATGTATTACTTATCTTGCAGTGAGTCAGGAAATAGGGGGGAATGTGGAGGTCAAATGACCTGCCTGGGGCTTCCTCACAATAGGAAGTGAAGTTAAGATTAAAACTCTCCAGTGCGTTAGCCCTAGGCCTTTGTTAAAATTCAGCAGAGTTCTTAAAACTATAAGCCTTGTCTTTGGAGTATGGCAACAGGATTATGGAAAATTCAACAAAGGGTGATTCAGAGGCACACATTATAGGTTATCTTGATCTAGAGCTTGTAGCCTCTTTTGTTGGTGCTGGACCCTAAATGCTGAATTGTGATGCTCTGATTGTGGTCCTCTGTAGATGGCAGATGGAAGGTGAAGATGGGGAAGTGAGGGATGGAGTAGTCTCTGGGCTTGAAGCCTGGAGCTATAGCATGATACTGAGGTAACCAAACTTAAAGTTTCTGAAAGTTACAATAAGCACATATAAAATCTTTAAAGGCAGGACATGTCATCTATCCTTCCCCAAATTAAAAATTATAAAACAACAGTGCCAAGGAGAAATATCATAGGTTTTCAATTACTTGTAGATCTACCATATGATCCAGTAATCACTTTAGGCCTACCCCAAGAAAACTGGGAAGCAGGGATCTGAAATATCTGATTCATCCACTAGGTACTGATAGCTGTGAAAAATGGGATTTATGGATGGGGTGGAATATCCCATAAGATTTGAATCCCCACAAAAGCTCTAAGAGTTGTGAATGAAAATCCCCAAAGAGAAACTGTGTCTGACTGTAAGCAGTCTACAGAGACTGATGGAGTGACTAGAATTTCAGTACTGTGAGGAAACTGTAATTTTATAGGTTCAGAGGCTAATTACTTTTTCTTGGTTTTAGCCATCTAGAACAGCCATTTCTTCCCCACTATGTATCTGAACTAACAACTTATGATAAATAAAACTACCCTAGAAGCTATTAACAGAACACTAGCTTTCACCAATCCAAGAGCCAAGGAAGTCATCAGATAACATGATAGGCCTATAGTTTAGCTTTCCCAGTCTCATTGTACCTGCCTCTCTGGTGTACTGGCCAATATATTTTATATTTGCCTCTATTTATGACTTTCTTTGCTATATTAAACTATAAAAACGTGAAAGTGTTTACATATTGGACCAAGAAATTTGGGGTTACTTAAATCTGTGTTCCTAGGCCATGATCACTCAAAAAAAAAAACTCTAAAGTAAACAATTTCTTATTCATTTTAAGATGAGAGCTATGGTTTTGATGTCAACAGAGAGAGCACTATGAAGATGTTATTTAATTTAAATAAGACAGACACAAAAGAGAGACACAGTATGATTCTTTGTATATAGACTATATCCAATAAGTCAAACTCATGCAGTCAGAAAGAAGAAAGAGTTTCCTGTGACCACATATGGAGACATTGAATGCTCATTAAAATGGTGTAGCATTTTAGATGGAAATGGAAGGTGGTAATATTCATATAGTCAATATTACTGTATTCTTGAAAACACCTACAAAGGTAACTTTTATGTTGTGCATTATTTTCTTAAATGTTTTTAAATGGAACCATGAAGCCAGGGCTCACTGATTGCTAATGGTTATCTCACCAGTATATGGCATGTTTCTGACACATCAAGTTCTCAATACATTTGTCAATGACAAAATTGACTATGGTCCAGTCTTGTGGAGTCTACTACTAGCTTCCTTTGGCATAGGGTCCTGAATTTTCACGTTATTCCATGTCCCTTGGTTGTGTTTGTCGACTCTCTGCTGGGTGAGGCTGCTCTGCATGACTAAGCTACAGAGGCTCAACATAGCTCCCAACCCTACCAACCAATAAAGGAACAAGAACAGGCACCATCCTCTCAAAGAGTATTGAGTGAATATGCAAAATGTCTGGATTAACCACTTACATCCACTGTGTACATGACAGCTTTATTTTTTTTTAACTATCCATTGTGTCTCATGACATGCAGACCTCATCATCAACAACTTGGCAACTTGTTAATAGTGCATATGCTTTGACATTTCTTCTTCATTACTGATTCCATCAGTCTGTGAGATGTCCTCAGACTCTGAATGTTGGTTTATTGGCTCAAGATACTATGCAAGTAAGATTGCAAACTTCAATTATCTCATATGTATGTCTCACTTCAAATTAGCTCATAAGATATATGAGCTCAAGAAATATTCCCTATATATTTGGTTTCTTACTATAGTGTCTAATAAATTAATAACTACTGAGCTAAGTCATCAGTTTTCCCATAAGCATAAGACCTCATTCAGTCCTGGATGACCATATGGCAATTCATACTACGCCAACATCTTAAGCATAGAGACCCAAATGTAGCTCTTCATACTTATGCAATATTAGCAAAATTGATTATTCCTTTAGGATTACATCTGTTCTTTCAAATATTTGGAAGATAGAAGAATTATAAATAACAGAACTTAAGTCATAGGAAAGTCCAAGAGGCAAAAAAAAAAAAAAAAGAAAGAAAAAGAAAAAAGAAAAAAAGAAAAGAAAAAAAACCCCTGCTGTTAGGGCTAAGCAATGTGCATTTAAACAGACACAGCTGTGGATACAGAGCATGGGAAATGCATTAGGTAGGATTTATGCTGTAAACAGCTTTTCCCCAAGAAATATAGGTTAATATCAAAGCGACTTTAGGACAAGAGGAGTGGTTGACTTTTTTGATACTCCCAATTCTGTTCTTATTATTTTAGAATGAAGTCTAAATGTTGTCAAAATCATCACATTACTTATGCTTCCAGAAGTCCAGATGTCCCTTTTTAAATGAGGATATACTAACATAATTTATTGACACTTGAGTATAAAGTAGGTCAGCTTCCCTAACTTGACAGCACTCTAGGTTTAAGAATGTCTTCTTCAGTGGAATGTACTTGTGAAGTGATAGTGCATTTCTTTTCTCTGAGAGGCAAAATAATACCTCCATAGCAGTTCAAGAAGAATGGTGTCTAGAGAAGTAATGATAGAATTGTTAAAGAATTTGTTAAAAGTGAGAATTTTCAGGCAGCCTCCTTAACCATTAATTCTGAGGAGTGAAATCTAGAGAAGTGCTATTGTTGAGACAGGCTCTCACTATATAATTCACGTTGGCCTGGAACTTATTATGTAGCCCAGGCTGGCCTTACGCTTTTGTGTCCACCTCCTGAGTGCTGAAATTGCAGGTATGACCTGCTGCATACAACTGGCAATGTATATTTTTATAACACTTAAGGTGAGCCTGACAGGTATCACACTTTGAGAAGTATGTTACCTGCTCTTGATGCAAAGAGACTAAAGAAGGTATTTATGCATATGAAATTAATCCTTACTCAAACATATTAGGCTCTTTTACTTTTGTTCATGTAACAACTATTAAATTCTATAGATTCTGTAGTTCATTAGTTACAGATTAGAAATCACTACATCAAATTATAAAAAAGCAAAATTTATTGAACAACTGTCAACATATAGTGACAGGAATTAATGTTTATTGCATGATAATATATGTCACATTCCTGGAATATTTTGGTAACATTTGACAGACACACTGTTTAAGAGAGAAGATGAATAAACAACTAATGTTCAGAGAACATGATGTGGGAAGTTCCTGCAGTATAGAAGAAAGTGAGGACACACTAAGATAATGAATGATAATTCAACATCATTTTGGAGCCATTAGTTTGCTTTGCAAGTCATTCTTGTCCTCTCTTGTCTTTAGTGCCTTGGTCAATGGGACAGAGTATCTATTTTCAATAGTCATTAGATGATTTCACTAAGGCATACTTTCAAGAAGAGTGTATAAAGGCTCTGAGAAGGTCATATCAAGGCTAGCTGGTCATGTTCAGGACATACCTCTGCAATTTTACTTTTTCATGCCTCCCCTCATTCTCTGAACCTCCAAAGTTAGGTACTGTTTCAGGGACTGAACTGTTGAAATCAAGTTGGTAGTTGGAGAACTGGTAAAGAAAAATACTGTTGACTCTTCAGGCAAGAAATCAGATTTGTATCTAGAGAAATATTACCATCTGTTCTAATGTGTTGAGATCATTCAAGTCAGAAAATCATCTTGTCATCTTTGTTGATGTAGTACCATAGTAGTATTGGATATATAATAGGCATTGTGGTAAATATTAGTGTCAACATCACAGGATACAGAATCACTTATGATACAAGCTTTTGGGAATATGAGGGATTTTCTAGATGGAGTTCATTGATGTAGAAAGACGAACCCTAAACACGATTGGCTCTATTCCATGGTCTGAGGTCCTAGGCTGACTATAAAGGACTAAACAAGTTAAGTGGCAGCTTTCATCCCTTCCTGCTTCTGACTACTGATGCACCTTGATCAGTTGCCTCATGATCCTACCATGATGATTACACCTTCAAACTTTGAGCCAAAATAAACTCTTTCCTTTAGTTGCTTTTTTCATGAGATTTTGTCATAGTAGCCGATGAGAAAAATTGATATTATAGTAGCCAACAAATATTATGTTTTCAGAGATCAGTAAAATCTCTCATCAATTTAGTTGGTATTTAAAAAAAAAACCCAGAGCCAGATATTAGGGAAAAGCTGGAATATCAGAGAGAGGAAACAGACCACAGTCAATTCTTACTCCTCAGACCCAACAGGGTAAGTGCTATTTTCAAGAGTCCTCAGTCTGACTGATATCTTCTACCGAATGCCTGAATGTCTGCTTTGTATTACCTTAAATATCTTCTCAGCCCTGTTGTTTCACTTCCTGATTCAACTCTACATTATAATCCTAGAGTTAGGACTAAAGGCCCAACCTCTACTGCTTGGTTGTTAGGCCTTGAATTCACTGAAATACAGAAAGATCTCTGTCTCCTGAGTGATGGGATTAAAGGCGTAGGCCACCACTTTATCATCCTCAGTGATGAGATTAAAGGTGTGAGTCACTAACCTCTGACCCTCATGCTTTGAATGAAGATGATCCTGTCCTCTGATATTCTAGGATGATTTTATTAAATATAAAATATATCACCACATATCTCCTCTTATGTCAGAAATAAAATAAAAGATTATAATTAGATGTAATGGCTAAAATTCATGCAATACCATTGTTCCCACTTGAATAAAAATATCTTGGAGACATGGTCTTAGAGTATGCATTGTGTTACCTGCCAGCTATAAGTCCACATTCTAGGGGAACAGTCAATTGACTCTGCATGGCTAAAGAAGTATAATTTCTAGACATTTCTGTTGCTTCCTCCACTCTATTTGCCTTATCAATCACAAGCAACAGAGTTGGATGAAATCTAACACACCATTTTAGTACTGTCCACCAGACAGTCAGGGTGTCCATGGTAGGTTATTCCTGAGAACAGACCTTTGTAATCTTTTGGGGAGATGCTTATGCTGTTCCCACACTCTTCATTGTATGTTCTTTACTTCTCTTTCCCTTCAAATCACATTGAACTGCATTGTATCCAGTCAAATAATATAATTACTCCTATTCACAATCCCCTCTCTTCCTACAGTCAGGTCTTTCAGAGGATAGATCTGTATGTTACAAAGAGGACTCTTTGAGGGCTTATCTTCTTTGGGTCAGGAATCAACTAATAGACACATCTCTTGTTAGGTCCATGAGGGATTAACTGAGAGTGAAAAATTCCCTCTCCAGGAAAATGTCCCTCCTTCAGGGTCCAGTTATTAGCAGGTCTGAGGAAAAAATCCATCACCTTGTCACTACCTGATGTTGCTTCTTGCTGATGCATGTGTTTACCTCTGCTACTGCTGCCTCATCAGACCTCACATTTGGGTTCCAGTTGACTTAAGATCAAGAACTTTCCAGGAATCTTCCAGATCCCCATTGTTATTAGATTTAGACTTCTGAGGCATCCAGCTAGATGGACTGATCAGCTTCTGGGGTATCTAGACTTTCTAGGAAGCAGGTGGCTTTGATAGCCTACCCAGCCTTTATCAACTTAGCTTTGTGCATCTGGCTGAGCATAGACCCCAGGGTTCCAAAAGAAGGAATCACCTGTAAGAGGCCTTCAGGCAGTGCCTTGAGAGAAAGGCATCTGGCCAATAGAGTCAGCTCTCAAATCTCAGGAATACTTAGCAAAGGGATTAAAGTGGTTTGGACACTGGTCTAAATGGAAAAGGTCAGTGTGTTACTAAATCTTGCCTCTGGCAGCCTCAGGACACATTCAAAACCATTTCTCAGTAAATAGAAGAAACAGAAAATAGTAGATTCTTCTGCTCAGACATTCACCAAACTTGCCCCTGCCCTTGTTTAGGAGCTGTCAAAAAAAAAAAGAAAAAAATCACCTCATCCCCATGTTTATATGGAACTTACCACTTAGAATGTCACTTTCCTTGAGATGACATGTACTGCTGTAGAGAGGGTTCTGCATTGCTGGGAGCTTATTAAGCATCCAAGTCTTATCTCTATGTAGACTTGAAGGTACTCCAAGGGGCAGACATGTGTTCTCTCATCCTATGTACATGCATCTCTCCCACAAAATATATAGAATCTACCCTTTCAGCACATAGTCAGCAAATAGCCACTAAGTTCAATTGTCAAGCTCCCCAAAACTATTTTGAAAAAAAATTCTAAGTTCTGGGGCCTTAGGTAAATCACCCCCTCTCTCTGAACATTGTGTTTGTCTGCTATGACTTTTGGCAAATTAGAGTCTGAACTACATTCATTTTGTGTAGCCTGTATACTAGGAATTAATTGTTAAGTTTTTTAAGTGTTTATGTAAATTAAAGTGATAAGACACATTCTGTGAGACTGTATATGGGTTTCAAAGGCAAATCTGATACTTCACAGGAAATGTTTGTTGGTTCATGTAATAAAATGAAAACAATAAACTAGACACAAGGAAATGTCTCATCCAAACTTCCTTTACCACACTTTATTAGAATCATCTTTCTCATGAAGACCTTACAGCCCTCCCTGGCACTGTTTTTATAACAGATCTCAGCCCATGCAGGATGGTGCTGTTGTAGAAACATCCTTTCCTTCTCCCTGGTTGCCTCCCAAGCCACTTAGGCTCTGTGTCTGTAGTTTGAAAGCCTTCATCATAAAACCAAGAAATGGGAACCATTCCAGTTTCATTTGCTTTGTAGTTTTCTTGGGAGTGAACTCAGGGATTAATAGGCTAGATATTGTAAATAACTCTACTAATAAGCTATAATCACAGTCCTTGGCTCTGATCTCTGTTTCTGGAAGACAGTGGAACACAGTGCTTAGTAGTTTGGCTTTTGAGTCAGAACCTTTAGTTAGGCTAAACCCTGGCTCAGTCCTGGCTCGTTTTATAGATACCTTAAGTTAAGATTTAATCTTCATTGCCAACTTGATTAGATTTGGAATCACCATGAAACATATCCTGGTTGAATCTACATGAGGATTTCTAGAAAGGCTTATCCAAGGAATGAATGTGGGTAACTGTTCCATGAGCTGGGGTTCCAGACTGAACAAAAAGGAAAAAGCAAGCTGAATAGCCACATCCATCTCTTTCTGTCTTCTGATTGTGGATATGGTGTGACCAGCAGCCTCACACTCCAACTGTCAGGTCTTTTCCACCATGATGGATTGTACTCTCACATTATTTGCCAAACTACACCTTTCCTTCATAACTAGTGCACTGTCATGGCTTGTTATAGGTCAACTTGACACAAGTTATAGTTATCTGAATGGAAGGAATCTTAACTGAGAAAAAGTCTTCATAAGATTGAGCTGTAAGGCATTTTCTTAATTGGGTCTCAATGAGGGAGAACACAGCCCATTGTGGGTGGTACCATTCTTGGGCTGATAGTCCTGGTCTCTATAAGAAAGCAGACTGAGCAAGCTATAGTGAGAAAGCCAGTAAGCAGCACCCATCCATGGCCTCTGCGCCAGTCTCTGCCTCCAAGTTTCTGCTCAGTTTGAGTTCTTGTTTTGACTTCCTTAAATGATGAACATCAATATGGAACTATAAGGCAAGTAAAACCTTTACTCCCCAACTTGCTTTTTGGTTTTGATGTTTTGTTGAAGCAATAGTAACCTTCACTAAGATATTCGCACTTCATCTCTCCAAATAGTCCACTTTAAGTACTCCAATTAGGGATGACCCCTCTCCTCAGCCTTGAGCAGAATGGTCTGCACATCCTAATGTTTCAATGACTACCTTTGTTATTGAAAGAACAGGTTCTGTTCCTCCCCACCCCCCATCTCTACAGCATGCATGTTTATTGAAATAGCTTCCACAGTACCACAATTCAGAGGTCAGTAAGTCACACCTTGTAAATTATCTCACCATGCAACATACCAGGGAACACTCACTGCATATCAGACAATCAATACCATTGGCAAAGAGTTCAGCATCTCTTGGCTGAGAGGCTTAACAATATCTTGGGAGAGTCTCTTTAATGGCCTGCTTACCTAAGGCCAAAGCCCTTTCCTTACTCTCCAGGCTTCCCTACACCAAACATACCCCACATACATAATACAATATTTCACTGCCAATGAGAGGAAACCTAACAGTTTTCTCATCACTCTGCTGACAAGTTTATGTGCTCTACAACTGCAGCTGAGATATTTTTGTTGTTTTCATGATTTTCTTGGCTTCCTTCCCAAGAAATTAATCATATTTCCAGCACTCCAGGGAAACCAAGAAGTTGCAGACATGAATGAATGACATGGTAGCATATTCTCTCCATCCCACTCAGGCACCCTCTCTGTGTATATGAAGTTAAATCCTTTTGAGAGTGGGATATTGGTGACACTGAGAAAAGTTTAGAAGCCCAAGTCTTCCAAAGTGTCTGTTTTGTGGAACAGGTTCTCATGGTCTTGTAGTTTCTCTTTGTTATTTTGAGTTGTCCAAATCCCAATAAAATAGACACATTCCTAAAGGTTTGTGGTTATGCTTGAGTTAGATTCTCAGCTGTCTATGACTAGGTACGAATAATTGTCTTGAGGAACTGACTAAGAAACTGAGCAAGCACGAGGGGTAGGGTTTGATTTCCCCCTCTCTTCCTCCATTCCTCTCCTGCACATACTTTGACAAAGCTGGGCATGATAGTACATGCTTCCTTTTCTTATAATCTGGGAAGATCAAGACAGGAAGATTCCCAAGACTCACTGGCCAACCAGGCTAGTCATAATAAGTTCTAGTTGTTAGTGTGAGTGCCTTTTTAAAAACACAAGATCCTTATTTTATTGAGGAGGAACAGAGCTCAAGGTTAAACTTTGTCTCACATAGATAGGCACATGAATACACATGCATGCTCATCTCCCAGCCCCCACACAAAGTCATGTGCACACATCCAAGCACACACAGACACACACACACACACACACACACACAAAGAAAGAAAAAAGAAAAAAAAAACCTGACAGCTTCATTGGATCCACAAGTTCTAACAGTCTGTGCAGAGAACCAACCTCCATCTCTAGTAAGCCATCCTAGAATCCCAATTACACTAGTTGGCGTCTCTTCTTGCAATCCCAAATGTTTAACCTGTCTCCAGTGCCCAGAACTTTCTTGATCAGTAAGTGACAGCTTCTCTGAGTCTTTGTCTCTGTATCTAATTCAGTTTAAACCAGAGAAACCCAAATATGTACCCTCAACTAATCATACAGGATACTCTGGCCCATCTAAAGAAATCCCATACTGGGATATTTTTACATTCTGGTTCCCTTTTATTTATCATTACATTTTCTTCTCTCCGTGTCTTTGAGTCTCTGTCAAAACATAAGTGAAGGGTGACTGGGTGGCCGGCTTTCTCATTATGGCAAACTCAGAATAAACAGACTTTGATGTCTATGCATGCTTGCTCCTCACGTAATTTTTACCATGTGCGCATGCACTTGCTTGGCATGTGCACAGAAAAGTCACTGACATGGTACCATTCAGTGAATTACATACATAAAGTCTAAAACTTCATTGGCAAAACCAATAGCGTTCAGATTAATTAGTACAAAGTCTGTTTTTCAGTCTATATAAATCTTTGTGTGTGTGAGAGAGAGAAAGAGAGGGGGAGGAGGAGAAAAGAAAAAGGAGAAAGAAGGAAGAAAAAATAGAATAATGAATGAATGAATGTCTCTGTGTGCACATATGTATGGTGAAAACCCTGCCCATTTGAGTATTTGTTAAAAAACAGAGGTTGAAGTCAACACACCTTTCTTTTTTTCTTTTTTGAGACAGGTTTCTTTGTGGAGCCTTATCTCTCCTAGATCTAGCTGTGTAGACTGGGTTGGCCTTGAACTCACAGAGATCTCCCTGCCTCTCTACCTTCTGAGTACAGGGTTAAAGGCATGCTCCACCATCGCACAGAACATACCTTCTTAACCGGTTTTTATTTTTGTGATACAGTTATTTCTCACTGAACACAGAGTTCATTGTTTCAGCTATGCTGGCTAGCCAGGGAGACCCTGGTATACTCTTTTCTCTTCTGCCTTGGGGTGGGGTTGCATACACTCTCAGCCATGGGTACTTCAGATCTAAACTTGATCCTCCTGCTTGTGGGGCAAGTACTTCACCAACTGAGCTATCTCTGCAGTATTCTATATCAGAATTTTAAATGGCATATTTGTGCGGTGCATAATCCATCTACAAGAGCTCTATCCATCAACCTTATGAATGAAGCAAAGAAGACTGAGTCACTAAACAGAGTACTCACAATTGTAAAATGTAGGTTTTAACAACATTTGTAGAAAGGGGAAGTAAAGCACCTAAGAAATTAACATCATAATGTGGTTATATGAAGTAACAATCTTTCTATGGGTGTATACAGCGATGGCATCAGGTTTCTGTATTACATTTCCTCCTATAACCACACCTTTAGGTCATGGCAATTTTCCATCTGCTTTCCTAGCTGGATTTTTTTCCCTTATTTTTTTAGGGATGGTGTTAATCTTCTTATTTTATCTTGTTTGCCTATGTGATAGTTAACACTTTCAAAAACCCACAAAGGATCTTTATTTAACTTGTGAAATGACTTAAAATGCCACTGTCAGCTCATAACTGCTTACTACAGCTTGTTCCTCAATTACAATTCATCACTGACTGTCTCCTCCCCTACAAAGCTCTTGATCCTTCATGTGGGCATGACTAAGTTACAATCTGTTGAGGATGCCTTCTGCCTGCTGAGGACCAGTGCATTTTGCTACCTTCCTAGTTTTCATGTTGCCTCCTCAATAAATTCCTCCCCCGGGTCTAATACAAACCTTCTTCACTGTACTTTCAAGGCACCATTGAATCAGAATAATTGCTGTTCAATGCACATCTGTCTTCCAAGCTCAGAGTATGACATTTATGAGAACAAGAACCATATCTCACTGGTGTCTTTTCTCAGTAGCCAAACCTGACATTTTATAAGTGAAAGACCTAGAATACAAAACTGGGCATATGCAAATCACCTGGATCCTGAATCATCTTAATAGGACCTAGCCTTTTGGTGAGCAGATTGGACACTCTAGGGGTCAAAAAGTAAGAAGGGGCTTTGCTGTTACTATTTGACAGTAGACTCCCCAGAGGGAGGGGAACACTGATTTTCAGTGGTTGCCTATTTCAATGGTATAAATCTCCAGTTTGTAACTTTGAGGATAATAAAAATAAAGCTAGAGAGAGATGCATAAAAGCAAACTATTATATGTCTCACAGAAAAAATACACTAAATAAGTTCAAATACCACCACTTAGTTTGTAGTACAAATAAACAGTGATGAAATTTGAATATTATTTTTGAATTTTTTAAAGAGTGCTTTAAAATAATTTAATTTTAAGTAAATAGGGCATCTATTTAACAATCAGGTTAGAGGCAATTTACTAAATATGTAGTAATTGGTTCTCATAATTATGAATGAAAACTCCTGGAAGAAATCTATCTGAAGAGACTGATTGGCTGATTGAAATTTTATTAGTGAGGAAGATTGGAATGTTGTAGGTCCAGAGAGTTATTATCTTGGCCTAAGTTCTGACCTTCCAGAAAAGCCATAACTTGCCTACCTCTGTAACAGAATTAACTAACATCTTGATACAGTAAATTAAAACTTTTTAGAATCTATTGACTTTGCAAGCAACCTTCTACCAATACAAAAGACACCAGATAGCATCTTACCTCTGTGAAATAGCTACCCCATCCTGACAATCCCACTGTACCTACCTCTATGGTGGACCCACCAATGCATTTTAAACTTACCTTGATTTATGACTTTCTCTGTTTTAGAAAACCATAAAAGCCTCATTAAACCATTTTTACATTGGAATATGGAATTTGGGGTAACCTAAATGATCACTAAAAACGGGCACAGAATAAGCTGTCTCTTATTCCCTTTAAGGTGATAGCTATGTTTTTTTGCATCAACATGATCTAGGTTGTTCTGGATCCACTGCCTATTTGAATAGAGCCTGTGAGAATGGTATGGGTGCATCAATTACACAGAAAAAGTATTGCTTAGATTATTCTCATTAACTCATTCAGATCTGCCCAGTCCCTACACGATGATACTTTTCTGCTTCAAAGATTCTCTTAGCTCATGTGTTCTGTGTCTACTTCACCCAGCAGATTCCAAGCAGAGAGAGATTCAAGACTTTTTCATTATGTGTCTGGTGTTAAGACCTCAATAAGTGCTGCTGCTCAGGAGTTGGAGGAAAAACATAGGCAACTTCTACTCCATTGCTTTTATGCTTGCATAATGGTAATGCAGACAGAGGGCAAATGTCTTGGAGTGTGAACCAGAAGCCACAAAAAGTACATTCGTAATCTATATGACTTAATGCTACTTAAATATGAGAAATTCATGAGAATGCATTCAACATATAGGTGCTAAAAGAAGCACAATTACAGATCAGGGTCAATTACAGCACCTTAGCAATTTATACAATGCACCTGACACAAACAGTGAATTAAAAAGTGGTCCAACTAATAACTTATGAAGAAAGCTGTGACAATGCTTTACAAAATAATATCTTCTTGCTCTTACTACTTAAAGAAAGAATATTCAGCAGAGAAGACTCCATGCTTTGATTTTTCCTGTCCATTTTTAACAAACACCACTAATAAGTTGGTAAGGAATGGATGGAGATACAAAAGACAATACTTTAATCTGGTGGCATTTTAATAAAAAAAAAATCCCATGGAATATATACATTCCCACACATACGTACATAATATATATATATATACATATATAATGTGGTACATTCATACACACATTTATATAAAATGAAGAAACTAAGACATGAAAGAGATAAATAACTCAGTAGAAAGCTTTGGCCTGGCTTCAGACCCTCTGTGATGCTAGACAGACTGTGAGTAAAGAAAACAATGCTATAATTCACAACCTCCCTCCAAGTCTGAGCTCTGAAGTAAGTCCCAGTCATTTAGAGCATGAGTTTCCAACTTATAAGGTCTTCCAGGATAGGCATCCTCTCTAGATAAGGAGCCAAATTACCAAAACCTGGGGACCTATGCATGTTTCTTTATTCCAGAGGGATGGGGAGTACACATTTCTGCCAGCTTTCCATTTGTCCAAGCCCTTCATGGCACAGTTCCAGATGGAGTTATGTCTTAAAGGAAAATGTGTTCATTTTCCCCCAGAGTGTATAGCCAACAAGAATCTCGTAAGTATGAGACTTAACAGAGTCATCTTTTGAAGAGACTTAAGGATGGGAGTTTCAGAAGTATGGGGCCTCATGTATAGGACTATGTATGTGTATGTCTTCAGGAGACTGATTTGAGGGATGTTGTAAGTAGTTAAACATTTTCTCAATAAGGATTTGACTTTCCATCTTTCCCATGTTCATTACAAAGTCAAACCAAAGTTTCAGAAATGCACACTGATAAGATCATAAATAGACAGCATATGAAATACTGATTTACAGCATTTATAGCAGTACTCTGCATCTCAAAATAGAATCTTAGATTTTCTATCTCTACCAACATTTAAGATGCCTATGATACAAGTAGGCCTCTGTCATTTTGGGGAGATGCTGAAAGTTGTAGATTAATACTACTATAGGGATGATACAGTGGTCAATAGCATGTTGTCATTTCACAGAGACCAGGAATTCAGACTCCAGCACCCATCTTAGGTGCCTCACAACTACCTGTAACTCCAGCTACAATTGGTCCAACACTCTTTCTGACCTCTGTGGATACCTACAACACCCCCTCAAAGCAAGTGCGTGCGCATGCGCGCGCGCGCACACACACACACACACACAAATAAACCTTGATAAATAAAAGTTAGAGGCTAATAAAATCCCACAATATTACAAAAGCTGTAAAGAGTGCAGACAATTTAGATATTAAACTTATTTTGTTAGGAGGAAATGAAACTTTTTTGTGAAGTAGCTGAAGAATATGTCCAACTAACTGATCCAAGCTCTTGGCTATAGTTTATCATAGTCCAGACATGGATTCTGGCATAGTGGGGTCTTCAGATTGCCAAACTCAAAATCTATTTGTAGGAGAAACAGCAATCAGTCATTAATTGATTTCTGATTCTTTCTTGCTTTGAATTAAAGGCTACCTCCAGGTCCTTTCAGATAAAACAACGATCAGTGTTGGGGCCTATCTGATAGCAATTTGATTACTGTCCACATTAGACCCCTGGATTCACCAAAAGCTATACTATTTTCTTGGCACCTGTTCAATTAATCTGCCTTCCACATTTAATCTATTGATTGCCACTCTGTTAAAGAAAACCAGGATCTATGCTAGGAATGTGTTTAAATGAACTATCGTTTGAAAGCTTTTTATACACAGATATGGTTTTCAGGCTCATGTCTTGAATTTCTTACCAGGCCCATTTTTATCACATACTTATTCTACTAGTTTAGAATCTCAAACTGGTGATTATGTGAACCCCCTCCAGAATTTATAATTGATATTTTTAGAGACTCGAGACACGAAGCTCATTTTCATAGCTCTGGCAGATGGACAGTTCATTAATATAGATCCTGAGGAGATGCCTGGGCCTCCATTCATACTTTGTGATTCTTAGAATAATCTTTTCTTCCTTCCTTCCGGAGATGACATGTTAGGATGGGAAGGACAAAAGATGAGTTGAAATTCAGGGGGAAAAAGGTGCTTTCAGGGCTATCAAAACCAATGAGATCAGGCTTGGGCCATAACATGAGTGTAAGTAGTAGGAGATTCCTGTCCAGCATCTCCATTGTGATTCATGCCAAAGATAGTAAGCATTTCCTCTTTAAAACGTATCTTCTCCTGGTCTCTCTCATCTTTGATCAAACATCTCAAAAAGCTATTTAGAGACTATATTCTATGCCAGACAATAATTCTGTTTTTATGAAGCAGCACCATACTTCCACATCTAATTCTTCATCAGCTGTGACAGAGTTAGCGAAGAATATTTATCTTCAGCTGGGCCCTGTTAGCCCTTTTACTCAGCTTATAGGTATAATACATCATGGCTGGAGGCCCTCTGGTATTATATAACCTCCCATGCATAACTTGAATTAGCAAAGAAATGACATATTTATATAGCAATTAAAAATATGCTTAGCATTCCCTGAGGTGCCACCCCTCCCAATTATTTAAGCTCAAAGCATATTAATCATCTGGCAAGGTTTAGGACTATAGAGACAACAGTTGTTTCTGTAACCAGTGTTTAACAAGGTGCATGGGGATGGAATCTGAATTTCCACAACCTTGAAGTGTCATCACACATTGATTATACTTACACTCAAACCCAGCATGCTCTTTTAAATATCATCACTTGGAGCTGTCACGATCCCAAACACACAGACTCACAAATACTTTAATGCTCTCCACTTCACCATGAAACCATTCAGAACTGAACTGAGCACATACAAGAGGAAAAAGGAGATAGGCTCATTACTAGAGGTCTTCATATGACAACATATGTCCCATTAAGCATTCTGGAGTGCTCAGTCATGACTACTCATACACAGCACCATTTGAAAAGTACACTCTACCTGCTGTGTTCATCCTAAGACAAGTGATAAAAAGCAAAACAATGAATTGATGTCACTTAACTTGGCTGACTATTCTGAAGTACTTTCAGGGAGGGCTACGTATTGCTGCACTGCTAGGAAGATGCGCATAGGCTTTGGTGGATCCAAAGTAATGACAGTTGAATAGAAGAAAACACTGCTAAGTCATCCCTCTACAGGTAGAACCCTCTCAAGCCATGGACAGTCAAGGAGTGCCTCGCTTTAAGGAGTTTGCTCTCAGCAAAGTGCTGGCATTAATGAGATGTTGAATGCTCAAAGGGCACTTCCTCCTCCTTGACTTCATTTAGGCATATAGCAATATTATGAGGATAAGAGCCATAATGGCCCTTACTATAGAGCAGGAGAATTCAGTCACATGAATCATAGCTCACTTGTTAGATCTCAGGAATTTAAAAAAGTTGCAAAAACTCAGCATTTACATGTAAATCCAGGACATGCTTTCTCCAGGATGATAGTACATATACAGTCTGTCACTTATTTTGTAATTTTACTGTGAGCTACGAAGCACTTGTATTAAGCCTAAATATTATCCTACTTGATCCTCACCATTCTCTTTTATGGGTGGTAAAATAGAAATTTGGAGATGATAGCAGACTTGGCATGAATCTCACAGCCACAAGGCAACCCCAGACTGGTCTAGAGCCTACCCTTCTACAAAACCAGTTTCATCCCCAAATTTCTATCCTACTACCTGATGTTTAGGAAGTTTTCAGGGCTTCAGATTCATCAGTGGGACTATTAACTAAGAAAAATGAAGTGACCCTAGCATTGCTAAAACGAGCTGCATGTCATTTTGAAAATTCTTAGACAAGATGCACAATTAAAATGATTTCTTCATCACTGATTTAGAAGATTCTCCAGACCAACAGACTCAGACTTCATAATCTGATTCTATCTATGTGCATGGGAAAAACACACTCGCTCTCTCTTACATCTCCAATTTCCCCTTTTAATAATTTATAGAATAATGAATAAGACTTGTTTGGGTAGTGTGGTATTGCTGTATGGGATCATAAATAAAAACATCACTTACCACAAGGCTGGCTACCATCCCAAGCTCCTTAAGTGGGAATATGCATAACAGGTCATCGGAATCCACTAGTCTACTCGAGAAGCCCCATTTCTTCTTTGAAAGCATTTCCAAGGCATAGACCATGTCTATACAAGTCCCCAAGCAATAACCACTCATCAAAGTCCCTCTGTCCCATGGTGGCCCAGGGCAACTCTTATTTCATCCCAGAAGTCCCAGCAAGACATGGTCCAACCTTCGGATACTCTATGCACCTTTATGAACCAGTCTTGCAAACCTTGATCTCTTTTGGCATTGTAACAACTAAACAACAATAAACATTTAATGTAACTCCAGGACTCTGCCCCCTCCTCACTGTGCCACTGTGTTCTTGCCTCCACCCAGCTTCTAGGCCACACATCTGAGGTTGCTGTGGCTCATCTACAGAACACATATTGCTCCCCCAGTCCTTCTTAAATACTCACAGTCAGGGACAGCCCTCATGTTGTCTGGATGCCTAGGAAACATATAGACTGAATTTAGAGCATAGCAATCCCTTTGTCTTTTAGAAATAGAAAATGAAGTCTAAGGGGGTAGCGGTTTGCCAGGGTTACAAGATTGGTCTTTGAATTAGAACTCAGGTCTTTCAAGTTATCAGTTATCTCTTTTGACTAATTTTTTTTTCTATTTCACCTCACTGCCAACTAAATCTGAATTCCTTGTTAAAGAATAATCTCTTGGTACTTTTAATGGGTTGTGTTTCTTGCTGGATTCAAATCCCTCCATCATTCTGAAAACAAAAACAAAAACTTTGGTACAAAGAGTGATTCCATATTCTTTCCCTCTCTGCTCTGGCCAGGGCACCATCTCCTGTGCAGAGGTCTGGATTTATGTCCTGACCCTTGCTGATATATCACATGACAATTTCAAGGCACACAGTCTCAAACTAGACCATCTTATTTATTCCCCTGGCCTGTTTATATCTCTAAGCACCAAAGCATCAGATAATAAAGCTTTCACTTAAACATGGCATAGCTTACCTGTATAGTTTAATAGAAAGCATAATTCATAGAACTGCTTAGAACACATCTCACAAATCAATCTAATAAGCATGAGAAACTGAACATTTTGACAAAATGTGTACTTTTAAAGGATTGTGCTTACAATCAGGTGTTTTCAAGCACTTCTCTGTAGATAAAATCCTGGATGGTACCATCTCTTATCCTTTATCTTACTCCTTTTCTTTCCGTTTAAGACAACCATTTAACCCGTGGTCATGGCTCTATCTCCATTCCCTGGCTCTGACTCTGCACAAAGAGGCACTTAAGACTGATAAAGCTCTTAAAGTGTTCCTAGTCTAGTAAGTGTGAGACACGCATCCAGAAGCTACAATACAGCACAAGAAAGGCTTTGACAGAAACACACACAGTGTATACATACAGGACAGACAGCAAATGTAAACAGAAGAAGTAAAAAGCCACCTGGTAAAAGAGACTTTCTTTCTTTCTTTCTTTCTTTCTTTCTTTCTTTCTTTCTTTCTTTCTTTCTTTCTTTCTTTCTTTCTTTCTTTCTTTCTTTCTTTCTTTCTTTCTTTCTTTCTTTCTTTCTTTCTTTCTTTCTTTCTTTCTTTCCTTCTTTCTTTCTTTCCTTCCTTCCTTCCTTCCTTTCTTTCCTTTCTTTCCTTCTCTCCTTCTCTCCTTCTCTCCTTCTCTCCTTCTCTCCTTCTCTCTTTCTCTCTTTCTCCTCTTTCTCTCTTTCTCTCTTTCTCTCTTTCTCTCTTTCTCTCTTTCTCTCTTTCTCCCTTTCTCCCTTTCTTCCTTTCTTCCTTTCTTCCTTTCTTCCTTTCTTCCTTTCTTTCTTTTTTTTGTTACAGTAGGTTTCTTGGCCCCAGGCAGCCAGAGGTCTAGACCCACTGATCGGCAGCCCCAGACCCCTTAGCCACCCAGCCACCCGCTGCTGCCCAGGCCCCCAGAAATGACTCAGACGCTTATATTAACTTCATGCTGTTTGGCCTATGACTCAGGCACATTGCTAGCTAGCTCTTTCATCTTAATTCAACCCATTTCATTATTCTGTCTGCCACATGGCCCGTGGCTCACCTGTGTTTCTTACATGCTTGATTCTTCTTGGGTGGCTAGCTCAGTCTGTCTGATTTTGCCCTGCTTTTCCTATCTATGTTGTGATTTTCCCTCTTATTTTTTTTCTATGGTGCCTGTCATGGGCCAAAACAGCTCTTTTATTTAAAGATTGATATTCACAACATACAGAAAGACATTCCCACATCATTTTTTAACTTTTTTAAAAGATATATTTTCTTATGTATGTAGTGTTCTGCCTGCATGTATACCTGTGGGCCAGAAGGGAATACCAGATCTCATTATGATGATTGTGAGCTACCATGTGATTGCTGGGAATTGAACTCAGAACCTCTTAACTGCTAAGCCATCTCTCCATCCCTAGAAGAGATTTTTTTTTCTTGACAGTTATTAGTAGAATAGGAGTTAAGGAAGCAAAGAAAGCCACAGAGATCAGAGATCCCAGAAGACAGGAGAATGTCGTCCATCACAGAAATGAAAGGAATGTGTTTTTGTTGGTTCTTGACTCTTGAGACCTATAGCAGCTGTATATGTTTAGCTTCTGTAAATCTGTAGTGCATACCTACGTCACAAACAGGCGTGTACCTATCAGCGCACACACAGCATATGCAACATGGAGCTAAAGAAAAACAAGGGATTAAAGACCTATTACTTAGGCAATCTTGGTTCCCATGTTGTTCTCACACTTTCAGTTTCTTGCCATATTTCTGACAATTTCGTAGACTTTTTCTTTCATATGACTGGCCATAAACTTAGGTCAATTAATGCTGTAATTTGAGCACTTGATTTAAATAAACACATTTTTAAAAAAATCAGACTTGATCTGTTCTAATACTAGAGCAATGACCCAGCTGTGGCAGACATAAGCACAAATGATAGACATGTCTCTGAAAAAGAAAAAAAGGATATCCTAGGTTCATAGCATATCTGTGTTTTGCATTATTGGCTCTGGGATGACTTTTCATGCTAGATTCCTATGACAAGATGATTACCAGAATAGTGACTTCCCAAGCTCTACAATAGATCAGAAGAGTGCACAAAGACTCCTGACTTCCCACTAGGGATCAGGCTCTAACCATAAAAGCTCCTCTACTGATTGACTATAGTGGCAAACCCAGACTGTTCTATACAACACATGTCCAGGTTTCAGGACAGTAATGTGGTTAATATTTCAGACTTCAACTTATCTTTTTGTACTATGAAGTTAGTATTTAGAGTCAAACTGCATTTGTGAGTGCCAACATTAAAGGCAAAAGCCTATGACAAAAGTGTCTTCTGGACTCGTTAGGTACCAGGATGCACTTGCTTATCATTAAAGATGCAGTCCGTTATATTAAACACAGCTATTCATCATGGATGGAATTTTTAAATGTGATGTGAATCTCCATGGAGACAAAAGTCTAGGTATACCAGAGACCTACCTTTAATGTTCACACCACCAACCTAGAGGCTTGGGACACAGGTTGAAGAGAAAAGAAAATAATGAAGGGTGAGTGGAGAACCAGCATTGATCATTCTGTTTTCTAATTGCAGATGCAAGTTAGATACTTTACATACCTGTTGCCTTACTTTTCACTTTGTGATGAGCTGATTATCTTAAAATACAACCAAATAAACCCATCTCTCATTTGCTTTGATCATGCATTTCACCACAGCAATGAAAATGATGATGAACATGCTTCATTTAGTAATTAAGACATTCTTATTAACCAGCTTAAAATCTAACAACTATTTTCCTCATGTCATACCATAGTCATTAGAAGTTCATAAAGTTCTTATATATGTATCACAGCTTTTAGAAACACTAAGTTAGACGAGAGACATATTTTACTTATATATTTCAGTTAATGGGATTTGGAAAGCAGATAAATTAACTCCCATTGTGAACATATATACTATTGATTTTTACAGGAAAGAATTTATACTCCAATTTAATTAATGCTAGTTAAAACTATTCCCTGATTGTTAGAACTTTCTGTTTTAGCCTCTCCCTCACTTTATGGCTCTTAAACATTTTTAGGTGTAGGTAACAACTTACTGGCATATGAGGTAAAGGGAGATAGAAACCGTTTAGATCTATTAACGCATTAGATTTGGTTCTCATTTCTTGTTACTTGGGTACAGAAACATCTCGATAGACCTCTAAATTTTATTTATGCGCTAGGGTAACATGAATAAGCCCCATCAAGCCTTTTATACCATCAAAACAAATTGCTGTCTTTAAATGGCTCCTATTGGCAGAAGAAAGTTAAGGGCTGACAAAGGCATGGGGATTTAACAGGGAAAGGATTGAAAAACAGAAAGTATATATTTAGATTGTGACCAGTAAACATCAGCTATGTGGAGCAAGAGCATGGAATGAGACACAAGTGGGTTTGAGTCTAGTCTCTACTATGGCTACTTATAGCATTTTTTATTTTAGAAACTTTGAATGAAAGGAGCATAAATCTGTACATGTGTGGGCAGCTTGTGGGAGTTAATGAAAACAATTTAAAATATTTGTAATAATATTGTACAAAATTCTTCTTATACAGTATTTTATACATACTCCATTGCTTGGTCTTTTAATAATTTTTTTGAGACAGGGTTTCTCAGTATAACAGTCCTAGCTGTCCTCTCTTTGTAGACAGGCTGGGCTCAAACTCATAGAGACTTGCCTGCCTCTGAATTTCAAGTGATGAGATGAAAAAGTGTGTGCCACCACTCCCCAGCAGTCCTTAACAGTAGAAATATGCTAGTATTCTTCCATACTAATGGACAAGGAAAACTAAGTGTGGAGGAGCTCCATACTCTGTGCAAGGTTATGGAGATTTAAATTGTAGAGTTAGAACTGCTAGTAGACAGAGAGCCTTCTGTCCCATTCTCTAACTGTTCTGATTAAATGCTTTGTAGAATACTTTCTGGTCTAAAACACTCCGATAATATATGTACATCAACGTGTTCTTCTTAAAATCACTCAAATACTTGTAGCATGTAAGAGTATAGAATGTTAAAAACTTTAATAATAGATATTTATGTATTTATATCGAACCAGAACTCTATACAACACAATTGTCTCTGGGAAATTTGTAGTAAAACATCTTTAAGATGGTATCCTTGTCCCCAGCCTCCCAAACCTCCTGTCCTATGGTACAGGAGGATATATGTATTCTGATTAAATCTGAAGACCAATGAGATCATTTTCTTTTATTAGGGGTGAAAATGATGCTTCAGGCTAATTAGGCTTCCCAAGAGATGCCTATGTTCCGTGTCCTACCTGAGCAGCCTTTACCCATAGTTGTTTTCTTTCCTATTTTCTCCTAGAGTTGACCGTATAGTAATGAGTGTTCAAGGTAGCTTTGCTTTGCATTGAAAGATTTCTCACTTAATAACCTTCATTTCTTGATTTCAACACACCCAGAATTGCTAGAACATTCTACACAATACACAATGCTGACTTACTTGACTTCCATGCTGATTTTTCTTGACACCTCATACTTGGTTTCACTAAGATATTCACACCTGTGATTTCTCATAGAAACTATTTTCTTCTAATGTCATGCGACAACGAGCAGAGTAACTATCCAAATAATTTAATTATTTACTTTAAATGTATTCTGTTACCCATGCTACTGATGTGACATCTCAAAATCCAGGAACACTGTGCTTGGCTCTACTTCTGCTTCTTTGTCAAAACTGGAAACTGGAACACACCCTATCTATGCTCAGTCTGTGCTTTATTCAATACATCTTCTTTGTGTCTGTTCATTTGTATCATACAAATATTCTAGAGACTGGGAGTATTGTTTCTCTACTTCACAGAGGAGGATGCTGAAGTTTGGAGTTTACACATATATTTAGTACTATCCTAGCTAGAATATTGATAAAAAGTATCCTTGATGTGAGAATGTCTTTCTGTATGCTGTGAATATCAATCTTTAAATAAAGGAGCTATTTTGGCTCATGACAGGCACCATAGAAAAAGTAGGAGGAGAAATCACAGCATAGGCAGGAGAAGCAGGGCAGAGTTGGACAGACCCAGCCAGCCTCCACAGAAGTAACATGTAAGGAACACAGGTGAGCCACCAGCCACATGGCAGACAGATTAATGAGAATGGGTTGAATTAAGATGAAAGAGCTAGCTAGCAATGCGCCTAAGCCATAGGCCAAACAGCATGAAGCTAATATAAGAGTCTGAGTCATTTCTGGGGGCCTGATCAGCTGTGGGCAGCTAATGGGTCTGGGGCGGTAGGTCTGTGAATCTGGACCTCTGGCTGCCCATGGCCAAGAAAACTTGTTGTAACAGATGGCATCCCAACATGGACCGAATATCCACTTAAAGGCTGAGAAAGCTTAAAAAGGGTCTTATCACAGAAAGTGGGCAAAAACAGCTTCCAAATTGTGTATCTGAAGTGGGTCATTGTACAGAGAAAGACGCTGCAAGCGTCTGGGCCACATTCAAAATGGTATAGGCAGACTGGCAGCAGGGAGTGTAACTACAACCAGGCCAGTTCCTGAAGTCTCACAGAAGACTCAGTAGCATGTGACTGATTTAAGGTTTCTGTTTACTTTGAATAAAAGGAAACAGAGTCAAATCGTTTCTTAGTAGCAGTATTTCTTGGGTCTGCTCTGTTTGCTGGTGGCAAACAGAGATGTGGTCCCTTTAAGAAAACTTCCTGACTCACCTTTTCTGTGAAAACTGTGGCTCTTTAAGAGAGTGTGAGTATTTGAAAAGCTCTTCTGGTTGGAAAATGATTAAGAATTCACAATAAAACAGATTCATATGGGAAAACAAACATGTAAATGGGTTACAATGTGTGTAAAATGTACATAGGCTTCAGAGAGAAAAGAAAGAAGGTAGAAAAAGTCCATAAAAAAGACAAATAGAATAATAAAAAATGATAAGCTATGAGAAGATGGAAAATAAACACAGAATCTGGATTATGGTTATTACTATGTTTTATTTTAATTTTTTAACTGTTAATGAGATAACTGCAGAAAAACAATGGATTGCAAAGGCTGCTAGGTTAAACAAGAATATATATTTTAAAGGTATCTTTATTTTGAAATTTGTGTCTAAGGATTTATTGCTTTGGAAGAGTACTGTTTTTATTTCCACAGAAGATGAGAACCTGTGGATTGCTTCTAGACAAATATGGTTTCACCAACCATGACCCCATGAAAAAACCCTCTGATGGGAAGAGATGGTCAAATCACCTTCAGGGCTACAGACTAAGATGATCCAGTTTCAAGAACCTATGAGATTGTCAATGCCCCATAATCAGCAGGAAGTAGTTACAGAAAGCTATTCCCAAATTCTCAAAATATTGTTTATAAATGTTTGTTTTCATTACAAATGGTTAATTGTCATACTTAATCTCTATCTAAGAAGGTAAAGGGGCTATGGTATATGAGTGATCTTTTAAAAAATAAATTATTGAATCTACTTTAATCAAAAAACTAGCTGTTAATCTCAAAATGTTTTGCATTGATGTGGACTTGGTTTATTGATATAAATTTAAGGTTTATTTTGTTATGTTGCATGTATTTTCTACTCTTGTTTAAGGTATGATATTCATGTTTCTGATTTAAAATTGTAATGTATAAGTAAGAAATGCAAATTAATAGTTACCTATGATAACCAAACTTATAGTTATGTTAGTCAGGATTTTTTAGGTATACAGAGATATAGTTCAATTAGATATGTAATCTTCAAATACTTCTAAGACCTACAGAATATGGCATTTTAAATTATTTTAAGAACTTTGACTTTTGTGGACAGTGAGGCAGGTCTGCTCCTGGTAGCACTAATCAACTTCAAGAGAAAAATGGGCATCGGAGAAACTCCATATGAAATCTACTTTCTTTGTGACAGTGGTTAGCCACTGGAAAGGAACCTGTTCTTATACTGACTGCTTGACAGTATGCTGTTTAAGCTAGACATGCAGGTTCCATAGGAAGGTGACTTCTGAACTATGGCAGAACAAGCCGACATGGTCATTCAGGTTCCTGCTTTGCAGAGAAATCTGTCATACATTCTTCAGGACTCAAGGAAAAGCTAATGATGAACTATACCAGAATGGGCAGAGCAGATTTCCTATTTCACTGAAATGAAAAGAGATTCTGGCCTGTAGGCTGAAGATGGATGCCCCAACTTTGTAACAAAACTTAGGGAGAATGTCCAGGCAGATAGCTGTCATCTATGTCATTTCAAGATTTTGGAAGTTGCTTGCACTTCTGGTTTACTTGGGTAAATACCTTCTGTGGTCTTTGATGTAGTTGAAGATTAGATAACTATAGGTATAGTTTTTCTTAGTTATTTTAAAAAGTATATTGGATATAAAACTTTAGATACACAGGATAAGGTAGATGATAGAGTATTTTTTTTTTAACTTTGTTAAATACAAATAGACTAGATAATGTAACTGTAATTCATGCTTGATAGCTATTTTGTTTATATGTAATTGTGCTATGTTAAAATTGAAACCTTCCTTTTTGATTAGACAGAAAGGGGGAGGTGATGTGAGAATGTATTTCTGTATGCTGTGAATATCAATCTTTAAATAAAAGAGCTGTTTTGGCCCATGACAGGCACCATAGAAAAAGTAGGAGAGGAAATCACAGCATAGGTAGGAGAAGCAGGGCAGAGTCAGACAGACCGGGCCAGCTGCTAAAGAAGAAACATGTAAGGAGCACAGGTGAGACATGGGCCACGTGGCAGACAGATGAATGAGAATGGGTTGAATTAAGATGAAATAGCTAGCTAGCAATGCACATAAGACATAGGCCAAATAGCATGAAGCTAATATATGTGTTTGAGTCATTTCTGGGGGTCTGATCAGCTGTGGGTGGTTAAGGGGTCTGGGGCGGCAGGTCTGTGGGTCTGGGCCTCTGGCTGCCTGGGGGCCAAGAAAATTTGTTATAACATATCCTTCTACAGGTATTAATTCATTAGCCATGTTCAAAATATCAGCCACTTCAGTGCTACCACTTCTAAAAACAAACAGCTCTGCATGTCAAAATGTGTCATGGAATTGGTGGAGGGATGGATGGATGCCTGAATGGTACCATCCCTCATCTTTTCTAAATCTAGACTGGCCATCCCTTCTACTACAAGCTTTAATGAAATGCTCATATTTATATGTTTTTTAAAAGAAGAAAAATAAAAAAAATACAAAATATAAAATATATATTTACCAAGTTATGATTCTATAATGTTTGTCCCAATAGCTCAGTAATTTTAAACTTTGACATGGCTTTGTTGAAACCTCAAATACATATGCCTTGTTTACTGCAGTGGTTGACTTGGAAACCCAGTGGGAATGTAGAGGGGCAGAGAGGCCCCAGAACTATCATTGAATGCTGATACATCTAATGAAGATTTCCACTCAGAACAGAATTAAATGGCAATGGGGTCCAAGACTCAACCACCAGTGCTTGAGGAGACAGCCAAGATGATAAACATACAGCCCAGACAGGCTCTGCTCTTCACTAGCTGAGCCTAGCCTCTGTAACTTCTTTTATTTAAACCACAGTAGAAAAGATTCAATAAAGGATATGCTGAGGCTAAAATAATTGTTTTAAATGGACCATTTGTCAGGTTTTTCTTGTTCTTAGTTTCAAAGACAATTTTTGTAACTATTTTTTCCCTCACTATCAGTATCCTATCTGGCAGAAAACCATCCCCAAACATTTTTAAACATATCCCTTTTGCTATTTTAAACATATCCCATGGCTCTGACCCAAACTTGGATTGTTACAATAGCATTTTAACTCTCCTTTTTTGTTCCTAGTTCCTCTGCAATGTATTCTTGTAAAAACAGTGAAAGAGAGAGAATTAAAAAATTCTGAACACTGCTTTTCTTTGTGAATAATGGCTTCCTTTGTCACTCAGAGTAAAAGCCAGACCTTTTGTGCATTAGAGATTACACCATTTGGTATCAGCCAACACAGATCTTGCCTCCACCATTTTCTCTGTCCTCACTGCTTTACCCACACAGAAGGTCATTACCTTCTACTTTTGAACCTGCTGGCAGCACTTAATGAGGGGGCTTCTGCACATGCTAGGCCCTCTACAGATCTGCCATCTGTATGAATAATTTACCTGCCATTCACATATCATTACACTAAGTCACCTGTTCATGTGGATAGAACTTTAATTTATTTCTTATTGCAATTGCCTTACTCCACTTAGCAGGAAGTTTTCAGGGTCCATGCACACTGCAGAACAGTATTGCATTAAGGTTTCTGGGTCCTGGGACATCTGTTACATGAGGTTTCTTGGCCCTGTGTGGCCAGAGGTCCAGACCCACAGACCTGCCGCCCCAGATCCCTTAGCCGCCTAATGCTGCTCAGGCCCTCAAAATGACTCAGGTGTGTATATTAATCTCATTGTGTTTGGTCTATGGCTTAGGAACATTGCTAGTTTGCTCTTCCATCTTAACTCAGCCCATTTCCATTAATCTGTCTGCCACATGATCTATGGCTCACCTGTATTCCTTACATGTTACTTCTGTGGAGGCTGGCTGGGTCTGTCCGACTCTGCCCTGCTTCTCCTACCTATGCTGTGATTTCCCCTCCTATTTTTTCTATGGTGCCTGTCATGGGCCAAAATATCTCCTTTATTTAAAGATTGATATTCACAGCATACATAAATACATTCCCACATCACCTCCCCCTTTCTGTCTAATCAAAAAGGAAGGTTTCAATTTTAACATAGCAAAATTACATATAACAAAATAGCTATTGCTATATAGCAAGAATTACAGTTATAATATCTAGTCTATTTGTATTTAACATAATTAAAGAAAATACTCTATCATCTACCTTATCCTGTGTATCTAAAGTTTTGTATCCAATATAATTTTTAAAATAACTAAGAAAAACTATGCCTATAACTATCTAATCTTCATCTACATCAAAAACCACAGAAGGATATAATATTACTTGAGTAAACAGGAAGTGTAAACAACTTCCAAAATCCAGAAATAAGAAATGACACCTATCTGTCTGGACAGTCAGCCAAAGTTCCTTTATAAAGTTGGGGCATCCATCTTCAGCCTATAGACCCAGAGTCTCTTTTCATTTCAGTGAAGAATGAAATCTTCTCTGCCCATTATCGTATAATTCATCAGTCGCTTCTCCTTGAATCCTGAAGAATGTCTGACAGTTTTCTCTGCAAAGCAGGAAACTGAATGACCATCTTGGCTTGTTCTGCCAAGGATCAGAGGTCATTTTTAAATCGAACCTGCATGTCTAGTTTAAACAGCATACTGTCAAGCAATACAAGAACAGGTTCATGTCCAATGGCTAACCGATGCCACAAAGAAAGGAAACTCCATATGGAGTTTCTCCGATGCCCATTTTTCTCTTGAAGTAGATTGGTGCTGCCAGGAGCAGACCTGTCTCACTGTCCACAAAAGTCTAAGTTCTTAAAATAATTTTAAATGCCATATTCTGTAGTCCTTAGAAGTATTTGAAGATTACCTATCTAATTGGAATATATCTCTGTATACCTAAAAAATCCTAACTAACATAACTATAAGTTTGGTTATCATAGGTGACTATTAATCTGCATTTCTTACTTATACATTACAATTTTAAATCAGAAACATGAATATCATACCTTAAACAAGAGTAGAAAATACATGCAGCATAACAAAATTGACCTTAAATTTGTGTCAATAAACCAAAGTCCATATCAATGTAAAACATTTTGAGATTAACAGCTGATTTTTGGACTAAAGTAATTTCAATATACTAATTTTTTAAAAAAACCACTCAGATATCCTTTTTCTTCTTAGAAAGAGATTAACCATGGCCATTAACCATTTATAATGAAAACAAACATTTATAAACAATATTTTGAGAATTTGGGCGTAGCTTTCATTTACTACTTCCTGTTGATTGAGGGGCACTGATAATCTTACAGGTTCTTGAGACTGGATCATCTTAGTCTGCAGCCCTGAAGGTGATGTGACAATCTCTTTCTGTCAGAGAATTTACAGGTGGTCTAGGTTGATGAAACCATATTTGCCTGGAAGCAATCCACAGGTTCTCATCTTCTGTGGAAATAAAAGCAGAACTCTTCCAAAGCAATAAATCCTTAGACACAAATTTCAAAATAAAGATACCTTTAAAATATATATTCTTGTTTAACCTAGCAGCCTTTGCAATCCATTGTCTCTCTGCAGTTAGCCCATTAACTGTTAAAAATTTAAAATAAAACACAATAATAACCAAGTTCTAGATTCTGTGTCTATTTTCCATCTTTATGTGGCTTATTATATTTTTATTATTCTATTTCTCTTTTTTACAGACTTTCTCTACCTTCTTTCTTTTCTCTCTGAAGCCTATGTACCTTTTACACACACACATTGTAACCAATTTACATGTTTTTTTCCATCTGAATCTGTTTTACTGTGAATCCTTAATCATTTTCTCACCAGAAAAGCTTTTAAAATTCTCACACTCTTTCATAGAGCCATAGTTTTGCAGAAAAAGCTGAATCAGTAAGTTCTCTTAAAGGGGTTGCATCTCCTTTTGCCACCAGCAAACAGAGCAGACCCAACAAATGGTGCTATAAAAAACCGTTTGACTCTGTTCCCTTTTTTATTAAAAGTAAACAGAAACCTTAAATCAATCACATGCTATGGAGTCTTCTGTGAGACTTTGGGAACCAACCTGGTTTTAGCTTATAATCCCTGCTGCCAGTCTGCTGGTATAATTTTGAATGTGGCCCATATACCATGCTATCTCTGTGCAATGACCCTCTTCAGATACACAATTTGGAAGCTGCTTTGGCTCAGTTTCTGTGCTCTAGAGCACTTTCTAATCTTCCTCTGGCTGTATGTGGGTGTGTAGCCCCACATTGTGATGCCATCTGTTGCATTAAGGTTTCCTGGCTCTGTGCAACCAGAGGTCCAGACCCACAGACCTGCAGGCCCTCTCTTCAGTAGGACTTGATGACATTCCTTTGTGTATATACACCATAGTTTATATATTCTTTCATCTGCCAATGGACAGTTGGTTGCTTCCAGGCCTGGGCTTCTCTGAGTAATGATGTAATGAGCACTGTTGTGCCAAAACCTCTTTAAGTTCTTGACTTTTGTTGCTTCTAGAGATATTTCTAAAATGGAGATTGTTGAATCATAGTATGTGTGAGAAAAATTTATATTTTTTATAATTGTTTAAAGCCACTTGGTTTTATAACAATAGGTAATGAATTCACTGTGTAAAATCAAAGAGTTCTCCTTAAAACATAGAGACTTCATGCCATACTCATGGGACAGGTTGCAAGTGACAGAAAAAATTTTAACACCTGTAACTATACAGTTAATTCCACCTATTTCCCTTTAAAAAGTAAGCAAAGAATGGAATACTAAATGATTGTACTGACAGGGAGCAAGTATTTAAATCTACATGTTAATGATCATGAACGTCCATGCTTTCCCCAGGATGCTGTTTACTAATGAAGAGATAAAGTTCATTCACAGATTCTGTGTCATCTACTTGTCATGTATTGCTTCCTGAATTTCAAACATGATCATAACAAAACCAACAATTTCCTTTATGGTACCTACAATTACTTAAACAAAACAGACAATATTCCATAAATTCTAACAAAACATCACTTTTAGGTTAGTCTACAAGGTAGAGATAACAATAATGAGAATAATTTTTTAATGTAATAGAAGTTTGATATATTAAAATAGCAAATTTATTTTGCAGTGTAAACAATTGATACTGAGTATCATTAAATTACTCCCTCCAAATTTAAAACAACACAAGAGGTTCAGAACAACATTGGCAATATTAAAATGCTCATCAGATGAATTAATTAGACTAACTAATGAGATTAAAGTTTAATTAAATAGTACATATTAAGTTCATTATCCTCCTAACACTAATTTATATTTTAACATGGGGTTTAAATCTTTAAATATATTCTATATATGTTATATTTTCAACCTTAGCAGTCTTGTCGGAACCTGTTAAAGAGATGAGTCTCATCTTTCTAAGTTTTGCCATTATTTTAAAAGATAATTGCCTTTGATTCCCATATGATTTTTATCCTTATTTAACCAACATGAAACCAGAGATATAAAACCATCACTCTTCTGGCTTTTATCACTATCTGTTAACAAATTTAATCTGTAACTTTTTAAAAAGTCCTTCATTTATTCAACTTTTTTAACAGCATTTTCAGTTACTTTTGATAATTGCTCAATAAGTTGAGAAAACATAAAAAGTTAAATATCCCCCTAAAAGTACAAAATCAGACCTTAAAATACTATACATGTATCTAGACAACACAGTCCCTATAATACACTATGGTACTGCTTCTAGGACCACTCTGGGTGGTGAACACATACTCCAGACCTGTATAAGATGTAACCTGTACACATCCTCTCACACACTTAAAAGATATAGCAATGTGAGCTATATGCAAATCATTGTTACACTGTAATGTGTAGGAAATGGTCATGGGAAAATCAAGTCTACACGTTCACATGTTTGTTCATTTTTTTTCTATTATTCTTCATTAAAGTTTGGTTAGATCCTTGAAAACAAACTTATTGGATACCAAAGGCCCAACTGTACTTGATAAATAATTAAAGATACTACAACTGTGAGCCATTTTAGTCTACTTCAATCTTTAAGCTTGAATTTAGTTGCCACATTTCTAAGAAGTGTATATGCATGCTTGCCTAACGTAACAGAGTGGGTGAATTATCTCAATGAGATAGTATGACCAAGATAAGAAAAATCAAACTCAAAAAATAGGCATATGTAATGATTTCTAGAGACTATCAACCGTTCACCAAGGACTTACACTCACTTTTCATAGTTTAATATTTGCTACCTGGGAGCAGGTATCCAATCAGGAGCAGTTTCCTTTCATTCATTTCTTTCATTTATCATATGCACATGATCAAACTCACCAATGGAATGTTTGTGCAAATAATTGAGGCTAAACCCACACTATTTCCCCACACTTCCTACTCTTTTACACGCCCATTGATGTCTCGGCAATAACACTCAAGATGAACAATTATAAAAATTGGCAAACCTTCTAAGATTAGATTCCTTGAGCAGTCCCCAGTAACTGACTAATGGGTGAAATACCTGTAAGCAGTCTGCGCCACTACCCTGTGGTGATTCATTTCATATTTAATAAAAGCCAGTCTGAAACATCAGAGAAGAGATCAACCCACAGTCAATCCAGGAGGATCAGAGAGTAGTAATTTACACCTTTAATCCCAGCACAGGGAAAGACCAGGAGTGGTGACCTACACATGACTGGGAGTGGTGACCTATGCCTGTAATCCCAGCAGATTCAGTTTGAGTCCAGTTTAGTTTACAGAAGGAGTTCCAGGCTCCCAGGAAGGCAGTGGTGGTGCCAGGCCTTTAATCCCATAACTCCAGAGATAGAAGATATTTCTGTGTTTCTGTGAGTTCAAGGCTAACTACCAAATAATAGTAGTCCATGCCTTTAATCTTAACCTGGTTATGAAACAACTGGGTGAAGAGGGTATTTAAGGCAGGCATAGAAAGACAGATTAATGTAGTAGAAGCCACAAGGAGTGAGGCTGAGGAAGTTGAAAGACAGCTGGGTGAGATTTGACTGTGGTGTTTTCTCTCTTTGACGTTTTAGCCTTTCCCTGATATCTGGTTCTGAGCTTCCTTTAACACAACCATAATTTGTGCAGTACCACCCCTGACACTCACTGGATTCTATAACTTCCTCAACCCACTCCACTCCCAAATCCACTGACGATCAGCCTCCCATCGGCCAACCATCCACAGCAGCATCAGCAGCCCCTTTACTCCAGTTGTAGCACCATCTACTCCAGTTGGAACAACAGGTGAGTAACTGGTCCCTCAGCTCTGGTGCCCAATCTCCAGGCCTTAAGTCTCAGGGCACTTCCTGTGTCTCTCCTCTCTCATCTCAGCCCCAGCAAGGTAGTTAGGTCATGCATCAAACTCTTGTGGAACTCCACTGCTCTGTAGTAGTTCTCAGCATCCAGCAAACAGGTGAGAGACCTGCTGGAAGACCATACCCCTCCTGGGCTCTGTTACCTCTATGACTTACTCTACTACCCAAAGCCACCTACTCACTCCATCATCCTCTCTTTGGCCTTCCATCCACTGAAACAATATCAGCTCATATACAAGCACCACCTACTCCAACTGGAAGAGCAAAGATTCCTGTAGGAACAAATACCACCTATGTCAGTTGAAAGAATAGCAAACTCTATGGGCACAAGTGCCACCCAGACCAGCTGGAACAACAGCACCTCTATGGACACTGGAGCCACCTACACCAGTTGGAAGAACAGATATCATATGCAAAAGTAAAGCCCACATAAGTCAGAAGAACTGGAAGATATGCTGTATTTAGGTACCCAAATACTCACAAACCTCTGCTAAGATATACCTACTAGACATGAGGATCAGCCAACCACCAGAACTGTTGGCTATTCAGGTCAAAAGACAATAAAGGAAACAGACAATGAAGGAACAAAAGACCCATTCAACAAAGAAATCACAAGAATAAACATCATCAATAATTGTCCCAAACCTAGAAGGGTAACAGCAGTGTAAGAATATTGCAACAACATGAAGGGCAATATGTCACCACCAGAAGCCAGTGTTCCTACAACAGCAAGACTTGAACATCCTGACACAGAAGAAGCAGAAGAAAACAATCTTAAAAATAACTTTATAAAGATGTCAGAGGCCCTTGAGGAAATAAAAATTCTCTTAAAGAAACTGAGGAAAAGAAACAGAAGGTTGAAAGGAATGAATAAATCCCTTAAAGAAAGCCAAGAAAAAACCTAAATAGTTGAAGAAAACTGTTCAAGACTTGAAATAGTAGCAATAAAGGAAAATCAAACTGAGAAAACTCTGGAAATAAAAAAAAATATGGGTAACTAAACAGAAACTACAGATGCAAGCATAACTAACACAATACAAGACATGGAAAGAGAATCTCAGACACTGAAGATACAATAGAGGAAATAGATTCATAGGTCAAAGAAAATGTTAAATCCAAAGCAATCTTAACACAAACATCCAGGAAATTTAAGACACATGAAAAGACCAAACCTAAGAATAATAGAGAAAGAAGAATGAGAAGAAATGATAGAAATCATAGAAGAAAACTTTCCCAATCCAAAGAAAAACATGCCTATGAAGTTACAAGAAGTTCACAGAACACCAAATAGACTAGACAAAAAAAAAATACCCCACCACATAATAATTAAAACACTAAACGTTCAGAATAAAAATAAATGAATATTAAGAGCTGCAAAAGAAAAAGGCCAAGGAACACGTAAAAGCAGACCTATCAGAATTACACTTGACTTCTCATTTGACACTCTAAAAGCCAGAAGGTCCTAGACAGATGCTTTATAGATACTAAGAGAACATGAATGTCAGCCCAGACTACTATACCCAACAAAACTTTCAGTCACCATTAATGGAGAAAACAATATATGCCATGACATCTTATGACAAACCTGATTTAAATAATACCTATCCACAAATCCAGCCTTACAGAAAGTGCTAGAAGGAAAACTTCAACCCAAAGGAAGTTATCTGTCCCCAAGAAAACACAGGCAATAGATAATCTCACATGAGCAAAACCCCCAAAAGGAAAGCAAACATATACTACTTCTAGCACCACTACCACCAAAACCAAATAATAATGATTATAATAATAATGATAACAGGAATTAGCTATCACTGGTCATTAATATATCTTAATATCAATGGACTCAATTCACCTATAAAAAGACACAGACCAACAGAATTGATTCAAAAACAGGAGTCATCCTACTGCTGCGTATAAAAAACAAATCTTACTTTCAAAGAGAGACATTATCTCAGAGAAAAGGGTTAGAAAAATAATTTCCAAAAAAATGGACCTCAGAAGTAAGCTGGTGTAGCTATCCTAATAGCTAACAAAATAGACTGTAAACTAAAATTAATCAAAAGACATAAAGAAAGACAGATTATATTCATTGCAGAAAAAAACCCATCAAGATCAAGTCTCAATTCTGAACATTTTTTTGTCTCAAATACAAAGGCACTCATATTGTAAGAGAAACATTACTGAAGCTTAAATCACACAGCAAGCCCCACACATGTAGTATGAGACCCATGCTCACAAATAGATAGGTCTGTGAGATGAACACCTAACAAAGAAATAAAGGAACTAACAGATGTTATGACTCAAATGGACTTAACAGATATTTTTACATTTCATTCAAACACAAAAGAGTGCATCCTCCTCTCAGCACCCCGTGAAACCATCTTTAAAACTGATCACATACAAAAAGCATATCTCAAAAGATAGAAGAAGATTGGAATAATCCCATGCATTTTATAGGATCACCATGAGATTAAGTTAGAATTGAACAACAAACTACAGAACTACACAAACTACAGAAAGACTACAAACTCATGGAAATTGAACAACTCTCAGCTGAATTATCACTGGGCCAAGGAAATGAAAGGCTTCCTATAATTCAATGAAAATGAACACACCACATTGCCAAAGTTAAGAACAGTATCTATATAAAGATTTTGGAGAAATCTCACACAAGAGACTTAACCCTACAACTGAAAGCTCTGGAACAAAAAGAAGCAAACTCACCCAGGAGGAGTAGAGGGTAGGAAATAATCAAACTCAGGGCTGAAATCAATAAAATAGAAACAAAGAAAACAATAAAAATAATCAATGAAACAAAAAGTTAGTTCTTTGAGAAAATTAACAAGGTAGACAAACCCTTATCCAAACTAACCAAATGACAGAGAATATTTATTACATTCCTTTTTGTTTCTGTTTAACAAAAAAAAGGGGCAAAAAGGGGTGTAATGGGTATTTGATCTGTCCATGACCCTGGGCTATCCAGCCAATTGAAGTAGTGCTTCCTGCCTACTACATGAAATCTTAAAGATTCTACTGCTGACAGTAAGCACGCTGTCCTTTGCAGACAAGTAGGACACAAGGAAAAGTGATTATTGAAACTTGCCAAGATAGAGAAAGAAAACTTTTCAAAATATCCTACATCTGAAAATGGTCTGTTAGTTACTCTAGGCTATAGCTAAAACTGGATGCCCAACATTGCACAGAAACACTTGGGTGACTGTCTAAACAGCCAATTTCTCTGTCATTTCTTGAGGGTTTTTTTTGAAGTTGCTGGTTTGCATTTCCTATTTACTGAGTAATATTATTTTCCTTTTCAGGTCTTTGATGGGGTTGAGGACCAGATAGTTACAGTTACAATCCTCTCATACCTTAGCTAAAAGCATATTAGGTACTAGGTTGGGGGGGGGGGGAGAGAAGAGGGAGGGAAAGCTGGCTGGAATGTAAAATAAATGAAAAAATGTTATTTAAATGAAAAAATTGGGTTCCTGAATAGTTGTGTCAAGCAGAACATTCATACGTCCCTGCTAAAGAATTAAGATGAGTGAGTCACAAACTATTTTTTGTAAACACTATTTGGATTCATTTGTTTCCAATTTACTGTTCATATTATGTTATACTATAATGAATCCTCATATCTTATATCTTCAAGTGTGTATGAATGAGAAATAAGAATGTTTTGTTCATAGGTGGATATTTGTTAAGATATGGCAGTAACTTTAAATGTCCCCCAAAGAAATCTGATTATTTGAAACTTGAAAAAAAAATTCAATCTAGACATGGTGTCACCTTCCCATAAACCCAGTACTTGGGAGGTACAGGGATGAAGATCAAGGTTGGCTACATAAGATGGTGCCTCAAAAACCAAACAAGTGAAATAATTACGATGAAAATATAAAACAGAACTACATTGGTAGATGAGGAAACCAGATGCATGGATGGTGCATGTACAATTAGAGAAAATTTAGGCTAATCAAATATAAATGTCTATTAGCATGCAAATGCTCAGTTTTTCATAAGCTATTGCCTACTATATCCCTGAGTATAACAAAGGGGGTGAGTGCAAAATAAACTTCTCCCAACTTTGAACGCATCAACTTTACACAGCCATTCCGGAGCAAGCATTTTTTGAGCAAAACATTGGAAAAATGTTTACATAGGATGCATACAGTCTTGAACTTAATACTGTATATCAATGACCTTTCTTCTCCCCAAAAACTTCCTCAGTATCTTTTTTAGAAGCCAGAATATGGAGCTGCAAATACTATCACTACTATACTGTCAAGCACTGTTAGAAAACAATGAACTGTGAAGGGAATTTCAGTCCTTCACCAATAAGATTTGGATGTGGACTACAGATTATATAATAGAATCACAACAATTTAAGTATCTCCATGTTAGATAGGTAGATACACAGTGATGTTCTTGGGCCTGTGGTTAGAACATATGTAACTGAAGTGCTGGAAGGAGACATGGTAACTTTATCTTTTTTAAAAAACAAAAAACAAACAAACAAAATGGAGTCTCACTATGTAGGATAAGCTGACCTGAAACTTGCTATGTATCCCAGGCTGGCCTCAGACTTCCCATACTCTTGATTCTGCCTCTCAGATACAGAGATTACAGGTATGTGTCACTGTGCCTGCCTTGTGTTTGACTGGTACTATCTTCCATTGCACAATAGTTACATTTAGAAATGTACACAGATAAATGAATTTCATCTTACTCTGGGTCCTTTGAAACCTAGGTGTGATGAAGGTTACAGAAAGACACAAGAAGAGGATGAGAGGGAAAAGGAAGAGGAGGAGGAGACGAAGAAAAAGGACGACGACAAGAATATAAGGTAAAAATAAGCAAATTAGGTGAAATATCAGTTACTGGCTAATCCTGGTGAAAATCCTTCAGTATTTCTCCCTTGGCCCTTGTAACTTACTTATAAACATTGCAGAAGAGGAAGCAGAAAGATTCTAAGAACCAAGTATTTCCTAGTAACATCAGTAGCTACTCCCATAAAATGGCACCTACATGACTGCTCAAATGTGAGCTGAACACGGATGACAGCAAATGACATTTCAAAACCAGATGCAGAAAATCCCAGGAGGTCTCTACTGTACACAGCACCATAGGCAACTGAGGAAAGCTGAGAATGGTAGAGCTAGACTTAGGGAGGAAGACATGACAAATGGGCAACCTGATAACTTTTATACAATTAGCATTTTATGGACTAAATAGGTTGTATTCAGGAATATATGTATATACAAGTATATATATGGATGCAATAACAATTTTTGGAAAAGGAGACCATGGATATGAAGGAGAGTGGGGAAAATCATATGAAAGGATTTTGAGAGAGGAATATAAAAAGAGAAATGTTGTAATTAAAATGAAATAAAGCAGAAATGCTATTTTCTAGATTGCCTTTGCTGTTGGAGGTAAATGATTGTCTTCTGAAGTTCTATTATTAAACAGGATTGTCTGGCAATAGAACTTTGGGAGGCATCACAACCCTTGACTTCAAGCTTTACTACAGAGCTACAGTAAAAGACCAGCCTGGCACTGGCACAAAAACAGACTTGTGGATCAATGGAATCAAATTAAAGACCCTGACATTAATCCACATACCTATGAACACCTAATTTTTGACACAAGGCCAAAAATATACAAAGGAAAAAATCTCGTTCAACAAATGGTGTTGGCATAACAGGATGGTGGCATGAAGAAGAATGCAAATAGATCTAAACTTATCACCCTGCACAAAATTCAAATCCAAATGGATCAAAGACCTTAACATAAACCCAATTACGCTGAACCTGATAGAAAAAAGTGGGAAACACCCTTGAGAACATTGGCACAAGCAATCATTTTTTAAGTATATTACCAGTAGCATAGACATTGATTGCAAAAATTAATAAATGGGACCTCCTGAGACCGAGAAGCTTCTGTAAGGCAAAGGACATGGTCAATAAGACAAAACAACATCTTACAGAATGGGAAATAATCTTCACCATCCCTACATTGGACATAGGACTGATCTCCAAAATATATAGAGGACTCAAGAAATTAGACGTCAAAAAATCAAAGAACCCAATTGGGAAAAAGGGGTATAAAGCTGAATAGGGAATTCTCAAGAGAAGAATTCCAAATGACTGAAAGACACTTAAGGAACTGCTCAACACCCTTAGCCATCAGAGAAATGCAATCAAAACAACTCTGAGACATCAACTTACACCTTTCAGAATGACTAAGATCAAAAACACAGATGACAGCCTATGCTGGAGGGGATGTGGAGCAAGGGAACACTCCTGCATTGCTGTTGGGAGTGTAAAGTTGTAGAGTCATTTTAGAAATCAGTATGGTGGTTCCCCCTAAAACTGGGAATTAATCTATCCAATGACCCAGCAATACCACTATTGTGCATATATGCAAATGATGTGCATTTTTACCCCAAGGGCACTAGCTCAACTATGTTCATAGCAGCATTATTCATAATGCCAGAACCTGGAAACAACCTAGATGCCCCTTAACTAAAGAATGGATTAAAAAATTGTGGTACATTTACACAATGGAGTACTACTCAGCAATAAACAACAACAAATGACATCCTAAATTTTGCAGGCAAATAGATGGATCTGGGGAGTATCATCCTGAATGAAGTAACAGACTCTGAAAGATGAATGTACTATGTTCTCACTAATATTGGATTTTAGACATAAAGCAAAGGCTAACCAGGCTACAATCCACCCCTCACCAGCAGCTAGGTAACAGAAGGAATTTAAGAGAGACATCCACAGATCCCCTTGGGATCTCCAAAGAAAACTGCAATCATAGGGGGATGTGGGGTGTGAGAAAAGAACACGAGAGAATGGGATGTGGGATGGTTGGCGGGCAACAGAGAGAAAGAGCAAAGCAGTGGACATCTTGATAGAGGATTAGAAGCCACTGTGGGATTAGAGAGAAACCAGATGCTGGGGAACACCCAAGAATCCACAAGGTGAGCCCAGGTAGGCTTCCAAACAATAATGGAGAGAGTGCCTGGCCCCTGTTCAGGTGGATATTATTGGCCCAGCTGAAGAGAGGGAGAAGATATTGTATGAGGGGAGGGATCACAATCATGATAGGGAGACCCATGGAGTAGGCTGTCCCTGCTGTTGAGAGCTAGCAGACTCTGAAATGACAGCTGATGAGCCTTCATGGAACCGATTTAGACCCTCTGAATATAGATGACAGCTGAAAGGCGTGGGCAGTTTGTGGAGCCTCTTATACTTGGACTAGAGTCTATTTGGGGTGCATGAACTGGCTTCTTGGAGCTCATGCTACGTGGGGGAACACATCTGTCTCAGCCTTGATACTCAGGGGAGAGACTTGGTCCTACTCAAATGGATATGCCAGACTGAATTGACTCACCATGGGATTCTTTGTCCTCTCTTGGGAGTAAACTGGGTGGAGGTGGGGGTGGGGAAAGAGGGAAGAGGCAGGGAAAGGACTAGGAAAAAGGGTGGGAGGGGGAGCAGTAGTGGGTATGGAAATTTTTTTATAATAAAAAATGTTTTTACACTTAAAAAGAAGAAAGAAGACACAATAGTTACTTTTGCAAACTACTAATATTTCAGTCACTGATCTAGGTCATTTGTACACAAATGACTATTGTGAAGTTGTAGATGACGAGTTGTGATATTCCCTATGTTTTGACCCCAAAGTTTCAGGAACTATTACCAAGCCACATGTAGGCGAACGTACTCTATAGGTGTCTTGAGTGAGGTAGTTTCTAGGCGAAACTGTTTTATGCAAGAGTGTGAAATGACCAACTAGAACAGGGGGAATGCTGGTGTGTTATTAGCTCTTTCTTCCCCTGGATGGCCTAACCTTCTGATATCATTATCTTCTCTCTCCACAGCTTACTCTTTTTTTTTTTTTTCCAGTTTTCTCATATCAGAATCAAAAATCAAAGGTCTATTGATAGCTATTATTTCATTTTTTTCCTTTTCTTGTCAGCAACCCATAGTCAAATGGTGTGGGGTCTTGGCTCCTTATGCTTCCTCATACAATACAGTCTGATTAGTATTTCCAGTCCCAGATCTCTGTGCTGGGCAGAGGTGAATAGAGTCCCTGCTATACCAATCAGTGCTTGCAAACCCCTGTACTTTTAGAGCTATGTGTGGATAGGTGAATTTGACAGCTTGCTGACTAGTTAGACTAGCTAACTGCTGAGCTCCCAGTTCATTGAGAACCTTGTCTCAGAAGAGACATCAAAAAGAAATCAAAGAAACAACCGGAAATAACCTCTAGTCTTTATGTGTACAAACATGTACATATAACACACAATCAATCAATAAAATAAAACCAGGTAAGTATGTCAACCAAAGCATGATGCTCTATTAGGACATACTAGCAACAACCTCTTTTATGGCTCACTTTACTGTCTAAATGGCTTTATAATAACTGAAAGTAGGTGGTGGTATTATAATGATTACTGCTATCCATCCATTTTTCTTTCAGTGCTAAAATTCTGAACATGTTAAACATGATTATTATAATCAAAGTCATGTAGACTTCTGGAAACTTCAGGAGGTTTTATTCACTGTGGTAGTCTCCAAAGGTAGATTAAATTTCTTCTGAATAATAAATGCTTTCACACAGATGGAAGGTGCCCTGGTGAAGTTCCAAAGTAAATGTGTAATAGACTCCTGTTAAATTAATCCTTAAATGGAGTGATTTCCCCCACAATATAGACTAGCCGGGGGCAGGCTCAATGCACTACTTATTTTTAAGTGTTTAAAGGTAAGTTGTACCAAATCAATAGAAGATGCAATACCAGAGAGAGAACATTAAAATTAAAATTAGCATTGACTGAGAGAAGATATAAAAATAACATGAGATCATGTTTTTCTTTAAAGCCCAGAAAAATTATTGGAGGTTACAGAAAAAGAAATGGAAAGTGGAAAATGTAATTGGATTGGCAAGTGTTCTCTCTTAGAAATGCCTCTTAGAGGAAATTACAGTCTCCTGTAAATTGTCTAAAAGACATGCATGTTAATAGCAACACAAACGAAGTTTACTCTGGTGTCTGGGCAGAGGAATTATAAGTGACACTTAGCTGGAAATGTAAAGATCAAATATTTATTGTCATATAATATTGCTTGGGGGTGGTATAAAAGAAGATATTACTATACTTCACATTTTTGAAATGTTATCCTCATTAGGGCAGCTCAAATGGAAACACAAAGGCAGAAGAATCTATTCCCTCACCACAGAAGATATGAAGGGACTTAACACCCTATTTCCCATTCATGGCTTTTTACATTAGACTGAGATGCATTTAAAAATGAACCAAATATGGGCTGGAAAGATGGTCAAGCTGGTGAAGACACCTACCACCAAAGCTGATGATCTAAGTTAAAGCCCCAGGTTGAACATGTTTAGAAAGAGAAATGATTTCCACAAGTTGGTTTATAACCTCCCTGTACACACTAGCAGATATAAACCAATCTTCTTGCCTGGTCCTCAGACTTACATCAAGATAGTAAAGTGACTAGGATAAATATGAAAAATGAAATGGTTTTCATTTAGAAACGAATGGGTATCATGTCTATTGGTATGGGATATCAAAAATCTAAATAATCCCCTTATATTGGAGATTAGTTGATGTGGGAATGTCTTTCTGTCTGCTGTGAATAAAGGACTGTTTTGGCCCCTGACAGGCACCATAGCAGTAGGCAGGAAATCAGAGCATAGGTAGGAGGAGGAGGGAGAAGTCAGACAGAGAGATGAGCCAGCTGACCAAGATTCAGCATGTAAAGATAATACAAGTGAGCCATGGGCCACGTGACAGGACAGATTAATAGAAATGGGTTGATTTAAGATGAAAGAGCTGACTAGCAATGTGCCTGAGCCATAGACCAAACAGCATGAAATTAATATAAGCAGTAGCAGGAAGCTGGGTGCCTGGGACTGCAGGTCTGTGGGTCTGGACCTCTGGCCAGACAGGGCCAGAAACCTCGTTACAGATTAATGTTTTGTTTGGTATTTTGTGTGAAGTTTGAAGCAAGTTTTAATTCAATACTGGCCAGGATGATGGACTCTGCTAGGTTCATTTTGGGGTTTCCAGAAAATGGCCCAGAAATTCATCTTTAGACAACCTCTTTGACAGATGCAAACTAACAAAATCAAAGTACATTAAAAAAAAAAAAAAAAAAAAAAAAAACCTAACAAAAAGAGAATTCCAGAGGATTCCTTATGTGAATTGTTCTCAATCCTGTTCAAAATCATCCTTTGGTATGTAAACACAGACATATTCTGTCTATATAGAGAGAAGGTAAGAGAATAAACTTAAGGCAGTTATATAGTTACAGCCTTCTTAAATAATGGGGAAACATTCTTCTTGACTAGACTGGAGTAAAGATAGAAAAATAACCTGGAAACTCCGTTGTAAGAGAAAAAGATCATTGTTTTTTTTTTTTTTCCCCTTATTCTTCTTTAATACATGATTTACCTACTTGCCAAACTGTAGTGGGAGATAAAAACGCAACAAGTCCTGTTAACCACCCATGAATTTTAGTAATTAGAGGCCAATTAGTTTCCAATGCCTACTGCTTTGTTGATTTCACATTCTCTTACCAATTTGCCTTAGATTTCCTCACACACACAAAAAAATCATTCTATTTTTTGTGCCTATAAATGTCATAAAACATTCTCTTTTTAACAATATCATAAAAAGGAAAAGTGTCATGTACCTACCTCTCTCCCTGGTGGAATGTGTGTTATAGCCTTGTATGTGTTATCTTGGCAACCCAAAAAGGTGACAAAAAGGCTCTCATGTCAACATTTACTGATAACTTATTGTCACATATCATACCATCATAAATGAATAAAATGCATAAATCATTCATTGGGTACCAGAATGACATAGAATAGTGATGTTCCCTTCGTGCAATATTGTGCAGACTCTGAAAAATGCTTCTAGAAAGGTAATTGCTTCACTTCTCTAAGCCTGGTACATCTGAGATATACTGATGATAATGGTTGGTTCTTCTGTGTCCTAAGAGGATGAAGTAAGAGAGAACACACAATATATTAATTGTTCAGGCTCAGACAATTCTGCACCCTTATTAGTATCAACCTACATAGTTCTCATCCTTCAGGTCACCTCTTTAGTGCTCAGCTTTTCCTGGTCTCCTCTGTAGACTCCAGCCTTTTGAGCTGTGCAGCAAATAAATAATTTTCCTCCCAAGGTCACAAAGCAGGATCTTTAACTTTAATACTAGAGGCTGAGCATTTCTGGAGAGTGATTGACCTTTAAGGAAGGTGCCTCTGAGAGCACCTGACACAGATGAAATGCTGAATCATTAACGATTTAGGACAGAAAAGAACTTAACCAAGTTAGACAACTTTTATTAGCTCTTGTGACTGAGAAGATTAGGACCATTTTGGCCTAGTTCAGACCAAAATAATGAACGTGAAGAGAGAATACCTGGAGACAAGTATTTCAAGTATTTCTATTTCTATCTTAAAGCCCATTTAGAAATGTCCCAGTATGCCTTTGTAGGTTGATTTTTTCCCCACATAAATCCATTCCAATAAATCAACTAGATTTTAACCCTTATTGCTTATTAGAGGCACACACACACACACATACACACACACACACACATACACACACACACATGCACACACGTACACGCACACACACATGCACACACGCACACACACACACACACACACACACACACACACATAAACCTGGGAACAGATATACACACATAGAAAGATACATACACACATACACAAACCTGAGCACAGATACACATACAGAAAGACACACACACACACACACACACACACACACACACACACACACACACACCTTTTGAATGCCAGAGTTTGAAGAATAAAAATGCTCACGTATTGTGTTGTTGTTCTTGTTTAATTTTTGGTGTTGAGTATGGAACTCAGGAACTTGAGCATGCTATCTAAATACTCTACCACTCAGTACTACACACAATTTCTAGGAAGCTATATTTTAAAGCTTAATATCATTAATTCCTTTGCCTTTTATTTGTCTCTCTCATGTGTTTCTAAAAATGCTGAGAAGAAAACCATTAATGAGGGACACAGAGTACGATTGGGATCTTACAATGGGAGTAGCAAGGACTGCAGTAAAATTCAGCAAGTGTGAACTTCCTCTAATAGCTTTTAAATGAAAAGCTTTGTCCCCCCAAATTGTCACCACTCCATAGGTCTCATGGCACATGTCTGCCAAGTAGTTTGGTCAAGTGTCATCACCTCTAATCTAAGTCCTTCACTGTACAAATGAGGAAACTCGGTGGATTTCAGGTAATTTTAAATGCAGTTCTGTCCATTGGATCTCAGATCTCTCAATTTTCTCAGTTTTGTTTCTTTCAGCTCCCTTGAGTGGCTGGTGGAAATATACAACACCAACACAAATTTGAAGAAGTATCAATAAGTTTCACAAATTATTTCTAAGCCTGGCAGTGGTAAAGAATTCAACAACTCCAAACCATTTCTCCTAAAAATTAAAAATGTGCCAAGTTGTCCATGAAAATTAAATCCTGTAATTCATAATACAGTCATACACACAATCTTAAAACAAGAAAGAATTTAAATAAACCATCTGGTCTACCCTTACTGTCCCCAGGCAAATGAACTGTTACTGCCTCTTAAAAGTGAAGCAACAGAGGCTTTGAAGAATAACAAATGCATCATGAGTAACAAAGATCTGTGTTGCTATGCCTTCAGGGTTAGAATATTACTGAGAAAGAGAATTTCATAGCATAAGGCAGAATTTGTGGTAACATATACAGCACACAAACCATAGACAATGGAGATAAGTCCAAATCCTGGAAGGTTCAATGAAGGTTGGAGAGTATATTAGTCCTTTTGGAGTCTATTCTTATTTATCTTATTTAGAAGACAAGAATCCAGAATGGCACATGTCTATGATTATAGAATATAGGCAGGTGTAGTAGGAGATGGAGTCCAGCTTGGGCTACCTAGCAAGGCTCTGTCTCAAAAAAAAGTTTTCAGATTTCATAGAATTTATAAAAAGCCAAAATTAGTTCATAATTCATGAAAACCATTTCATATACAATGTTCATGCAGTGTAAACATGCCGTATGATGCCACACAAACTACTGAAATCATTGTACTGCTGCAAAAGTCATGCAGATCATGTATATGTAGCTCTATACTGCACAGATAACTATTCATGTTATATAAATGTCCCATTGTTGACAAAGATCAACAACTCAATGTCACTCTTCAAATGTGTCATGACACTGTAAGATTGTTTCTATGTTTAATTAGCTAATCATCAGGAGGGGGCATTCTAGATTAATTCTTCACAATTATTTGAGGATCCATTTGATTTTTTATGCCAGTTGATATTCAATTATACTTCTTACTCACTCACTTAAGCTTACAACAAATATATCCCTTGATGCAATTTTTATTTTCTAGGCTTTGTTCCACATTTTGACTGCCCAAAGGAAGACAGAATTTGTCACATCTGAGTGGCTCCAAATAAGTGATGAAACGTGAAACCTACATCTACTTCCATGACCCTCTTCTCTGCATCTTCTATCTACCTCTTTCTGGTTGATGCAGATAAAACATCTAAAACAATTTATATCTTATAGGAAATTTTTACAGATGTCTTGTATATTAGTGGTTTCAAAACCTTTTGATTTATTGTATAATCCATTCATCTGAGACTCTTTTGTATTTAGCTATTTATTGGATAGAACATATTAGTAGACGATGCATGATGTGAGGTTTAAGCTATATGAGAAAGCAGTTTTTGTCTGTATTCAAGATAAACTGTTTCTTACTTAAAATACTATAGAAATTCATTTTTCTTCTAAAACTGTCTAGTCTTTTTCTTTCTGCTTCATTCTAAAGGGAAAAGATTGGATGAACATAAATATTTTGAACTATAAGGTGGTAGAGCATATTTCATACAAAAGTGAGGAGTTAAGTATAAATCTCTGGCACTCTGGGGTGTGTGTATGTTTACATTCACCAGTAATTCCAGCATTCCTACAGTGACAAGCAGAGTCACCAGAAGCTTACAGGCCAATTAGACTGGAGTATACACAGGCAGAACAAACAAACAAATTAGACCCTACCTTATACAAAATAAAAGGCTAGGACCAATACCCGAGGTTTTCCTCTGATCTCCACAATGCTTTATGTCACAATACAACCATAATTACACATATAAATATATCTGTATATAAGCATCCATAGAATGAAGATGGTACAGCCAACATATTGCTAGGATGCTCCACCAGGATATATATGATCTTGGTTCATGTATTTCTTCAGTATTCAGTGAAGATATATCACTGTGTCATCATCATTCCATCCTTTCCATGGGATTGCTGTAATTGTTAAGAATTTTCATATGCTCTCTTCCTCAGTAATCACACTTCTCTTTTGTTTTATGACTTTTCACCCTTAATCAATCTGGGGAAGTATCCCAGATTTACGCTTAGTTGATCTATTCTTTGCCCATAGAAATTCTTTGCTGATTCCAAAGAACAGTTTTATTCTGTTATTAACATTTCTCTTTTTAAAAATATATCCTGGTGACTTCCCTTAACTGGATAACCTCCTGACTCTGCTAGACCTGCCCTTTGGACAGTCTTTAGCCAAGGATAAGCCAAAGTACCTTTCCTTAACATGCTACCATTTTAAAAATAAAGCAGCCATCCTATTTTGTAACAGGATTGACCCTAACATGGACAGTCCCCCCCCTCCCCCAGGGGCCAGTTTGCTAATACCTCTGTCTCATATTACCTCACCATCTTATGGTGACTCATGTGAAGTACATCCAATCTGGTAACAAATTAGGGTCCTACTCAGTCAGAAGTAGAAACTATTCTTGCTATTTTTAGCCAAACAAACCCCTTACACTGAAAATACAGTTGCTGATCAGATGTCATGAGCCAATCATAAAATGGTTCCTGTATTAGTAAGGGTCTGTATACAATCACTTCGAAGTACACTAATTACAGCTGAAATTCCCCTTATCCCACTTAAAAGGAGCCTGAGTGCTTCTCTCTGAGTCATCATTTTGCCACTTGTTAGATAGTTTGACCCCAACATGCTGGAATTTCTATTAAATGCTCTTGCTGATTGTATACATGACTGGTGGCCTTTTATGAGTCTTCTTGTAGACATTAACACTAATCTTTCTCTGATGTAAAATACATAATTTCATCAACATTCTCTTCCTTTAGTTCATCATGATGATGTGCTTGGCCCTTATAGTATTTTCTCTAGATGCCCTGAATTGTCTGTCTATGGCAGAGCAAAGAGCATTGATCTATCTTGGCAAAATGCAACCCACACAATCCACTAAAGTAGGCTGAAAATTCAATGAAATATCTCTTTCAGGTTAGCAAGATGATTTTTATCTTTAAACGTCTAATAATATAAGAGTCATAAACTATAGTATGTGGTGGTGTAAGTGAAAATGGTCCCACAGACTTGGTCCCTAGTTGCTGCAGGTATGTGAGGAAGACTGGAAGGTATGTCCTAGCTGGAGAACAGTGTCACTGTGTGTCACTGTGGGTTGGCTTTGAGATTTTGAACGCCCACAGCAGGTCTAATCTCTCTTGTCTCCTTTCCACCTCTTTCTCCTCTCCCTCTCCTTACCTCTCTGCCTACAGATCATGCACGATATAGTTCCCAGAAACTACTACACTGCCTGCCTACATGCCAGTATGCTTCCCACTATCATGGACTAATCCTATGAAAATATAAGCAAGAACCCAGTTAAATATTTTCTTTTATAAGAGTTACCTTAGTAATTGTGGGAGATTTATGGTGTTACATTGTAAATAATTGTCCCCGCCTATGAGTTTACTAAAAAGTGCTGATTGGCCAAAGGCAGACAGGAAGTGTGGGGGGGGGGGGGGCTACCAGACTAGGAAAACTCTGGGAACTGGAAGAACAGAGCAGAATGCAAGAGAGAAGCCGGAAGAAGCAGAGGACAACTACATTGCTTTAATAAAAGGTATCCAGCTGCATGGCTGAACAAGATAAGAGTAATGGGTTAGATGAAGGGTAGAGAGCTAGCAAATTATATGCCTGAGCCTTAGGCTAAGCAGCCTAAAACTATAGTAAGCCTCTGTGTGTCTCTGTGGGTCTGTGGGTCTAAACCTTGAGGCTAGGCCCAAAAGTCCAGGCCAGAAACTTCTTACTACAAACAGTCCAGAAACCTCATACTACAAGTAATGGTATCTATTCATAGCAAAAGAATGCTCAGACAATGTCTTCATCTTGGATGGTATACCTTCTCTTGATCACAGAGTTTTGTATTTGTATCTGTCAAGGGCCAAAGCATCTTAGCTTCTCCTATTTCTAATTCAGTTGTTTTGGGGCAGTTATAGCTTCTAACAAACTTGTTGAGTAAGTTTACACATATATATACATACAGCATATATGTATGCACATGTACACATACATGCACACAAATATAGCTATGCATATGTAAGTATATTTATGTCTACATATTACAAACATATTTATGTGTTTTAATAATAATGTGTAAGCCTATGCCTCCTGACTGAAAAGAAAGTTAAAGAGAAGACTAATTAAACAACAAGGTGAAGACAAAGGAAGAAATATTTCTTTTCCTAGTTGCTATAAAGGCTCAGTTTTGTAACCAGACTCCAAGTCAGGCCTCATAAAATGAAGCCTGCTCTGAGGAACTCACCATGAAAGAAGGATGCTTCTGTTCTGATGACATGGTACTATTTTTAATGTACTTTATAACGTGTGTGTGTGCGTGCATGCACACCCACATACAACAAACATATTCATGCCAGCGTGCAAGGGAAGATTAGAGAACAACTTGCAAGAGTTAGTTCTCTGGTTCCATCACGTGGGTTCCAGGGATCAAGCTTAGATGCTAAGCTATTCTGTCTGCCCAGTGTTTACTATTTTTAACTGTCTTCTGCAGTCAAGTTGCATAAATCATAAGGATCAAGAAAATTTTGGGAAGAGACTGATGATCATTCTCAGTCTTTGATTATGGAGTAATCAATTGCTTGTTCCCTGCCCTATCCAAGACTTTTAAGTAGACAGCTGAGAGAGGCTGAAAAAGACGCTACTTCTAAGTCTGGTTCCTGTTTTCTAATTTCCTACTACAGAGAAAAGCTATCCAGGCTTTCCCTGGAATCTTTGTAACTGCCCATTTTGTCAATATGCACCGAGTTATGGAGAGGATACAGAATACACTGGACACTGAGCTTTCTACAAAATCCAGATCATAACTCAAATGTCCTGACCTTCAGAGTGACGAGGTCAATGTGGTTCTGGAGAGAAAATAGTAAAGATAGCATTTAGAGAAAAAAATCTACCAAGTTAGTATGTACTTCTACCAATCTTTAGGGAATAAGAGTGACTCTTATTATTCTTGAAGCACTGTCCTGTCATTAACAATAGCTAGGTCCCATTTTTTATCCTCAGAAACAAGCAAGAATGCCACAATGCCTTCAAACACATAGTAAAAAATGACCTTCCAATATAATCTCTGTCTAAGGCTTAAAGGTTATTGATCCTTCACAAATCCTTTGAAAGTTATACAGAAATTTCACTCTCCTTTTTCAATGGCTTATGGGTAATGGAAGGCAATCCAAAGCTTTTTCAATTCATGCAATCACCAGACACTGTTCTTCCCAACTCTAAGCTACATATTGCCCCCAAAGTCAATTTTGCGAAGTGCCACATTCTTTCTAAATATCCCATGGATTTCATTATGTATTATAAAGAACGTAGCCCTGGAGCTAATAATAAGATCGGAACCCAAAATCCGTTCCTTCTGAATTGATTCTGTAATACTGAGTGTTAATGAACCTTGGAGAAATAAAGCTAGGAGAAGCACTTGGCAGATTTTCAGTGCACAACATTGACCATCTTGAGGCAGAAGTCATTGTAAAAGTCAAGAGGTTCCCGGGGCTTCTGCCTTCACAGCCCCATTTTAACTTGGTACATTGGCTCTATCTGATGGCTCAACAATTGCCTTTCCAAACACACCACCTTTTTTTCTCTCAGATTGTTTCCCATGCCTCCCTGCTTGTGTGTCAGGCTGAAGCCAACGGGCATTTCCTGACCACTGCTACTGTTTCAGATCGAGCATGTGAATGCACTCAGTCTGGTGACAGAGGTAGAATTTTCTGGATCTCTTGGGCGTGAGGTTCCTCGGTCTTCTGAAATGTGCTCTGAATCTACACTCCACTCCCCATGATATGGCCATAGAAGAAATAAGCAGGGAAAAATTCATATTTTCAATCTATAGGTAAAGGCTTATGCAAGAAATGATGAGGAAAGTTTAATTGTCAATCAAACCTGAAGGTACGCATTTCAGGAATGAGTCCTATAGATGAAATAGTTTTCTAAAGTCTTCTGCATAGAAAAGGTCAGCATAACACAAGAACCTAGCTCTGTGTGTGGTAAAGCCATCTTCCTTCTGGAATCCTAGAAATATCAGGAGATTTTAAAAATAATAGCTATTCTTTTTTGATATTTAGCTGATTAATGTAATTTTAACTGTCATTCAAATAAGATGAAAAATGTCTAAGTAATTTTATAAGAAGTGCTGAACTTAAAAGAACATACTCAAATCATATTTCTAATTTCCTTGGTTTCCACAGAAACAAAAGCATGCTCTCCTAGTAAACCTTTTATGCACACATCTTTAGAATTGGAAATGGAGTTTGCAGAAGAAAACCAAATTGCTAACTCCTGTGACAAAACTTATAAATCAAAGAGGAGTCATATACATAAGATTATGCAAGTTTGATTCAGCTTATGGAAGGAAGGTGGCGATGTAGACAGATCTATATTCTGACATTGAGAGGTTAGCAATGAGAAAGGCTACTATTTGCATGGAAATGCTACTTATGTAATTAAGTAAAATTAATTATGCTTGTACAAATTTTACAGGCGTGCTGCAGATCTGGATTTTTGACTAATTAAGCTTTAATTTAGTTGAAGAAACTAAATACATAAGATTTTATCAGAATACTCTGCTCACCCATTAAATGAAAAGAGGTTAAAAAAAATAATAGATTTTAGGAACCATCTGGAGAAATAATCAGTTAGGAAAGCTATAAAGGCATGATGATAGTCGATTATCTAAGATGTAAGGCATTTTTCTGAGGTTATGCTGTTCTTCATTTCCTCATAAGTACCCCTTAATTGAATATAAATAACCAGAAAAGCAATTAAAAATGGCTACAATTCCCCTAACTAGGACTTGAGCCCATTTACCATACATTGAAAGGCACTAAAACAAAAACATAACCAGAACTAACCAAAAAAAAAAAAAAAAAGGAATATGTTTCTGAATTGTTCTCATGTGTTTCCCTTTACAATAGTCTTCTATGGTAATGCAATCTCAGAGGCTAGCCACACTGTTATTTCTAGGATGTACACATGCTCCCAATATTCACTGGGAGGGAGTGACACTGAATTTGAAGAAATCAGTTCAGATTTGGGGCTTACAAAGAACTATAAATATCTTAAAGGTACATCTCTGTTTTTATTTACTTATAATGAGGGTGCTCACAGAGGCCAGGGGAAGATATTAAATTCCTTAGGAGCTAGAGTTTCAGGTGGTTATAAGCTGCCCAGTGTAGGAGCTGGGGACTGAACTAGCATATCTAGAGTTTCGTCAGGGCTCATAAACCACTGAGCCACCTTTGAGGCCCTGAATCCGAACTCCCAAGGCACTTAATAAAGCCATCAGAAGACACAAACTGGAAAAAGCAACCAGTCTCTTGCGAGTGACAATAAGGAAGGACCCAGTGTTGCCAGTCCACTGCTTTTAGTCTAGGTGTATGTTCCTACAGTGGACAGTGGAAAGCAATTCTTCTCTCCTCACAACATAGACTTCCTGGTCGAATCTTCTTTATGTGGACCACTGTACTTTACTCAGCTACATTCTCTTTCCCTTTCCTCTTCCTGGATTCTCCTTTAGATCTTTCCATAGCAGTCTCCACCTTGTTCCTTTACCTGTCCAGAAAGGCACAGTAAGCACAGCCCAGCTTCTCATAGCCACATCTTCCCTACCTCTTTTAAGGGACAGCTTGCTGTCAATAATCACATAGCTTATTTAGTGGTTTGCTGTTTTTATAGGGCATCTCATTCACTGAATAGTTGGACTGTGCGGTTTCCCAAAGTTCTGTTTTAAGTCGAATCAGCAATAATCTATACTTATAAAATATTTGTCTGGCTGTAATTCTTCCAGTGAAGATGACTTTTGGCAATATCTGAGTTAAATATGTTTTTAAGAGTCCATTAATCATTCCTTTAAAAGTGATCTTGTAACTTTGCCCTGAATTTTAGGAACTAAACCTATTCTTTTTGGAAGGCAAATCTCTAGCATTGAAGTTGGTGATAATGCCAGTTAACATCAGATGTCTGTAATGCTTTTCTTTCTGATTACCTCATTACAACCCTACAGTGATAGTATTCAAAGTCCCTTATAAATGAGCTAGCAGTGCTTGCAAAGTTAACTCACTTTCCACTATCACCTGGGTTGTTGGTTCCAGAGCTGCCATATAAACCCAAATCTGTCTTCTCTAACGCAGCAAATCCATGCTGTTCTTCTATCTAAGATTGTGTTCTTAACAAACATGTAGCATTCTGAAGCATCAGTTGGCAACAAAACCTCAATAGAACTGAGGACAATGAGATACTAGTAGAAAATAAGCCAAGATTCCGGGCAGTCTGGACTGAAAGTATTGGCTACACTTGTGTCTACTGGTTCTTAGGCCTCTTTATCCCTCTAAGCTCGATAAGCAGTTTGTTCAGTTGGAGTGAAGATAATCAATAGGGTCCATTAGAAAGCACAAAGAGAAGGCATTTTCTCAATAAGCTGCAGATGAGGCACGGTGTCAGCTTGGAATAGACAGAAATAATACACATATATGGGCAGTAAGAAGGTCCCAGAAGTGAGTTTATTTTAGGGATGTTAAAAGATCATCAGCATTTCTCATGTGTCCTGCTTCTGTCTGTAAAACATTTTAAGAATGTCACTAGCTTTAGGATCAAGGACTCTAAAGAATGAAAACAGTATTTTCTCAGGTTATAGGACATTAGAGAGAATGTACAGCAACATTTTTAGGAGTCTCAGTTGATTGCAGTTTTGTAGTTATAGTAAGTAACTTTCTGAACTATCCTCTAGGCCATGGTTTCTCTTTTCTTTGGCCAGGGAAGGAGATTAACTCAAGCATCCATGTGCTAGGGTTGGAAGATAAGTAAGACGATGTATCCCATGTTAAGTGCTTAATACAGTGCCTACAGGGAACAAGCTTACAGTACATGCCACACTGAAAGACAACTGTTTCTAAAACCTGGGGCGGAGGACAATGTGCATATGAATAGCCAAATATTGTATTATAGCAATAATAAACCAAAGGTCTGTTATAAGCCAGTCTCATTGCCTTAATGGAGAAATAACTTCTATTAGACGTCAAAATGGTCTTATTAATTGTGAGTAAGATCCCCAGAGGCTCATATGGATGCACTGTTACTTCTCTACTGATCCATTACTCTTTTCCTTTTTAGCTGCCTGTGTTTGATTTTTCTTATACCTCACATGTATCATATAAGTGCAGTCTCCTCACATAATGCAAAGCACAGGAGAAAGTCACTTACCACAGGCCTCTTCTCCCCGCCTGCTGCCCTACCAGCAACACCACTAGTTGTCTCAGAGGAATGTGCCCTCAGGCTTTTCAGGCATTTATGTACAATCTTACAGTGTCACCAAATACTCTGGTCTCTAAATTCTTTCACTCTGTGCTCACTTTTAGGGTCTATACAGCCACCTCTTGAAAGTCTCCCTGATCACGCCAAATCACACCTCCATTAACACTTACAGTGCCCACTTATCACAGCTCTTCAGTGTTCATCTGTGTGCTTACAAAATTTCATCCCATATTTTGCACACCAGACTGAATTCCCTAGGGAAAACTGCACTTGGCAAACCCTCCGCTGTAGCTCTGGCGAGTGACATGCTTTCATACTGCTAGTGATTAGCTCACAGGAAGGACTCGGCAAACATTTGTTGAGTAAGTGGCTGCTGTTCATTCCCTAGACTGTTAGCAGACTGTAATAATCTTGATGATAGGTTTGAGGAGATGACGGTTACAGGCAGGAATCATTCATTTAATTGGGACTGGGAACTCATTTTCAAGAGAAAACCAAAAAACTCAGAAGCATAAGGCTTTCCATTACAGAATGAACAAAATGCAAATTATCCTTACTCTCTGGATCCATGCTTGCCAAGAATCACAGTACAAGGTTCAACTGAGCTCATCGGAAATTTCTTATGTGAACAAGGCATTTATTTCTACATGATTATCACCTATGAATGGCACAAAACTGTTTAATCTGGTGAAGAGCAAGTCCAAATGACCGTGCTTTCCTATCTGTATGTTTCAGGTATAACATTTCCATTTTTAACTAGGAGATTATCATGAGGGCATCTTTTTTTCTCTTTTTACATTTTAGTTAGTTCTTTAAGAATTTTCAGTTTTATACTATTTTTTTTTATTACACTCACCCTCAACTTTTTCCAGATCCACCACCCAGCCCTTGTCCACTGAAATACCCATAGATCAATGTTTTTTTCATCTCTCATCTGAGAAGCTTCTATGGGCAGCAGATGGTGACTAACATAGAGACACACAACTCAACAAAGTATGGAAAATAAGAGACTTCAAATTGATCAGCCCTAAAGGTATTACACACACACACACACACACACACACACACACACACACACACACACACACACACACCATACCACTTTCTGGAAGCTATCACATTCTTTCAAATTGTCAACCTATTCTGTCTCAGACTCTGATTACAAGTGTCTATTTGTCTACTTTCCCTGCCTCACTGTCAAGAGACTCCTAGTCAATAAATTGGGACTCCCTTCCCCAAATTAAGGAAAACCTATATCCTCGTCTCAAGATCCTTAATTAAGGCAAATTAACTTCCATTCCCAAATTAGGTTAACAGTCACAGGTTCCAGGAAGTAATCCCAGAATTCAACTTTTGGGACCACCAGTTCAGGCATCATGGCCTCCCCCCCCCCCATTCCAATGTATTCTCCTAAGAATGTAGTTGCCCTATGGATAAGTATGAGCTTTCTCCATTAACTGAACGAGCTCATGGCCTGTGCCTTCAACAAAGCAGAAATGATGCTGATGATCTTCCAAGTCTAGGCCATTATGATGCTATGTCCTTCGACCTAAGTGAAGTATGATATCCTGAAGCCCAGTTACCACACTGAGAGTAATTCCAAATTAATCCTTTGTGATGTGTCATGTGTAGGTATTTTGGTCAGTGAAATTTCAGCCAACATGTAGCAGCAGCAACTTATACATAACTAAGTGTATTTACAAGATGAGTCTAGCCCCAGCATTGAGTAATCTCCAGCCTCAAAGCCCAGGTCAAGTGTTCAATATCAGGAAAGAGTGAGCTCTATGCAGAGTGTAGGATCAGCAGGAAAATAAGTTGTAGTTATACTGAGCCACAAAATTTTAGGACACTCTGTTGTATAACAACAGGCAACTAGATTAATTATTCTTTAAGTAGCTGAATAAATTAAAATTCAAAATGAAATGCACAGCAGCTATATTCCCTAGGACTTAGTATCTTGAATCTTTGCCAAAGTAGACAGAAAGATCAAGCACAGACTCTCACAAGACATGAACTATACACACACGTACTTCTACAGAAAATAAAAATACTTGCATCACTCCTATTCTGAGTCAAGGAATATGGGGAAATCATACTAAAAAAAATAAAAACTATGTAATCTTGGATGATCTTAGATATTGTGCAGTCCAAACTGCATGCTTTACGGAGAAGCAGAATAAAATTTAGACACAGCTGCAGGCTCTCTCTTTGGAGGCCTTCATCCTTCAAAGGTCCATCTAGCTCTCACAGGCAATAAAAATATTAATTGAAATCTCAGAAACTCCTCAGTTTGGAATAATTAAGGAAAGAGAAGAGACAGAAGATGCACAAAGGCCAAGTCACAGGGTATTATTGGTATAGTTGTTACTTCTGATCCTTCCACAACCAAATTATGAGACACTCTTTTTTTTCCCCATTAAATTGGTTTTTGATTCTTTTCTTGACTTAAATCCATGGGTCCAGATGTTAGAAATATGCAGAACATACACACACACACACACACACACACACACACACACACAGAGAGAGAGAGAGAGAGAGAGAGAGAGAGAGAGAGAGAGAGAGAGAGAGAGAGAGAGAGAGAGAAACCAAACCCAAACCAATTTATTCACAGTTCTCAGCATGTGGTCCAAGATCAACCTAAGAAGTAGGGTGAACTAGACCAAAAAATGGATTTTCTCGAGTGATATGATTCCCAGTATGGTATCTACCAGCTACATGCACCCTTTGAACATCTGCAATGAAGCTAGTATGATTGAGAACATGAACTTTTAATGTTATAACATTTGGGTCCCGTAGCAGATGGTGTCTCCTCAGTCTAGAAAGCCCATATTGGCCCTCATGCTGTCTAATAATGTGGCCTTGATGTTGCAACTTCTCTCATCAGATCACTTAATGCCTCAGAGAGAGACAGATTTGTGAGATTGTGCCCACACTTCTGAGTGGGGTTACTGGGAGTTCGCAATAGTGGAGCCAGTAAGAACTTAAAATTCCATGTGTGAAACATAAAGGGGGAAATGTTTCCAGGAAGATGTTCTTACATTACTTTCCTCAATTCTAGAACAACAAAAATACAATTGGCAGTCAAGGGAAGCTAGAAAGTGTCAAAGGTCATTAGCATTGTCCCTGTAATGAAATGATGTTGCAAAATAAATTTTCATCATTGAAACTGGAGTCTCTATTTGACCTCAAATGTGCAATTAGCATTTTGTTTGGCTTCCAGTATTTACCAGTCCCTAATCTCTGCTCTCCCACCCCACTTCCATTCCCCACATTTGAACTTACTGTCTGATGCCGACCATGCTGCTATCTCTAACTCTTTCTGGAATTGTTTCTTCCACTTTGTGACTCTTCACCCTATAAGATGTCTAGATTTAGCTGAGTCTTCTCTCAGACTTCTTTAAAAGACATGCTACTATCTACAAAATAGAATTGTGTTGTAGTTTTCCCTAGTAAATTATGAGCTGATTATTAAAGTGTACTTAGCTTCTGTAGTGCAAGCATGAACATCTAAACTCTACGATCATGCACAAAACCTAGGCTTGGTAGCATACACCTATAACTTTCACACTGGGGAAGTATAGACATGGCTAGTCTAGCTGAATTGATTATCTCTAAGTTCAGTAGGAGTACTGTCTCAAAAATTAGTGTGGACAATGACTGAGACAGTCATCCACTATTTATGTTTGACCTCCTTGTGCATGTACACATGGCTATATACCTGCATGCTTCTGTATACATGTACATATACACATAAATAAGGTGGACAGCAATTGAGAAAGACACCTGACCTTTGCCCTTCATACAGACATACATGTGTTCAGGCACTTATACACATATGAATACATAAGAGTACATGGATAATTTTAGTCATAATCTTTAGTTTCCACAGAACTTGTGATACAGTGTGAAAATAATGTCCTCAAGAAATACTAATTGACAAGTTTTTGGAGATAGCTCAGTCAGTGAAATGCTTGTCCCATCAGCAGATGGATGAGCAATTTAGTTTCCCCAAATCTATGTAATATACTTCCTGTGGTGGTTTGCAATTGTACTTCCACTGCTTAGTAGGCAAACTAGATTTCTGATAAGTTAAAGGCCAGTGATAGGAGTTTTGAATAAACAAGAATAAACAATGTTCAAGCTTGTTTTCTGGGATACATATGTATAGACACATATGTGCTTACATACACACACACACACAGAGTCGGGAGGCTAACACTGATAGATAACCAGTTTGACTCCTATTGCTTGGCATCAATTACAATGCCAAACTCTTCCCTTGTATTGGTTGATTTATTGAGGTAGACAGGTTATAAATGAAGAGTGTGTAAACTTAATTATAAAGAAGTATTTTAATGTGGGCATTCCCTACATTCTTGAAAATGCCTCAAAGACCTCAAAATTAAATATGACATTAGTGAGTCATATCCTATAACTGACGGGAAAATGACGGGTGTTTTGAGCTTTGTTTTTCAGCATTCAGACTTCTATGATGTTTAAAATAGTATTTTGGCTTTTTTTCAGACAGATGAATTAATAGGTTGAAAAGTGACCAAAGCATGAAGAAGGTAGCAGAGATGAATGGATGGAAACATATACACAGAATTCACCAGTAACATGGGGAGAGTGGATAAAACCATCCTTACATTTGGATTCCAGCACAAGTATGATGGCTTTTGTCTAGGAAAGCCAGCAGGGATCATATCTAAAGAAGCTAAGGTCCAATTGATGGGACTCTTGCCCAATGTCTTACCGGCATCCTGAATCCTCAAAGATAGCTGCCCCTCCTTCCTGCTAATGTGTATTCATTCCTCTCTGCTTGAGTTAGTTTGACTAGGTCACAGTTCTTTGAGCCTTCGAAGCCAAAACAGATGAGGTGTCACTGGCCTGAGTTATGGAAGGCACTGGCTGACCATTCTCCCTGGCTTTTCCTGCTTTACAATGTATCAAATTTACAAGTATTAAAATGCCTTCTTCTGACCCTCAGTGGATCTCTATCTTTGAGACGTCACACTGAACAAATTCAATTTGTCTTCATGAAAAATAGCCCTTGGAAAGTGGGCACCATTTTGTACTGATTAAGAATGTACTCTGAGCCAGGATCTCTGCAAGCCCACCCTAGCTCTGCCATTCATCGGACTGTATGACCTTGGCTTAATGACTGTATTTCAAACCTCCACTTTCTCACCTATTACACTTGGATAATATGGGTCCTGTCTCCTACTGCTTTTAGAAATATTATGGGGAAATTATAAAGTACATGTTATACAAATTTTATTAAATAAATAGGCATTCATGTATTACATTATCAGAAAAACCTATGATCTAGGGTCTGTAATTTTGGTCAACAAAGAAACAATCTGAAGAGCTATATGTTACCATTGTATCACATTATTGGGTGCTTTGGTGTTCAGTGATTTACAATTACTGAACAAATGATGAAAGCTCTACGTAAGCCACTGGAATGAAGCTAAAATGGAACAGAATATAATCTTTGTTCCAGAGAAGCTCCCAGGGCGAATGGAAGGCTGGAGTCAGGTCAGAAGGCTTCATGACTGACCTTGATTCTGTAAAATGAGGCTGTCTGACCATAGTTTTATTTTCATCTAGCTTTACATTTAATAGGAGCAAGAGATCATGTGAGCTGTCAATGGCTTCTGTACCTTTTCAGTTTTGCTACTTAATAAGCACTATGCTCAGGATGGTGTATATAATAGGTAATCAATATTGCACTATTTGGAAGGTCTTCAAGGCTGTGATCTTGAGTTGGCTTCTAAAATATGTTGGCAGAAGCCAGAGTCTTTTGCAGAGTGACACTTCACATGATAAGGCAAAGAACCACACACAAAATTGAAATGGCCAAGTGAGGATCTCTCTTGGAAGTCTAAAACTTAGCTCCATCCTGAGTTCTGAGAGGAAAGGTTAGAGAGAGAGCATGACAGTCATCAGTCCCTGATGCATAGGTTGGGGATTTCTTTGTTGCTCCCCAGTATATCAAACTCACTAACACATCAGGAGCTGCAGTCAATTAACTAGCTTATGTTCAAATCACAACTTTGCCAACTCAAACCAAGTTCTTGCATCTCTCTCTGCTTTTAAAGTTTGTGATAGTATAGTCTGCTTTCTATTGCAGTGATAAATACCATTATTGAAAGCAACTGGGGAAATAAGGTGCTCTGTCTGTCTGTCTATCTGTCTGTCTGTCTGTCTGTCTGTCTGTCTGTTTAGCTTATTCTTCCACCACACAGTCCATCAGTGGGAGACGTCAGGCTAAGACCTAAAGCAGGAATTCAACCCTCTCTTTGGCTGAACTTGGAGCTTGACCCAGTGCTTAGCTGTGGATCTCTGCATCTGCTTTCATCAGTTGCTGGATAAAGGTTCTATGATGACAATTAGAATGGGCATCAATTTGATTACAGGGGAAATCAGTTTAATCACCCTCTCCACTATTGCCTAGAGTCATGTTTATTCTATTTCCCTAGTACCGGGTTTCTCCCTGACCCTCTATTAAGATATTTATTTTATTGTTCTCCCTCTCTGTCCCTCCCCCAACTCAACCACCCCACTCCCTCACGTTCTCTTCCTTCCTCTTTTTATCCATCCCTGCTATGGTCCCAATATTCCAGTCCTGCCAAAGAGGAGGAGGGGAGTCTAAATGAGCAAATGGGCCATGATCATGATGAGGAACCCCACAGAAATGCTGACCCAAGCTACTGGGAACTCACTGACTGTAGATTGACAGTTGGAGAATCATCATGGGACTGAACTAGGTCCTTTGAACATGGATGACAGTTATGTGGTGGGTGCAGTTTGTGGGACCTATGGCAGTGGGATCAGAACTTATCCGTAATGCATGAACTGGCTTTTTGGAGCCCATTATCTATAGAGGGAAACTTTTCTCAGCCTTGATACTGGGGGGAGAGGTTTGGTCCTGCCTCAACTTGATATGCCAGACTGTATCGACTCCTCCTGGAAGTCCTTACTCTCTCTGAGAAATGGATGGGGGGAATAGGGTGGGGGGAAACTGGGGGTGATGATGAGAGGGGAGGTATGGGGAACAGTAGTTAGTATGCAAAAAAACCTTTTAAATAAAAATTATTACTAAATAAAAAGCAGGAACTCAAGAAAATACCACAGAAGAACACCGCTTATTGCTTTCTCCCAATGGCTTGTTCAGTCTGCTTTTTCATGCAAGGCAGGGGTGGCACTATCCACCACAGGCTGGACCTCTCACATCCAGTCATGAATCAAAAGAATACCCACATGAGCTTGTCTTTGGGTCAATTCAATAGAGGCATTTTCTCTACTAGAGTTTCTTTTTCCCAGATGATCCTAACTTATACCAAATTGACAATCTAAGACAGTTTAATTTGGGTAGGTTCCAGCTTATAAGTTAGGTGGGTTTTTGTTTATTTGTTTGTGAATGGCAGTAGTACCATGGGATTGATAGAGCCTTCAAAATAAACTATGATAGAGTCTGCAAAAATAAACTATGATGATGGCATCAAACACATATATAAAATACTTCTTTGTGGGTTGTATCATAAACACTCCCTCCTATCCCTCCTCTAAGCTTCACAACTCTGTGAGGTATGTCCTGGTGTGACCTCTGGGAAACGGCTGCACAGAGAAGTTTTGGAATGTTTGAAAGGCCACATGGTAAGTGGTAGAAGCAAGACCTATAATTAGAATATTTGCTTCCAGAGCTTGAAAGCTCAACAACTACACTATTGTGTGGAGCATCTTGTGACCTTCTGTTGTCAGCACTGAGCCTTCCTTTGTGACATGCTGTTGCTCATGCTCAACTTACTACTGCATGAGGACAGGCCCCTCAGATTAACATGTGGCACACTAGATGGTCACCTTAGCCCAAGGTAAGTAGTGAGAGCAGTACTCAGGGGTCATCTGCTGTTTATGTCAATCAAGTCAAGAGTGAATTTTGCCAACTGTCACCTAAGCAGAAAATGCTACAGGATACCTTAGATGACAAAGAAAATTGTGACACCAGAGAGCAAACAAAGATTAAGGAGCCAGATCAGAAGCTTCAGAATCTGACTGAAGAGCTATACAACAGGGGAGGGTGGGTACTGTATAGTAGACTTTGAGGCAACCATCCCTTTTGGACATACTAATTATGCATCTTTCCTGAGTCCCTTAACTTCTCTAAAGCATGAGGTTTTTTTTAAAAAATTTTATTATTTTTTTTATTACAAAGGATTCAGGGTTTTTTATTACAAAAGATTAAAAGTATTTTATTTATATAACTGTTTTTGGAAATTTAATATAACTGTTCTGAACAGTGCCTAGGATGGAGTAGAAAGGAGAAATATCAGTTTTCTTTTACAGCACAGGGTGTGCAATGAAGACGAGGGCCTGATTTCTGGATGTGTTAATATTAGAAAAGCACGTGCTTTCCAAAGTAGAGGAAACTGAGAGTGGTAGCCAGACACTCTTGACCAGTCATGGGCACTAGGGTATTCTGCCACAATCAGAGAAAGGCAAATAAAACTCATTCACAATTTCAGGTTGTTATAGAAATGGGTCTTCCACATAACTTAAACCCTTAGGTTGAGCAGAACACAATTCTGACACCAAATCAAACATCTACAGTATTTAGTGTTAAATAAACTACAAGTCCTCAGAAATGACATCAGCCTCTTAGTTTGTTGTATTCTGGGGTTTCACGATAATGTAAAATTTCCCCAGTCCCCAATTTTTGAAAAATCAAACATATAAAACAGCCACTCTTTTTGACTGCTAATGTTTAAAAACTCTTCATAAAATGATCGGCTGTCACCTCATTGATTCCTGCTGCTCTCTCGTCTCCTCCTATTCTCCAGGAGAACATTGATTAACACCTCATTCTATTTTTGTAAGCTCTTCATTGTCAAGAAATTATTATTTGTGCCATAGAATTATAATCCTAAGAGAATATATTTTATTCTGTGACTTGTGGATAAAATATACTTTTAACTTGCAGGGCAAGACCAATTTTCTAATGCTTGAGTTCTATTTGCTCAAATGCATTACTGTTAAAAAGCACCAATTATGACTAATAGTGAAATTATTCTCACTGCAGTAAGTACTTGGTGTGGTAAAGCTTTAAGTACTCTGAAATGTGGCACTCAATTTAGTTAACTACAGGAAATAGTTGATTTCATATAGATTATTACCTTAATATCACACTGCTCTCCAAGCTCACATGTGCCAAGGATAAGTGGGATTCTTTAGATATTTGTATTCACTTTATGATTCTTGCCACATGAAGCATACAAATCACATTTGCTTAATATCAAAGTTATCAAGTTTAAGCTTCTATTTTTCATTCCAATCCCTCAATCTCTACCATTTTAGGGTTTGGGTATCAGACCAGATAAAAATTACGAAAATGGAAGAATAGAGAGGTTAGCCTCCAGCAGCACAGAAGGGTCTTGGGTCCTCAGCTAGTTCCATTGTAGAAGTCACAACCTCTATAATGCTTTCAGAGTCCAATCATCACTCTTTCATTGGCCACAAACAGCAATGGTCCATTCTTAAGCCTGCAGCAGTATCTCTAGCCTTGGTTTTAGAGACTGCATTTAACCCTGGTTCCAACAACATCATGAGAGATTAACAAAGGCACACAGAGAAAGTATGCATAAAAAACCAACACATGCAAACACTCATCCTCTGGAGAGGTAAATATAACATGAGATGCAGAAAAGCGGCCACAAAGCATCAAGGTTTGTCATTTTCAGAAGCACAGATGGAGGAAAAAAATGGACCAACCAGTTGATGCAGCCTGAGCAAGCCAAGCACAAAATGAATTTTGTGATTCAAGACACCATAAATATCAATGTTAACATTGAGGATTTTTCAAAGAAAACCTCACTATTTCACTTTGTTATGATGTCATTTTTTTATCAATACGAAGTTGTTTAATTGCCTGTCCATTAACTTTTGACATCAAAGGAGGAAACGTATTTCCAGGGCAGCTCATTAGCATCTGTGACCTTCTCATTAGTAAGTTAATTATATTGATTCTATAGACTCAGATCACTGAGTTAAAAAGACCCCTGAATACGCACACACTATTTGGCATCAGTCTTCTTTACACTTGAACTCCAACAAGTCAATGCCTGATCTATATAACACCTTGAGCACCGGAAACAAGAGTTATATCAAAACACATATATCTCTTAAAAGGAATAACAAAGAACAAAAACAAAAAACAAAAAACAAGGAACTACATCGGGTTTCCTCTCATTTCTACTTAACCCATGCAATAGCAGAAAATATTTCCCACCCAAAACTTGAGTTCTTAAGTGAAACACATTGACGGACAAACAGGTGTAATTTCTCTGCTGTCATTCTAAAATGCTTCTTAAAGCTCACTGTACCCACACATTTCATCTCTTGCCTGATGAAAGAATTTATTATTGCTACTAAAACTGGCAAAAAAAATATGTATTTTCACCTTATTTTTCATTTCCTTCTGAATTATTTCTTTAAGTGGTCAAAGACTATAAGGATGCAGAAGCATTATTGTGACGCAGGGAAGGTATACAAGATACGTGAAGTGACAGAAATGACTCTAAATTTGGATTTTCAGGCCACAAAGGACTGAGATTAGACAGAAGCTGCTATTCATACTCAACCTGAAGAGAAATCCATGTGAAGGCAAATGCGAGGTCACAGGCTACCACTTTCACACAATGTTTTCCTGTTTTGCTCTGTGCTTTCCTTCTTTCAGTGAGAACTAATCATTTAAACAGTTTTACTTACAATTGTGAAGTTCATGACTTTGAGAATCCAGATGGTCATGGCCAAGTTCACCAGTATTAAAATCATGAGGAGCAGGACAAAGAAATATAGGCATCTTTTCCTCCAGCCATAAATCCCCACTTTGTATATGTGTGGCCCCTCTGAGCTGGGCATGGCGCTCCTGTGGTGTGAGTACTGCTCCTGAGGCATCTGAAACAAACCAAGCACAGAGAAGCACCCACATTAAACTGCTGAGAAGAAAAAAATCGGGGGGATCAACTAATGAAGAGACAAGGCTTGCTGCTGGCTGTGCATTCCCACCTTCCAGACAGCTCTAAAAGTCAGTTTCCTCTGGACAAAACTGGTTCTCCTGGGTACTCAATTCAGTCCCTTTGTTTGACGTAACCCCCTGTCTTGATGTGAGTGTAAGACACCCATGCATATTTTTGAAGGAAGGATGCCACAGAAGCCATATTCTAACAAACTTTTAGAATCCCAGTTGTGTTTTGAAGGAAATATTCAGAGGGCCATCAAAGGTGTGGGGGACAGTGTAGAATTAGTTTGAGCAAATAAATTAACCCAACACCACATATGTATATCATAAAAATGACTACTCAGGCAATTTACTTTTGAGAGTAAGAAACAAGAAGTCTCAAATACAATAATTTTGTCTATGATCGCTGACACTTCGACCTCTTCTCTGTTTGGAGTTACGAAGAGGCTTGTGAACATAACTTCAGGTGACTTCTAAGTTTTCATCAGGGAATAGTGACTATACCCTGCTCTATGATTGCACTTGAATTGTCACGCCAGGACTAATTCTGTGCTATAAGATAATCTCAATTTTATCACCAGCTCCCAATAACTCTTCTCTAGATCACAGATGTATTGTAGGGAATGGGGCCACAAAAGAGTCATCAGTCAATGGTATGTTTATGTACAAAGGTCAATGAGAAGCATAAAGAATGTCCAGGAAGCCTGAAGAAAATGAGACTTTATGTTCCATTTAATCATTCTGTGAAATGAGGAAACATTCACAGATTCTTAGAGTTATAACTGCAAAGTCCATTGATTTCAGCCTGCTAATTTTCTAAAATGTCTGAGTGAGGGTTAGAGAAGTTCACCCTCTGTAGTTGACTAGAAGACTTTTGTTATGGCAAGGAGATAGGAGACATAAGAATCTTGGCATATGAATCTTGCAGTTCTGACCAGTGGGACACTCTGAAGGTAAGGGCAGAGAAATTAATGATCATGCATCTCACTTCAGCTGTTTCTATGTGAGTCATCACAACCAAATGTATCACTATTTATTTAGATACAAAATGATTACTTGTTGGAAACTTGTGCTCAATAAATATAAGAGGGTGAAGATGTGGATATGAAATTTTTTTTAAATACATAGTTATAAGTTAATGGAATAAGGTGTTTACTTTGAAGAGGAACTCCCAGTTATGGGCATACACATAAGAGTCAGTGGTGTCATTTCTAAAGGCATCTACAATCTTTTACATTAAGAAAAACAGATTTCATACAAGGCAACTAGTGACACCATAGCCTACCCCATTACCCTTATTCATAGACAAATCTGAATGTTATTGGTCTGGAATATCCTCAACCAAAATTCAAAAGAAACCTAGGGATTACAATTACTGGTCTCCAAAGTTAGAATCTGGGGCTCAGGGACACAACTGTAAAAAAAAAAAAAAAAAAAAAAAAAAAAAAAAAAAGCTGCTTGAGGAATTTTAAACATTTGAATGCTTCTGAAAACATAGCTTCTCCTTTAAAACTTCTTTTCATACTATAACCGTTCAGATAAAATCTTGTAACTATCATGTTTAATATCAAGAAAGCAGAGCTCATTGGAACCTCTTCAAAGAATTCTTTGTGTCCCATGAAGTAGTAACTTGTATCCAATGCCATTATTGACTGGCCAGAGATTTCAAAGCCCTGCCAAATCATAAGGTTAGAGTTCAGATCTTGTGCTATATGGCTTAATGGCCTTCTTTGATTGGCACAGGGCCTTTTATTCCTACAATACTCCCAATTCTTCAGTTTTCAACTCTGTAAAATCAATCAAGAGCTGAAAAGGCGGGAAGGAACTTCCTGGGCAAGGATATAGGAGAAAGCATTAGCAGGCATACATAAGATTCTACTAACTCATATGAGTAACCCTATACGAGGTGGGGAACTCTTTGTCACCAATGATCCCAATTTGTTGAATCGTCAAAAAGAAATAAGGAAGACAAGCTTGAATTTGTCTTTATTTGTGTTATTTCTTAGAAAAATAACTCTGTCCAACAAATGAAGTTGAAGTTTCAAGTTTCCCTGGAACAAGGTACTTAGAACAATCTGGAAGAGGCCCCAATACTGTGAGAATAGCGTCCATTAAATATTCCCACTGAACTGAACACAGAGAATGCTGTCAGTGGAATTCGTTAGACACTGTCTTTCTTTCTGTACTCTGGTTTCCCTTCACACCGGGGTTTTGGAGGATTTACAGGTGCCTTGGAGATTCGATGAAGAGAAACCTGAACTACGAGCTCTTACAGCTGGGATGGTATAGAATATATTTACGTAGCTTACAGCATCAATGTAGATACATCATTGATGGTACTCCTGTTGTATTGTGTTTGGGAGATGCTTCTTTCAATCCATGGCATCAATGCACTGAACATGGGGACATGACAGCATTACACCAAAAGGACACACTGTAAGTAAAGTGATCCACAGTTGGCAGCACCATAATATGTGGCAACTGAAGGACAGGCATCCCAGAAGCAACAGGCAAATTTCACATGAGTAAAAATTTACATCTACAGCTCAATTTTCATGGACACCTAGTCAAAACAAAAACTCTCTACTCTCAGGGAAATACTCATTTTTTTACACATACTTACAGTCCACTAATTTTCCCTTTGTTTAGAAATTACAGAAACAGAATTAATTAGAATATTTGTGTCTACAGGTTCTATACAACAGATATTCTTATACAGGATTGTAAGTTTCACATAAAACAACCATCAATATCTAAAATTTTCTGCCAAAACTGTCATGGGAGACAATTATCTTCTACTATCTGGACACAAAATTACAGAGGTAAACAGCCGTCAGATAAAAAGGCAATTGAAAACTGTGCCCACCAGCTTTTATTTGGTACAGTTGATTATTAATAATTTTATTCTGGCTTTTACAATGTTTCATTTTAAAAGCTAATGATGTTTTATTTTCTCATTATAATTATATAGTAATGTCTTTAGCATAAGCTTGTTGTAAGTTTAAGAGTTTTATGTTTTTTCTAAATTAAAATCACTGAACTGCTTTCTTAAGCTTCTACACTCACAAATCTAAGGTCTTCCCATGGCCTCACTCCTAAAACACTCCACACACAACAGAGGCTGAGACAGCACCTCAAAGGACGCTGGCCCACAGACCCAGGGAGAGACAGTATATATGTCGGACCAGGTGAAGTGCCTGTGCCAGAGGAAACCTAAGAATCCCCCTGGGAAATTTGTTAAAGGCAGATTATTTGGTCTCACACTAAAATATTTTAATTCAGGTATTATGGGAGATCTTATGAATCTATATGTTTATAGATCCTCAAACTGATTGAGACACTGATTGCGCATGCCGTAAAATATAAACCAAGGCTGGCCATGGGAAGTAGTCTAGGTCCCCTTTGTCTTCACTGCTTCTCTCTGGGTCAAGATCTTCCTCCCTTTACTTTCACAGACCTAGATGATTTTGAGGCATTTTGTCCTTGGGGTAATTTTTTTCCTAACACTCTATTCCAGAATTTTATTTAGTTCTAAAATACATTTTTAAAGAAATGTGGACATTTTAGTGCCATCTCAAATTAATTAGCTGTTAAAGCAACAGATAATTTTATAACAGCTTTTCTGGTACCTAACTGCTTACTAGATCATATCCTATACAATTTGCATATACAAATAAAAACCTAGCAGAAAAGCCATTATTATTAGGAGTTATTATTTAACAGATAGAATAGAAACAAGCAATAGAGTTAATAGAACCAAGAAATACAGTCTGCACAGCAGTAAATTTAATCATGTTTTTCATAGTCATCTGTGTTTTCTATTTGTTTTTCTATTTTCATTAATTCACAGGCTTTTCATATCTTAAGTTAGTTGTGACAATTTCATCTACTGAAATGGTCTATTAGGAACATCCATCTTCAAATTACATTGGACTTTTCTTATTGCTCATTTTCTTTGGACCTTGAAGTTTTATGCTATGCCAACTTCTCTTCCTGCCTGGCATTTATTCCTATTTCTTTCTCTATATTTTTTTTTTCTCCTTTGCATTCATTAGATCCACCTCTGCCTCTGCCTTTTAAAGGTGTGTGCTACTATTGATCAGTTCAAAGAGTTTTCTTCAAGAAAATTTATCATATAGGTCAACCACACTCCAGTGGTTAGCTCCACATATACATGTATATGAGAAGCACAAACTGAGCTCAGCGGGTTATTAAAAAGAAGGGAAAGAGGTAGGAAGTTTGGGCATGATGATAGATCCTGGAGAATTTAGGAGAAAAGTATTGGTTGAATATAATCAGAATATACTGGATTTATAAAATTCTCAATTTTTAAAATAATTAAGAAAAGGAATCACATAGCAGTAGTAGTTTCCATCAATATTTACAAAACTTCTTTATGCTGTTTCATAGAATCTTTTAGCATCATGTGCATTTCTGAATACAGGCTCATCTCTCCTAAAAACTTAAAATTTTCTTGGTCTTCAATAGCATCCCAAATGTGTCACAGCCTTTTCAAGAAATAAAGAAATAGAAGCTCTCAAAGGACAAAGGATGAGAACAAGTACAGCCTTAGGCTTTCCAAAGTACCATACTAGTGCCAGGAAGGCCTGAAACCAAAGCACTACGCCCACACTTTCACAGGGTTATTTTCAGTGATGACCTGTTTACAAACAAATCCAATAGACTTAAGCATAACCTATTTCTCAAGTATAACGTGCAATAGGGTTATATTTGAGAAGGGATGAATACAGCAAACTTTTTCTGGCTTGGCATAAATAGCCAATGGTTAATGTTATAATCATTTGTAATTTTAGATGAGGTGACTGGAGGAGACATGCAGAAATTAAAAGGTTAAATTAAAAAAAAAAAAACAAAAACAAAAACACGTAAACAGCCCAAATCAACAAATGGGCAGATGAGATAACCAGATGGTTCTCAAAAAATGGCCATTATATATGCGAAATTCTTTTCAACAGTTTTAGACATCAAAGAAATAAAAACCAGAAACTAGATTGAGATGCTACCTCACCCCAGTCAGAATTGCTATCATTACAAACAAATAACAAATGCTTGTGAGGATGTGGACAAATGGGACCCTTAGACACGGCTGCTGGGAATGTGAATTTGTCTACTTATTGTAAAAATCAGCATGGAGGTTCAAAACTAGAACTAAAGATAGACTTATTATAATGTCTATCTGTGAAAAGGACCCTAAATCAGGACACCACAGAAATTCTTGCACATTCATGTTTATTATGACAGTCTCCACAGAGCCAAGTCACAGAATCAGCCTAGACATCACTGAACAAAGAATAGATAAAGAAAATATAAGGGCTAATAGAGTCTGGTCCAACCTTAGCACTTAGACACTGTAGCCTTTACTTAAGGAAGCTACCGAGCTTCACAGTGATGGGTGCACTTTTGTAATAAAACTCAACATCCTTCCAGATCCAGGGAGCAAGCACAGGTGAATGGTAATGCTACTTGTAATACTCCTTCCTAATTATAGTTGGTATTAAAGAATTGCTTATGAAAACCCTTTATTGTCTTTCTTACAACCTTTCATTGGTAGATAGAACACACAGCTGACATAGTTTGTGGGTTACACATGGTGTTGTTATTTTCAGAAGCCAGCTGATGCTTGAGTTTCAACAAAGTTCTTAATAAGAAAAAAATTTCCTCCCAAGTTTAAGAGTTATCTGTAATACATTTCCAAGGTCTGACTTATAATTTTTAGTGTAAGAATACATTAGGCTTTGGGAGATGATGTTTAAAAACAAAATTAATTTTAAAGGTAAAGGTTCCCAGACATGCCTCCCCCTTCTCCCTCCCTCCCTCCCTCTCATATTCATGAGAAGGGCCTTAGTAACTTCTCCTAATCATGGATGGTTCAATTCAAAAGCATTATCTGGCAATTCACTTGTGAATTGTGTTTGACTCCATTGACCATCATACTTCTCAGTATCATCTATCATAAAGGAGAATATAGATGTAGGTAGGGCAATATGCTCAAAATATAGTATTTGGTATCATCTTTTCTTTGGCAGTACTGGAAATTGACCTTAGGGTACCATGCATATGAGGTAAATATTCTCCCACTCATATACAGTCACAGTCTTTTGAAAGATTTAAAGCAAAGTCAGGGTACAAAATGAGTACAGTTCTGTTTAGTTATATACTATGCATGGAAAAACATGAGGCAAAACACAGATACCTTACTTTTAACAATGTCCCTGTTTCTATTTTTTTCTATAGAAATAAACCTCCAAACTAAAAACAAACTGAACTTATAGCCACATTATGAACCAGTCACCACAAGTAGATTCTAGAATACAGAGGTCTTCGGAAGGCTGAAAATGGTCTCATCTGTGTTTTCATCAACCTTCTAATTTAATGAGAAAGGCATAGAGCAGATACTCAAGCAGTTAATACTATAAAACTAGGATTATCTGCCAGGAAGGAGACAGGAAGGGTCCCCTTACAGAGAACATAGGCAACCAACCCACTCTGGTCATAGAAGGCCAGAACAGGAGAGAAGCAGGTTTCCAAAGAGGTCACAGCAAGTTTCATATTACTGAACAGCATGTTCAAGGCCTGTATGAAAGTGATCTCAGAAGAGAGAATGCACTGAATCTGTAGAAAAGGTCGGATTCCAGCATATGCATCACACATTCATAATAGGGCAAATGCAGAAATGCAAACCACCATAGTATCATATTTTGTATTGAGTATGATGCAAATCAAGAGAGATAGGAAGTTTGGTGATATCTCATGTTACAATTTTTGGTAGCATGAGAAAGCAAACCCAGATTACATAATTGTACAACTCCTGATGAATTTTTAAATAGTAGGCAAAAGTTCCTGTACAGGCCCATTATAGTTTTCAGAGCTGATAGTGCTATATGAACCATTTTAGGTTATACTAGCATAAACATAGCCTTCTAGTAGCCATGTTAATTTTGTGCTTTCTGATTTAAACCTACTTACTGTTAAGAGTTGTTTTCATTCAGCTATACAAACATTAGTCTTGTGTTATTAATATCTGGCACAACTTTGGAGATTTGATGTAATAATCAGCAATTCTTGGTATGTCTGTGAAAATTCATTTCCAGAAGGAGTCCACTAAGGAGTGAAGCCCACCCTGCGTGACCACAGCACAATCTTATCCACTGGAGGTAGGGGACAGGTGTTATCCCTGACTACCATTTTTATGTTATTGTTCCTCTTTGTCACACTCTCCTATCATCATGAGAGAAATCTCTGAAATCTTGAATGAACCCAAAGAAATCAGTCTTCAGTCTTATGTCTGGGATTCTATCACAACAGAAAGTCTGATATGCAAAAAGTGACATGAAACGTCATCTATCTATCTATCTATCTATCTATCTATCTATCTATCTATCTATCTATCTATATATATATATATATATATATATATATATATCCTATCAGCCTCTGAAGGAAAAAGTGAAGCAGCAGCAGAAGGGTGATGTTAGGTTATGCTGGGGGTCTCCTCCAGGGAAAGCCCTCCATACGGGAAGATTAGAGGAAAAACAGAAACGAGCAAGTAAATATGCATAAGGGAGGGAGCACACAGGGAGAAAAGGGAACCAGCAAGGGTGGAGCAAAGCCTCGAGGTGGGCACATTTAGCATGTGTGGAGAATGTTTTCTAGATCATGGAAGGCCATGGAACAATTGAAAACAAGTGTAGCACAGGCTGGTCAAAGACTGTGCAGGCTCACAAACTATATTCGACTCAGCTGTGATACTGATAGTAATAATAAACAGCCAGTGCAGAAACAAGACACAAGCATGAGATGACTACATCTCTCTAGGCAAGTTGCTATCAGCAATGAAAATGAAAGCTATGGCTCCCTCTGGGGACAAGTGGTAAGGTCCAGACATGTGAAGATGGACAGAAGGACAAGACTTGATGTTATGTGGAGACAGTTGGGAAATCACAGCTAATGAAAGTCTCTGCTGGGGACAGGGCATGAGAACGGTCAGGAGTACAAGAGCAGATAAAGGTCTGGCAAAGCATCATAGAGAGTGAAAATGCCATTTCCCAGATGAGAAGAGTGAGGAAGCAGGATCAAGAGCAGAAGTACATGTCATATACAGGGAAAGAGAGGAAGGTAGTTACGTATGTATGGAAATGAACATCCTCGTCAGAATGCTGGTGTCACAGAGGCACCTGGACACAGCTCTGGAAATGAGCCAGGAAACCAACTCCAGACACAAACAGGCAAGTTTATAGCACATTAATATTGAGTAGTAAGAATGAATAACTTGCATTTAAGTGTAAAGTATTTTCTCCTAAGGAAGAGAAGATAGTTGAATATCATCATGCACGTCAATTCTCACCATTCTAGAGAGTGGAGGTATGGAATGCTATTGATACTACTTTATTTAGATAGAAAGGTTATCTGTGATATAGATGTATACATTCATACTAGTCAGTATCAGACATAAGAATGTATCCATTCCTGACAGTCACTGAGAGTTTAATAATCTTAAAACCATTTCATTAATAAAAAACCAGTGGACCAATGAATGCAGGAATAATCTCAAGAGCTCCAATGGGATTCGGTTAGTTTGGGTACTCAGACCATCTTGGCTTCCTATTACACGCAGAGGGAGACAAAGAACTAACTGTCCCTGAATACAAAACAGGGCACTTAGGATTACCAAGGAGGCACGTGGGATGCATTTAAGTGTTCATAAGCACTGTCAAACCTGGCAAATCCAGAATTCCTTTGGTCCTTCTGTGGCACTCTCCAGCATATTTCAACTACACCAATGAGCAAACATAAAAGCCCTCTCTCTAGTCTTAATGCAGCTAAGAAGCAGTGATGGAGGAGACAGATATCCAACATAAAAGCACAAGTATATTTTATTTTTGATAGGGACTGAATTATTTTAAGGAGAGATCAGGGATAGGATAGAAACATAAGTGTCATATTTGACAAAGAATCGCAAGAACTATTAAAAATTTGGTTTTATAAAGAAATCAGACTTCATCTAAATGTGATGCTTGATATTGCAAGTCGAGGACCTAGATGAATGTGTGAGAACACTTTTGAACTGAAGTCACCAAAGGTCTGATTACAGATTTAATTTTTTCATCTGTATAAGCAAAGGAAGCTATGTCCATCTATCATGGCTACTGTCCAGGGAATCCTCACAGCTCACCAGGTGCCCATCATTGCACAAGACCAGAACTTTCTAAATCCTTAAAGATGTTTCTAACAAAACCCAGATGAGGACAATCAGAGCTAAGCTCCTAGAGATTTTCTATGGCTCAAGAACCAGGCTGCACTATAAGATAATTTTGATCCAGACCCACACACTTCAGATCTGAGTGAGATCCAAAGCTTGAAGGGTCTGTGGACAACATGAAGTCCCATCTTTACCTAACAGATGAGAAAAAAGTACTTTCTTGCATGTGGGGGTGCTGGGGTGTGTGGGCACTTAATCAAGGTCACAAAGTATTTGGTAATAAAAGTTGACAAAACAGAGAAACAGCAAGCTTCCCTGAAAATCCAGGCCTGAGTCTTTCCCATTTGAACTCTTGTTTTATTTTCCTGTCCTTTAAACATTGCATACACATCTTCTGGTACCCAACGATGCATGAGAAGACTTCCAGCTGCTTAATGTAAAACATGCACAAATTATAGTCAATACTTGCATATGCTCTGATATGCTATAGATAATTCTAGACTTTATTTATCACCCTCCCCCCCTTCACTCCTCACAGTTCTCCCCACCCCAACCCTGTCCCCCAGAGAAGAGCAGTCCTCCCAGAGACAACAACCAAACAAGGCAAAACAAGAGGCAAGCCAGTAGTAGGAAAGTGTTCTAGGCAAAAAAAAAAAAAAAAGTCAGGGACACCCCCAGTCCCACTGTCAAAGGTCTCCCCCAAACACTAAGCCTCCCCCTAGAACAGCAAGCCAAAACTATAGCATAGATTCAGAGAGTCTAGCACAGACAGCTCCATGCCGCTCTGTGTTTGCTTCTTCAGTCTCTGTGAGCCCCTAGGAGCCCTGTGTATCTGATTTCCTGGGTGTACGTACTCTCCTGGTGTCTTCAGTAGCCCAGCCTGAATTCAAATTAATGACAGTTAGCATGCCTCTGTCACCACACCTGGCTTTAAATGTTTTACTGAACTAATTTAACCCTTGCAGCATATGAAAGTAGGTATCAGAGTGAGATATATAAAACACCTGAAAAACCTGGAGGCTTAGTAATCTTCCCAAAGTGACTCAGCTCATTAAGACACAAAGTGCTTCCCACTACACCATCAATGCAGCTTGTCAAACTCCCAACAGTGGGGACAAGAGCTGTCTATGACTCTTGTCACTGCTTTGGGGGCCCTTTTTTCCTCATACTTGGGTTGCCTCAACTAGTCTTATTCATAGAGTGATGATACCTAGGCTCATTGCAACTTGATATTGCTATGTTTGGTTGATATCCACGGGAGGCCTGCCTTTTTCTGAAGAGAAAACAAAGATGAATGGATGAAGGATGGGAGGAGGAAGGGGCAGGAGTGGAAACTGGGGATCAGGATGCAGTATATATGAGAAAAGAAAAAAAAAAAAAAGACAGGAATAAGGAATCCCTGGATGAAAAACCTGTTTTTACATTGTTAAAAGTGTTCGTAGGCATAGATAAACACCCATCCAGACAGGCACACCTAATTAAAAATATAATAAAATCATTCTTGCTAAAGGGAGGAGTTTAGTCATACCTCAACTTATATGCTATGGTTTGTTGACTCCCATGGGAGGCCTACCCCTTATGAACAGGAGGAGGAGATGGGGAAGGATAGAGGGAAGGAGGGGTAGGGAGAGAGAAGAGGGGAGAGAGGGGGAACTTCAGTCTAGATATAAAATAAATGAAAATGTTAATTAATAAAAAATCATCTTTGTTAGAATTCAAGAAGAGATATTAAGTTTAAGTCAAAAATAATGTTTGATCAACAATATTTGACCATATATAATTCAGTCAGGGTATATGTTACTATAAAATGATATTTTTCTCATGGGAAGTAAACCCTCTCAAACCCATAAAGTTTTATAGTATCATTAAAGCTCAGGCAAACAGATGCATCTTCTATAGTGATTTGGTGGCTCCATAAAATTACCATTGATTCAGTGGATTCTCCCTTAGCAATTGTTTGGCAAAGATCCTCAGCTATTACCTGTGATCCTGGATGGCAGAAATGTACTCTGTAGCCTAAAAGGAGATGCTCATCTCACTTTCAATCATTTCAGTATATATACACTTGAAGTTTACAGGTACATGCATGGCAACGGTAATAAGAGTTACAAGTTGGGGCAGGAGAGATGTCTCAGAAGTTAAGAGCACTTGCACCTTGCTGTCCTTGCAGATGACCTTTGTTCTATTTCCAGCACCCACAAAGGCATCTCACAACCACTTGTACCTCCAGGCCCAGGGAACTTGATATCTCTAGATTCTGTGAATACCTGCATTGAAGGAGGTATACATACAATCACATAAAATAAAATAAACACATAATGAAAGTTAAATCTTTTGTGATGCACTCTGAATTCATGTTATCAGTTGTTGTACACATCCACAAATGCATTTATGTCTTTTCAGCTAATTTGCACCCACTGGATGTATATAGATAGTAACTAGAGAGCTCATTTGGGTTTTAGACATCTGTGCTTATTTGAAAATAAGATAAGACATATTTCTTTCATTCTCAAAATTCTTTGCATGCTCTTCCCTTTAGAAATCGTTTTCTTTAAATTGTGTGTGTGTGTGTGTGTGAGAGTATTTGCATGTGAGTACAGATATCCACAGAAGCCAGGAAAGGGCATTGGATCATCTGGAGCTGGAGTTACAAGCGATTGTAAACCACCTAACGTGAGTGTTGGGAAACAAAGTCGAGCCCTCTGGAAAAATTGTCTTAACTACTAAGCTATCTCTCCAGCCCTTGATACAGTGATTCATCTGATTTATGCCATGTTCACAGCTTCTTTATCCAGCTGCCACTCATGTGATAGTTTTTATAAATAATATCTCACTGTGAGCCTTGCCTCTCCCTTCAATAAGATACTCAGTCCAATATATCTATGATTTTGTGGAGAAGTAAGCCACAATTTAACTTGACTTCCATCCAGTGAATATCACTGAGAAAGGGTCTTTTGCATCACTATGTTCCAGAGCTCTATTGAGAAACTGCTGAGGCAAACAAAATTGAGCCATATAAATTCTTTCTCATTGGTAGCACAATTGAGTGCAGGAGGCACTTACCACTCAAAAAGGATGTTGGGCTGCCCAGAACTCATCTGCACGGTGCCGTAACAAGTGAGATGACAGGCACATATCTTTTGTTTTAATAAATCACCTAGACATTCAGATTTTCACATTATGTCAGGACACACCCAAGTGAATGAATAGAGAAAGGGGTGATAAGCACAGCTATTCGAGGGTCCTCAATATGTAATATATTGTGGGCAGCTTTGTTTTCCCCAAAGAGGAGGGCCACAGTCCTTTCTAAAGTGTACAGTCTACTTTGTCATGACTTTGCTAAAGTTATGCTATCCAGACTTAATTCCTACCAGAACTTAGCTCCCTAGATCAAGACAGATGATAACTGTGATGAACGGGTATTCAGCAAGAGAGAAAATAAAGTAGGGTGTGATGGTGGCACTAAATAAATAAGGAAAGGAAAAGAATTAGGAGCATCTTAACAAAAGAGAAGAGAGATGGCAGCCACAGGGACACACTGAAAGAAAGGAACAGTGTGGCTCTGCTCTCAGATAGATGCTGTGTCCTTCAGCAATCTTCTCTCATGAAATACATCTTATCTAGTCTACATTCCCCAGCAGCATTTTTCCAGCAGGATACTGTCCAAGGATCTACTTGAAGAAGGCACTCACCCTGCTACCTATTAACTTTGAACTCAGTGAAAGCAGAATTAGTGGCCACTTCACCTTGGCAAGCAGTAGCAGTGCCTCTAGGCATTTCAAACACATCTTATTGAAGTCAGGGTGTTCACAACTGAGTCTGATCCTATCGGAGGAATTGGAAATGTGTTTTGCACAGAGGGAGATTCTCTGATCCCTGACAGTATCATCTTTATCAGAGAATTGTGCTTGCTTTAATAGGTTCCATTGCTTTATTGGTTAAAACCAGAAGAATAAAGCAATTGTATCCACAGCCACCTACACAGCCCCAGCATTAGCACAGCCATCAGCAAAGAGTTGCTAGCAAACCAATCTCATAGGATTTATACCCGAAGTGAACCATGGTGACACAGCCCTCTGAATTTGGCAGGCCCAGCTGAGAGTCAGGTCAGGGGCCATAGCTTACAAGCTTTCCTCTAAAGGAGGTGGCTCACATTTGGCAACAGGAATCTGAAGCAATAATGAAGACAGTCACCCTTCCCTGGTGGCAGCAAAGGTGAAGTAACAGGGACAATGTAATCTGCAGAGAAATTTAGAGGGAAGGCACCCAGAAAGGAAGCTATGAGACTCAAAACAAAGCCTCCTTTTCTCACTGACCATCTTTGGCCTTTATCATAATTTGGTTATTTCAGTTTTTTCTCAGTTTACCGGGGGGGGGGGGGGGGCTACAATAATAGTTAACATTAACCATGCACATGCCTAAACCTGTAAATGTTTACTCTGCATAGCATCACTGTGAGGCAGATTATCACAGCCCACTTAATCACTAGGACATTGGGGTCAAGGTGATGATGCAAGCTACATATGGTCACAGAGTTGGGATCCCAGTGGAGCCTGGGCCCAATTCTCAGCTTCACTGCTCTTTTGCAATGGCAAACATTTCATCTACTTTTGTTTGGTGTGATTCTTCTCCCTGGCATCCTCTCTCTTGCTTAGATGACTGGGTTAAAAAGTTCTGAGAAATATGCTTTTGTCAAACAGATGTTAACTAGGGTATTACAGAGGAAGATAGGGCATTACAGAGGAAGATAAACATGATAGCACAGGTAAAGTTTGTTGGAGGGATGGGTAAAATACTTCAGTATGTCCAGATTTGGGAAAGCAGATGAAGAGATATTCTTGAAAGCAGAGAGCCTTAGAACTTCAGAAATCACAGATTTTGATAAGCACAAAGAAAAGGCAAAGCATGGGCACCCTTCTCAATCTGAGATCCAGAGAAGAATGGGGCCAAGACCTTCTAGAGCTCTCTACTGCCACTCTTTATTCTACTTCCAAAACCTATTCTTATGCCAAGTATCGCCATCACCTTCACACATAGAGGCCGCCAGAAAGACAAAGGATACACTGTGCATAGCAGTATATTAGGCTCATTTTGATCATGCTTGAGAGAGTATATAGCATGTAAAAAGCTTTGGGGTGAAGTGTGTGAAACTGTCACATATGACACTGTGTCACATCTTTTTGACATTTACCACCAAAGCCATACTAGTATTCCTGCAGTAGGCAAAAGTTAAAACAGCATTTCACAAACCCTGTTCTTGACCTGTAGTTTGACTTGGCTTGAACAAAATCCAAGAGAGAGACCTTTCAGAACTGAGAATTCTCCAATCTTCATTTCAGACTTCGTAGTTTTTGAAAACTATGGATGTTAGTGACTTCTGAGGGGGTCTTTCTAAGACCTCTTTATATTATTTATCTGTCTAATACAGTTTCCAAAGTGTCATTACACATCATTATTGAGCCAGAGCACACAGAGCACACTCACAGCCCATACTTGTTATCAAGAACCCAGAAGCACTGTCTCTGTGCAGAACTGCCCGTGCTTCTTAGGCAAGCAGTGCTTTCTTCTGGTCTTAGGGCTTACATCTTTATAACAGAATTTATAACATAACAGAATAAATGATGCATTTGCATTAGAGTTCAAATGTACTTGCTGATGTTGCCACTTATGCTTCCTCCTTTTCCTCCTCCTCCTCGTCTTCTTTTGAATGTCAAGAACTTATGTCCAATACTCTCTATGACCTGCCTTACAGACTTCCTAGTTTTAGCTGCTGACAATTCTCTGATTTGCCTCAATTGTCAGAAAGCCTTTCACCTCAACTTTCAGTTTCTGCTTAAGTCTCAGAGAGTGAAAGACTGGCTAAAGAGAGTCCTTGAAGTATTACTCCATGGGGCCAAGGCCTGACTAGTGAGTGTTTCACCCAATTCTGTCTGTGTGCTTTGAGGCATCAGGGCAAGACTATACTGAAGGATATTTCTGCCTATTAAAGGAGTTAGGGGGACGAATAATTTCCTTTTATGTTCTGTTACTACTTCCCTGGATTGTGCCTGACACTTAGAAATAAGAAGATGCTATAAAGCCTACATGGAAGTAGGGGAACTAATTCTCCCTGTCATAGTGCTGGCTCTTTAAGTCTGATCTAACCAAATGTATGATAATAATGCTGTTAATACTTAGATTACTACAAGCAGAGTTTGAAGGAACGATGGCCAAATGTAATCTCTTCACTGACTCAGCTTTCAAACATTCTTTTCCAATGAAATCTCCTGAAAAATCCCAAAATATAGAATAAACTGATGCATCTGGGCTGCCGCAGAACAGAGTGTTCCAAAGCTATTTCTTTCCAGATGCCTACAGGAGTTCTAAAAGGCCAGACCTGTCAGGAACATCTTCCATTGGTAGTGTCTTCTGATGGCAAATATACAATTCCCTGGTTTGGGGCCCTTAGGTTCTCAACCTTAGATCAATACTGTCCCTATTGGAATACCTTCCTGTTTCAATTAAGCCCAAGGTCTCAAACTGTGAGTTATTTCTTCCTTTGGACTTCCCACTCTGAATTATCACCCTGTTTCCTAGGGATCCAGAAGCAAATTAATGCCATGATAGTTCTTGGCTTTCACAGTACTGTGAGCTATTTTTCATAGTAAATATATCAATTGTGTCTATCTGTCCATCATCCTGTCAATCACTAAGTATCTATCAGTTCTAACTACTTATCTCCTTAACTACTCCTTCTATATACCTATCATGTATCTATTCTACTATCAACTTATCATCTCCCTTTCCAAATATGTTTCTGAATCTATCTGCCAACCTACTTATTCACCAGTCTCTCTACCCATCTCTCTTGTATGTTTCTGTTGGCCATCTACTTACATATTCTATCTGCTTACCTATCACTTCTATTACTCATCTTCTATCTGTGTCATCATCTATCATAAATCTATTCTCTCACCTCTCTCCATTTCTGCGTGTTTCGTTAGCAATCTATATACCTACCTATTATTTCTCTCTGTGCATGGCTAATCTAACCATATATATACCTATTTATACTATAATCTATTTTCTATTCTTTCTCAACACATTACTCTTCATGATTTTGTCACTTGTCCTCTATCTGCCCATTATTTATATCACAATCTCCTATCAGTCCTTTATCTCTGTAGAAAAAAAAAAGAGGATTTCCCACCATAAAAATGCATGCATAGCATGATCTTTTCTTTCAAAACTTTGATTTAATAAAGTAGGTCCAGCAGAGGAATAGCTTCATCCCAGTAGTGACTTGCTGACATCCACCTGGTCCCTTCACTCAATGTTCCTGCAGGAATAGCTCTGCAAGGAACAAATATGGGCTAAAATAAGGCCCCAAGAGTCTGTTCTCTCCTGCTTAGGAAATGCGAGCCCTCTGGGTAATGCTATTCTTACAAAATGTGCTTTCTGATTTCTTCCAGAAGGTACTTCAAAGGAGGACTTCCCCTGTGAGGAAGGTAAATCAGCATAATGCACTGAGACCATGATTTACCTACATGTGAAGCCAAACAGAGCAGTATCTGAAGGATTCTAATAAATGTTTTTGTTTCCTGTGTAGAGATCACCTCTCTCCATGCTTCATGCTCATTGTTCCCAGCTTGGTCCTTATAGGATTCACCTCTGCCCCAGATTTCCCCTCTATCCCATTCCTCACACCCCTTTCACATGTTAAGAGACCCTGTGTTTCTTTCTCTCTTTTGAAGAGAGTAACTACAGAGTTTCTTAGTTTGGGCACTGCTCTGCACAACCCTGCACCCTGGGGTTGCTATGTCATGCCTCTTTCTGCAGAAAACTTAACAGGAACTAAATTTAGAGGGGACTGACATTCCAGATCACTCTGTCTCTGTTACTGGCAATGAGTGGTTGGCTGTGGTTCACATCAGCTACTAATCTGCCTGGGCATTAGAAAAGAGAGCCATGGTCCATCTTGACTTCTAACTACCCTGTCTTGCCTGTAGGGAGTCCTGAAATTCTTTAAACTGCCCCACCCTGCCCTACCCAATCCAGCTCTACCCCTCCTAACACAAAGATGAGGTTAAATAGGAAAACGTGTGAGCCATTGCTCAAGACTGAGAAAGGCAGCTGTCAGTCATATACAGATTTTATCCTCCAACAACAAAACTATGGGGAAAGAAAGTACTAGCTGACAATTTGAAAATTTTAGGAATAGAATCACCTTCTTCCTATCCATCTTAGTATGGGAGAGTGAGGCATCCCAGCATCTGCCCTTTCATTCAGCTTCCACCTCATCAAGTACTAATAAACTGTCTTTAGGGGGTTCAGGATTCTGAATTAAACTCACCTCATTTTCTAAGAAAAATACTCATGAGAGCTATTGGCTCTTTGCTAAGAACTCCACCCTTTCATCTATTTTCCCCAGACAGGCTCTTGCCCAAGTGCCCCCTAGGGAGCACCCCTGTTGCCATGGACTGTGTAGCATGGAGCCCAACAGCAGGGACTGGGAGCCTTAGTGTAGACTTATCTTAAAGATAGTGGCACTGTGGGGCTTGTCTCCTAAGTATGAACACAGAAAAAAGTCTTATCAAAGTCCTAGCAAGGCCATTATATGCATTACAATATAGCATATAAATAAGAGAACTAAAATTGAAGAAGAAAGCTGAGGTTCCCTCCTGCTAAATTTACTCAATATTTCTAATGCACTATTTTTAGTTAGGTGGAAAATACACTGAAGTGGTGGCTAAAACATTCGCACCATTTGTCTCTATTTTTAACAATGATTTTTTAAAAAAGAAATTACTGTTTTCTACTCTGCCTCTATTATTTGTATTAGAAGTATTTATTAAATTGCAGGTTATTTTTGCCACTCAGTAAAGGGATTGCTTACCAAAGCAGAATAACAACCCAACATGTTTTAGGTAAATACTTTACTGCTGTTCAAATCTCAAATAAGGAAGTCAAAATCACACATGAAAATAAAAGACACCAGGAACACACACATCTGTTTGGGGTGGGGGGGGCACAAAAACCTTCCAAGCACTGACTCCCTCCAAAAACAAATGTTTCCTGCTTGGAAGACCCCTCTTAAAACCCCGGAAGCATTGAGAACGGGAACGGGAGCATTTTCATCAGAGATTATCTTTGCAGTCAATGAAGTGCCCCATGAAGCAGAAAGGGAAACTTCCAGACCGCTGGAGCTGGAGTGACAACAGGAGGAATCCACACACTTCTCCTGTGGTGTTAGCTGTGGAGCTCTAACTTCCAAAAGTGCCTGGAACAGTTGAAACTCAGATCTCAAAGGCCCGTTGGGAGCAAACAAAGATGAGAACCACCCACTCCCTCTGCAGAGGTGATGGGGCTGAAATGTGTTAATTAACAAAACACGGGGCGGGGTGGGGGGTGGGGCGCAAACGCAAAACAGAGCTCAGAAAGCTAGGCTGGAAAGGCAAGAACTGCAAGGTCCCCTACCTCTCCTCTGTTTCAGAGTGTCCGATGAGAGTCTCCTGTGGTCCTGGGGAAAGCTGAGAAGCTCTGATGAAGGCGGCCACTCAACCCGCCCATGTGAGCAGGCCCTGCCTGTGCTCAGAAGCTGCCCCAGTCAGATTTTCCAGCTGCACAACTGCAGCCAAGTCCCTGCCCATGCCTGAAGAATTTCCTGAACAGCATTCCCGTTCTTTTACTGCCTGCTTTGAAACCCTACTCTGCCTCTACTTCGATCCGGTTTTGTCAAGCCCAGCTACTGGGCTGTCTCCAGATAGCAATGGGAAACACGTGTGTGTCAAACACAGTCTTGCTTCCTTGCTATAGAGCTCATGGCGGCTCACTCACTGAAAGAAGGCTGCTTCTCCTCGAAACGACTTAGATTTCCCAATCATTCTCCTCACAGGCTTTGCTCTGGATACTAGATGCAATAGACAGTCATATCCCCTACGTCCTCCCCTCCCGCCCCCATTCAATGCTGTCTCTTTGTACCTTGCCTGTTCCACATGGAACTCCCTCACTGTTCAGGGTTTGCCCCCTGTGCTCTACTCTCTCTGGTCCTGATAATAAACTGAGTGCAGCTGAAAGATGTAAATTTTAGCTCCATCTCCCTCTCTGGCCTGTCCTAAACCTTTTCTTAAATTTTCACTTGCTGGAGAAGCAATATTTTTAGCATTTCCAGTTCCGTTCTTCTAAGTTGTCTTATCCACCTGATTCGTGGTGCATTTCTACAGCAACTAAAAATAATGCAATTATTTTTCTCAGACACTTCGGATACTTTTTACTCTAAAGCTGTGCGAGTGACATGGCACTGACTGTAACATTTTACACGCTGTGACAACTGTGTTAAAGTGACAGGAAAGAAAAGAACCTGCGACCAGAATGCACCCTACGTCGGCGCAGCTGTAATTTTCGTTTTCCTAGGTGGCATTTCCTCAAGATGTTCTGGGTACCTCCTGCTGTGTTTTGTGATCTACCTTTGACATTTTCTCTTTCCTATCATAAACCAGGAGAAAAATATGAAAACGCACAGGAGCTTCCCAATGGAAGACACCTATCTATATCTAACAAGCTAAAGTAAAGTTTTCAGGTTAATGTTTCAGAAAACAAGTTAAAGAGGAGCCTTTGGTGATAGGTTTTTGTTCTTCGTTTCTTCTTCCTCTTCCTCCTCCTCCTTCCTCCTCCTCCTTCACCTTAGCATGTAAATCACGTGCACCAGCAATACTTTTTTCTCTTTCTCTTTCTTTCCTTCTCTTCATTTTCCTTTGTTGTTTAGCCCTCCCACTTTCTTGTCAAAATTTTAAAACTGTTATTATATTCCAGACAGGGCTGCTGTAAACATTAGGACTTGTTGGGGTTTGGGCTAGCATCAAATTGTGGTGGACCGTTTCAGCACAATTAAGTTTTGGCTTTGGGATGTACTGTGGGCACTGGAGCAAGCATGTGTCCCTAGTTGTATCCAGGCATATGTGGTCAGACACACCCATACGTCTGAGGTCATGGTACAGCAATTATACAGTCAGAGAACTTGGAAGCTGCCCAATACAAATAGTCTCCAACATTCGTCTGATTTAGAGAAACCCAAGCCTAGGGACCTGAGATGATTCATCCAGAGTTGCAAAAACTGTTAATGCCACATCTCATGCTGGTTCAAGGCCTTATAGAGCCCTGTTCTGTGTGTTATCTCTACTATAGTCTGTTATGGGAAGGTGATATCACCTAGCTTTCAGGGGATCATTCTTCAGTCAGATCTAGGCAGAACCTTTCTTCTCCTCTAACTAGCTGTCCCATCTCTATGCTCTGGTCAACTTATTTAACCTCTGTGGACCTTGGTTTGATTTCTTAAACTGTGAATTGAAAATAATAATTGGATCTACTTTGTCAAAACTGTCACTGATTTATTGAGGTAATCCATATGATACATTTATGACAGTCCCTATAAATCATTTAAATTTCTGTGCTGTTTTAGTGGAGAAAAATCCAGACCATTTCTTTAAATAGAATTGTGTTCCTAGATATTTTCTATTGTCTAATAAAAGGAGATCAACTCAAACACAGGCAAGTTTAGTTGGAGCAATAAAGGAGTTATATATCTACTCCTCACTCCAGAACACTGGAGTCTTTATCCTCCAGGTTAACTCTTAGAAAAAGTAAATAGTGGACTCAAGGCTGCTGTGAGTCACATGAGGCAAGCCAAGTGCCATTTAGAGAATTAGATGTCCCCTTATCACTAAGAGCTCAGAACAGTCGTTCTATTAAGAGAAAGTCTTTGACAGATGCAATGCCCATGTTCAGAAACAGCTCTAGCCCCAAGGACCAACAACAACATGAAATCCCCATGCTGAGAAAGAAATCATTCAAAGAAAAAAGGTGCTACAAATCTTAAAGAATGGACATCTATTTGTGGGTTTTTACTGGCTTTATCTTAGAGGCAGTGGCACCCAATGCTTAATGAAGCCTCATTTAGCTTCCTCTGAGAAAATAAAAGATGAAGTTTAAGTGATTCTTAATTTTTAATAGTTTACAAAAGTCTAATTTATTAAAGACAGGACAACTCACTGGGGAAACAAGCTCACACAATTTTACTTTCTTGATTTTTATGTGTTGAGTTTTATGTATGAAAATAGAGTGGAGGCACCCAGTGTGACACCCAGTAAATGCTCAAATGTCCTAAGTTGCAGCTACTGTTTAATACTAGTGTTTGGTTTGCTAGGGGGATAGAGCTCATTTCTCAGTCTCCTTCTCTTACAACGTTTCATTCTCGTCAGTAGGATGAAATTGCTTGAATTGCCTTTGATTGCAGTAGAGAGAAGTCATTCAAATTACCCAAAAGGAACAGAGGGACAATGTACTAAATGAGCAACTGTAAGTTCGCATGCAGTCCTGAAAGCACGACAGGGCAAGGAGGGAGGAAGATGCTATCAATACTCTTTTCCTTCTCTTTCCTTATGCGTCTGTCATCTCTGTTCTCTGTACTTGGGAGCAAGGCATTCCCAGCTGCTTCTCTCTCATAGAGAAGAATCCAAGATCTTTTCCCAAAAGGGGCTCTACTCTACCAGGCCCATCTTGTTTCACAGAATTACTGCCAAACATACCTCTCTCCATAAGGATGGGATCATCATATTTGTCTCACTCAGTCCACTGGAAGCCTCAGGGAAAGGCTTCATTGGTTCCACACACATTAAATAGAATTAGCAAGGGATTAAGAAAAAAAATAAAAAGCACACTGAAGTGTGAGGCAAAGTCTTGTGAAATGGACGGGGGTAAGTGCTCTTTCTATGAAACCATGGGATCCTGAGTTCAAATCCCTAGAGTCCACATAAAAATTCAGGCATGGTCCCCATGTGTCTGTTATCCTAGTGCTTGGAGTTGGGTAGGGTGATTTCTCGGGCTTGTCGACAGCCAGCCAGAATAACTTCAGGTTGAGGTAGAAACCTGGTCTCAATGGAGTAAGAGAAAATAATAGAGAAGGACAATGAATAACATATTCCTATAGCCTCTACACACACACACACACACACACACACACACACACACACACACACACACACATACCAGAATATAAAAAAACAATAAAAAATAACTCTGACAGTCAATCTATGAAAACTCTAAAGGAGTAACAACATATGTTAACATCTTTCCCACGAAAGTCCTCTTGGTATGAATCAATATTTAGTCAAAAGATGAAAAGATAATTTATCATGTTAAGCCAAAATCAATTGAATTTAACTTAATTAAATTAATAGTAGATTATTGAGAGTGCAGCCTGATACCCTACTTCATTTGAGAGTTCATTTAACAAATAGTGCCCAGTAAGGAGTCACACTGTGTTGGGATCTTCGGAATAGACAGAGCGAATACAGGGCCACTTTCCAAGACAAGGGAACCAACAGACTTAGAAGAGAAACTTTTGTGTTAAAATTTGGGCCTACTTATGGCTCAGTGGCAAACAAATGCCCCACACATTGTGAGAATATCTTTATGGGCAAGACACAGCATCTCAGCTGAAGTCACTTCCAGTTTTGAAAATTTAGTTCTACACATCAAATATGGGGAATGCTTCTCAAGATCAGTTATTATCTTGAGAAGGGATTAGTACATACACGAATACAAACACCCCTCTAAAGCAACTTATCAGCATGGAGAAATGCTGGTACAGTTGAGCAGTCAATGCCATACAGTTTGTTTTTTTTTTCCCCCCTTTCACTATAAAACACTGGTCAATTCCTTGAAATTGCTTGTTGGTCCATAATTTCTCCTAATGTTATAGCTTACTGAAAGTAAACTCTTAAAGTACTACATTTTTATTTGGAAATAAAATTTATTGAACAATAAAAATGGTCCAGATTTCATAATAGTCAGAAATGAAAAAGATCCAAGTTTGAAAAGATCTCTCTCTCCCTCTCTCTCTTTTTAAAATAATATCAGTACTTTTTAGAACAAAACCCAACTGTTGAGTGCAGAAATTACAAATGAAGTATAAACCACATGAATAACATGGGTATTAACTAAGTCTAAGCCTGAGAAACCTGTGTCTTGGATCTGGGAGCTGACTCACTTGCTATACAAACCTGAGGACCTGAGTTCAGATCCCACTACCCACGTAAGAGTAGGACATGCTGTGCATGCCTGTAACCTCGGTGCTTACAGGAGTGGGAGAGGAAGGTAGAGACAGGTGAATCCTGGGGGTTAGCTGCTAGGAATCTAATTGAAATGTTGAGCTGGCAAGACTTAGTGAGAGACCCAATCTCAAAAAATAAGTAGAGAAATGATTGAGGAAGACATCCCAACATTAACCTCTGGCCCCTGCATGGCCAAAAGCACTTCTGTGATAAATGAGGTTTCCTGGCCACAGGCGCTAGAGGTTTAGGTTTATAGACTTGTGTTAGACTGTTCAGTCATTTGTTGTTGTTTAGTTTTTAAAAAATGGTTTAGATATTTATATTAATTTTATGTTGTTTGGTTTATGGTTTAGGTATTTTATGACTTTGTTTTTTATTTTAATTTAACTTATTTTTATTAATTTGTTTGTAATGTGGTTTGTGGTTTATTTGTGTTTTTTATATGATTTTTTTGTTGGTAGTTGGTTTGGTTTGTTTTTATTTTTTTATTTATTTTTATTTTTTTGTTTTTTTTAATGGTGTTTGTCATGGGCCAAAACACCTCTTTTATTTAAAGATTGATATTTACCCCATATAGAAAAAAAAAAAAACATTACACATCACATGTGCCTGTGTATTCATACATACACACACACACACACACACACACACACACACACACACACATACCTCACTCCTAAAGCTAGCCATTGTAAACTAAAACTATCAAATATAGAAAATTCATCACTTTTTATATTTCTTTGCATTTTTAAAAAGAATTTCAAACATGAGTATTGACATTTCTACGTCTCTCTCTCCCTTGCCAACTCCTTCCCTGTTCCTCTGACTCCCTTCCAAATTAATAAGCTCTTCTTTTTAAATTATTGTTATTGACACAAATTTATGTGTATATATATGTATATATATATGCTGAGTCCATGTGATGTACATATGTGTTTGCATTTAAAGTGGAGTGGATAATCTATCAGAATACTCATCCCTAGAGAACAATTTGTTCTTTTCTCCCAGGAGCTTCTTATTGTCTGTAGCATTTCATCAAGGGTGGGATCTTTTGAGAATTTTCTCATTCATGCTGACATGTCAACTAGTCCTTTCACTGGTGAATGGGCAATGAAAATGTGGTACAAATACACCATGGAATTCTTATCAGGTACAAAGTAAAACAAAATCATGAAATGTGCAAGTAAATGGGTAGAACTAGAACATACTATAGCAAATAAGGTTACTCAGACCCAGATATACAAATATCACTGTGAATTTTAAAGCACTTCATGGTTACTAGATACATGACAGAGACCATACTTGGTAAACTTATAATTCACAAGGAGTCTGAGATTAAATATTTGTTGCTTAAATGTCTACAACTTCCCTAATAATATATAAAACGAGCAATAAAAATATTCTCTATTATTTCATAGTCTATTTATAAAGAAAGAAACTTATTTAAAAAATCAAAAAATAAATCTCACAAGTGGTTGACTACAGAATTTCTTTGTTTGGGTTTGGAATTTGACAAACCTTGATTACTACCCTTCCAAAAAATATTTATCTGCACATCATGCTTACTGCAGCGTCATTCACGATAGTTGGATTATGGCATCAGTCTAGGTGCCTATCAACAGTCAGAAAGATAAAGAAAATGGGGCATTATTTAGCCATAGAAAAGAGCAGGAATCTATCGTTTGCAGTAATGTGTACAGAACTGTGGTCACTATCTTCTTAATAAGATGTGTGTGTAATTGAGACACTTTTATCCTGACCCATCATTATCAGTACTGGAAGCCCTCGTGTGATATTATAATTTGGTCTATTTTTGAGCTATCACATTTGTTGGTATTTATATGTGTTTAGGATATAAGTACATTTTGTTTGCAAGAGTCTATATTCAAACAACTAACATCTACTCTTAATTTCCCAAGGGCTTAATTATTACAATATAATCATATGACTTATTTTAAGGGTTATATTTGTAAGCTTGAATCAATCATTGCAACTATGTTTTTTAAAAGAATTCAATGAAATTTGATTTTTCCATAAGATATTAATCCGTGTTACTTCAAAGATTCCTTCCTTAAAGCTAATTGGATCCAGATGTCCAGAATCACTCATCTGGAATTTGCATCACTTCCTGTCCCTTTGTCTTTAGACACTTTCACACAGTAAGCACTTTACCATCTCAGCAAGCACTCAGACATCTCTCTGGTCTAGGCATCAGCCTCTTAAGGCTTGGCTCTTTACCCAATGTTGGTCTCATACTATGAACTGTTTTTCATTTCTCTTTGGATAGTATGGATTTTCCAACATTTGTATTGAACCAGCTATACTTTCCCTATTGTGAAGCCATGACATCATTGTTAGTTGATTGTCTTCCTTGAAGATTTATTTCTGGCTCTCTATTCTGTTCCATGGTCTACGTGTCTGTTTTAAATGTTAATACTATACAGTTTTGGCACAATAACCTTTGTAATAGAAGGTTCCTCTTCCTAAATATTGTGTTATGGGAGCTCGGAAGATGAATCAGTGGTTTAAGTACCTTCTTACAAGCATGAAGACCTGAGTTCAGTTTTCCAGCACCCACACATCAGGGTGCACACCTGGAATTCCAGTACTGGAGGTAGGTGCAGAAAGATCCTTGGGGTTTGCTGGCTAGCCAGCCTATCTTAGTTAGATCTGGGATGAGTGAGAGGCTGTCTCAAAAAAAAAAAAAAAAAAAAAAGAAAAAGAAAAAGAAACACACACACACACAGAGATAAAAGTATCTGGCCTTCACATACACACATATACACATGCAAATATACAGACAGACAGACAGATAGATAGATAGTTGGGTTCATTTATGGTTTTAAACAAATTTTAGAATTATGGTGGTGATATTTTATATTTAATAAAATCAACCTGGAATATCAGAGAATAGAATTACCCGTAGTCAAGCCATGAGGTTTAGAAAGTGGTGACCATGCCTTTAAACACATCACTGAGGAGACAGAGATCTTTCTGTATTTTTGTGAGTTCAAGAACTAACAACCAAACAGTAGTAGCTGACAGCTTTAATCCTAACTCTAGGATTATGATGCAGAGTTGAATCCAGAAGTGAAGTAACTTGTTAGGGAAGATATTTAAGGCAGGCATATGCAGACATTCAGGTGTTCTGTAGAAGTGACCAGCCAGTCAGAGGACCCTTCAAGATAGACAGCATTTACCCTGTTTGGCCTGAGAAGTTGACTGGGTAAGAATTGACTGTGGTCTGTTTCCTCTCTCTGATATTCCAACTTTCCCCCAATATCTGGCTCTGGATTTTCATTAAATACCAACTAGGATCTGTGCAATAGATTATCTTTCCTATTTCTTTAAAAAAAATTTATTAATCAGAAAGTTTTGATTCCTTCTAACAATGACAGCTTTCTGAGAACTCTGACCTTACTAGCTTGTATAAACATTCGGCTTCTAGATGTTTTTCATCAGGTGGAAAAGGTGGAAGGAGGGAAAAGAGAGGGGATAGGAAAGCAGTGGGAGAAAAAGAAAAGAGGTAAGAAGCAAGGAAGGAAGGAAGAAGGACAAGTAAATAAGAGGAAGAAGGGAACAGATCTTTACTTTCCTGTTTTGTGGCAGCATATGTAGACATGTACTTAAGTCAGCTGTGAACTAAATTGTGTTACTTTTATCTGTGTAGTATGTGGAGTTACTTTTTCCCACTTTTAATTTCCTTAATTTTAATTAACTCAGTAGTAAGAAGTTTCTGACCCATTTGGGCCGTTGGTCCAGACAAAACTCTCAATCGCTGTCCTGCAACTGCTTATAAAATAACTGAAAAAGAGACTTATATTAATTACAAGCTGTTTGGCTTATGGCTCAGGCTCATCACTTGCTAGCTTTTTCAACTTAACTCAACCCATTTTCATTAATCTGTGGATTGCCAGGTGGTTTATACCTTATGGTTTCTTTATATCTTGCTTCCATGAACAGCAGCTCACAGTGTGTTCCCTGATTCTGCCCTCCTTCCTCTTTATCTATGCTTGCAATTCCCACCTGCCTCTAAGCTGTTTTGCTATAGGCTGAAACAGTTCGCTTATTACCCAATGGTATTCACAGCATACAGAAAGACATCCCACATCACCAGTAGAGACTTACTGGGGAGTTTCAGATTTTGCACAGTGTTCCTCATTCATCTTCTATCAGTGATCACATCTTAAATTAAAATGACCAAATCATGTGCATCATAGGCTAGTGTCCACATAGCCAGCTCCAATGCCCGACTCATCTATCTTCTTTGTAGTGCTTCTTACTCTGTCACTGGATCCTGCCCAGAATTCTGTTCTAGGATGAAAGGCAAGTTGCTATTGGTCATTACTGTAGTCTTCCCTTACTGTTCTCAACCTTCAACTTTTAGTAATTATTGATCAGTTGCTTTTCCCAAATGATTCTTCATTTTGAATGAAGTTAGTTTAACTAATTTAAACAAATTTTCTGTTGTGTGGCTAAAATATGTGATGTTTTCCTTTATATTTCTATGCCATGCTATTGCTTAATTCTTACCAGTCATATCTAGCAGGAAAACATCTTTATCAGCCTTGATACTTGGGGGAGGGGCTCCGTCCTACCTCAATTGGATATGCAGAACTGAATTGACTCACCTTAGTATCCCTTGCCTTCTTTGGGGGGTGAGTTGGGGGAGGGGTGTAAGGGGAAAGCAGAGGCTAGCTGAGAACTGGGAGAGAGAGAAGTGGGTAGGGGAACTTTTTTTAAGTAAAAATTAAAAAAAAAAAAAGAAAATACTTTGGTTAAGAAAGATCTTCCCCTTGGGTAGTGCAGATATGGAATTCAATTCCTGGAGCTGAGATCCTGGATTATTTGGCCAGCCCTGTGATAAAGAGCTCAGATAACAAGATAACAATCAAAAGAGCTCATAAATCTTACTCCTGAGGACCAAGCTTGACTCAGAATCAGTGACTTATTTGTGCTTTTATAAGACATAAGGCTGGGCCTGTGCCCTGAAATTCAAAAATCTGGGAATATGGTTAAGCTGTTGCTGAACATTCAGCAGCCCAAGAAATGTTGATAAATTTCTCAAACAGGAGACCTCGATGAAATACACTTAGAAGGAAGGAAAACAAAAGATTATGTGCTATATCCATAACAATGGCAGGAAAGGTAGAAGAATGTGGTGGCCTTCAGAGCACTACAAAGACCAGGCATTTGCCAGGCACCTTTACCACATCTTCTCTTTCCAGCTTCCAATAGCCTGGAGACTTTATTGATAAAGAATATGAAATGTTAGGAGAACTGGAAAAAGAAGTTGACCTGAGTTACTGATCTAACACCTCAAATACAGGTGTGTTTACATGTCAAGTATTTACATATATTAATTGCTTATTATTAGCAACATCCAGAAAGCTGTCTGGATAGTTATAGGTAATGAAAAATTGCTTCCTCTTTTCTCTGCCTACCAGTCAAAAAGTAAGCCATAACCACTTTGAAATTAGTTTTCCTACCTACAGACTTGTGAGAAATAAATGTGCTAATGAAGCCACTAGATTTTGGGTTTTGTTACAGTATTCCAAAAGTGACTGAGACAATCTATTCTAAGTATAGAGGAGAAGAACAATTGGGAAGAGATGACCAAGAACTGCACGAAGGTGTTTCAAATTATATGTCTTAAGAGGGAGACAGAAACACATGAGTAACACTGGGTCAGTCCTTGGAAGCAAAAGTTACAATTTGTAAAATGATAGACAGGGACCACAAGCCAAAGTTGAATCAAGTGTATAGTGAAATTCTATATGTATAAAATGGATTTAGATGTCTACAATGGCCAAGTCAGGCTCAACGACATATCAGTTTGGTCAAATGATTGGTAAGAATATCTTTCCTATTATTATGAAAAAAGGCCTTTGTAGTTTTGATGGAGATTTTTAGAGATTATGGATATTTTACTAGTGTTAATTTTTCTAGTCCATGAACACAGGGTATCTTTTTACACATGTGTGTCATCTTAACCTTGTTTAAATCAGTGATCTACAGTTTTCAATGTACAAATCTTTTATGTCTGTGTGTTGGAATTCCTAGGACTCTGTTCTTTTTGACACAATTAAATATGAGAATTTGCTTCCCTTCTCTTCTTCCTTCCTTCCTTTTTAGGCATCTTATTGCTTGCTTGTCAAACTGCAATTGAGTTTTCTACTCTGAAGCTTTAGTGATTATGTTCAGTAGTTATACTAGTTTCCTGAAGGTGTCTTTGGGGTTTTCTATTTATACAACCATTTTATCCACAGAGATAAATTTCTTCTTTTCTGATTTGCACCCTAGTTTTTGTTGTTGCTATTGTTGTTGTTTTTATAACCACTCTAGCTAGGAACCTTAACCAACAGGGAGCTAAAATATTTAAGGAACTTACACTGTTTGATAAGAACTCCTCCAAACAACCCTCCTCCCCACAAATGAGTGAAGGACTTGAACAGAAATATGTCTAAAGTAGACAAATAACCAACAGATACATTAAAACATGTACTATATCACTAGCCCCCCGGAAAGTGCAACTGAAAATCACAATGAGATTCCACTTTCCACCTACTAGAAAGGGAGTCGACCAGCAAAAAGACAAAAGTTAACGCTGGAGTACCAACGGAAGCCTGTGCATGCTGGTGGAGGATGTAGATGACACGGTCATTGTGTAGGACAGCAAAAAGAATGGCACAAATCCATCACTCCCAGACCTGTGTATACATCTAAGGAAAAATCAAATCAGGACTTTCAAGAGATGCTTGAACACCCAGGTTATTCAAAGCATCATTCACTACAGCCCAGATTAGATGGATAGACAAATGACTTGAATAAGCATTCCTCAAAGACTCCTGAGTTAGTTTTGATCTCCGTCATATAGTACCATTTAACGGTGATAGAGCTTTTAAGATGTAGGGCCTAATGGAAGGAAGTTAGGTCACTGGTAGTCTCAAATGGGATTCTGGGATGCGAGCTTCTTCCTTTCTTGGTCTTTGTCTCTATTTTGCTTGCTGGCTGCCTTGAGGTAAACAGCCTCATCCTTTACCTTGGATTCTCACCATGATATACTACTTCACCACAGACTCAAAGCATGTGCGGAAATAAATAATGGATTAAAGCCAACCCAGTCGAGGAAGTGTACACCTGCAGCTGAACACTTTAAAAGATGAAGCAGGGGCTTGAACCCATGAATTCAATAGTAGACTCGGCAATATAGGAAGACTCTGTCATTAAAAAACAAGAAACCAAAGCACAAAATGTCAGTAAAGAAACCTTTCCTGATTTTACCTAAGTATCACAAGTATTTTGTCACACTAGCAAAGTGGGTATTACACTAATTGTTACATGATAAAAGAAGAAAAGAGCGAGCTGGAATTTATCTACAGAAGTGGTGTCTATAGTGAGCGCTCTGGAGGATTACAGAGTTTAATATAAAACGGTGCTTATAGAGTAGTTAATTTTAACTCAAATAAGTTAATTATTTTTTTTTATTTACTTTGTTTTATTTTACATTTTATCCCTGAATACGCAGAGCTTTTCATTCCTCAAATCTCATTTCCCACAATTGTTCTCAGATCCTGGAATTTTGTTTTTCAGAAAATTTGGCTTTATTAGATCTTATAATTTGTAACTAAAATTGGAGGCATAGAGCCTTTCTTTATCAACATAATATTTACATATAGCAAATGTAGCCAATGGTTAATCAATGCCTAGTGTGTCCTAGGTATGTTAATTACAGCATCTGGCTTTGCAAAGTCTCATATGGGGCCAACTTAACGGTTGGCACAATTTTCTCTACAAACAAGATAATGAATATGTTAGGTTTCCAAGCTATGAAGTCTCTCTCATAATCACCATATTCAACCATTACAGCATTTAAGCACCTGGAAATAAAACATAAATGAACAGCATGCCTTGTTCTAATGTAATTGTATCTATAAACACCTACATTTGAATTCCATATATTTCATGTCATAAAATATTATTGTGCCAACCCTTGATGTTTTATTTCAGTTACTGAAATGTGTGAATATCATTCTTTTTAAAAATTTTATTTTTTCTTCATAGTTTTATTTTTTGGATTATGTGTATTTTTCTCCATTTGTGTGTTGTGGAGGGGTACATATACATGCAGTTAACCACAGAGCCAGAAGAAAGGTTAGGATCCCCAGGAAGTGAAGTTATAGGTGGTTGTGAGCTGCCCAACATGGATGGGTTCCAGGAATTATCTCAGAGTTCTGTTAAATATGGGATCATTTCCCCCTGACCCTGAAAAAAATGATAGAAATCTATATTATTTTTCCTGAGGACTCTATTTTTCCAGTTTCTAAGTCAACAAAATATTTGAGATGGAGAACTGAACTCAGAGGGGCTTAGTTACCAGTCAGAAGCTATCAATACAGTTGGCCATGCTGCAGCTTCACTTCTGTGTTTTGTCCATGTGCCCTCCTCTATGTGAACATTTATAATCAGTGCAAAGGCTGTAATCTTCCTAGTGGATTAGGCTCAAGCTGAAATATTTCTTCTGTAGCCTAACATTTACTGCACTGACAGACTAATGTCTTCAGTGGGACTGTTATCTCATTTGGAAGAATAGTAATTTTGGTAAATCAAAACCAATAAATTATACTTGTATTTATTTATTGATTGATCCAAAAAATAAAAAATATGTAATATTTCTTAACGTTACTAATACACTCCAAAATAAAAATAGTCTTTTATGATCATATCATTTTTGTTGTTAAATCTTGTCCAGAATACTGAAGCCAACCATTTCTAGAAAATAAAAAGTGGAAAAAAATGGAGTGTTATAAAAAGATTTAGAGATTGAGGTTCCTTTTAGTATCTTCTTATATACCTAGAGATGGAGGTTCACAAGCCCTCTTCCCTCCACGCTAGAAAATTGATAAGTTTGTTCTTGTACAAGCCTTGTACAGAGAACCAGAGCTGTGAGTTGATGAGTGCAATGGTCCTGTCATTTCCAGAAGAGAATTTCAACCAATCTTCCCCAAACTCTGGCTCTTACAATCTATTAACACTACTTCTACAATGTTCTATGGTCCTTGTGAAGAGGGAGTATAATAAAGATGTCTTGTTTACGTTTTGAGTAGTTGTGATTCTCTCTATTAACAGCTGTTCCCTGCACGAAGAAGCTTCCCTGAGAAAAACTAAAAACTATACTTCACAATTTTGCTAGAGGAAGAGAAGCAAGTTTTTTCCAAAGGTGTAGTCTCTGCTAGGTGAGTCATGTTCCAGGAGTTGCCTGCATATCTACATGTGTATAGATGACAATTTATAAGTTTGGACTTAGTTGGTTAATTTAAAAAATGACATGAAGCCTGAAGGGAGACATGGAGAGAGCTGAAAAGAGTTAAAGTAGAAGGGGATGATGAGTATCAGTTAAATACACTTCAAGCGCTATGAAAATTTTAAGGAAATGAGTATACACTTTTTTTAAAATTATCATTGGCTCTTCTATGGTATAAGAAAAATGTCAAAGAATTATGATGCATTTTATATTTTTATAACTATTATGAATGAGTTACTAATAATTATTTGTTAAATGGGTATAAGGCTAGTCTACAAACCTTCAAATTATAAAGAAAGGAGAGAAAGGGGGAAAGAAAGAGGAAGAGGAAGAATACCAAGTCTATATTTAAAGCATAAACTTCTCCCCTTCATCTTTGGTTTTGATTTAGTAATTTCCTTTCTTCATGGTCTACTAAAAGCCAAAATATTAAATAAAAAATTCTAGAAATAGGTAGTACTTAGGTCATATATTACATGTAATTCTGAGAAGTAGGATAAAATTTCATGCTGTTTATTATCCATTGTATTTTGTTATTGTGGATATCTTGCCATTCCTATTTGTATATTGAACTTCGTCATGGATATGCATAAGTAGGAAAGAGCACAGTGTGAATAGAGTTTGATATTATTCATGCTTCCAGGCATGCCCTCCAGAAGGTAAGGTGTGTATTGAGGACACACTACTAAGAGGAAATGAGTGGGGAAAAATGTCAGAAAAATCAAAATCAATTCATGGTGGAAGATAATAACTGTCCAGGGTTTTGTATTCAAATGAAATTGCTTGACTTAAAAATAAAGATATGAAGGGAAATGATTAGTGAGAATTCAATGCTAAAACTAAACAAGGCATTTTTATCACTCTATCTAAAGATCAGGAATCATTAAAGAAGAAGTGGAGCAAAGACTGTAAGAGTTGGGAAATGGGGAGAAGGGTTGTGAACTGTCCCTGGGCCTGACACAGCGGATGCAGTCATCACCTCACTGCTGCAGTGGCTGCTGGTAGTTCTAAACAGGACTGGGCCTATCAACAGTTAATCAAGGCTCCAGGAGGACCCCACAGGGTACTTCTCCTTTCTGATAAATTATTATGTACAGATGGATTCTGGAGCAGAGGCACTTTTTGTCTTAAGTGTACCTGCAGAGGCATCATCCATTTGGCTTCAATGGAGAGCTCAAAACCCACTGTCACATGCATGGACAATGCTGTTAGGGAAAAAAACCAAAACAACCCATGAAACTGTGAAAGGAACTTACAGGGTATGGGCTGTGTGGGTGAAAGTGAAATTAGAGAAAGTGTCGGGGGGTGGGGGGGGCACAGGAACTAGAGTGCACTATGTCCAAAGAAAATCCAATAAAAGTTACATACATAAAAAATATTAGTTATACCAGCAGAGTCTGTAAGCAAAATGGAACTATACAATTTTCTTACTGGGTTGTACTCTTAGTGATGATAAATAAGATACTGATAACAATTCCAATTAATTTTCTCCAGCTAGTTCTTCACTTCCTATCATGTTAAGTATTATTCTTGTGTTATGTAATCTTTAAAAAAGCCCTCTGATTTAAACATTGAACTTCATTCTGTTTCTATGGGAGGAAACTGAGGTACAGAAAGGTTAAACCCATAGCCCAAATCACATATTGGAATAGTGGATAAGAGACAAGAGTCCAATTTAGCTCAGGCCTAGCTGATAACACAATCTGTATATTTAATTACTATGTGAGACAGCTTCTCATTCCTATTAATGAATATAAAATTGAAGTAGAGTGGTGTCATGATTTAAAATTTTATATAAGTAATGACCTAATGGAATTTTAATAGCACTTTATAATCTATAAAATGCATTTTCACAGGCAATGTTTCACTTGATTTCAACATCCCCGTATGGTACTTTAGGGTTATCTTTCTGCAGGTTATGAAAAAAGAAAGCATATTCAAACAAGGCAAATTATTCATTGGAGATTACAGGACTGACCGATGTTTACTATGTATCTAGGAACATGTATTGTTCACTATACAAATGTATACAAGTAATCCCTTCCCAACATCAATGTATACAGTTGAAAAGTGGGATCAGAATTCTAACTTCCCAGACCTATGGTCAACATGCAGTCAACCTACATGTATACAATCATGAATGGAATTCTACAAAATTACAACACATCTCAGGAACAGTCTTGAAAGTGTAGTGAGGTTTTAAACTCTTTTCATACCCAGAGGAAATCTGGATGATTAGCTATCCCTGTTGGAGTTTGCTTTTCTGTTGCTGTAATAAACATCATCAGTGAGAGCAACTTGGTGAGGAAAGGGCTTATTTTATTTTATGGGTTACAGTTCATCATTGAGTGAAGCTACAATAGGACGCAAGTCAGGAGTTTGAATCAGAGACCATGAAGGGGCGTGTTTACAGGCTTGCTTCTAGATTCATGTTTATATAACATTTTAAACCTCAGGTACACAGTGAGCTGGGCCTTCCTATGTCAGTCAGCAATCGAGAAAATGCCACCCCACCACCAAATGTCCACAGATAAATCTGATAGAAGTAATTGCTTATTTGAGGTTCCCTGTGCTTAGTTGTTTGAAGTTGACAACCAAGAGAAGCCATCACAACTCTTAGGTCTGACTTGCTCTTGTCAAGTAATCACCAAACACAGAGTTGAACAGAGACCCAGTTTGTCAGTTCTGATGGATCAGAGCTGTTTTCAGCTTAGAACGGTGTTTTCCAACTTCCTGTGAAAGCAAAGACACTGACTGATGGTTAAATCAGTCAGCTTAAATTAACAAACAAGAAGAGATCTTTGCTGTGTGAAATAGTGAAGCACATTTTCCTGCATAAAACAGCTATATAACATCTTTTCTTCTGTGCAGATCTCTGTCAGTCAGTCTGTCTGTCTGTCAATCTATCTATCTATCTATCTATCTATCTATCTATCTATCTATCCATTTTTATCTAATCTGCATCTCTCTACTTCTATTTATGTAGCAATTGTATCTGTCTATATTGTCTAAGTATATCTATCTCTTCTATCATTCTATATCTGTCTGCCTCCTTATCTATACTACTTCCCTTCCTGCCTTTCCTACCATTATATAGTTATTTGACTACATCTTTATCTAAATCTACCTATCTACCCTATATCTACCTATCTAAAATATCTCATCTATCTATCTATCTATCTATCTATCTATCTATCTATCTATCTATCTATCTATCTATCTATAGAATATATCCAACTGGGTCATCTTTTAAGGTCACCATAGAATTCTCTGTTCTAAATTTCTATAATCTGTGATTGTAAGGAACATATTTTCCCATTTTATGTTCTTTAAAAAAATTGCTTCTACATATTTGCATCATCATATTTTTGGAAATAATTAGATCTCTATTCCATGTAATGCAGGAAAAAATAGATACTTTGAAATATACAGGCCCACAGTTAATAGTAGACAAGATTAAACCACCTTCTGCTTGTTCTCAGCAACCTTACTGCCATAAGGCGACAACAAGTCTTTCATGGTGTTGCTTAAGGATCTAGCCTGGAGAAAATTCATATGAAGTGCCAGACTTTAACACCACAGGGAAGCTATTCTCAAGCACGGAGAGAAAGGTAGCAGGTGTCAGAGCTATAAATAAAGAAAACCACTTCTTAGAGAAAACACTTTATAGCTAGTACAGCACTAGGTAACTAAGACACCGACTCATCTCAAGTCTTACCTTTACAATCTTAGTTTATCTCTAACATATTCACTTTGCAAGTTCCTTGGGCTTTTGCTAATTCTGTTTCCAGAAGGGCAGTTCCTCAGTTTCCTCTCTCTGCTCCACCTTACCTGGAAGCCCAAACAGGACTTTTCTCCTGGAAGTTTCTTCTCTAACCACTGACTTACATCTTTTGTCCCCTTGTTTGCTTAATTAAGAGCCTCTTAATACAGGGGCTACAGAAACTGTCCCGTGTTTTAGAGCAACTGCTGCTTTTGTAGAAGACACAGGTCTTGTAGAAGACCTGGGTTCTGATCCCAGAACTTGTACAAGTGGCTCAGAACATCTGTAACTCAAGTTCTGGGGGATCAAATGTTCTCTTCTGGCCTCCACAGGCACCAGGCATGCACATGGTGCACAGATATGCGTGCAGGCAAACACTTAAACACACAAAATTAGAAACACTTTAATTAAAAGACCCAATTGCACACAGAATTACAAGTGACTAATGTCCTGTGAGTTTATTATGTTTGAGTCACTTGCTATGAAATAGAATTTTCAGGAGAGATGTAACATCATCACTCTCACATTTTAATGATCGAGTACACAATGTTTGAAACATATGTTCTCCCAAAACTTATCCATTCACAATTTTTAATGAGAAAACACAGAGAGAAATCTGGAAAGATCATAGAGTCAAAAGTACTAGAAAACTTTCTTCCCACCTAAATTTTGGTTTTTCTGACAGAATGTCAGATGTAAATATTTTATAGTTATCATAAGCTTATAAGTACCAAAAGAAGAGCCAGATAATAAACCATTCTTAAATTTAGTCAGTTTTAGTTAATTATACAATAGTAGACAACCATTCCACAAACTCATTGTTGCCTTGGAGCTGCGTATGTGCTTTTGTACAGTTTACAGGAGCTAAGGATGGTGAAGAGGACCTTGACTTCCAGATTATCAAGATATCTCTGACTACTTCTGATCTCAGAGAGGCAACAGCAGCTGATGCACCTGCCTCAGTGTTGGAATCCCTACATCTAACTAAGGTCACTTCCAAGGGACTTACAGGGCCAGTGTTTCTTCTGCTTTAAGTTTTTTCCTACTTGTAGGATACAGGAATTGAAGACTATAGCACTCATCAGCAACTGTGCATACATGGAGAAAAGGAAAGCCACTATACATGTTCAGTGAGAGCTGTGAGTTTCCAAAAAGAACTTACATTGATACTTGAGATTAATCCTTAGTTCTCAAATTTCTCATTATAATACAAAGGAACAAACTAAAACAACCAACTATTTCAGCAAAAAACTTCTTTACACAATGGGAAGAGGGGCAATCCAGTTTTCAGAGTTACGTGTGATTCAGGCATCTGTTTCTCAACAGAATGATTATAAGGCACACATCAAATAGGGACTCTTAACCTATTCCAAAGGATAAGTCAATAAACAAGATATCATTGTTAACAAATATCTCATGACAGGTCTATTAGATAAAGACTTTAAAAACTGATTTTAAAAATACAGGGAAAGATAAAAGACAAGGATAACAAAATCTGTATGAAAAAGAAAATAACTACAAAACACAGAAGATTTCAAATTAAACCAACATGAAATTGTGGAACTTAAAAGCATAATAGTTGAAATGAAATATTCCTTTATGGGATTCAATGACAGATTTGAGCAGGCAGAGGAAAGCCTCAGCACATTTGATAAAATACGATAGTAGAAAGTATCAGCTTATTTCTAGTTAAATAGGAAAAAATTGATAAATCTTATGGAACCTCAAGAGAGAAAACTGGGCATCACAATTAGAAGAATGAAATGTGCCTCTTGGTATTGAATTCCGTAAAGAAAAATTAATACCAAATGTGTTAGAGGATTAAATGTAACCAAGACTGTACAACTCCTGGCAATACAGAATGTATACAGAACACCTAAAACACAATACCACCAAGTAAGGAGATTTTAAAGGGTGCAAATATTTTATTAAACACGTCTCCAAAGAAGACACACAAATGACCAGCTATCATCCTTTAAAAGCTGCTAAGTATCATTAATGATTAGAGAGATTCAAATCAAAATGACAAGAAGTTGTCTCAGCTCCTTGGAGGGTGATTACAAAAGACAAGTATTGGTTAGGATGTACTATTAGTGCTTAATTTGTACACTTTGTGTTCACTGATAGAAATACAAAATGGTGCACATACTGTGGAAGGGAGCATGGCAGTTCTCTCCCTTAACGTTAAAACAAGGAATAATGACTTGCTCCAGAAATTCCTTTTCAGAGTGTGTGGTTAAATGTATAAGTGAAAACAGTTTCAAGGAGATAACTGTATGCTAATGTCCACAGCATTATTTACAGTAACAAGAATGTCGATATGACCCAGTGTCTATCAAAAAGTAAGTGGATAAGAAATTGTAGAAATTAATTAACAAAAATATTTAAATAGGCCGCACTATGTGAGAACTATAGGACATTTGGATGATTGAAATGAAGCAGTCACAAATACATATAGCTCGACTCATGAGGTGCTACATAGTCAAAATCATAGAAACAGAAATTAGGAAAGTGGTTATCAGAACCAGGGGAAGTAGAAGAATCATCATTAATGGGTACAGACCTTGAGATGTTCGAGATGAAGAGAGGTAAATGGAGGTAACAGTTACTCAACATGAATGGACACAATATTGCTTAGATGTACACTTAATGGTTAAGATAGAACCCAAAAAACATTGTCTTTCATGAAACAAGTCATACCCTGAAGAAAGCCACCACAGGATTTCTCTTACAAGTGCAAGCTCAAACAACTGAGATGGAGGCAGAGTCGATTAGAGGCTGCCAGGTGAGGGATACCTCAGGATTGGGTGGACAGTGGCTATGGCATATCAAATATCACTTAGGCAAGCTGTAGTGCCACTCTGTCATTATCTTAGAAAGACATTGTTTCCTCAGATTCTTCAAGCCGACTTAAGTACTTTTACTCTAAATTAGGAAATAAGATACTAGGTATGATAATAACACTTCCAACAATGTGTTTTAGTAAATCCCCGTACCCCTCTTCTGTCTTCTTCCCCTGTATCCCCAATGCCCCTGGTAATCTCCTTCCCAATCCCTTTCAGTGGACTTTCCTCTTTCACAAGTCCCTTCACCTGACCCCATTCTTCCTTATCATCGATTTATGCCCTCTGTTGGCTTCTTTTCCAGTTTTTCAAACTTTACCTACACTTACATCCACACAGGCTGAGAGCCACATATGTGTAAGAACATGTGACTTTGAATTTGAGTAACCTTACTAAATATTCTACTATCCTCAACTCATCCCTTTCCCCACAATTTTCACTTTTCTTCACCTTAGAGTAAAACCCCATTGTGTATGTGTATCATTTATTTTTCTTATCCACTTATCAGGTGCTGAACATCTAGGCTATTTTCATTTCTGTGTTATCATGGACAGAACAGTGATAAACATTGTGTGTAAATGTCTTGATAGTAAGGTATGGAGTCCTTTAGGTATATGCCCAGGAATGTTACCATTAACAGATTATTCTTCATGACTAATGTTTTGTAGCAAGGCTTCTTAAACTTTTCCCGCTTGCAATTCCCTTTGGCATGAGAAATTTTTACATGATTGTAGATGTATAGGTATGTAAAATAAGTAGAAAGACACTGATAATAAATTATAAAAGAAATAATTTTAAAACAATTTCCTGTTATACATTGAGTTTTTCGATTATAAAAGATAAAAGCAAATATTCATGCTGAGTTGGATCTGCAACAACCCCAAAATACTTATTTGGCAGTTAGATTCTGAGAATGATGATAGAATAATATTAGGACTTTTTTTTGTAGTTCAAATATCAAATTTGTGTAAGAGCAGAAAACTCATGTACAGTAAAAACACTTAGGTTTTCTAATAAACAAAAGTCTTGAATCTGATATGGAGTTTGTCAGACAGACTTTACTGGTGTTGTATGGTATGATGCCACAAAGTGTACATGTTGAATGCACAGAACAAATCTGCAATGACTCACACAATGTAACATGGGTAAACACTGCCAGAAATACTACAGATTCATTATGCATTTGATTTTGAATTATTTTTTGGTCATTGTAATTCAGAAACATTTTGCTATTTTTAAGTTTCTGAAACTAACCATACCAAGTACTATGATCCCATGAGGCAACACAACAGTACAGAGCACATTTTTAGAAAAACCCCACTGCAGAAGAAATAAAGCAAGTTAATAAGGATTCTCAGTTTTAATCATTGTAACCTGATCAACTAATGTGTCTCATATCAATAATGTGCCCAATCCTGCACTAGGAGATCACAGAAACAAATACATATTTCTACCTTTTATCATTTCTACATTATAAAAATTGATGTAAAAAAGGGGGGGGGGCAGGGTCAAAAAAGTGTGTCTGATGAGGCCAGCCTGCAAAGGCAGGGGATAACATTCCTATAGTCAAAACTTAAGCACAATACAAATTTCTTGAGGCAAAAGTTGGGTGTCTGGTAAAGTCATGGGAAAAAGTGAACTGAAGACAAAGACACTTTCATTTTAAAGCCCCAACTTATCTTAGACTCATCTCTAGGGAAGAACCGAGGATGCTTATTTTGAACTTGAGGCTCACAAAGCTCTGTGAGCTTGCCATTTTATGCTCTTCACTGAGCTGACAGTTCAGTTCAGCCTCAATAATAAAAAGTCTTGTGTTTTTCTCTTGGATAAAACCTGAAGATAACAATGTTCTTGGGGACACTGCATAACACTGCTTGTAGAATACAAGCATTCAGAATACAGAACAGAGACCAGAAAGGCTGATAAATGAAATTCAATTCGGGTAGGCAAAGAAATGCTTTTTCCATTTGTAACATCTAGTTGGAAACAGAAAAGATTAACTGCAGAAAGGTAAATGGCCAACATTTTATATGGCAAGTAAAAGACTCAGAAATTTTGGCTTCTGTGAATTTTTGACAACTTTTCACATACTCAAGAGAGAGAGAGAGAGAGACAGAGACAGAGAGAGAGAGACAGACAGAGAGAGAGAGAGAGAGAGAGAGAGAGAGAGAGAGAGAGAGAGAGAGAAAGAGAGAGAGAGAATGAATCTGGTGTCAAAAAACTCCCAGGAGTTACACCCAAACATTTTCATGCTAGTTTCAGTTAGTTTAACTTTTCTGTGTAGTTTTGCATCTGAAAGTTGTTCTGAAGCTCTTGTAGCTTGCCCTCTGTTTCTATGCTAAAGACCATGGTTCAAGCAACTTGGGGAGGAAGAGACTTATTTCATCTTCTAGCTTACCCTCTATCATTAGGGAAGTCAGGGAAAAAAACTCAAGCAGGAACTTAGGGGCAGGGATAGAAGCCAAAGCCATGCTCACTGGCTTGTTCCTTATGCCTTGCTCAGTTTGCTTTTTTAATACAACCCAGGATCATCTGCCAAGGAGTGGCAATACCCACAGTAGGCTGGGTCCCTCCACATTAATCCTTAATCAAGAGAATGCTACACACTTGCTCAAAGTTCAATCTAATGGAATGATTTCTGAATTAATATCATGTCTTCCCAGATACACTGTTTTGTGTAAAATTAACAAAAACTAACCAGAACAGAAACACAAAACAAAGTTGCAAGATCCTGATGTAAAGAGTCTATGCTTTTGATTCTCATATAATACTTGGAGGATTTACTCTAGTTCTATGTGGGCATACACATAGAGAGTACAAACATTACTCTACGTGTGCTTGGTGCAGTGATTTGCACTTTACACACAATACTAATGGAGGAAATGCATGTATGTGAGGTTCAGACAAATGTCCATGTCCTTCCCAAAGCATGTTGAAATTTAATCACCAATGAAAACTATCATAGAGTGAAATGTTCCAGAGTGGGGAGTAGTCTCATGCCACTCTCTGTCTCTTCACCTTTCCATCACTTGATGATCTAGGAAAACATCTCTGGCCATTGTGGGCAACCTGATATGTGAGTCTCCATACTCTAGAACTATAAACTATCTTCTACATACAAATTACCTTTATTAAGGTGTTCTGTTCCAAGAGCATAAAGAAACAGTTACAGTATATCCCTGTGTTTTTTTTTTTTTTATTGTATATGAAAGTCCTTTCCTACCATGCTAGAGCAGAAAAGTCATAAGACAAATTCTAACTCAAGGAGCCTCTTCTGTCTGTCTGTCTGTCTATCCACCCACTCCTGCATCCCGCCATCCATCCTTCCTTGTTCTTCTTTTCACAATCAGTATTCAGTATGTTATATGAGATATAGGCACTTTATCCTAAGACAGGCACGTCTTATGTGGCACACAGATTTTCTTAACTGTATGTGGAGGAAAGTGTTCTGTGCATGTTGAAACTATGCCAAGCTAAGTGGTGACATCCAGTAATTCAAGTGTTGTTATCGACATTCTCAATTTATACTGGGTTTATAAGCATGCAAGCTGATAAACTGAGATGTACAAACCTATAAACCGTGCATACACATATATGTATGCATAAACACAAGTACATAATGTATATGTACATAGAGGTAAATATTTATATGCATGAATATTTTCCTTTTTCAGATATGGAGCTACATTTTAAGGAAGCTAACATGTTTAAAGCTACAGACTTGGTAATATCGAAAATCCTGAGCCAAACCTATATGACTGAGATGCATCTCCACCATTGCCCTTCCTGCCTGCTTTTTTTGTCACAGCTCTTTATTTCTGCCAAACAGCTTTTAATTCTTACAATTTCTTCTTGTTTCCTTTCTTCATTGTTTCTCTCCTTTTTAGCCATCTTGTGATGATTAATATTCATGATTAACTTCACTGAATTTGTAATCAAACAGGACATATCTAGGTGTTGCTCAGAAGATTTAACTGAGGTAGGAAGGCCCTAACAAGGGCATTCTTATCCCACAAGGGAAAAGGATTCAGTCAGTTGCGCAGCAGTTTTCTTCCCTACGCTTCCTAGTTGTAGACACCAGGTGACCAGTTACCTCAAAACTCTGCCTTGCCTTACCCCCACATTGAACTGTATAACTAGGGACTGCTCAAGAATTTCATAAGATGCTCCAATGGGGTTCCCCAAATTAGGATAATTTAAATATTTTTTTATGTGTGGTAGTAGATATAACAAATATTATTCCATACTTTGTTATTAACAGTTTTTGTTAGTGTTTGTGAATTTAATGTATGACTCATAACGAATCTTTGTCCACTAACACACAGAGAGCTAAAAGGTTGGACACTCCTGCCTTAGACCATCAACAAAAACAAACAACAAAAACAACAACAAAAAAACCTCTTGGCTTTCTTAAGTTGACTTCTGGGCACTTTGTCACAGCATGTGAGGAAGGCAGCTAATATGCTTCTAACTACATCTCTTCACCATTTGCCTCCTTTGAGTCATGATTTTTAGTGAGAATTTAAAGACCATTTGCATCAGTGCCACATTTGGTCCAGAAGGTATCTCCTGGGCACTAATCCAGTTTGGCTGAGGAAGAAAAATGTTAGTATGATTCTCTCAGAATACTCATTGCACACAATTCTGTAAGCATTTTCTCTATACTGACATTTTTTTTCTACAGGGAAGCTCCTTAAGCAGAAAGGTAAACTACTCAAAATTGCTTTAGGAAGTCCCTAAAACTGATCAGATTCACTAGGCCCCTCCTTGCCAGAGTAAGCAATAGGAAAAGAGCTGAAAAGAAGAATGGCAGACAAGCCAAGCTAAAAAAACAAACAAACAAACAAACCTTTGATACCAAGCCTGCTGCCTGGAAAAAAACAAAGAACAGCTAAGGTTCCTGAAAGAGTTTTAGACCAACTGTCCAGAACAAATCCCTTTCCCTTTCCACCTCCCCTGTTCCCTTCCCCTTCTCCCTCATCCTCATCTCCTGTCTTTGTCTCTTATTTCTTACCCTCTGCCCAGCCCCCCTCCCCTTGGGGGGGCAAATAAATCTCCTTTGTGCTGAGAATTTGGTCTTGGGGATCCTGAGTTGATACTGTTCCCTTTCACCTGGCCCATGATTGATCAAAATTAATGAAAAACACTGTCTCAAGCAAGCAAGAAAACAAGTAAAGGGGTCCAGTGGCATATTGGATAAGGTGCTACCAAGACTGAAATTTTGAATTTAATCTCTAGAATCAGCATGGTAGAAGGAGGAAACATATTCCTTCAAGATGTCATCTGACCTCTACAAGCTTGGTCACCCATGCCCTCTGCCTACAAAATAATAGACAGACAGATGGACAGATAGAATACTAAAAATATGGAAGGTTCATGAGGTACAACATTTGAGGTTGTTTTCTCTCTCTCTCTCTCTCTCTCTCTCTCTCTCTCTCTCTCTCTCTCTCTCACACACACACACACACACACACATACACATACATATGCATACCAGAGCAGAGGGGTACTCAAGTCACTATGAAAGCCAGTGTGTATAAGCTAAACACACACCTCTTCATGCACCCATGCGTCCTCCATTTTACTTATCACTTATTTCTACTACAAGTCACACAAGTTTTATCTCTTGGTTTTGTGCGTTTGTCTTATACTGACCCCATAAAAACAGAGAATATCTTATCTTTTATTTTCTTTGGTATGTCTGCTCATTAGCTTCTAGAGCATGATAAACACATGTTACATAAACTCATGCAACAAAATGGTGCAATCCTATACCCAGTTTCCTCCATGTTACCATCTCCCTACCTGGGAGCCATCCATAACTGGTCATGGTTCAGAGCTCTAAACGTTCCCCTAATCATTTGTTAGCTCTTTTCTTCCAAATCACATGAAGGACTCTCAGGCCTTCACAAATATCATCTACCTTTATTCTTAATATTTTCTTGTTTTAAAATATTTTAGCTTAGACTTATTAAACTTTTTGCTCATTTTGCTAATAGCAAAGGCACAAACACATATATTAACACAGGATCAGGATCACCCACATTACTCTTTCCTTCCATAATCAGTCTTAATAGATCTTCAGGGTAATATTTCATATAAAGCAGTCATTCTTTGTGATCCAGCACTTTTTAGAACATGCCTAAGGTTGTTTCACAGTTAACACTTATTTGTTTTTTTTTTAATAGTAGACACTAAAATAATGATTAAAAAGTACAGTATAGTAAATATACAAATCAGTTACACAATAACTTATTAGTATTATCAAATGTGTACTGTGCAAAATTTCATGTTATACTTTCACATGACTGGTAGCACCCTGGGTTGTTTACATAAGCATTGCCAAATAAAACTTAGTAACTAAACAACTTCTCTGCTGCTTTGGGCTCTAGACCATTTTTAAGCTTTCTATGATGTTATATGGGTACATTTTACCCATGTTGGGCTGCCATTTGTAGTATGGGGTTTCTGGCCCAGACTTTTGGGCCTAACCGCAAGGTTTAGGACCCCCAAACCCTCTGACCCACAGTCCCACAGTCCCACAGAGACATACAGATGCTTTCAGTAGTTTTTGGCTGATCAGCCTCAGGTCCAGGCATATAACTTGCTAGGTCTGTACCCTTCATCTAACCCATGATTCTTGCTGTTCAGCCATGTGGCTTGGTACCTTTTATTAGAGCAGCATAGTTGTCCTCTGCTTCTTCTGGCTTCTCTCTGGTGTTCTGCTCTGTGCTTCCTGTTCTCAGAGTTCTATTAGTCTGGTAGCTCTGCCCACACTTCCTGCCTGCCTTTGGCCAATCAGCGCTTTTTATTAAACCAGTGGGTGGGACAATTATTTACCAACACAATCCCCTACACCACACCCGGTTTTCCCTGTGCTGGGATTAAAGGCATGAGTTATCACTCTCTGACTCTCCTGGCTTGACTGTGGGTGGATCTATTCTCTGATATTTCAGACTGATTTGATTAAATATATAACATATCACCACACATGACATTTTGTTACTAATTTTCTTTTACAGCTCCAACAGTTTTCCCACACATAGACATATTCATTCACTGATGTTGTCACAATGCCTTAAATTTTTTTAGGATCATCATTTACATTCAACTGACCTCTGTTTTGCATACTCTTTCTTGTTCTTATATATCATAAAGCCAATGAGAAGATATTATTCTCCGAATATGAAATCTGTCCCACTGCACACAGAGGTGTGTGTCAAGACTTAATCTTTAATTGGTGTTGTTGTTGAGGGGTGACTGAATCATGAAGTTGTTACTTCATTGGTCAATTTATAGTTGAAGAGGTTACTAGGAGGTGGAGCCTGGGTGAAGAAAGCAAATAACAGTGTCCATGTCCTTGAAGGGGTCTATTTGGTCAAAGAATTTTTCTCTGCTTCCTAGATGCCATGAGGTGAACACCCACCATAGCCCTTTCTGCCTTTGCATTCTTCCTCATGACAAGTCCAAAGGAATGGGGCTAGTGATCACAGATTCATGAGCCAAAATAAACTGTTCGCCTATTAAGGTTTTATTTGTATTTCATATGGACCTCAAAGAGTTAATACATCAGATTTAAAACTTTTAAGTGCAATTCAGGGATCTAAAGCCTGTCATAGTCATACTAGTGATTAAGTTCTTAAAATAGTACAGTAGAACAGAAGCCCAATATATATATATTTCTACTGGTAATATGATCCTAACCACCAATATGGAAGTTATTTTTCCATCCTCTCATTTCTATTTTTATGAACATCACCTGGACAGTCACTGATATTTTTGACCACATTCAATAAGATCCCGTGGCTATGAGAACTGGCTAAAATTTCATTTTACAATAATATATCATACTCATTAACATCCATGTCTGCAATTCTGGGTACTGTCTCAATCTCAAGATTAACCTCACTAGATTTTTTTTTCTCTAATGACTTTTCACACCAGTTAAGGCAGTGGAATGGGGAAAATACCTCATTATTAAAATCTCTCTGTATTTAAGAAAAACATGGGTACTTTTTTATGAGAAATAATTGAACCATGCTATTTTGAAAACATGTTATTATAGGGGAGTGTAGGAAAGAGGAAATGATGAGAATTCACAGATCCATATATCTTCCTGGTTTTTTTCCCCTACAGTTAAAAGTCTTAAAAAGTTTCTCATAGGTGATAACAGCTTCAAATACACCATGAAGGTTGCCATTAATACTAAGGCTTGGTGGCAATTTTAGAAAACAGTCTGTGAGAACATACTCTTCTAAAAAATGGTTGGAGTCTGAGTTGACCAAGGAGCTACTGTGGTTTGTATGAGAAATGCTCCCCACAACAACTCAACTCCATCAACAGTTGCTCTTCAGCTGGTGGTTCTGTTTGGGAAAGATCTAGAAACTTTGAGACTTAAGACCTTGCTGCAGGAAATAGGTGATTGGAGGCAGGCTTTGAGGTTGTATATCAAACTCTACTTCCTACTCTCTCTGTATCCTGTGTGCAGATGAATGTGAAAACCCAACTTCATGCTTCTGCTACTATGTCTTACCCACCATGATGGATTTTTTATCACCCCTGGAACTAGAGACAAGTAGGTCCTTTCTTCAATGTTTCTTTCTGTCAGGGTATTATAGTAACAGAAAAGTTATTATTCTTTAACAGCGAAAAGTAACTAATACAAGAGCATTTTTGAAAAGCATACACACACAGGTGTTTTCATGTGTGCACATACACACATATATGTTTTTTGCACATATACATACGTGTAGTATACATAACTATTATATATATGTCTTGCATCCACCCATCCATCTGTATATCTGTCTATCTATCTATCTATCTATCTATCTATCTATCTACCTATCTATCTATCTATCTATCTATCCTTTCTTTTATTTTTCCAAAATACAAGTAGATACATTAAGGACTATATACTAAGGTTAGTATATGCATTCTTCTTACTTGAGTTATATTGATAAAGAAGTTCACCTTGTTCGACAATTAGCATCCACAGTGTTTCTGAGTCTTCCTTTTGTAATGTTGAGAACTGCTCATACACTAAATTGTTTTGTCACAGTATTGTATTAATAGATAATATGAAGCTATTATCATTATAAACCCTCAAAGTATTTCTGATTACAAGTAACAATGTACAATTCAAACAGAAACTATAAAACCTTCACCCCTGGACTTAGGACACATAGAACCCAACAGTTACAAAAATCCTTACCAAGATAGTAAGATATTTAAATATTTTCTATTTTAAAAGATCTAATGGCATTTTTCTTTCTGTTTTTCAAGTTAAAATTTATTCAATAGAATAGAAAGACAGTTCTAAGAAACACTCCAGTTCTCTTAGGATTCCACAATTACTTAGAGCAAAGAAGAAATATCTTTAATTCTCCATCATATGTTCCCAGCTGAGTGCTGTTTTTCAGATAAATGAGAGCTTGATTATAAAATTTGTATCTTTTCCCCCCCTCCAGCGGGTGAAATGTATACATCATCCCTTGTCATCCAGGTGCTCTCCTTAGGCTCCGTTTTTCTCACCCAGGCTTTATTTGCCTTTGTCAATATGTCACATTAGTCCTGCAAAGGTTTAAAGGACAGTTCTGAGAGCCCATGACCCATTCTACATTTGTATGTCCTTTATTACAAGTGGGGTATTGTTATACCTGATAGCTGCTAACAATCTGGAAAACCTCAGGCCCTGAATAAAATATTACAAGGAACAAGAGAGGTAACAGGGGCCTTGTTTGTACTGAAGCCAATCTGCAGTTAGCAACAACAGGAAGAAAGAGCAGAAGAGACAGGGAAGTATGCTAAGCAGTAAGTCTGTCTCCCTGTGTAGACACATTTATGGAACTGAGGAACAGGTAAAGTTTACTTGGTCAATCCAAGACTGAGACCCATCTTTCTCTTCATCAATTTAGCCACTAACCACCAATATGGAAGTTATTTTTCCTATCCCCTCATTTCTATTTTTATGAACATCACCTGGAAAGTCACTGAGATTTTTGACTACATTTAATAAGATCCTGTGGCTATGAGAATTGGCTAAAATTTCATTTTACAATAATATATCATACTCATTAACATCCATGTCTGCAGTTCTGGGTACTGCCTCCAGATTAACCTCACTGGATGTTTCCTTCTGGGTATGAAATCTTCAAATTAATAATACCTCACATTCTGGCAGGGTACCTTACATATCATAGACAATCAAACGTAGGGAGTTTACATGTTTCTTAAAGATAATAAAAGCCCCCACTATGAATCTGCATGAAGTTCATTTACAATCTGCCCACAGAAGAAAGGTGGCATTATAATGATACTTTCTACTTTTTCCTGTTTTGACAGTAAGCACGTAAAGACAACTTATACGCTCATCCCCAGAGAGAGGGTGTTGTGGGATAATCTTTTTGTACATTATGTAGATGCATCTTTGCTAAGGCACCTTCTAATTGACTGAATAAAGGTCTGAACTGCTAATAAGTAGGCATGAGAGGACAGGTGGGACTTCCAGGGACACAGAGGAGGAGGAATAGAAATTTAGACCAAGAATTTTTCCAGCGGACTTAGAGCAAGTCTGAGGTGCTGAGCTGAAGAGAGGTAACCAAGCCATATGGCAGAATACAGATTTAAAAATATAGGTTAATTAAGTTATAAGAGCTAGTTGGAAACAAGCTTAAGACAAAGGCCAAACTTTCATAATGAATAATAATGAGGATAATGAGCCAAAACTAGTCAGACAAGAAAGCTTTCTACATTTGGCACTCTGTGTTGGGCACCAAATATTCTTTTTTTTTTTTTTGTTTTTGTTCTTGTTGACTTTGCAGCTGCATATAAATCTACTGATACTCTAATCATCGTCTGACCACACAACTCCTCAGTCCATGCACTGCCAGCCATTCAGGTGGGCCTTCCAATCCCACAATCCCAACTCTGCAGTGGCCGGCAAAATGGAGGTTGAAACTAAGTCTCTATTATTCTATTTACCAATAAAGACTCAGCATTCTGATGCAGGGATTGAAGCCTGCTAGATCAGAGAAGCATCCAGTTGACCTTGCTTTTTGCCAGAGACTCAACAAGGCATGCATTTCTTCACTCATTCCAAAACCAAAAGGAAGCATCAAATTCAAATATCTGTTCTTTCCTTCCTGTGCATCTTCTTCATCCAAGTGGCTGGCTTCTATACGGACAATTCCAGGCAGCTAGTCACTATCTCCCCCTACACACTGATTCAAGGTAAGTTTTATTTAATAATCTTGGAGTCACAGTATAACCAAAATTCCCACAATATGAAGTTGCATGCATTTTAGCCCATCTATGTTTTGCAATATGACACTACTATTCTAAATTTTATACCCTCTTGACATTACATACATTCTTATAGATACTGACCATAAAATTGTGTAAGTATATATGTCTATATGTATATGTGTACGTGTATATGTGGGCATGTATAGTTGAGTACCATGTGTAGAAACAGAAGACAACCTCAGATGTCATTCTTCAGGAGCCATCTACTTGATTTTTTTGAGATAACCTCACTTACTAAGACAAGGAGTTCAGCATATAGATCTCCATAGGTCCACCTAAACATCAGAGTTAAAGATACACACACAACACTTAATTTTGTACATGGGTTCCAGGGTAGAACTCAGGTCCTCATGGTTGCACAACAATCACTTTGCCAACTAAGCCATCTCCTAACACCTTAATTATACATTTTGAAGTACTCACACAGTGTCTGTTTCCATTATAGGAATGCACATGACATTAAGACAGAGACCTCATTTATAGATCAGAAGAGGAACTTTAATAGCTTTGTGAAAATGAATCAATACTACATCACCATGAGAAACACAGCTACACATATATGTAGGAAGACTTTTTAAATGTTCTCATTTATTTAAACTATATAGGGTATATAGTAAATGCATTTCTGGTGGTAAAGTGCTTATAATGTCCTTTCCTCTGAACACTGAAGAACAGTGTTCTAAAGGGACAAACTGAGTCTGTTGTGGGTAGCTTAGTAGTAGGGTATTTGCAGCCCTGGGGTTGATCTCTAGTACCAGAAATTAAAAAGGGATGCTGACATTGAAGGGCAAAATATCACTTTTTGGGGGGACATATACTTATCTACTTTAGTGGGGAAAAATTAACTAGTGAAGTATGGGAAATTTAAAGGCTTCCATAAAATCCCATAAATAACAGTCTCCTTTGGTAATTGTAACCTACTTTCCATTATTTCATGTTGAGGTCATAGTAAAAGTAGATAAATAGTAAAAATAAAACAGCCAAAGTAAAAGGAGACAAATATAGCAGCTCTCAAGACTGCATATAATCACAGAAACTCTACGTTCACTGTTGCACAGCCATGGCTCTAGTTCACTGAAGTAGCTGGGACAAAGAAGATGACACTGACATTACTTCCTGTGGCTACAAGACCTGGGACAAGTCACTTATTACCTTTGAAACACAGTGCTATCATATAAATGAATATTGACACTCAGCTTTACACTTAAAATTAAGTCACTGTCTATATGAGAAATGTAAGATACTTCCTGGAGCCTGTGGAGTCTCAATAAATCATTTTTAAGAACCAAATGACTGTCTATAAGAGAATTGTTTTTGTGCCTGGGACATGGTGGTAACTGGCATATGATTTTATATGAGATCCTCTAAGGAATTTTATGATGTGAGAGGTCATTCAGTATTGATGGAATCAATATGGAACCCCAGTGATGACATAGTATACTATAGAAAGAGCAGTCCAACATGAATGAGGGATGGTAGGACTCTTTCAGACTTACTTTGATTCCTAATTCAAAACATTCTTTCTCAGAAGAACCTTTTTTTTTTACTTCCAAAACCTCAGCTCCTTTATAGCCTAGGGCTTCCTAGGTAATGGAGCTAGCATGGCACAGCTGAGTGTTAATTCTGGGTGAGAAAGAAAGGGCAGACAGATTCTTTAAGGCACTGTAACATGCAAGAAATGAGCATGCAGGCAGCATCTCAGCACTGAATAAGACAATATTTTTTTAGTTGGGTCTCCATGCTTCTCAAATTGTGTTTCACTGTAAAGTCTGTAAGAATGTATATCTACTATACAGATATTTATTTATAAATTATATAGACACATGCATTATATACCAGGGTAGGTAGATGCTTTAAAAATAGGTATTTTGAAATGTTTTCAAAATCATCATACTAGTCCTAATGTTTTCTCCAACACTTGGTTGAATGCTTTGTGCATATCCTGGGGTGTTAATGTGTACCTAGTTAATAGTGGTAGGAAATAGTGGTAGTTAATAGTGGTGCTTTGACATCCTTGTAATGGAGAGCCCTATTTGTAGTAGGTTTCTGGCTTGTCCGGCCTGTGGTCCAGATCTACAGACTGCAGTCCCACAGAGACACACAGATGCTTACACTAATTTTATGCTGATTAGCCTATGGCTCTGGCATATTGCTAGCTAGCTCTTGCTCTTAAGCTAACCCATGATTCTTATCCCGTTCAGCCATGCAGCTCGGTACCTTTTTTCAGAGTAGCATAGTTGTCCTCTGCGTCTTCTGGCTTCTCTGGCATCTCTTCTCTGCTCTTCCTGTTCCCAGAGTTTTCTTAGTCTGGTAGCCCCACCCACACTTTCTGTCTGCTTTCAGCCAATCAACATTTTTTCTTAAACCAGATTTAGGACAATAATTTACAATGGAACAGACAGAACTTTACTACACCTACTCTCTGCTAACCTATGGGAATATGCAGGAGAAACTAAGGGTTAAGACATATATTTGATGTGAGTTAGTTATGAAGTTTTAAATTAGTCACCAGCCCTTAGTACGTGCACTTACAATGAAATGGGAAGTCATAAAAACAAAAACAAAAACCAAACAAACCAAAAAAGCCCCAAAAATCCCACTGCATCTTTCTCCACTAACATCTTGAATAACCACTCTCCCCACCCCTTTTCTCTCAGATTTATTTTATTTTTAATTTTATAACTGTATGCACATGTGCAGATTCCCTTGAAGACCACAATAGAGTGTTGAATCCATTGGAGCTTGCGTTACAGGTATTGTGAGCCTGGCAATGTGAATGCTGGAAACTGAGCTCAGGTCTTCTGCAAGAGCAGATGTGTGATTTTAATTACTGAGCTATCTTTCCAGCTTTACTCATCATCTTTTCTGAAGATTCTTGCCAAACTTCCTTCCTACATTTGAGAAGCTTCTCTATCTGTAGATAGCTGGGCTGGCAATTTCTCATGATCGATATAGAATAAGAGGAGACATAGGCCTGAAAGAAGAGGAATTCTTGGCTCACCAAAATTCATTCTTTGCTGAAGAACCAAGGGGCATGATTAAAGAGCAGTGGAGAAGCCACTTGCTGGTTTTACTCTTGCCCCCATTATTCCACTGGATTTAAATTTTTCATAATAGCCCAAGACTGTTCAAATAATCCTCTTCATTTATTGTTTGTACCTGAACTACTAAGAGTTGAATGCTTTTTAAATAATAGAACTGTACAATGCTCTGGGGCTATTTTTGGAGTCTGAGAGAAGAGTTAATTTGCATGTTACTAAACATATTCATCAATATAACACTCTACCCCTTCAATCAAGTACAAAAATATCAATAAAAAGCCCAGTAATTTAAAACATGATGGAAAATAATATATTGTGTTTCTTAAGGTATTCCTAGATCATTTGTTAGCCTGAAATCATCTATAGGATTGCAACTTGACAGCCACCAAGAATAGGGAATGGTAGATTTGATTGTTCCCATTGTACAATAATGTAAATTAATGTCTGAACATAACCAAACAATGGCCTGTTGTTATTTAATATTTTGTTTCTTTTAATTGAGAAATTTACATTTATTTTTATTATTTTAAAAGTGTGAAACATGGGTTATTAACAGATGAGATTTTTGTTGTACCCCAAAATTCTGAAGCATGTGTCTCACTCCTCCTTGCCTTGATATAGCCCACTGATGAGTTGTGGGTTTAGTCTGGTTATGCCGCTCAAGGAACACTTGCATAATTGTACCCAAATTAAAGTTATTTCAGGGCACCAAAATGCTATGGATATTGAGGAGTTCCTTCCAAGCCCCAGGTACAGTCTAGCACTGTAAGTTAGAGTGGATTTCTATTCTTACTTTTCCTCAACAGGAACAGGACAACATGTAAAGGCATCTATTAGCTGCTTTCAGTCAACTAAGTTTATCTATAGAGACTTTTTTGTACTAATTTTCTCCCATTTTTAAGATCCTGTGATAACCTTGCAGTGCTCATCTCATTCATTTCATTTCCCAGCAGAGGAAACCTTTTGTCTTTTAAAAATGCAAAAGCCATATTTTAAGAGTGCTCTGCATAAAAAATATCTAAAGGCTCCACTCCTCCCCTGGAAGAAGGTGTGTTAAAAATTCTCTCTCTCCCTCTCTCCCTCTCTCCCTCTCTCTCTTTTCCTCTCTCCCTCTCCCCCCTCTCTCTTTCTTTCAGGTGATTAGACCCATGAAAATGTTGGAGGAGAAATCAATTTAGCACAGGTGAAAGTGGTCAAAGTGGTCAGATGGGAAGATCCCATCATAGAGTTACAGTAGGCCTGATTACAAAGTTCAGCTGGTGGTAGGTAGCTCTATTGATCCGGGGCAGGGTGGGGTGGGGTGGGGGTCATCAGAGCAGCAAGCAAGACAATGTGCTCTGAGCCAAATTTCCCTGCTGTCTAATCCTGGCTTAGGTTGCTACTAACCTGGGAGAAAAGTGAGCTCAGCACAGCTTACTACTTTTGTTCTTTTCCCTGTAAGAGGAAGGATGGGTCATAAATAAAGTGAAAACAAATGCCTCGCATCAGCCCTTACAGGGTAACAGGATTCTAAGGAAAGAAAGAGACCCTGAAATTTGTAAACCGGGAAAGCAGTGTATGGAAAAAAGATGTAAATTCTCCCACACTTTCGGCATGACCCACCTCACCTACCTCATCTCTGTCCAATAGTTCGCCATCTGTGCAGAAAAAAAAGAATCATACAAAAAGGGAAAAAAGCTAAATTTCTCTGTGATAACTTTTCTTTTGTCTAAGGCAGGGCTCAGCAAAATGTTTCCTTTTCCTGGAAATGGTCTGGCTATGGTTTGAATGTGTACCCCCCCCCCCCAACTCAGGTCTTAGAAATTTAATTCCCAAGGCAATGGAATAAAATGTGAATGGATCCTGAATACTCTGCTCTTGAATGTGGATTATTGCTATTTTCAAGAGAGTGAGTAGCTGCCTGTATTTTGGTAGTGGGTACCGGATAAAAGAGAAAGTTCCTCTCAACTGTTCTCATCTCCTTCCCTCTTCCCCCATTTCCTCTCTTCTTTCCTCCTTCCCTTGAATCTGTTTCCTCTATCCCTTCATCTTCCAGCACTGGACGGCAAAACCAGGATTTTGCTGGATGTGAACTCTTCTTCGGACTATTCAGTCTCAGAGACTGGAACTATATAAGCAGTCCTCTGTTCTTTATGAATTACAAGGTCCCAGGTGTTCTGCTGTAGCAACACTAAAGAGACCAAGATCAGGCATAGAATATTCATCAGGCTACATCGCCTTTCTGTAACTGCTCAGCTTTATCATCTGATGTTTGTGAAAAACCAATGTACAGTACATAAACAGGCATGTATGCTTTTATTAATTTTCAAGGCTAAAACAACATGCAAATAGTATTTACACATCCAGGATTACAGTCTGTCTTCTTCAGCTCTATGAGTTAATTAGCATGATGTCCTCCCAGCCTCTTGAAGATACACAATAAATAAGCCAGCAGGTTAGTATTCTACTCACACAAAGCATATATTTGTGCCGAAAACATAACTATGTATTTCTTCAAGAAAAGCTAAAGATACACAATAAATAAGCCAGCAGGTTAGTATTCTACTCACACAAAGCATATACTTGTGCTGAAAACATAACTAGGTATTCAAGAAAAGCTAAGGCATTCCTGGCTAAGGAGTTAAGAGTCTGTGTTTTTCCCTATGGATGGGAAATAGATTGGGAGAGCATGGCTGACTCACGCGCTTCCCACCTGTTGCAAAGCTGACTGCTGCCACTGGTGAACTTAGATATCTAAGTTTAGTCTGTGGGCAGCAAGGGTGGGGAGAATCCTTTAAGTTCTATGGCATATCCCTTTGCTCATGACATGTTTATAGGAAGAGCTCCCAAAGGCTTCCCTCCTTGTAAGCAAACAGCAACGCTACCATACTTTATCAATATATTTGATTTATTGTATCAACAAAGACATTGAAAAAGAAGTATTTTTAAAAATGAATTACAGATTCAATTATAAATTAAATTATTCTAATTTCATTAATATTCTACCAACTACAAAATTTCTTATTATAAAATTTTAATTTTTACATTTATTCACTTACTTTATGTGCGGGGGGTATGGAGGCATGGTGACATGTGTACACTTTCTCTTTCCACCTTGTAGCTTCTGGGGAATCAAACTCAGTTCACAGGGGCTTGGTGTCAAGTATCTTTAGCAGCATTATTTCTCAGGTTCTTAATATTTTCAAAATGTTTTCTCCATGATTAATTTATTCCTGTGTTAGCTTTACAGAGGTCATGATACGAAACATTTTGTCAAGATCAAATGTTAACTTTAACTTTGGATCCTAATATTTATTTTAACTACAACTAGGTTAAAATTTTTGCAATACTAAATATTCAGGGTTAAGTGTTCATAATAAATCTTCTTGATAATCATATCTATAAAATAAAATAGATATAATTTATCAGATACCTAAAATATCACATTTATGTCTGGTTGATTCATGGAAAAAAGTTAATTACCAATGGTTGTCTTTAGCTTTCCAGCATTTTTCTATTGTAAAAAATCAATACACAGGTGAATCAGTAAGATGGCTCAGCCAATAAAGACGCTTTCTTCCTAATGATGCAAGCTTTAGGACCTGAGTTCATTTCTTGAGATCCATGTAAATATGGAAGATGAGAACTGACTCCACATATGTGCTTTGCTACATGTGCATACACATATCATGTGCTCTGTGGGAGATTGTGTTGTTTCATTGTAAATAATTATCCCACCCACTGATTTAATAAAAAGTGCTGATTGGCCAAAGGCAGGCAGGAAGTATGGGCGGGGCTACCAGAAAGAAAACTCTGAGAACAGGAAGCACAAAACAGAATTTCAGAGAGAAGCCAGAAGAAACATAGGACAACTATGCTGCTCTAAAGAAAGGTACCGAGCCACATGAACAGGAAGAATCATGGGTTAAATAAAGGGTAAAGAGCTGGCAAGTGATATTTCTCAGCCTTAGGCCAAACAGCCTCAATTAATGAAAGCATCTGTGTGTCTCTGTGGGACTGTGGGACTGAATGACTGTGGGACTGTGGGTCTGCAGGCCTAACCTAGAGGCAAGGCCTGAAAGTCCGGGCCAGAAACCTCCTAATACAGTGCTCACACAATAAATAATAATATTGTAAAATAATAAATTCACACGATCAAATTTATCTCATCTACATGCTTCTTATTTCATCACACTTTGGCAGTTTGTGATTTGTAAAGCAAAGAAAAATTCTGATATTAGAAGAAAGTCTCCACATTCTGTTTGAGAACACACATGAATACATTTAACCATATTCATTTTTTATTATAATGGAGGAGGAATAGAAAAATAACTGTAATTGTATAGAGGACTTGGCAACTTTCTCTATTGTCAATGTCTGCTTCAAATAATCAGCTGGCAACTGAAGTGGTAACTAGAGGCCCAGAATTCAATTCTTCTAAGTGTTGTGATGCTTTTAACAAAAGACACTCAGAGAGAACCAATGAGGTTTAAAGTGACCAGCTTTGCAGATAGCCTGCAAATCTGTCCTTGAAATTTAGTGATTAGGAAGTGAAACATCAAAGAAACCAGTAAAATACCTTGTGTCTCTTTATGTCTATCATGAGTGTTATCTTTGGTGTCATGGGATTGCAAACATCATCCCCTTATCTCTCACAAAGTTGAAGTGACAGAGCTTATGTATAAATGCTTGAGTTTTAGAATCACACTGTTGTTAAGAGAAATAAAGAAACTCAAGTTATAACAGTGGATCAAAAGTGAGTCTAGAATGCAAAGGTGGTGGACATGCAAAGGTGGTGGACATGCAAAGGTGGTGGACATGCAAAGGTGGTGGACATGCAAAGGTGGTGGACATGCAAAGGTGGTGGACATGCAAAGGTGGTGGACATGCAAAGGTGGTGGACAAGCAAAGGTGGTGGACATGCAAAGGTGGTGGACATGCAAAGGTGGTGGACATGGACAGCCACTGTCTTTTTTGCCTTTGAGGGTGAAGAATGTTTACTAGTCATAACTCAAAAATTGTTGCTGAAGAGGTGGATTAGTGGTTAAGAGCACTTGTTGCTCTTACAAAGGACCCAAATTCAGCTCTCAGGAACCATAGGGCAGCCTAATCTGTTACTGCAGCTTTGAGGGATCTGACACCTGTATGATTGCTAAGCCAGACTTAAGAAATTATTTAGCGTTTTACAATTTCGAAAATCCATATGTTTCACTTTAGTAGTTTGATTTTCTACACTTCACTATCTTCTCTTTTTATATACTTCATGAGATGTGGAGGTTAGTGGTAGAACCAGAAGAACATGGATAATTATGGCTCATTAGAAAAGGTGAAATATAAAAGAATGAGTATTTAGGAGAGGTGTGATGCGAAAAGAAGCATTAGAGAATTTAAAAAATTACAAAATGAAAGAACCAAGGATCAAAATTTATCTTAAGATAGCCCAAGATATCATCATTTACAGACAGGCACTTTAGACTTACTGCATTAGAATTGTAAAAGTATCCATTAGTGGGCATATGAAATATATATATATATATGTAGTAGGAGGTTTTTGGCCCAGACTTGCGGGTCTAACCTCAATGTTTAGGACCCACTGATCCGCAGACCCACAGAGACACACAGATGCTTTCAATAGTTTTTAGCTGATCAGCCTCAGGCATATAGCTTGCTAGCTCTCTACCCTTCATCTAATCCATGACTCTTCCTGTTCAGCCATGGGGCTCAGTACCTTTCCTCACAGCAGCATGGTTGTCCTCTGCTTCTTGTGGCTTCTCTCTGGCATTCTGCTCTGTGCTTCCTGTTCTCAGAGTTTTTAGTCTGGTAGCCCCGCCCACACTTCCTGCCTACCTTTGGCCCATCAGCGCTTTTTATTAAACCAGTGGGTGGGACAATCATTTACCATGAAACAACACAATACCCCTACATATATATAATTAATAAATATAATTAATTTAGGAATAATATACCAATTAATTGAAAGAAAAGCATATTTAGGCACATCATTGTGAATCTACTTTGGAGCAAACAAAAAGAGAGACATTTGAAAAGAAACCATAGGAAATAGCAACATCACATACGTTGGTACTATAATACCCAGGGCACAATGCATTGTCACCTTTGGTATTAAGTGTGAGAAGACCCCGAGATTGCTAACCCACAATTCCATATGCCACAAAAATCTATTTTAAATAGTGTAACAAAATAAGGACATCAAATCTGAAACACTGAAAAACAAATGGAAAAGAGGCAGCTGAGATCAAGTAAAGAAGCCGTCTGAGATAATAATACCCAGGACCCAAATGATGGAAAAGGAGCATAGTCTCTTTTACACAGAGTGTGTGTGTGTATTATGGCACACCCACATATATATGACACATATCACACACACACGACGCACATCAATAACATACATATCACACATATATCACATACACGTATACACATATGTATATGTATGTATGCACACACATTGCAGGAACTTTTGCTATTGCTTTCAATCTTCCATAAGTGGAATATGTTGTCTGTTTGTTGAGACACAGAATCAAATCCCATTGATGAACTTCTTACAATCACTTACAGGAACATCTGTTCACCTCGAATTGTTCCTCACGGTTCCAGTTTGGATCTTGACTGTTAGTCGACTGGCTACCATCTATTCCTGTTTCAGTTTGCTCTCCAGGCGAAAATTAGCTGAGTAACTTTGGCCCACCCATGTGCTCTTCCAATAAATTTCTCAATTATAATGAGTTTAGCAGGTTTGTTATAGTACTGACTTTTTTGTTTTTCTTCATTTTATTTTTTTTTTAATTTAAAAAATGGCTTTTTATCCATGTATCTCCTGTTCCCTCTCACTTCCCTCCTCCTAATCCCTCCCAGTCAGCCCTCAGCCTCCCCCCTCTCCATTCCTCCATCCCCTCCCCCAAAAGGGCAAGAAGTCCCAGGGTGAGTCATCTCAGCATGGGGCATCCACTCCAGGCAAGTCTGAATTCCTCATCATGATGTTCTGCTTTACCATGGTCATAAAGCAATGGGACCAACAGACCACTGACTGCAATCTCTGCAAGCATAAACTGCTATAAATTTTTCCTCTTCTGGTTTGATTTATCACAGTATATTGTCATGGTTATGAGTTTATAAATCTGTATTAGTTACTTGTGTTTTTAAACTTATTCTATATTTCATTGCATGTACGCATGTGTGTTGTTGTTTTTACTCTTTTGGCTTTTTGGGGGGACCCAAATCACTCAACTTGCAATAATTACATACATTTTTTCTACTTAATGCATTGTAGTCTTAATGCATTGCAAGAATGTGCTAGTTGAAACAGTAAAATCGTGGCTTTGACAAATACCTCAAAATTCATAACTTTTTATAAATAAGCATTTTTTTTTTTAAGCTTCTAGAGTCCCAGAACATCAAGGTACTTACCTAGTCTCCATTCAAAGCAACAGGAAAAACACACAATGTCTTTCAAAAATGTCAAATGTATTATATAATCTAAAATTATTTTTTTTATTAAAATAAGACTTCACATAAATATTTAAGATAAAAATGCCAGACTTCAAAGATATCCCTTGCTTGCTGGTGGATTGCTTCTGGCTAAGTTGTGGTCTCCTGGGTCTCTACTGCTTTTCTCTGCCATTTGGAGTTGTTGTGAAGAAAACTTTGAACAAGCACGAATCTCAAAAACAATAAGGTAAGATTCTAAAAGTCTTTCCATCTGCCAATAAGTATTTAGTCTTTGATCTTCTTACCAATTAAACCTTTTATTTTCTTAAAAAATGAAAAAGAAGTAACTGAGTAAAAGAGACACCAAATGTCAAGAAACCCATAGTGGTTTTAGGGCATCATTTTATTTTATTTTATTTTATTTTATTTTATTATTTTATTTTATTTTATTTTATTTTATTTTATTATTTTATTTTATTTTATTTGTTAATTCCCATTTCCATATATTGCTCTGCTGGAAATATAGTAATATCAAAATGGATCCTGTAGGTTGTCTATAAACATATTGTAGCATGGGCTTTGGGAGTAAAATGGGGTTATTATCTATATAACTGAGCAAATATTTCAATAGGAGGATGCTATTGATAGAAGGGGTTAAACAGAGGCTGGTGTACAGGTCATGAAAAACAGTACAGAGTAGTTAATGTTAATCGATTTTTTTTTTTCTTTCTGTGGTACTTGGGATGGAACACAGGGCCTTGCATATCCTAGGCAAGCATTCTGCACTGAGCCACACCCCCAGTCTCAATAAGATCAACTAAAATGGCTTTATCTCCAAAACACAGCATTGAATTTTTAAAAAGTGAGTTCAATGTAAGTCATATAAATTTATTTAAAAGAAAAATATAAAACATTGAATAAATCTATATATTTTCACATGTTTACTTATGAGTATATAATTCATTTCGGTGGGTGTGGAGATTAATAATAGTAAATCTCTTATAGAGGATGACAAAGTGCAGACAAATTCCTAGAGAGTCTATCTGAATTGCATTCTCACTTCCTTGTAAGCAAGTAGATCCTTCCTTCTGAAAATAGTTATGAGAAAGCCACAGAGTTCCTTTGCTTTAAAAGAGGTAGAGGGACAGAAGAGAGGGAGGAGGCCAGAGTGACAGGTAATCTGTAGTATTGCTGCCTGTGTTACCCATATAAAATCTGTACATAGAAACAAACTATGCTAGTTTGCCATTTGGGAAGCTTTATTCTTTTTAATGAAGAGATCCCTTAGCTACTTGATCCTCTAATTTCCACTAGAATTTTATCAATGGAAAATGTGTTTATGTTTTAATAAAATCTAACCTAAGTTTCCGAAGATAAGAGTAATTTGGCAAAGCATAAAATTGCACTAAATTCAATAAACTCAAGTAAAAGAAATCATTAAACCCTCTGCAGAGCAGAGCCTGTTTTTGAGCTCTTGCTTAAGTATCTATAAAAAGACCAACAAGACTCTTAGTTGTCTCTTTATTGCCCTGATTTCCCCCCATTGACTTATACAGTCATTTCAGATATGCTTTATTTTCTGTCTGGATTCATTTTCTAATTGGCATTGACTTCAAGCAAAACAGTTTTAATTTTCCTTGATTGCTAATTCCCAGCCTGAAGTTCCCTGTCAGACAGTCAATAATCTGTAAACAAACACTAAAGCATGCTTCCTGCAGCTTTAAGATCTTTGTTACATGACTTGAAAGCTGGTGAGTGATATAGAAAAACAGAACACCTGCCAAAACCTCCTTTTAAATTATTCACTTTTTACTTGTTTCTTTTTAAAGATTAAGTTTAAAAATTATATGGATATCTGTATATATGTCCATATGAGTGCGAGGGATCCAAGAAAGCCAGGAGTGGGTATCATATCTCATGGAGGTGGAGGTACAGGTGGTTGTCAGTTGCCTCATGCAAGTGTTATAAATCAAAATTGGGTTCTTTGAAAGAACAGTAAACAATATTAACTGCTAAGCAATACCCAGCCCTCTTTCTTTACCTTGGTTTTCTTTATATTTTAAGAGCAAAATGAACTGGAGTATTGTGAGCTTGGTTTAGGATCTCACAGTTCATTAGTGTTGGGAGAAGCTGGTTTCTTAACAGCAGGCAAGATGTCCTTGACATGCTCCTCGGCTTCTGGTATTACTTTAGGGAAAACAAATTGTTTGATGTCTTAAGCAATGAATTATGACCTCTTCAAACCAAGCCCTATTAATTCAGCAGTGCTTGTGGGCATCACCTATTCTCCATACATGTTATGGAAAGGATACCCATCATTACTCTTTGTACAGAAGTCAGTTTGGATGTTAAAAAGGAATCTTGGTATATTAGGGAAACATCCCTAGTGAAAATCGTAGTGTTCAATGTATCTTTATAGATCATATCTAACTACATAGATCATGTTTGTTAAAACCAAACAAAGGGAGGAAATCAAAGTTGACAGTAGTTATTTCCTCAGAAATAAGAGAGGTGACCAGACATAAAAATGAATCAAAATTGCAATTCTTCTGATACCTAGAAAATTCTGAGAGAATATAGAATCAATCATATCACATAAAATGACTTTATCATGCAATTTTTTGGTATGTAAAATCTGAGAGCATGTAATTAAAAGCCTATATTGGCACTTGGTCAGGAAATTTTTCTCACAAATTGTATAGTCAGATTTTTCAAAGATCTTTTAAATGCTGATTTCTGTCTTAAAAAATAAAGCTGTCTGGGGCAGCTGGTAAAGTGATAGTCTCGCATGCGTGAGGCTCTGTGTTTGATGAAGAACATCACAAACCCAAGAATGATGGAACATAATTGTAGCAGTCAGAACATAGAAGTAGGAGGGTCAGAGGTCCAAGGTTCTTTTTGGCTACATAGGGATTTCAAGGCCAGTTGGGGCAGAGACCCTGTCTCAAAGATCTTAAATGACATAAAATAAAGTTGGTTATTTCAGGCACTCTATGGTTAAAATGTAGTTTATAGAAAAATTGGGAAAATGTAGATAAAAAGAAGAAACTCTAAGAGTTTTTCCCCCCTGTGTGAGGAATTATAATAAAACATAAATTTTTCTTTATTTACAATAACTTTAGGAAGTAATTATTTTAGGAAGATTCCTTCTCCAATGACTAAGTAGGACACACACCCAAAACAACTTGCCTAAAGTCCTAGATGTGATAATCAGTGAGACCGAATTAAAGCTGTCTAACATGAGCTGAAGCTTCTTGTCTCTCATTTTCTATTGTTTTGAAATGTGAGAATGTGCAAGGACATAGAAATCTCAAACACAAGATTACTACTATTGCATATCCAACTTATACCTGTTCCCACTGAAGTTATGATTGATTTATTGCCAACCTAGCAGATTTTTCTGTCCTCGGCATACCTGTTGTTGTCTATTACTCTCCTCTCTCTGCTATATGGCCTCATTCTGCCATTGTTTTTTAGATTCACTAGCCACGACTTCATGCTATCTAAAGTCCACCTTCCTCACTGTGGTCATAAAGGTCAGAGCTCCATTTTCTTCACTCCAATATTCAAACGATCTTCAAGTCTTCAATTTAATGTGCCAATAGTACCTCCAAATTCAACAGGTCTCAGAAATATTATATATTTTGGGGGGGGGGTAGTGAGGGCTGGCAGAAGGTTCTTTAAAACACAGTCTTTTGTCCAGGCTTAATTTATCCAGGGAGCCATAATCCACTTAGTTAGCAAGCAAATAAACCTGGAGTCATTTTGTAAACCAGCTTGCCAACCTGAGGTGTCCTAATATCCAGTTTAGGTAAAGTCATCTCAAGAATGACTCCTTGGACTTCGAGACTAGACTTGAGATGGATTCTTTGAACCTAGTAAATAAAGCCTGGCACAGTGATATGTGCTTTTAATTCTAACAATGGGAGGCAGAGACAAGAGGATCCTGGGGCTCACTGGGAAGCTTTACTAACTAAAGGGGTGAGCTTGAGGTCACTGTAGAGATCTTTTTTCAAAGTCAAAGTGGATGGCATCTGAGGAATAATGTGGGGATATGTTTCATATCTAATAAAAGCAGTCTGATATACCACAGAGATCTACCCACCCCAGGAGAATCAGAGAGTAGAAACTCCCACCTTTAGTCCCAGCACAGGGACTATCTGGGAGTGCTGACCTGTGCCTTTAATCCCAGCAGATCTGAGTCTGAGGCCATCTTAGTTTAGTTTAGTTTACAGAGGGAGTTCCAGGCTCCCAGGAAGGCAGTAGTGGTGCCAGGCCTTTAATCCCATAGCTCCAGAGACAGAGGAGATCTTTCTGTGTTTCTGTGAGTTCAAGGCTAACTACCAAAGAGTAGTAGCCCACGCCTTTAATCTTAGCCTGGATATGAAACAACTGGGCAAAGAGGGTGTTTAAGGCAGGTGTAGGAAGACAGATTGTGGCAGCAGAAGTCAGGAAGAGCAAGGCTGAGGAAGCTGGGAGATAGTTGAGTGAGACTTAACTGTTGTGTTCCTCTCTCTGATATCTCAGACTGGTTTTTATTAAATATGAAACATATCCCCACAGAAGAACATCCAAAGTTGCCCTCTGCACATACAAAAGCACACACCACACACCCATCACATGAATAAGCACACACAGCTACATAATATCTCCTTTATTCTATTGCTACTGATCAGATCTATGCAATCCACATCTCACAAAGTACACATGGTAGGAAATAACTACAAATTACCTCAATGTAAAGTCATTCCCTGACTGAAAGCATGAATTTGTCTCTGATTTGTTTGGAATCTTGTGCTTGTGACTTTAAATGTTACTTTAAAGATGATAAATCCTGCAGCAATGTAAACAGGCTGGACATGACCATCAGTGTCGTTCCCATACTACTTCTAGCATCTATGACTGAACTGTTCCAAGACCTGCTACACAGTGGGGCCAGAGTCACATTCTCATACTTTGGAAGGTTGATCTTTTTATGGAATAAATTATTTAATCACTGTTCTGTGAAGGCCAGTATAAAATAGCTCTCATTTGTGCACTGTGGTAACAGTTTATTATGAAACAAATATATAATAATGTCACAACTCAATGGCATCTGGCAAAATAACAGTTGAATTCTATCTTCACAATGTTGTTGCATGTATTTGTGTACATGTATGCTACAGAATTTTAGCACATGTAAGGGACAAAGGATAAAATTTCCAGAACTGTACATAAAAGCCTTTTGAGGTTCTGCTTCTATTTCCTGCATCTAATTCTCTGTACTCAGTGGCTTTGACTGCTAGATCCATGACAACCATATCAACCACAGAACCTCAGTAGTTCTCATTCCTTCAGATGAGAATTACACAATGAAGTCCTCCTTTTATATGCTCACATTCAGCCATTTGTCTTTACTACATCCCTTCTTTCCCCTCCTCCCTCACCCCTCCCTCATACTCTTCCCTTTTCTGTCATAAACAGCATATACTGCATGTTTTTTTTATTTAACTATTACCATTTAAAACTAAGTGTATGAAAAGCTCCTTTTTACTACCGTCCCAGCACCCTGGCAGACTCCTGTCCTCTATACTTCCAGAGAACTCTCTCTTCCTTTCAGACCCTCATTTATATTTGAATTTTTAGTTTCCTCAGGGTCAATGCTTTAGTGAGCATTTCCTTCATGAAGCAGTGTTTAAGTTGTCACTGGGCTTTTGGAAGAACAGAGTGTTAGACACACACACACTCACATACACACAGAAAGAGTTTTATATATGAATATGTGTGTGTCTGTGTGTTATTTTTCCTTAGAAAAATAAATTGCTGGACTGAGAAGATAGCTAAACAGTTATGAGCACTTCTAGAAGACTTAAAACTTGTGCATGGTAACCAGCACCCACATGGAAGCCGACAAGTGTATGTGACTCCCGTTACAAGGGATCTGACACTGTCTTCTAGCCTCTGTGGGCACCAGGTAGGCATGTGGTGACATACATTATCATAATGAAGGAAAAGGCATATCACTAAAATTAAAAATTCTATTTGTTTACAGAGCTACAATTTTAAATTTTCATTGTGCTCAGGGGCACTGTGTTTGACTATATTTTCTATTGTTAGACACATGATCATTATTCTGATGTCCACTAATGCATTCCAGGCATCCCAAGAATCCTGGATGCCCCTCATTCCTTTTTTTTTTTTTAAGCATCACTAAGTCCACATGCTCATATATACTATCATCTCTTGCTAAGATGTCTAGATGACCTTTCAAATGCTTCCCTCTTTTGTCATTCATTTTGAAGTTATTTCTCTACCAAGAAGCCAGAAAGGTCATTAAAATGAAATAAATCAGCTCACTTCAATTTCATTTAAGATCTTTTAATCTTTTAAAGTTCCCTCCTTATGTATTAATCACTGTTTTCTTAGTATGTGGTTCCTCTGATCACCAGTGGTTATTCTGTCACTGGAGCTCTGAGGAGAATATATGCTTCATGAAATGTAAGCATCTGCTGTGTACACCTACATCAGTCACACAGTAGGTATTACCAAAAATGCAAACTAAGTATCATCAATGTTGTCAAATGTTCTTTAAGGTTAAAAAAATTAAGAGTTTGCTTTATAAAGTCAAGTCAGAAACTCTTTTGATCTGAAGTATCATCACTAGCTTTGGAGACCAAGAGATAGACAAGTGGCTTCTTATGATTAAATATCCACAGAATAGGTTTCATATCTTGAATCAAATCTACTTGACAACTAGTGACTATCAGAATTCATATCATAAAAAGGCTATTGTGATCTGCTAATTTCTTATTCTTTCCAATCCCAAGGCTAAATGCAGCTAACAGGGCAGCAGCATAAGAATCTTCATTATCTCTTTCTTTTTACAAAATCATTCATGAAATGCTGCAAATGAAAAGGGGCTGATGGTGCCCTAGGAAGGCCTGTCTGAGTGATGCTTTTTTTGTTTATGCTAATTAAGTAGGATACAGACTGGTTATTAGCAATTATCTTCATTGAGATGCTCCATGCCTGGAACTTAATTATATGTCCCATGCCTAAAATGGTCATTATTAAGATGGGAGCAGGGAATGTCGATGAACCCAATGCTGTTCTCAGTATTGCCATGATCTGACCTGACAAAGCCTTGAGAATGTGCAAAGCCATTTACATACAGATGTGCAGAATGCCATTGTGGTATTTCACTTCTTCGTGGTTTAAGCTAGGCACTAAATGAGGGTGTTTTAATATTTATTTTTATGTGTGTGAGAGAGAGAATGCCAGAGGTGTGTAAGTGCCCACAGAGACTAGAGGCTATGGATTCACTTGAAGCTGGTATTACAAGCAGTCGTGTGCTACCCAAGATATGTGCTGGGAAACAAATTGTGATCCTTTATAAGAGTAGTTCATGTCCTGAAACACTGGCCTATCACCCCAATCGCTTGAGGACACAAGTTTTGAAATAAATGAAGTTAGATATATGTCCTATCTACTAGAATGTTATTTCTTTCTTGTGGTTTTGACAGTCTCCCCACAGCTTTAGTGGACTACCTGTTTGAAGGGCATACCTTCCACACTGGCTTTCAAGTGGCATGAGTAAGGACTTCCTAAATCAGTTTGTTCAGCGTTTGTTAAAAAAAAAAAAAAAAAAACTCAATTAAAAATCAAATTCCCCATGGGCTTTAATGGAACCCATCATACTGTGTGTATTAGGGGGAACACATCAAACTTATAACCCTGTTGGTTTTAACCAGAAAACAAACTATCAGTTTTTTCCAGTAGAATTTTACTGTTTTAAAAGTTTCTTTCTCTCTGTCACATCAGTCTCTGGACATTCTCAATGACATGTTTTGAATTCCTGCGTCTGCAGCTGAACAGAGGACACTGCATGGAAGCAGAGAAAAGAAAGGCAAACAGCTGAGATACTGACATCACAAACATTCAAATGCTTTTGATGATGGGACAAGTTACACTTAGTGGAAGGAGCGTGTTTGGAATTGTGAGGAGACAGTACTCTGGCATTCAATAGTAGATGAGAGAGAAAAGCAGAGCCCAGAATAATAATGAACAAAATAATGAGCCTAGAAACTTGGTATCTGTGAAAAACAGCCACCTTTCAATGACATCAGATATAACACTGTAATTTGAATCCTATCATTGTGGTTGTTTGTGTGACTTCCACAAATATCCCCGTGGAGATATTTTCAGATATAATAAAAAACAGTCGGAGATATCAGAGGGATCTCTCCACAGTCAGTCTAGGAGGATCAGACAGTGGTAACTCACGTCTTTAATCCCAGTACAGGGAATATCCTGGGAGTGGTGATGACCTACACCCTTAATCCAATCTGAGTTTGAGGTCATCTTAGTTTACAGAAGGAGTTCCAGGCTCCCAGGCAGGTAGTCGTGGTGCCATGTCTTCACTGAGTGAAGAAAGTATTTAAGGCAGACAGAGAAAGACAGAGCAGGCAGAAGTACCCAGGAGGAGCGAGGTTGAGGAAGCTGGAAGACAGCTGGGTGAGATCTGACTGTGGTGTTTCTTCTCTGATATCTCAGCCTTTCCCAGAGATCTGGCCCTGAGTTTCTTTTATTTGTGCAACCCCCCCCCCCCACACACACAAGCTTAATTGTTCAATACCCATTTTGCCTTACATTAATGAAGCTTCTGAATATTGATAACCTAGAACACAGATATAGAAATTCTATCTTGAAAAGGTAAGCATGCATCATCAGAAAGTGAGAGAGAGAAGTATAGTAACATCTTGGCAATGAATCTTGATAAATGATTGGCATGAGAAAGTTGCTGCAATCAAGAGGGATGTGGAGTCTTTGGGAATTTGAGCACAGCTCTGTCTTTTGTTTATTTTGATTTTGTTTTGTGTTTCTCTGACTCCTGTTGTATTAAACTTGTGTTTGTATTAGGATATATCTATACATATTGTGATAAAGGTTGTTGCTTTTTGAATACCTCAAGCATGGACCAGAGTCTTCTTCCATAGTTATCTTCCTGGCTTGGTTTCCCCTCCTCTTCCCCTCCCCACCCCTAGCACATTTTATTATCTCTACTGCTGACCTGACAGCTTCACCTTTAAAGTTTTTTATAATTAATAAAAGAAAAGCCATGCACTATTGAATTAATGGCACCTCAGGGTAAACAAATCATTGTTCAGGGAATGTTATTCTTTATATAGAAAAATATCAGCTAATAATCAGCTAATAGGGAATAAATTTAAACACCATTGGACATCTCCTGTTGAAATAATAAATCTAGTAATAATGATCTGTAGGTTGTAAAGCTACGATGTAAAAAAAAAAAAAAACAAAAAACAAAAAAAAAAAACAAAAAAAAAACAAAAAAAACCAAAAAAAAACAAAAACAAAAAACCACATGGGGAATTTTAGACTGGGCAAGCTGAACACAGAACACAAAAGTCCAATAATTAATCTATTTTAAAAATATTTTTATTAAGTATGCGTATTTATCTGTGAGTGTATCTGTATACCTGTATGAAGGTTCCCAGGGAAGCCAGAAGAGGGCATTGGATTCTTTTGGCTTGAAGTTATAGGCAGTTGTGAGCCACTATACTGAATATGGTGGAGTCAAACTAGAGTCCTCTACAAGGAAGGGTTCTTAACCACTGAACTGCCCTCCCCTTCCTCCCACCTGGGTTCCCAATGAGGGACAAGATACTATACAACATCTAATGTAAATCAATAAGATACACAATCTTCAGAATAAGTCCCCAGCTTCAATCTGACATAGATAAAATCTGACTCAGAAGATAAGCTTATAGGAAATACCACAGGGACAAATGGATCCATTAAATGACATTACTTGGATGCAACCAACAGAAATATACTATGAGAAGTCATAGAAGAGAGAGAGAGAAGCATAAAAGGAAGCCACTACTAAATTAATGGTATCTAAGAATACATTAACTAAAGTTAATTTGGGAATCTGAATTTTTCTTCTCAGATCATTTATGAGATAAGTGATCTGAAGCACGTTTGAAAATACTAAGAAAGTAGATACAAAAAATGTTTGCATTTAATATGTGATAAAATGAACACTCTACTCATACCTGAAAGCATAAAAATATATTATTGTAAATGTATATAAAACGTTTGCAAATGATATGAGCTCTGGCTTTTTTAAACTGAATCCTTTCAGAAGGATGTTTAGTGAAACATGAAACAAGTCAATGAAATCAGATTGGCTGGCATTTGTGCAGAAATCTCTAAAGTTGTGCAAAGGGTCTTCATTACTAGTCCCTATACATGCATTTTAATTCTCTATAGTATTTTAAAATAAAGTATTACTATAATTAAACTTGATTATGTGGCAGGTTGGTAATTATGATCCATTAGTTTGTTTAACAACAATGTTTATAATCTCAAATACTTAGGAACTGAGCCACACAACTCAATTTTACTGATTCTGGCTTCTTAAAATTCTGTTTAACTTTTATTACTAAAAAGAGAAACACTTTTATAACTATAAAACCTTTGTTAATGGGGCAAATAACATTAAATACTAGACCCATATAGATTTCTATTACTAGGGTAAGATTTAGCAAGCATTTCCTATGTTCTATATGGTGCACCATTACACACCACAGACCCACTAGGTAGAAACTTAACATTGATACCTATAGCCAACCAATCCTTAGATGCCAATCTATTTTTTTATTAGTCAGGTCAGGTAAATTTTTATTTTTTTCTTTCTGTAAATTATGGTCAGTTTTCTGTCTTACCCAAGGTAAAATTACTAATTTGTTTGGAGGTGGTACTATGAAGTAATATGAATATTATATCCCTCACTGATCTGTTAGTTGAATATTTTATTCATCTTCTTATTGTGGATTTGTTTTATTCAATGAGTTGTATCCTATTACTGCTATCCATGAAGCAGAGTTGACCTGAGCTGGTCTTAAATTCTGACATTTTCTCCTCTTCATTTGAGTAACTTGCTTAGTTGTAACAAAAGATGCTTCAGGTTCATCTCCTATTTTCCTTGCCTAAGTCTTAGGATCAGTTATTTCTCTCCTGAGACTTCCATTTTCCTATCAAAAAAGGTTTGCAGTAGTCTATAACTGAGTTTTCTGTGTGCTAAGTTCACTGGGTGGTTACTTTTTCTATGATCATTTGAGCAGACACGTTTAAATGGTATTGTATTCTTATTTACTTCTCAGTATCCCTCTACTACCATGCAACAGGATCAATTTTAGATTTTTCCCTTTCAATTCTTTGTGTTGAGCTAGAAATAAATGCTAGGATCTTGTGTATACTACACAAGTTGCTACAGAATGAGCTGAGCCCCCTGATGACAGACTTTATTTTTATTGCTATTACTAAAAGATTTCAATTCTTATTATACTTAATATATCCACTTAATAACTTCTCTAAAGATACTCAGTCTTTCATCAATGTTTCAACCCACTGTTTAGGAAGATAGTCCCTGAACCTATCTATTGTACAAATTCTATTTAGTATTATAATAAAGCCTGAAGCCAGATATTGAGGAAAAACTGAAATATCAGAAAGACAGAGGACAATCCACAGAAAATTCTCTCACAGCCAACTCCTCAGGCAGAACCAGGTAGATCCTGTCTCCACATGTCCTCAGACTGCTTGAATGCACAGGCAAAAAGGGCCAGCTTCTGTCTTCTTCTGCTTTATCTTTCTTTCCCTGTCCAGTTATTTTACTTCCTGGTTCAACTCTCCTAGAGTTAGGATTAAAGGTTGTGCTACCACTGACTGGCCATTAGGTCTTGAACTCACAGAGATACAGAGGATTAAAGGGCTGGGTCATCTCTCAGCGACCTGAAGGCTTGGCTCTGTGGGTGGTGGCTCTGTCTTCTGACATTCCAGAATATTTTTATTAAGTATACAATATGTCACAACACCTATCTTAAGGATCAGCATACATGTTTTTCTATTGCTGTTTGGAACTTAAGTCTCAGGTAGATGTACTATACTGCATGGAAGCCTGTTTTACCTGCACTTTAACACCTCATGTATAAATACTGATTTCCCATTGCATGCTTCTTTTATACCTGAACCATGATATGCATTTGTGTAGAAACAGCTTTGAGCCATCAGGTTCTATTATTTCCTCATAGGTCATGTCTGAACAACCACTGCTTTACCTTTCCCACATCTAAAGCATCCTATGTATGGAAAGCAGGATATTACATAGGGTGACCTTGAATTACATATCCATCTCTCTTATATGCCCCCATCAACCTGCTTAGCTTTTATCTTTTTTTAATAAAATGTCTATTTGGGGGATGATTATAGATTTATACAAGTATAAGAAATGATATAGAGAAATCCTGATATCTTACTAAACCACAATATAATGTCACAATCCATGTGATTGTCATTAATATAATTGAACTATTAAGATTCTCCAAAATTGCACCTATTCATGTTTGCATGTACTTAGTTCTATGCAATGTTATCACATGTATTAGTGTCCAAATTCTCCCTCACATACCTTCCTCCTACACCATCACTACCTCAGATCCACAAAGCTACTAATTTCTTTTCCACTTAAGCAACTGTGTAATTTGATGTTTTTACATTTTAATCTAGTAACTGATTCATGACAAAAATTCACCCTGAGTATGAACATAAGAGGTCATGAAAACAAAGGGATTGGAAGAGAATGCCAGGGAAGTCTTTAATGAAGAAAAGTCAGATATGGTAGCCTGGTACCAAGCCTTATATGCTATGCCCTTTCTCTCTATGTGTCTAGAATCTCACTCTAGGCACATATTCCTTCTAGGAGCCCACAGTGAGATTGTCCTCAGTGGCAAACCTGGAATGAAACAGGTGTTCTATCTGACCTTCCTCAACAGCTCTCTCTAATCTGAAATTCAACTTAGCCATTAAAAATCAATTTGATGAATAATTATTTCCACAGATGTCAGTTGGATAACAAAGAATTTGTCAAAAACAAAAGAGACTTCACTACGAATTTCCAGTGCAGTGTTAGTGCTGTATGCCTTAGAACTACCAAAAGTCCATTTATAACACACTGTGAGTTTCAAACTTTTAGCACATTCTAGTTGCTTAGGGATTTATGGGCTTTTGTACACATTCTAGGTCTATCAGCCTGCAGCCTGGATATCACAGTCAGCAACTTGTGGTCAACTGTTACAAACTTCAAGATAAGGTGATTATCTAAGGACTTAAGAAAAAGTAAATTCATTTGTAAATGAATGTAAGACTCAATAGTCCTATCTAAATAGTAAATTACTCACTTATTTCACCAACAAATCTGTCTACTGGGACTTGTCAATGGAGAACCAGTCCTGCTTTGTTCACTTTTTTTTTTGTTGTTTTTCCATTTTAAAAGTCAGCTTGTGGTTGAGTGGTACCTTATTTTAGTACATTAGGTGTAAATTACTAGAGATAAAAGAATGTTAAAACTAAATGTAAAGCAAAGATAAAAACTATGAGCTTCAAGTTCTTAACTCCACAAAACAGGTTAAAAACAGCACTCAGCCAGATTTCTGTGGGACTTTCTAGGTACTCAGTCTGAAGTTTGGTTCTTACCTTCTGACCAAGGTCCTGTTGTCAGCCAGCCGTCTACCCTGGAATAGTGATGATCTTACTTACCTCACCCTTAGTTATGTTTTAGCAGTTTTTCAATGACAGCGAAATGACATATCTGCAAATCTCTCCAGAAGCTTTCTGTTGCGAGGTTGGAAACAGTGCATTCTACTTCATTAGCATCCTCAAGCCCTGAGCATACATAGTAGGATACATTTTAGTGCTCTAGAGAAAATGTGTCATCTATTTCCTTGGTGCCATCCTCTGCTTTTATTTCCGATTGTATTTTATATTTAAATATAAATCATTCTAAGTCCTTTCTTTTTGAAAACAGGCTTGTTTTAGGATTGGTGACATGTAGGCTGGATATGTATAACAAATGAATTTTGCTTGTTTCATTCAACATACTAAAATGGCTCTAATGAATTACTTCTTTTGCAACCTATGGCTCCTCTTCAAGTGTGACAGAAGGATGATTCAATAAAGCTCCTTTTTTAGATGGACTGCAACAGGGCAGATTCGATCATCAGAGTTACCTACCTGGGACCTGTCTACAAACACATTTTGGACTACAAGCAAAAACAACTTCCTTCCCCCACCATGAAGGCAACAAGTTTGAGTTCCAGAAGTAAGTAACTTTCTTTTGATCTCATAGTCAGTGGGTGAAACTAGTATTCAAGACTTAGACCTCCATTTAACAGTGCAAAACTCACAGGGTGATGTCAGTGGCTTCATTTTTAAGAATCGTGTATACTAACTGAAAATGAGAGAACCCCTATTAATATACAAAGTCTATTTTTACAATTATGTATTCAAAACTTATGAGGGTCCTGTAATAGTGGATGTTTCTTTGGATTATATTAATATTAATAATAATAATGATAATGAAAGCTTTCCTTTCTACCAACAGGCACAAAACTGTTCCCATGAAACCAAATCTGATTCTTAATTCTCCAATCAAAAATGTCCACTGGCCATGGACCCAAGATGGAGTCATTCCAGAAATGGATTATGTCCTCAAGAAAGGCCTATATTTCACAGTGCCAGGCGTTCAAAGAACATTTGATATAACAATAGAAATGTCAGTTCTCTGGAGAGGCCAAACTCCAATGCGTTTTCCTACATAGTCCAGAAAAGAATTCTGCTTGAAGAACTCTTTAAAGGAGAGCATCTTCCAAAAGGCATCAAGAGGCTACTGGTTGCTAATGACTGGGATCAGAATACACAGACAATAAAACAATAGTTCAGTCTCAGTCTAACATACAGGCAAACAAAGGTTGGTAGCATTCAGTGATTCTGAAGAACAGGCACTGAAGAGGTCTGGCCCTGCACATTTCACATATACAATTGTGTTTTGCAGTAATGCAACCATCAGCTATTATGAGTATTTATAACTAAATGGATTTTGATTAGCTATGATTTAAAAATCAGTTCTTAGACATGTGTTGAGTTTTTAGTAGAACAGGAGTTTTAGCATATGAAGTCAAGCTTTGTCCCTGCTCTTGGGATGAGATATTTAGACAAGAAGTTCTGCTGATGCATTCTAGGTACGGTATGTACATGTCTAACAGGCAAACACAACTGTCTAGGAGCCGTGGCATCTGTGAGCTGTAGACTGTTGAGACTTCAGGGATAGACACTTTCTCCAGAGAGAAGAATCTGGTCTCCAACTCCATCTCCTAAAGATTATATGTTGATAGTTGTGCTGGAAATAATATGTGACTGCAAATACCGAAGTGTTAGTCTTTTCCTCTGCTCTTGGAACATTTTTTTAGATCTTAATTTCACTGGTTATTCTCTCCTCCCACCACATGAGTCCCTGAGATTGAATTCGGGTCCTCAGGCTTGTGACAGGAGTTTTTGCTCATAAAGCAACCTTGGCTCTTATGCCCATATATCTTACCTTCACATTCAAGTGCTGCCTTCATTGGTAAAGCACCAAGATTATATATTTTTTTGTTTTAGAAATTTTGCTTACACTGCTGAGTAAAACCTTTTTCTTCTGCTTTCATGTGGACTATTAAAATTACACATCCTATATCTACTCATAATTGAACTGTGTGTATAAAAAATGATTGATTCTCACAACTTCAGATAATGAAAATTTAACTGCTTTTAAGTGAAGACTGACTGCAGGTGAAATATTTGTCTCCAGACCTGAAGGGTCAATACTGCATATTCATGGCATGAATTCTATTTGGCTTTATAATAGAAATATGGAGCCAGATAATGGGGGAAAGCTCAAATATCAGAGAGATAGGGAAACAAATCACAGCCATGGGCAAAACCAGGTAGGTCCTATCTCCACAAGTCCTCAGACTGACTAAGGAACAGGTCTGTCTACCAATGCCTGCTTCTGTTTGGCTTTGAACTCACAGAGATCCAGACAGATCTCTGCCCCCCAAACAATGAGATTAAAGGTTAGGTCACCACTCCCTGAGCTGCATGGCCTGGCACTGTGGGTGGCTCTGTCCTCTGATATATCCAGACTACTTTTATTGAATATACAATATAACATCACACACACTAAACAAGGTTTCTACTGGTTGTGTGATCAGAGACAGTGATCCCACCCCATTCTCAGGTATAGAACAGTGCTCAGAAAGCAACCTTGGCCTGGAGTGTCTTTTAATCACTTGGTGATACGTCTATCAACATATATAGTTCTATTATTTTTTTCTAGTCTTACTTTTATTCTGTCCACATAGTAAGTAGTTTTATGAGGTGACAAGTGAGAGCAACGACCGCAACACATTTTTTTTTTTAAGCTACAGAACTATATTTCTTGCTTGCTCATTTCCTAATCCCTTACTTGAACAGAAATTATCCAGGAGTTACATGGCACATTGTGATCGATTCTCTGACTCAGAACAAGACCAAACACTAATGGGAAAGGGCCATGGAATTATAAAGCCAGGTCAGACAGCCCATGTGCACACTGCTGAAAATCTGATTTGCAATTTATTTATCCAAATTGCATCTTTTAGTCACAGCTACTGATGGTGTTTCCTGTTCAATAAAATAGTCTTCTGTGTATAAATCACACATCTCTCAAAGGGTTAGGGGCACATGCATGATCAGTTTCTTGTTTTGTTGATTAGACAGTTCTCTGGAATATCATAAAAACTCTCACCAGAATTAAACTCTCTATAAACAATAAATTATAATGACAGAATTTCCCCTTCATTTTTTCTTCCATCAGCTTAAAATGCTGTGGTTCTAAGTACTGGATCGTAAAGCTTCAAAAAGACCTTATATTAGGCATGGTCTGATCTAGGGGAACCAGTAATGATAACACTGCCTGCTTGTTTTTTCAATCTCTTCCCATTGTTTCCTTCTATATTGACATCATGCTGTGACTCCATGTGATAGCAGTATGATTCCAGTGCTGTGTCCACATGGAAGCCTAATAGACAAGTATGAATTAGTTTAAATTTTCCACTGAGAACCTAGATATACTATTTGAGTAGCCATTATAAACCAGTCATGACAAGCAGTAGGGAAGCATGTTAATATTATTTATCTCATGTACCAAGTTCCATTTCTGTCCTGATAAAACACCCTGACCAAAAAGCAGCTTCAGGGAAGATTGGATTTGTTTCAGATTACAAATTACAGCACATCACTGAGAAAAGTCATGTCAGGACCTCAGCCAGAACTTGAAACAGAATTCTGGAGGAAGACTGGCTCTCTTACTCACATTACCTTTCCTTTCTTATTTGGCTTAGGATCAGTTGGTTACCTGGAAAATGGCAGTGCCCACTGTGGCTAGCTAGGGCCTCCTACATCAATTTACAATCAAGACAATCTCCACAGGGCAAATTGATTGGGTAATTCCTTATCAGAGGTTTATCTACAGATGACTCCAAAGTATGTGTAGTTGAGAATTAAAGGTAACCGGGAAAAATGTAATTCTGTTTTAAGAAAACTCTTTTTTATTATTGTCTCATCTCCTGTATTACAGTACCCTTCTTCAGTGTCTGTTACACAGCTCCAGATTTTACACATTAATCTCATGGAGGCAGCGGGGAAGAGTAAAGTGTGAGCTCACATCTCCTGTCTGGGTTTCCTTCAACATGTCTATAAGTTTTTCAAACTTCTGGGCTAAGATTTACATCTTTACATGACAATGAAAGCTTGGTCCTAAGAGAATAAAAAGAGGAGTTAAAAACAAAAAAGAAACTGTTTTTGAAACACACATTTGGTTGTATGCGACATAAAGAATTCTTCAAACCTATCATTTAGAAAAGGTCAGAACTAAAAACATACAATATTAGTAACATTCTATAAACTCAACAGAATAAATGTGCATTCAATAACAATTAGTGAAAAAAGAGGCCATGTTTTTGAGGGGCAATGGGAGGGGCATATGGCAGAGTTTGGAGGGAGAAAAGGGAAAGGAGAAATTATAATCTCAAAAATAAATAAATGAACAAAAAGAAAATATACAACCCAGGCTGGTGATATATTTCGATGATCAAGCACTTTTACAGCACATGTAAGGCCCAGGTTCAACCCTCCAGCATTGCCAAAGCAAGGCAAAGCAGACAATCCCACTGAAAAACATGAACAAAAGACAAAAATCGATCCCCTTAGTGAATTCTGAGCACCTAAAGGGAACTGTGAACTGATACAACAGTGAAACACCATCACACATCCTCAAGAATGGTTGAAATTATAAACCAACAACATTAAACTTGGACAAAAACTCAAAACAACATAAATACTTCTCCATCAAATATGAGAAAGCAAAACATCACAGCAGCTTTAAAAGACATTTAACACAATCAAAAATACGGAGAAGATAAATATATCTTCTAAAACCTTAACTTTTACTTCTAAACTTTGATGAAACATGGCTACTATAGTATGGTTTGATAAACTCAAAACAAATGCTTGTTACCTTTCAGAGCATTTATAAAAGTTGACAGTGCAAAATTACTGCTCCCAGAGGCCGGAAAAGCAGCTCAATTGTTAAGTTGTTTGCCTTGCAAACATGAGGACATGAGCTCAATCCCCCAGAACTCATTTAAAAAAAAAAAAAGCCACGTGTGGTAGTACATATTAATAATCACAGTTCTGGGAAGAGAGAGATGAGAAGATTCCTGGGGCTCACTGTATAGACAGTCTAGCTTATTTGATGAGTTCTAAGCAAAGATATATCCTGTCTCAGAAAACAATGAAAAAATCAAAACAGAAAAAAGAAAGAAAGCAATAAGTGGATGGTACCTTATATTGTCTTCTGGCCTATAAACACACACACACACACACACACACACACACACACACACACGGGGGGGGGGGGGGGAGGGGAGAAAGAGAGAGAGACATGCTCACACACATATGTATATATACACCTGATGCATATGAATGTATATATAAACACATATTAATAAACAATAAAAGTTACTTTTCCACTTTACAGCTCCTTTAAATATTATACAGCTGTCCCGGCTCTAATGACTCTAAGATTGGTGACTACTCAACAGTAACTTTAAATATTCTCTCTACTGTGTTTCTTCCTCCATTAGTATTAAATTCTTTTTGCCTTGGATTTTTTTTTCTTTATAACTAAACCTAATTCACAACATATTTAGCTAAAGTAAGTAAAAATCTATATAGCAAACAACTGGCAGGCAAGCTGCTGCTGAAGCATTCCCATTGTGATGCTTAATTACTGAAAGTTATAGTATCTTTCAAACATTACATGTACTGCTTCATTTTATTAAGTTTTACTGCAAAGACACTGTAGAAATAATAGCCTTTTCCTGCATAAAGTGTGGACCATATATTGGCATTTTTGCATAGATGATAGATGCAGCTCACATTTATTTTTCTTATGCAGAATTATTTTGTTCTGTTTTGTTTAGCTACAAAATTTTATCATGCTCTATTAGGGAAGACAAAATGAATTGATTCCCTGTTGTCAAGAACATATATTATTATTCTTGAAAAAGGAGAAAGTATGCATTAAAAACTCTTCTTAGTCAATCTCCTTCAGCTACCATTCACCTGAGAGGAGCTAAAAGTCATATTTTCATGAGTATAAAAAAATTCCTACGTCTTTGTATTTAGTTTCCTTTGATGAGATAAATAATCCTTTTAATGGGAAGAAAAATACCTGAAACCAGGGAAATGTACAGAACTTCAGACAATATTGCTCAATAAATATATATAGAATGCATTGTGAATGAGGATGAGGCAGAGTCTCAACTGCTTAAAGTCACCGAGATGTGTTTATTAGAGGAGATGCTAAGAAACAAGCTAATAGACTCTGGGGGGAGACTCCAATTCCAGCAAGATTTTACAGTCTGTCAAGTCATTCCAGCTTCAGCATAAGCAGAATCCTAATGATGCATGTTTTGTATGTCAGTTACACCAAGTTTAAGAGGTACAGCTTATTGCTCTTCATGTCTCAGGGAAGCAGAGTGAAGATCACTACACAGAACCGTAAAGAGTTACCTGCATAATGGGAACTTTAGCCTGTTTTGTGGCTATAGAACAAAGACCCATGGGGTTCTGAATCAACTTTAATCAGTTACCTGGCAGTTGAAAATACCTGAGGGTGAAATAGTCCAGCCTTAGGAGATTTTAGAGGCAACTGTGATGGCTGGCTCTAACTGTCCACCTGACACAGCCTAGAATAGTCTGGGAAGAGAGTTGCAAAGAGATCACCATGTTGGATTGGATTGTAGGTATTGTCAGTGGGAGATGATCATAAGTTGCCTGTTGTGGGGATCACCATCATCTGGGTTTGCATCCTGAGATATGTGAGAACAGAGGAAGCCAGCTGAGTAACAAACGTGCCAAGCATTCATCCTCTCTGTTCTTGAGTGTGGATGTGGTGGGACCAACTGCTTCAGGCTCTTGCCACTGTGACTCTCCTGTGATGATAGACTGTAACCTGGAATTGTAGTTACTTTTTGTCAGGATCCTTTATCACAGCAACAGAAATGAAACCAGAATAGTGCCCAAACAAACTTATTTCAATGGGGACTAAAGATTTCACTCCTTGGACAGTTGTGTTGCGCTGTTTAAGAGAGTTCTAACTTAACATCACTATGACTTCTTTACAAAGCTTATTTCTATTGTTTTTGTATTTTGTGTATAAGTGTATGTGTGTATTTCTGTGCATGTATGCATGTATCTTTGTATGTGTATCTGTGTGTACACATGAGTGCAGGCACTTGCAGAGGTAACAGGTATTAGATCCTCAGGGAATTGGAGTTAAGAGTGCTTGGGAGGTACTTGATGTGGGTGCTGGGAATTAAACTTAGGTCCTCCAGAAGAGAAGGAATGGTTTTATCTGCCGAGCTCCAGTTCCCACTATAAAGTCTGTGATAATCACAAATAGTTGTGCTACTTATAACTTGGTCCCAGAGTTTTGTTCTGGACAGAAGCCTATGGGTCCTAAAGAAAATATCTAGTTATATTTAACACCTTCAGATGCAGAGATTGATGCAGTGTGGATTCTGGTCTTCATTTTCATTTTCCATGATAGAAGTGTTTGAACTACTCTATCTACTTTTATTGGTCAAGGTTGGGAGATTGGCTGTTTTCAGTCCCCCAGTCTAATGTTCTGTTGGATATTGAAGTGTCGCTGAGGACCAATCTGAACACTTGCCTCCAAGATGTCTTACTCAATCAGCTCAGGTCAAGGCAAGGCAAAGTACCTCACAAAAATCAAAGGCAGACCGAAGAAAGGACAACCCTTGAAAATAGTAAAAGCAAGAAGGAAGAAAAAACAAAACAAAAAAAACAACCTGTTCTTTCTCATGACTTCTTGGACACACTGTTTCAGAGGAGTTGAATTCTATAGAGGAAGTGAGTCCATCACATAGGTGGCCAGGATACTGCCTCACCCTATCTTTTGTGCACACCCCCCCCCACACACACACTATTATGGTTCTGGCATGGTTCAGTTGCAGTTTCTAATATCCAGTTCAAATGACTAAATAACCCCCAAATCAGCAAATTTTACAGCCCAATAAACTTCTGAGTACTTTCTGTCCAGTTACGTCACTGGCTATCAGGGTCCACTCTGAATGAGGCCTATGAAGCATATGAGTCCATTCCAAGGGAAAGGACCAGAGTTCCTTTGGCCAACTATGCTAATTAGGATCATCTACAACCCCCTACTGGATTTTTTCTCCTATAGGTTGTAATGATAATTCACACTAAATCTAATGTCAAATTCACTGTCTTGTTACCAACACTTTCTATGCCATACATTTTGAAATGATTCATTCTGTAGTTTTTTCTTTGTCTATTTTCAGTGTTCAACCCTAGAGAGATCTTGATGAGCATTTGGCTATCCAAGTACCTTGTGTGATTGTTAAAAATACTAATGCTATAAAATCTACTGATTAATTAATATGCTAATTTTACACATCATTTATAGGAACACTAAATGTTTAGTCATTGTTATTTGTGCTGAATACTGTACATGACACAAAGGCAAAACCCATTTTTGCTAACATTACTGAATATATGGCTTTTAATACTTGCATACTAAATAATAAATTTCCTTGTACAAATACAAGATAGCTTTCATTATTTTATAAAAATAAAATTAATGTGAAGATATATGTTTAATGAAGCTAGTCTGGAATATCAGAGGACAGAGTCACCTACAGAATCAAGCCCTGATGGTCAGGGAGTGGTGACATGATAGCTGGGCAGAGGGAGAGAAGGGAAGAGTTCATCTTTTCTTGTCACCTTCCTGCTCAGCTGAGGAGATAGAGGTTTAGTCAGAGAATTCTCAGAAAGAGGCCTGAGAAGTTGGCGAGGTGAGAAGAGACTGTGGTTTGTGTCTCTATCTCTCTGATATTTCAGCTTTTTTCCAATATTTTTCTCTGGGTTTTTATTGTAATACCAAATAGAATTTGTACAATAATCTAAGTGTAAAAACCCTCATCTGAGATAAATGCTATTCTGCAAAGCTGCAAAAAAAAAAAAAAATTAGGAAAAGCTTAAGCAGTATCTCTGAAAGTTCTCTGTCATCTGTGTTCATCTTTCTTCTTCCAAAGTCCAAATAAACAATTCTCACTTGTCAGCTCCAAGAACTACCTTAGTAAATATTCTTCATAACTCCCTTTAATTCAGCAGAGAATTTAAGCATACCATTCATAGAGACAAAATCAAATTGCAGTTTTGCAACTGTAGACAAACTTGGAATTTGCTCTCCCTAACAAATGCTTTATTGTGATCTGGCCCCAGCAGCAAGTGCTGAAGGATGCTGACTGAGCAGAATATCATATCATAGTTCTGAATATTCTCTCTCACTGAGTTCTCAAGTGGCAGTGCGCTCTCCTTAATATCTTATGGTGGTAGAAAACTATAATCCTAATAACAAGAAAAATAACTAGCCTTTTAAACTTTGCTCATAACAGATTTGGGTTTTGTTTGTCTGTTTTTGTTTTGTTTTATTTTGTTGTTTTTAATTTATTTATTTTATTAAAAATTGTCATTTTTATCTATGTATGTCACTGGTTCCCCTCCCTTCCATCCTCCCAGTCCCTCCCAGTCAGCCTTCAGTCTCACCCCTCCCCATCCACCCATCCCCTCCCCCAAAAGGGCAAGAAGACCCAAGGTGGGTCAGCAAAGCAAGGCACATCCACTCCAAGCAAGGCCAATCCACTCATCTCAAAGTAAAGGCTTGGCTAGGTGTTCCTCTGCAGGGAATGGGCTCCAAGATGCCAGCCCATACACAGGAACACAGTCTGATCCCACTCCTCAAGGCTCCATATACTGCTCATGTCAGTCAATAGTTGCCTACCCTTGGAGGGCCCAGTTCCCATTCCAGATGGATCTCCAGTGGCCACTCCTGATTCATTGAGATCCTAGAGCTCCAGCTAGCCATCACTGCAAGAATTCTCTTCACAATCCCCTTCTCCTGTTTTTGTTAAGTGGCATCTTATCTTTAGTCAACACTTTTGTTTATTAAGATACTAGTATCAAGATAGCTTGACAGGTAGACTTTTTTTAACTACCAAGGAATGTTTTCAACTAAGAAGCACATTTTATATTAGATACTAAAGCTTTTTAATCTTTTAACTGTGAGGGAGAAAAAAAAATAAATTAAGGATCCTTTGCTGGATTGGTTTCTAGCTGCGTGAAGACATTTTTATTGGAGCTCCGAAATTTGCTACCAGTGACAAAAATATTTTCCCTCATACTTCAGAGATAGCAAAATAGGTAAAATAAGATTAATTTAAGAGTCATAATAGAGCTAACATGGTATAGCTTTAGTCCCAGTACACTGAATTATAAGCCAGTCTGCTCAACATATTGAGTTCCAGGATAGCTAGGGTTAAATTGGGAGACCCTTTCTCAAAACAAACAAACAAACAAGCTTAAAAAAGAGCCATGTTACCATACTAAATGAATAACAGTCACATAAAAATATTCTTTTACAAATCTATTTATAAAATATGTTACATTTCTTAAAATCCAAAATTGAATGATGCTGGGAGCCAAAGTCTGTGTTGGCTACAGTAAAGCCATTTTCACCTAGTTTACACACCTTAGCCTTCCAGGAATGACTAAGTACAGCCTTATCTTCCTGTCAGATAAGAACATCTGCAGGCTTGACCTTTAGTCAACATTCTGCAGTTAGGTTACTCAGTAACTTAGCCCTCACATGACTCCCCACTCAACCAACTTCCCACCTTGCCTGCTATACAACCCTCCTGAGAAAAATAAACTTTGGCAGCTTAATCAAAATACTGTCTTGCTGTCCGTTCTTTGTTCTTTGTGTATCTTGTCCCTTCATTCCCCCTTCCAGGGTCTATGCTCCCATTAAAGCCCTGCTGGCCAGGGCAGAGGGAAAATTTTTATCTACTATATTTTACACAATAGACACAAAGACACAAAAGTATTTTGTCAGAAAGATTATCAACTAAACCATGTCCTGATTGTGGAGTTCAACCAAGAAGCATAATGCTCAGGACAAGATAAGGCATATACTTTTACTTACATGGGATTTTTAATCAAAGAAGATTGTATGATGGTCCTTATTTTGAACTATAACTCATTAAAACATATAAAAGCCAAACTCAATTTGTATTAATATATTCATTCATTCGTGTAGCTGGTTGGTTGGGTTTGTGCGATAATAACCTTGACTCTAGCAATCTCTCCTTTGTTGATTGTAGTTAACATTTCTGTATTGACAATGTCTGGTTCTAATACAATGCTGTTTATAAAGTTAAGATAGTTGGGATGAACATACTTAGGGGGGAATCTCAGAGTGTGCTATCACTACTGAAAATAATATTGTTCCAAAAACGGACTACAGAATCCAGAGCATCACAGGCTTTTGGCCCATGCCCAACTGAGGTTAAAGTGGCTTCACTTTTGCTTAGGACACTCTCTTAACAATTTCTTTACTTCAAAGATAGTTAAGGAGTCATGTTCTCTTTATATGTGGTCACCATCAGGAAGTTACTTATGAAGTGGATGGCCAAGTGTTTGTGAATGGACTATTGGTACCAAGGATTAGAATGGAATTCTGGCTCCTGAAAATTTGGGCAAGGATCCCTGTCTCTCTACTAATCAATGTTTCCAGCTGTAGGGTGACTGTGAAAATTGTACCCATGATGATTTTTAAAAAATCAATGCATACAAAATTCTTATCACAATGGCTGGAGAGATAGCCCAGTGTTTAAGAGCACTCACTGTTCTTCCAGAGGACCAGATGATTACCTCTAGCTCTGGCTCCAGATACAAACCCATTTTTTTTCACTTCTATGGTCTACTCCTATCTGACCACTCAGCATCAATCTCCATATGATAAAATTTCAGACTATTCAGAGTGAAGGTACCCAACTGGCACCAAGTCTTTCTGATTTACAAGGTGAATTCCAGTCTTTCATTTCAAAGTATCAAATCTGCTTAATTCCTATGAATGTTTTCAACCATGTCTCCATGATGTTACCAGCTAAAGCGCTTAAAGGGGTAAGTTCTCACTGCCCACCACTCACTCTATATTCTTCCAAATGTGAGCTTTTTTCTTTACTAGTAATTATATTACTTGTATCCATTTAATCTAAACAACATTTAGGGACTGGAATGGATGGATGGAATTACCTGGAGAGGCACATTAGAGTTTCAAGGTATATTCTGAAGTTTGGATGGATGCATCCTCTTACATTGACAATATAAACTTAATCATGATGCAATGATGTTGAAATATAGACCCGTGCAAGGTAATAAAGGCCTTAATGAGTGAACATAATGAACTAATATTGTTTTCATAAAAGTAGACTGAGCTTAGCGAGGATGAATTCCCAATGGAGGGATAAGTTCAGGTTCCCTCCATTCTCTATTTTTATACCTTTCCTCCATACCTTGTTTTGACACATTTATTTTCCCCTTGCCCTGTGTTATACTACAGTAAAAAAGAATGCCCTCAATAGATATGAGTTATCCAGCATTGGCCTAGTGGAATGACTGGGAACCCCTTTTAGCATCAACTGCCTTCTATTTTACAGATACCCATCTTACATATGTTCGATATTCCTGACAAAACCATGAGGTTGGTGTGACTGCAAGACTATACTAAAGAAACTGATAATTGCTAGGTAAGTAAAGTGGAGATGAAACTTGACTACAGACCTGTGAGAAGTGAGGGAGGAAGGAAAGTCTATTTTTAGTTTCAGAATATTAATACATGGGCTTGTTGTGGCTTAAGAACTTAATAATTTTTGCCAAGGCAGATACCCAGCTCCTGGCTCCTTCTGCTACTTTCCTACTACTTCCACCAACCTTACACATTAATTTTTGGTTCATATCTACTATAGGCTAAGCATTCTACAAGTGGTTTCTGTATATCATTCCATCAGTAAAGATTATAGCAGAGGCTTTACCCAACTTTCAAAAATAAAAACTAATAAAGAGAAACTCAGGCTTGCCCAGTTTCATACAGCCATCCAGTAGATGAAGTCAGTATCCATCTCTCAAAAAGTTTAAGGATAGAGTCAGTATTCATATCTCAAGTCTTCTAGGGATGAGTAAGGATATATCTTTCAAGTAGCTAAGCTCTGGAATATGAGCTAAATCCTGGGCACAGTATACAGAGAACTATGCTCGTAATGTGTCTATAGTCTGGAAATAGAAACTATATATAACTGTTAAATAGTGGCCATTTGAGAGAGGTCTTTGTAGTTAATTACCAAATCATGCATTTGTCTGAGCCCTAGGAAGGTGTAAAGTCACAGAACTGAAAACAGAGAGGTTTATTATTCTTAGAGGAAGATCAAGGTTTCTATGGACTCTCCTTCATGATGTCTTAATGTGTAAGAATGATTTAGAAGAATTATCAAGATGTATGGACCAAAGAATATATGTTCTTCCATAACCAAGAACAATGGAGGAATAATGAGATTCTTATGCCCCCAAACAAACAGCCCAGAGAACATGAACTTCAACTATCAGTACTCTAGTAGGATGCAGAAGACTAACTGACAATCTCAGACCAGCTGTGGTTGCCAGGATCCTGCATAGCTATACCCCATTGCTGCAAAATAACTGCCAATAGGGAAAGGAAGCAAGGTAGGGCCACATGAGAGGTATGTGAGTCAAGTGGCCACAGCCCTCAGGAATGAGCTGATGTGCTTTCCTGAGAGTGGGCTTTTATCAAAGGGACAAGTCCAATTCCCCCTTGCTTTCTCTCTTGCTTTCTAACCATATATTTTGTTTGATTCAGGAATAAGGTCCCTTTTATTTCCCTATTCTCAAACTATTTCTATCCAGTATTAATTACCTTGTTTTGGGGATTCTGTTTCAGCAAAGAATCAAACAGCACAGGGAAAGAATGTTACTTCCAAACCATTACAGCACAATAGAAAGCCTTTCTTAATTCTTCTCTGAATGTCCACTCTCTTCTTTTAATGGAAAGAAAATTAAATCACTTCCACTTCTACTCATTGATCCTGGTCATGCCATTCAGATCAACACAATATAAATAAATCCTATATTTTTAGTGTGAGCAGCCTGAGGCAACATTTCCTTGCTGATATCCAAACCACATATCAAGCTCACTTAAGGAAAAAAATGAAGCTATATATGGGACAAAAAATTAAGCTTGTGAAATTGCATGTTACTGGTAGGAGGAATATTGTAGGAAAAGATGGAGTCAATGAAGTATCTATCCAGATGTATCTGAAGAACAGAGCAATAGTATCCTGATTTGATTGGTAGAGTTTATGTCTTACCAGCTGTAAAATAGCTTCCCAGTAACTGAACCGCACATGATCGGCCCTTTTTCTTTATTTTTTCCTTATAGGGTTTATTTCAGATTTCCCCTATATTGTCATGTTAGTGCAACTGGCATGTCCAATGTACCATTCACACCATCATTTTCAAATGCTCTCTTTTAAGATTGAGTTCTATTTTCTAGGTCTTTGCAATAGATATTTCATACATGAATGCAATGTATTTGATTTATAAAGTCATGGGGTGGGTATTCCGTTTAACACACTCTGTTGGGTATATAAGTAAATTCTTCCTAACATCAGGATATGTTAAGATTTAAACACACACACACACATCATCATCATCATCATCATCATCATCACCATCATCATCATCATGGAACAAACATCAGGTACCTAGGTAGTACTCTGAAAAACCTGAGGAACAGCATTTAAGTGGCAATAAAACAGCAGAAATACACACTCATAAGGAATGCAGGGGTCTTCAGCATCCTACCCCAAAACAAGCAAACAAATAAACAAAAAGTAATGGACACAGAAATACTTTCACAACCTTGACTTTCTATGATAACCTCAGTATGTTTATTCCTAAGCACTTACAAAGTTAGTAGTACATGAAATGAGAAACACATGGCCATTTATTGATTGGATCATTGTTCTGTTGTGATAAGTTTTCTCACTGGTCTGGAATTTACCAAGTAGGGTAGGCTGACTGGCTATTGAACCCTAAAGTACAGCTGTCTTTTTCTCCCCACTTATTTTTTTAAATACCAGTTCTGGGATCAAACAGTTTTTCTTGCTTACAAGGTCAATGCTTTGCCCATGAAACCATTTCCATAGCCTACATGTAGATATTTATTTTGTTCTATATTCTGCTTTCAGAATACATCAAAATCTTAAAGAGGCAGAGCCAACCTAAGACCTTAAACAGTGTAATCCTACCTTTGAAAATGTAAATGCAAAGATCAATTCTAAACTGGCAGGATTGTTGCCGATAGAAATTACTCATGAGTTTTCATGATATTTTTCTGAACTGTACCCTGGTGTATTTTGATCTAAAATGCTTCTTTTACATGAGGCTAAAGGTTTGTGTGGGAAGCAGAATTAGGACAGATTCCAATTATCTCCACCTTCCCCAAACCTTATTGCTGGCCTCAATTGCCATTAAATCAACTCAGATGCAGAAAGCAGAAATATTTACAGCCAATTACTAAGGGATGGTAATAACTGAGTGTACTATTATGTCTGTCCTGAGGTCCAGACCTGAAGACCGGTATACCCACAGAAACACACAAGCACTTGTATTAATTTTATGTTGATCAGCCTGTGGCTCTGGCATATTGCTAGCTAGCTCTTGCTCTTAAACTGACCCATGATTCTTATCCTGTTCAGTAATGTGGCTCAGTTCCTTTAATCAGAGCAGCATAATTGTCCTCTGCATCTGCTGGCTTCCATGTCATCTCTATTCTGTTTTTCCTGTTCCCATAGTTTTCTTAGTCTGGTAGCCCCACCCACACTTTCTGTCTGCATTTGGCCAACCAGCATTTTTATTAAACCAGTAGGAAGAATAATTATTTAAAGTGTAACAACATAATTCCACTATAACTGAGGCTTTGGCTATATTATATATGGCCTTGATAACACATTAAAGAGTTACAGTCATTTCCAAATGAAGCTTCATATATTAAAATTACATTTGGACAGACTTGGTGGTCCTGAAGAAGTGAAAATATGTTTCCCAATGGAAAAATACAAAATAATAACATTCAGAATGCACCAAGATACTGTAAGTTGTATAAATTTTATCTGTCTACATTAAAATACATATGTAAACTTGTGTATATATTGTTTCTGTATCTATGTGTATATCTCTGTATGTGGTGAACATGGTCAATTCTTGAATTCACAAAATTAAATCAATATTTGCAAATAAAACTTTATTTTATTTTTTACAACTTTTATTAATTAGATCCTGAAAATGCTCTTACAGAAATAAAGAAAGCTAAGTGGAAAAGTATCATTTCAAAAGAGAAGAAACTGAGCTAAAAATATTAGTTTTACAAGGAGAAGATAGCGGTGTCTCAATGTTACAATGCTTGCCTAACATGCTGAGTCCTTGAGGCTTCTACTCACATGCAAACCATACACACACACACACACACACACACACACACACACAGAGAGAGAGAGAGAGAGAGAGAGAGAGAGAGAGAGAGAGAGAGAGAGAGAGAAACACAAAGTGAGAATTGACATTTCTTCACTTATAACTTTGAAATTGTCAACTAGAAAAAGTACAAAATAGAATGAGAGAATTCTCAGGAACACTGATATAACTGAGGCACATTTCTTACTTGTGTCTTGCCTGTTTTGAGAAGTTGAGACTTTCCTGTTACCAGGGTAATGAGAAGTCAGTAAGTGGGTGAGTCAGTGATTTCAGGAGTGGGGTCATTGTACAAAAAGAATAGTTCTAGAATCTTAGGGACGGTACAAACACATACAAATAAAAATAGCTCCTTTATGTCACAAACATTAGGATAAACATGAGAACTTCAGTATGCATGCTAACACACTTACTGTTAGTGGAAGGACAGATACATGAGTGTACCCAGAGAGCACAGGGGGTCTCATCTTTACATCACCTTTTGAGGAAAGGAGATTCATGGATTGCAAAGAAATCAGTTTTGTTACTTGAACAAGTCATGAGCAGAGAGGAGAATAATAATAAGATCTGAGATATGAGGCTGATCATCTTTTAAAGAAAATTCAATTCAGTCTCATTAAGATCATCTAAAGTGGATATGTAGGCAATGCTGGTGAGCAACAAGCTGATGGGCAGCTTTTTTTTTTTTTTTTTTTTTTTTAACCATACTATGGATTTCAAGAACTTTAGTTCTCTTATAACTACTGCTGTGTGAAAGAGATGGGTGTAGGGGGATTAAGTTGTTCCATTGTAAATGATCATTCTGCCTATGAGTTTAATAAAAAGCACTAATTGGCCAAAGGCATACAGGAAGTGTGGGCTGGGGTACCAGGCTAAGAAGACTGTAGGAACAGGCAGAACAGAGAAGAATGCCAGAGAAAAGCCAGAAGATGCAGAGGACAACTATGCTGCTCTGAGAAAAGGTACCGAGCACCATGGCTGAACAGGATAAGAGTCATGGGTTAGACTAAGGGTAAAGAGTTAGCAAGTTATATGCCTGGGCCTTAGGCTGATCAGCCTAAAACTATTGTAAGCATCTGTGTGTTTCTGTGGGTGTGTGGGTCTGCGGGTCTAAACCTTGAAGGTAGGTCCAAAAGTCTGGAATAGAAACCTCATACTACAGATAGGAGCTAGCAAATGATGGCCATTATTTTTCATGACATCTGTAAAGGGAATATGTCCAATATCTATTTTCCTTCTTCAGAAATAATGTGTGCAATATCAAACAATCTTTTATGTGAGTTAGCCATTGTTATGGAGATTACAATTCTATTAAAAGGTCATTCCTTCATTAAACAAATGATGATAAAAGTTTAGCCATTTTTCTCACAATAAATAAAAGTAGAGGTAGAAATAATATTTTAAATTTTTCAACATAAACTCATACAAAGACACACATTCACTTATTTACACAAACCAAAATACATACATATATATATATATGAATAATACATATATTTGAGATAGTGCCTCACTATGTATTTCTTACTCTTCTGGGATTCCCCATGTAGACCAGATTGTCCTCCCAAGTGCTGGAATTAAAAGCATGTCCACCACATTCAACAGTCATATATTCCTTTAGAAAATATTTTGAAATATCTAACTTAAATTTTCTAAGTTAAATAACAGAGGGGTGTTACAATTATGTTTCTTGGCCCAGGGGCAGTCAGAGGTCTAGACCCACAGACCTGCCATGCCAGACCCCTTAGCCACCCACAGCTGATCAGACCCCCCCCCCCCAAGAAATGATTCAGACACTTATATTAACTTCATGCTGTTTGGCCTATGCCTCAGGCACATTGCTAGCTTGCTCCTTCATCTTAACACAACCCATTTCCATTAATCTTTCCTGCCATGTGGCCCATGGCTCACTTGTGTTCCTTACATGCTTCTTCTTGGGTGGCTGGCTCAGTCTGTCTGATGATGCCCTTTCTTTCCTACCTATTATGATTCCCCACCTACTTCTTCTATCGTGCCTGTCATGGGCCAAAAAAGCTCCTTTATTTAAAGATTGATATTCACAGCATACAGAAAGACATTGCCACATCACCTCCCCCTTTCTGTCTAATCAAAAAGGAAAATTTCAATTTTAACAAAGCAAAATTACATATAACAAAACAACTATCAAGAAAGAATTACATTATAATATCTAGTCTATTTATACTAAGCAAAATTAAAGAAAATTCTCATTATCTACCTTATCCTTATGAATCTAAAGTTTCGTATCCAATATCCTTTTTAAAATAACTAAGAAAAACTATGTCTATAACTATTTAATCTTAATCTACATCAAAGACCACAGAAGGATATAATATTACCTGAGTAAACAGGAAGTGTGAACAACTTCCAAAATCTAGAAATGACAGAGATGACACCTATCTGCCTGCACAGTCCCCCAAAGTTCATTTATAAAGTTGGGGCATCCATCTTCAGCCTACAGGCCCAGAGTCTCTTTTCATTTCAGTGAAGCAGGAAATCTACTCTGCCCCATTCATCAGTTGCTTCTCCTTGAGTCCTGAAGAATGTCTGACAGTTTTCTCTGCAAAGCTGGATCCTGAATGACCATCTCGGCTTGTTCTGCCAAAGTTCAGAGGTCACCTTCCTATGGAAATTGCATGTCCAGTTTAAACAACATACTGTCAAGCAGTCAATACAAAACAGGTTCATGTCCAGTGGCTAACCATTGCCACAAAGAAACTAATCTCTATATGGAGTTTCTTCGATGCTCATTTTTTCTCTTGAAGTAGATTAGTGCTGACAGGAGCAGACTTGTCTGACTGTCCAGAAAAGTCTAAGTTCTTAAAACATTTTAAATGCCATATTCTGTATGTCTTAGAAGTGTTTGAAGATTACCTATCTAATTGAAATATATCTTTGTATGCCTAAAAATCTAACTAACATTCATTTCTTAATTATACATTACAATTTTAAATCAGTTACATAAACATCATATCTTAATCAAGAGTAGAAAAATACACACAGCATAAGAGAATTGACCTTAAATTTGTATCAATATACCATTCAGGAGTCTGTTATCTCTATGACCACCTGGTTCCAGAGATCCAGGATCAGGCTATGGTGCACCTGCCCTTACCAACTTGTCAACCTCATTTTCTCTCTTATGTTCTTAACAATAATTATTACTCTTGAGTATTGAAATATATAAACCAGAAGATTGACTTCTATATTTTTAATTTAGTTATTTCCTGTATTTTTTAAAGATATTTCAGGGAGCTAAAGGTTACAGTGGAGTCTAAAAATACCCCAAGTTCAGGTACCCATATTTCTTAATCTCAACAGAGAAATATGAAACAATTGTTATTCTACAATATTAAAATTAAATTAAAAGTGGGAGAATAATTTAAAAATTGGTTGCAGTGTTACCTTTCTTCAATTCATGAATGTTAAATCATATCAAAGAACATTTAGAAAATGAATGAGAAATGTGATTTGGGGGTTATCTTTGAAAAGTTCTCCCTTGACCATTTACAAAAGTATGGTATTGTTATACTTTTTATATAGCTCAGCCTTTTAAATAATCACAAAAACCAAATTTGTTTCCCAGCAGTATAAAAAATAAATGTCAAGTTTTCCATGTTTGAAGAAATGAAACTGGCATCAAAACACTTATAAAACTGTGCTATATTAAGACTTATTAAACTGTTGCAACAAAACACACCTTTTCACCATACCAATATCTTTCCCATATAACTCTCATTGCCCATGTATTATATTCTTGTACTCCCAAGGCTTCAAGGTGCCCAAATTCATTTAGGTATTTTTCTCTTGTAATTCCCCAAAATATTATTGTTTCATCTCTAGAACATATTTCTATGGAGTTAGGATTGCACCGACAGAATACAAATCACAAGACTGTACCAAAATCATGTCTTTTTTATGTTCTGAAGAAAGTTCATACTTCATTTCAAAGGTGTAATGCTTGATGCTAGAGACTCACAGGTGTGAAAAAGAATTGAGAATAAAGTAAGTAATATCAGTGCTATTAGAAATAGGCTCCATCAATAAATCAACCATATATGCAGAGATTTTTGAGGTCATTTATTCCATTGCCTTGGCCTATGTGTCTGCCTCTAAATTTAACAACATTCTCATAATTAGAGAGCTTTATAAAATATTTTGAAATCAGACAATGCCATGATTCAGCCTTGTTATTTTGCTCATTATTGCCTGGTTAGTCATTGTATTTTTGTGGTTCCATATAAATCATAGCCTTTATCCATGTTTTTGGTGTTAGGGATTATACTGAACCTCTAGATTAATTTATAAAATGCACAAGTTTGACTTTCATTACCAAAACACAAAACCTGAAGCTAGTTGATTATAAAGAAAAGAGAGTTAGGGAGATTGCTTAGTGAGTGAAAAACCTGTATAAGAATATAAGTATGAGTACTTGTGTTTGAATCCCCAGAACCCATATAACTTGTGGAATAGTGCATGTCTGTAATTCCACCAGGGCTACAGTAATATGGGACATGGACAAAGAAAAATCTCTGAAAACCTTTGTGACAGCTAGTCTGGTATAAAAAGTGGAGAACAAAAGACAAGCTTCACTGGTAAGATGGATCAGAGGGTGCAGGCACTTGTCATGTGACAATATATCTGCGTACTATTCTTGAACTCACTTAAAGGTAAAAAGAGGCAACCAGTTCTTCAAAATTGTCTGACCACTATAGCATGTGCATATATATATGTATGAATAATGATTTTAATATCTTTTAAAAGTGTAATCCTTTCTCAAATAATGTGGGAGGTGAAAACTTATACACAAAAATATTGTCTGACCTCTACAAGTGCTGGGACACATGGCACATACACAGCCACAGACAGAGAGACATACAGTCAGGCATACACACACACACACACACACACAATGTATAGCATTTGTTGTTACAGACTGACCCTTAAAGAGCAAAGTGCTTGCTATGATAAGGACCTTAAACTTCTTGGCATGTTTCATATTTATTTCATATTTCATGTTTATTTTACAATATTTTTAAATGTTCAGTTTCTTGTGGAAGCCATTGATTGGTTCAAAAAACATTCTTTTGGTCTTTGTTAATTTTGGTCTTTGTTAATTTTGGTCTTTGTCCATGTTTTCATGAATTTCCCAAAGTTGGTTTCTAACATTATGTTATAGTATCTATAAAGATTCATAGATGGTTTTATAGTCTTACATTCTTTCTTTTTCCTCTTTCTTTCTTTCTTTCTTTCTTTCTTTCTTTCTTTCTTTCTTTCTTTCTTTCTTTCTTTCTTTCTTCCTTCCTTCCTTCCTTCCTTCCTTCCTTCCTTCCTTCCTTCCTTCCTTCCTTCCTTCCTTCCTTCCTTCTTTCTTTCTTTCTTTCTTTCTTTCTTTCTTTCTTTCTTTCTTTCTTTCTTAAGTGCAAGTGGATCAAAGACCTCAACATAAATCTAGTTACACTGAGCCTGATAGAGAAAAAAGTGGGAAATAGCCTTGAACACAATGGACCAGATGACCACTTTCTAAATACAACACCAGTAGCACAGACACTGAGAACCAGCTTAACGAGAGACCCTTATATGTGATTTTAGGTTTCATTTTCTGATCAACCAATCCTTTATTCATTTTAAAATTTGTGTTTGTTGATGCTTTATTTGAGGTTGAGAGAGGTAAACTTGGAAGAGAAAGGTCTCACTCCATAGCTAAGGCTATCCTTAAACTATGTGCAGCCCAAGCTGGCTTGGAACTCTTGATCAATGTGATGTTATTGAAATGCTGTCATTGCTAGCATCAGTCTCCTTACATGGAATTCTATTTCATCTATGACAGTTTGATTGTAAGACATCCTGCTGTCATCTTGTTTGAACTGCATCTTCTGTGATCTTCTGCCTAGATATTTAAGTTTTTCCAAGTGTTTGGAATGTTTCTTGACACCTTTTTCTGAATGAGGTTTTTATCCTCTAACTCTCTCTCCTGCCTTTTGAGTTACTAAAACTCAAATTGCTTGTTTGATGTTATCCTACTCATTCCTTGTGCTTCACCCATGCTCTTATTTTGTGTTTTTGTGAGATTTGTTGCACACGTGTGGGTGCATGCATGTGGAAGCCAAGGCCAGTGCCACGTCTTCTTTGAGTCCTATCCACCTTATTTTTGAGATAGTTTCAAAGTGACCTAGAGCTTATGAATTTAGCTAGACTGGCTGGTCAGCAAGATGCTGTCTGTAAACTCTTCACCATCTAGTTCTGGGGTTTCCCATAAGTGCTGCTACACTCAGCTTTTATGTAGATGCTTGTATACATACAAACTTAGGTTATGAACATCATTCAGCCATCTCTCTGACCCATCCTTTTTCTTCTATGATTATGTACTTTGAAATAAGCTGATATATATATATATATATATCCGAGAGATGCGATGACTCCTGGTGTCACTATTCCTTTCCCAAAATAGTGTTGAGCATCAAGGACACTCCTTTAGAGTTTGTCCTTTTGGCAGAAAATGGCCAGTTGGGTAAAGAATTGCCCTTACCTTGATTGCTCACAGTACACACATGATGTCCAAGCTAGATAAACAAGATGACAGATGGAGACTGACGAAACTTGCCTGGACAGGATAAGACAGTTCCTCCAAAATTGTCCTGCTTATGTAAAGATCTGTCAGATACCATAGGCCTGTAGCCAATATGATGGATGCTCCAACGGTGCACAAAACCATAGGTGATTGTCCATGTAGTTGTGTTACTGTCCTCTCCCAAATTTTGGAAGCCACTACTTCCCATGTGCTTTTGACTTTCAGGTGATACATTTTCCTTCTCAGGTCTTGAAGGAGTTGAAGAATAGGTATTTAAGGTTACTACCCTATTATCCCTTAGCGAGGAACATTCACATATTAGATTTTCACTTTCCAAGATAAATATTTTTGAAGTAATTTATACACCCTACCATCTACCAATATTCTAGAAATATATGATATACTTTATATGTGTTAGGTTTTGGTTGTAGTTTGTGCCTTATCCTCTCCTAGATACTACCTCATAATAATTCCTATTGTATATAGTCGTAGTTTAGAACCTTCTTAGTTAGACAAAAGGGGGAGATGTGGTAGGATTCAGGTGTCAGCTGATAAGGTCTGAAGATGCTTATCCAGGGTCCTGGGCTCCTGAAGAGGGAGTGGCCAACCCCATTCATAAGGGGCTGCTGGGATCCTGGGGAAGTCCTTTTCCTGTTTTCTGACTGCTAGAGAGACCGGTTTGGCATCCATTGCCCACTGCTCAGATAATCCAGTCTATCAGGTGCCAATATGAGCAGTTACCTGTATCGTGTTGACTTATATTTTAATAAATATTAATCTTAGATTGCTATATTTTAAGAGAAACTCTGCCTATATATATATATATATATATATATATTCATTTAATGGAACCAATTTTTGAGTATGTCATTATAAAGTTAATAATTTTCATATTTCTTGTTGCATTTTGTTAATGCCTATGTGAGTGAAAAAGTAGAGGCTTTTTTAGCTCTTTGCTGATTGGCTTAGTCTGATGAAACATTTTAGCAGTCAATATAAGCAGAGATTCTGGGTAAGTTATTTGGTATATTTCTTGATCAAGCATGCAGCTAAAGGCCATGTAACCTACCTACTTTAGGATTTTACTGGTATTGAAGTCTGGGGCAAAATGTAGGGGACATGTCTCCCTGGGAGTAGAGAAGGGATGAAGTAGACTACATAAAACTCGCCTACCATCTTTAATAAGTTTTTCCCATTTCTGTGCCACTCCAGTCACTGTAACTGCTTTCCTGATTGCCTAAGTTTTTTCAAAAGTATTACCACATTTGTAGGTACTGAAGTTGCATTTTCTACTGGCACTTGAGTTGAAAGTATTATTTGACCACCTTGCTTGTGCCTGGATAGCAGTTTATCTTTATAAGAAGTGAAAGTGCCACCCAAATAATATAGGTTCAAAGATAGTCCGTGAAGAGGAAATTCTGAGTAAAGTGAGTGTCATATACTATGTAGACATTGCTGAATATTTTAAGGCATGCTTATGGTTGCTGAATATAGACAAATCAATTAAAATTTCCCTTATACTTGAAGATTAGCCAATGCTCCAATATTTTTGCTTTTTTTCTTTCTCCCTTCCTTCCTTCCTTTCTTCATTCATTTCTTTCTTTCTTTTTCTTTCTTTCTTTCTTTCTTTCTTTCTTTCTTTCTTTCTTTCTTTCTTTCTTTCTTTCTTTCTTTCTTTCTTTCTTTCTTTCTTTCTTTCTTTCAGGTTTGTTTTTTAAGATATGGTTTCTGCTTTAAGCCTTTATTGAACTGGAATAGGCAAGGTAAGTTTTGAACTCAGTGATAATTCTGTATCTTCCTCCCATATATACTAGATTAAAGGTGTGCACCACCAGGCCTACCTTCTTTAGTGAACATTTTCACTATTACCTATTAGTCTCAATCTTAACATTATCTTGTAGCTGTCAAAGGTTCTGAGACCCTAGTGTATCGCAGTCCTAGGAACTGCACTCAGAATGATGATCTCTGGCTGCAACCTCAAAGGATAGGATGCAGAGAACATTATTTGACCCTCAAGTATAACTCAGCATGTAGGCCTTACAGTATTTTTTTATTATCATAGAACAACTATGATATGATAAAATCTAACCCAAGATCTGCAGTTTATCGTCTTTGCTTCTACTTATAATTGAAATCTAGAAGAGAGGAAAATGAAGTGTGTGGCTGCAGAAAGCATTCTGGCTGACCTCATTATATCAATGTTTAATATTAACTTAGAGTCAGTTTGTACTTGTAAGAATTTGTGTTTGGAACTCTACTCATCTGTTTCTAGTGTATCTATTTATCTTCCCAGGTTAAAATGTGTAATTATGTGCAGTAATATGTTCTCAGTCTTATCTTTTATATGTAAAGCCATGATTTTATATAAAGATCTCACAAATATGTTTTCATAAATAAAAGGACATATAAAAACACTAACCCCTTCCTCTCTAACATTACCTTTCCATTGTCCTCATCAGAGAAAATTAGCTCATTGAGATGACCCAGCTGCTATAGAGATAAACACAACAAGTGAAGTGTAGATAGATCAATAAATATGTTTTGGGTTTTTTTTTTTTCTATTCCAGCCTTTACTTTTAATTGTAATTGAATGATTGCTTGTTTTGGAAGTTTCAAATGTTTGCGTTATGTATCATATATTCCCTATGCAACGGGTATTAAGAGAAAAATTTTCTAGATGGTGTGCAAAACTAAAACATTAGTTAATTTTAATACAAACCCAGAAGCATTATGAGGTAAATGCAGAGAGCAGTGGTGGTAATATAACTGGAGTCGAGAATCTATGATCACACTGTTCAGGACATAAAAGATTAATTAGGCTAACTTATGTTTTAGCAGGGAGAAAAACAAAGTCTAAAAATATTAATTGGCTCTCTTTATATTATAAAGGATAGTGCCAGGATTCAGAGAATTTGTTCACTATGAAAAACAATTATCTTGACTGAGTCACAAGTACCTTGAAGACATCAAGGGTACACATATAGGGATCTCTTTAGAATAGGAATCAGACCTTCCTATTAAGTTTCTTGACTGTTTAAAAAAATGTAGGATTAAAATTTCCAAAGAAAAGCTACAGGCAGGTATTTCTCTTACAACATGCTTTCAAATGTCTGTCAAATGAAGGATAGTTGGCAAGCTCCAACCTTGAAAATACATTTGATTAAGATCTTTTTGATATCATAAACATTTCAGTTAAGTGTTGCACAAATAAAGGAAACCCAGGGCCAGATCTCAGGGAAAGGCATAAATATCAGAGAGAGTAAACCCCACAGTCAGATCACACCCAGCTGTCTTCCTTCTTCCTCAGCCTCACTCCTCCTGGCTTCTTCTGCCTCCTCTGTCTTTCTATGCCTGCCTTAAATATTTTTTTCACTCAGTTAAGGTATGGCAACACCACTGCCTGCCTGGGAGCCTGGAACTCCTCCTGTAAACTAAGATCATCTCAAACTCAGATTGGATTAAGGGTGTAGGTCATCACCACTCCCAGGATATTCCCTGTACTGGGATTAAAGATGTGAGTTACCACTGTCTGATCCTCCTAGACTGACTGTGGGTAGATCCCTCTGATATCTCCAAATGGTTTTATTATATTACAAAATATCCCCACATATCCCCTTTTGTGTCAAATTAAAAAAAAAAGAAGGTGATACCTAACATAAGAAAAACCATATACAATAGGAACAATGATTATACACAATATATACAAACAATAAATGAGTAATGCCCAGTCCATTAACAATTGACAATTCAAAGAAAATATTTTACTAATTATCCTATTTTGATGAGCCCAAAGGATTATACCTAATTCATTTTCTTTCTAACTTGTATTACTAAAAAAATAAAAACTATTATTTTGATGCCTCTTAAACTTTTACATTTTGACTTCAAAGTTTCTTTTCTAAAACTGTCACTAGAGAAGTATAACTATAACTATTTCATCTTCTACCTCAGAGACCTAAGAAGGAAATAATATTTACCCAAGTAAACAGGAAGTGCAAGCAACTTCCAAAATCTAGAAATTACAGAGATGACACCTATCTGCCTGGACAGTCACCTAAAGTTCCTTTATAAAGTTGGGGCATTCATCTTCAGCTTATAGGCCCAGAGTCTCTTTACATTTCAGTGAAGCAGGAAATGTGCTCTGCCTATTCTGGGATAGTTCATCAGTCACTTTTCCTTGTGTCCTGAAGACTATCTGACAGTTTTTTTTTTTTTCTGAAAAGCAGGAACCTGAAGGACCATCTCAACTTGTTCTGTCAAAGTTCAGAGGTCAGTTTCCAAGGAAACCTGCATGTCCAGTTTAAACAGCATACTGTCAAGCAGTCAATACAAGAACAGGTTCATGTCCATTGGCTAACAGATGCCACAAAGAAAGTAGACTCCATATGGAGTTTCTTTGATGCCCACTTTTTTCTTGAAGTAGATTGGTGCTGCCAGGAGCAGATCTGTCTCAATGTCCAGAAAAGTCTGAGCTCTTAAAATACTTTAAATGCCATATTCTATGGATCTCTGAAGTATTTGAGGAAGACCTGTTCATCTAAAATATATTTGTTTGATCGTGAAAACATATCTAATATGACTATGTTTGAATGTAATGTCTAACTACTAACTTGCATTGCTTCATATTTTAATTAGTTGGTAATAAAAACTTTCATGGACTAGTAACTTGTATTACATTGTTAGATGAACTGAATAAGTATAATACCTTGATCAAGCATAGAGATATTTGTATAGTAACACAATTAATCTCAATATACACAATTTCTATACAATATACAAAAATCCAATCCAATGTAAAATATTTAAAGCCAATAAATTCTATTAAAAGAAGATTCAATAATTTATCCTTATATCCTATATTTGTATCCCCCTTTTTTCTGTTTTAAAACACATATCTTGAATTAATTCTTGTTAAACTTTTTTTCCAACCATAACTATTAGCAATTTTTAACCAATTAACCTAAACAATGAGAATCATCTATAACCCATTGAACAACCAAAAACAACCCACCCCACCTCTTGGGTATGTGGGTGCTGTGTTCTTAAATTTACTTCCTACTGTCTAAGGCATGACAGCATCTTTAGGGGATCCTAAAAAGTATTGTTAATTGTCAAGTACTGAAATAAGTAGCCGTATCATTTGTTGTTCAGTCTCTGTATAACAGGAAAGTGCATGGTTTGTCTTAAGTTCTGGCTATAATAGTCTGTGAAGCTGGTTGATCTCAGCGAGCTGCCTCAAAATTTTCCTGGGTGGTTTGTAGTCCAAATCTGATCTTTGGTTGGTGTATGTCAGCCTTGTGGCTTTGTCATAGTACATGTAAAATTATCATTGTGGGGCCCCATCTTTCTTTTGGATACTTCAAATTTGCAATTAGGTATTGTCATGAATCACTGAAGAAAACTGATAAGAGACTAGAACCCAAAACAATGTACTAGAAGCTAAATATATAATTATTTATTCAGCATAGGTTTAGTAACAATAGAATTGTCCCTTATTTTTAGTTATTCTTCTGTCCCACATTAGGTGGCTCTTCTGATATTATGCAGAGATTCTGTACTTTCCTTTAACAAGTATGTTTGAGTTTAGAGAAGGAGCGAGCTACACTCCAACTCTAAAGCCAGCTTTAAATTATAATTAAACTAAAACTTCAACTTACAAAAAATTAGAGGTTTAACACTGGGATTTTACCCTATGAAGTGTACTGGTACCAATAGTTACGATATTCTTTTACTCGTAAATTCTTCTGGCTAGCCTCCCTTTTGCTTTAGATGTCTAGATGTCTAAGGTCTTTTAACTTCTTTAAGATTGGTATTTCCAGCTTTCTGTAAAGACAAAAACAGAAACCTGCCCCCACCTTTGTTTTTCTTACAACTTAAAGAATTGTAATATGAGTGGATGAGCTATCAATTATTGTTTTCATGAAGTTTCTCTGGTTAAAATCAAGTTTTTATTAAATTTGATCCATAACATTTCTTCACCTGTGGAAACAAAAGCAAAACCCCTCCCCCAATGTAGCACATATCCTGGCTTCCATTCAGAGGTTAGTACATCTTTGAAGTAAACAGGCTGATTTAGTTTAGCTGTTTTTTCTATGGCCTTTCAGTAGCTGTTGTTCCTTTCTCATTAGCATTGAGAATATTCAAAGTTAATAAAGCATTATGGAATCTATCTCTGGGGTCTTTGTATCTTTTCTGTTTATTTAACATATCCTTTAGAGTTCGATTTGATCTCTCTATGACTGCTTGCGCTGTATGATTGTGTGATATTCCTGTAATTACTTTATATTATAACAAGAAAAAAGTAGTTTCATTTTACTAGAGACATATGCTGGAGTATTATCAGTCTTATTTCTTACAGGTATTCCATGATGGTCATAACTTCAAGAAAATGTGTGATTATGGTATCAGCCTTTTTTGAACTCAAAGCAGTTGCCCATTGAAATCCTGAAAATGGATCTATTGTATGATTGACATATCTTAATTTTCCAAATTCTGTAAAATGAAATATGTCCATCTGCCACATTTCATTTCTACACATGCCTTTAGGATTAATTCCTGCTGGCAATGGAATTTGGTTATAGAAAGAACAGGTGGGACACCTTTTTACAATTTTTTTTGGCTTGTTGCCAAGTGATAGAGAAATCTTTTTCTAATCCTTTGCTGATGTAGAAATGCTTTTCTGTATGCTGTGAATCTCAATCTTTAAATAAAGGAGCTGTTTTGGCCCTTGACAGGCACCATAGAAAAAATAGGCAGAGGAATCAGAATAGGTAGGAAAGGAAGGGCGTAGTCAGGTGTAGATTGAGCAAGCTGCCCAAGGACCAACATATAAGGAACACAGGTGAGCCATGGACCACGTGGCAGACAGATTAATAGAAATGGGTTGATTTAAGATGTAAGAGCTAGCTAGTAATGTGTCTGAGCCTTAGGCCAAACAGCATAAAGTTAATATAAGTGTCTGAGTCATTTCTGAGGGCCTGAGCAGCAGCGGCAGGTAGCTAAGGGTTCTGGGGCGCTGCAGGGTCTGGCACGGCAAGGTCTGGGCCTCTGTCCTCCTGGGACCAAGAAACTGCACTACTACACTTTGCTATTGATGTGATGCTTTTTTTAATGAAATTCTGAGGCCTCTAGTACATTTCATATTAATAATTTATCAATTTCATCATTGCCTTGTGCTTAAGGATCTGGCAGACCAGTATGGGATCAAATGTGTCTTATATAGAAGGGATGATTTCTAGTCCTAATATTTTCTTGTAACTGAATAAATAATGAAGTTAATTTTAACTCATCATTAATAAAAATCAGCCATTTCAATGTGTAGAACAACTCTTTATGCATATTGAGAATCAATGACTATGTTAAGAAGTTTGGTAAAGTCCATTAATACCATCATGATAGATAAAATTCTGACTTTTGAACAGAATTATAACGGCTTTGACCCACGTTACTTATATGTTCTGATTTGTAACAGGCCTTTCCTGATTTTATTGCATCAGTATAAAATGTAGGGGCTCTAGAAATTGACTTATCTTGTACAATTTGAGGAAGAATCCAATTAGTTTTCTTTAGAAATACAATTCTTTTGCTTTGAGGATATTTGTTGTTAATATCTCTCAAAAAATTACTGGAGGCTCTTTGCCAATGTTCACTTGCTACCCATAATTGGTCAATTTCTTCATTAGTTAAAGGTACAACAATTTCTGCTGGGTCCATTCCTGTAGATTGATAAAGTCTTAATTTTCCTTTAAAAGTAAATTCAGAAATTTTTTCCACATGTGTCTTTAATTTCTTACTTGGTTTATGTGGAAGAAATATCCATTCCAACATAACATTTTCTCTTTGCGTTAAAATTCCTGTAGGAGAATGCTTAGAGGGCAAGATAACTAGAATGCAATTAAGATCCAGATCAACACAATCTACATGTGCATCCTGTAATTTCTTGTCCACCAAAGCCAATTCTTTCTTAGCTTAAGGTGACAATTCTCTTGGACTATTTAAGTCCTTATCACCATTTAAGGTTTTGAACAAATTATCCAGTTCATCATTTTTAATTTCAATAGTGGATCATAAATTGGCAATGTCTCCTAGTAGTCTTTCAAAATCTTTAAGAGTCTTCAATTTATCTCTCCTGATTTGTACTTTTTTGGGTCTAATTTTTTGTTGGCCTGTTTTGTAGCCTAAATAATTAATGGAATCCCCTCTTTGTATTTTTTTTTCCCCTGTGGCAATCTGTAATCCCCAAGCAGGCATAATTCCTTTTCCTTCTTCAATTTTTTCCCTAAGGTATTGATGTTTGAATAGGCCCAAAAGGTGTCATTCATGCAATGATAAATTGTAGATTGTAGGAATCTGTTATGTATTTGTTCTATTGGCTTTTGTACAAAGTACTGGCATAGAGCGGGCATTCCTTCAGGGAGGACCCTCCACTAGTATCTCTTTACAGGCTGAGAATTATTATAAGTGGGCAATGTAAATGTGAATTTTTCTTTGTCTTGTTCTTGTAAAGGTATTGTAAAGAAACAGTCTTTTAAATCAATAACAATAATAGGCCATTTTTAAGTAACAAAAAAGGCAAAGGAATCCCAGACTGTAGAGAGTCCATTGCCTGGATCACCTTGTTTATCACCCTTAGGTCTATTACTATTCTTCACTTTCCACATTTCTTTTAATAACAAATACAGGAAAATTCCAAGGGCTGGTTGATTTTTCTATATGCTGAGCATCTAACTGCTCCTGTACCAGCTGCTCCAAGGCCTGCAATTTCTCTTTTGTTAGACGTCATTGATGAACCCATATAGCCTTCTCTGTTAGCCATTTTAGAGGTAGTGCTGTGGGTGTTTTTGAAAGATTAGCAGCTGTTTCTATAATCTGAATGGTCTGTGACTATTTCTCATAATACCTTCAAATGTTTTTTTTTCAGAACCATGTGCTAATTTATAGTTTATTTCTGTGTTTAGAGGAATATTAATCTGTGTGTTCCACTGTTGTAGTAAATCTCTGCCCCATAAATTTCTAGCAATGTCAGTCACATCTGGCTTTAATATTCCTCTCTACTTCTGGTCCTATACACTCAAGCCATCTTGCACTCTATTTTACCTGGGATATTGATGCAATACCCCCAAAATAAAAATATACCTCCTGAAGGGGTGAATTTGGATGCCATGACTCTGCTGAAATTATTGATACATCTGCACCTGTGTCTAATAAGCTTCAATAATAACATCATTTATTTGTACTTTTAATTTTGGCCTTTGTTCATTGATAGAAGTTTGCCAAAATATTCACTTTATAATTTTCCTGTTTTTTTCTTTTTCTATAGATTTTTTACCTTTCAACGTAGTATGTCTTTTTTAAAATAGGTTTTAATTTTTTAATAGTTTGGGAAGGTGTTTCCTCCACAATGGCAGGGTAAGACTGGGTTGGATTTGATATGGGGGCTTTTGAAAGTCCTCTTGGGTAATTTCCCAAAGAAAGTTACCTTGTCTGTCCCTTGTAGATCTGCATTCGTTAGCCCAATGTCTTTCTTTTCTACACCTTCTGCATACTCCAGAAGGGAGGGGTGTTCTGTTGGGATTATTCCTATCAAAAGCATTGTTTCTGGGAATACCTTGTTTACAATCTTTTTTTATGTGACCTGGCCTTCCAAAATTGTAACATTTAACATTTTAATTTTTTCTTACATATCTTGAAATAAACTCTCCTACCTAGTTATCATCACTATCATAAGTCTTTAGATTAATTGTCTCATGAAGCCAATCCTCCAAAGGTGCAGACTTTGCTTTTAAAGGTCTAAGTATTTTTCTACATTGTGCACTGACATTCTCAAAAGCCAGTGATTCAATTATTGTTCACCTGGCTTCTGAGTCTGGTACCATTCTGTTTACTGCTGTAGTTAATCTGTGCAAAATGTCTGTAAAAGTTTCTTTGGGACTTTGAATTACTTTAGTGAATAATTCAGTGTTCTTTCCTATTTCTTCAATCTGGTCCCAAGCATTTAAAGCTGCCCTGTGACATAAATCCAGAGTATGTTCATTGTATATAGACTGCCTGTCAATATCAGCATAATCTCCCTCCCCAAGAAGTTGGTCTTGGGAGACTTCTATGCCTCTGGCCCTGCTTCTTTGTTCTGTTGTTTTAGCCTCATCCCTCCACCATTATTTCCATTGTATAAGTGGTTCTGCCTCTAACACAGCTGTAACCATATCTAACCAATCTTTAGGGGTGACCCAGTTACATGATGACCAGCTATTTAACATTTGTTTTACATATGTTTACAAATGCTTCTTTTACTCTCCTTAATTCTAGCATTTCTACTGGAGCCCAACTAGCTTATCTATCATCTTTATCATTCTTCGTTTTTTAAAAAAGTTACTGGGTATATTAATGTTGCCTATTTTTGTCTAATTTTAGATGACCTTGCTGAAACTGGTTATTCACATTCCTCTGTTTGAATTTGAGCATCTTTGTGTTCTCTCTCTATAGGCTTCTTAAAGACCCTTTTCTTTGGATTTATATTAATCGACTTAAGTGATAAAATAGAAATCAAACAAAAATATTCATAATAAATGTTATGATAGACATGATAGTCCCATCTATCTTATTTATGTTTTCCTTTACTGGTTTTAATAGCAAATCGTCTAGCGAAAGATCATGGAAGGACCAAGCACCCTCCATTGCTTTAAACAAATTCCCTCTTTTAAAAAACTGATCTACTCACCAATTTGTTGTCTGTTGATGATGATTTAGTTGATTGTGAAGTGGGGCAGCTACCTAGTGTGAGAGCAGCCCAAGGAGGGGTCAAAAAAAAAAAGAAAGAAAGAAAAGAAAAAAGAAACAACCCACCAGGAGAAAGAGGCCACAGTCTGAACGACTTACCCAGATGAGAGTGAAACAGAAACACATTTGGCCAGTCTGCCTAAAATTGGAGGCTAACTCAGAATAGAAAGCCTAGCCAGCCAGCAGTTACTCCTCCAGCCATGTGTTGTTCTGGCTGGCAAGTGTGGTTTTTCTGGGTTGAGAGGGAAGGAATTCATGCCCCAAACTTAGACACCAAGTGTTGCATGAATAAAGAAAACTCAGGGCCAGATCTCAGGGAAAGGCAGAGATATCAGAGAGAGTAAGCCCCACAGTCAGATCTCACCCAGCTGTCTTCCAGCTTCCTCAGCCTCACTCCTCCTGGCTTCTTCTGCCTCTTCTGTCTTTCTATACTTGTCTTAAATACTTTCTTCACTCAGTTAAGGCATAGCACCACCACTGCCTGCCTGGGAGTCTGGAACTCCTTCTGTCAGCTAAAATGACCTCAAACTCAGATTGGATTATGGGTGTAGGTCACCTCTCCTGGGATATTCCCTGTGCTGGGATTAAAGGTGTGAATTACCACTGTCTGATCCTCCTAGACTGACTTTGGGTAGATCCCTCTGATATCTCTCAATGTTTTTGTTATATTTGAAAATATCCCCACAGTTAAGTCTTATCATTCAATCATCTAATATTTGATCCTGAAAGCTCATGGCCAAGTGCACAGAAAAAAAAAATGTCTTTTAAAAGCCTAGGGAGTCACCTTTTAATAATGTGGTACATGTCCCTATTTAAAAAAAAATTCTTCTTCCCATTGGAAATTTGCATATATGTTGTCTGCCACACTAATCTGTAAAGAAAAAAATGAGACACAAAGAAAATCCTCCAGGACTAGTCTGTGTCAGTCCTACTGTACACAGCTATTTCAGTTGAGTGCCTTGACATCTTGTACTTGGCTTCACAAAAGTTTTAAGTTTCAAACATTGTACAACCTATTTAACTATCTGTTCTTTTATTAGTTACCATGTTTTGTGTTCCTTAGTTACTATCCTCTCCATAGCTAAGGCCTTACCACACACTATACTGCTCAATCTGCACACATTGTCACTTGGAATGTCTAATGCTTCTGTCCTTATGAGGAAGATTTTTTTGCAACACTGAACAAAACTCCTTGTGTATGCTTCCTGTTGCCCAGCAGCTCAACATTTACCTGAAATGTATATTTACACATGGATTAAACAAAATATATGCATGTTCATGCTCAAGTTAATTATGATAGAAAAGAAATTGAAAAATCAAAATGTCTAGCATGGAAAACTAGAAGAAAACACTTCTACATATACAAAATAGAGCATTATATACAAAAATGAACACATTAATCAAAAAGCATGAATAAATCTTTAGGATAAGTGGCCATATAAAAGTAATAAGTAATCTAGCTCTGTCCAATATTTTCTATTCTGTCTTTTTTGAGTCTTCAACATAAATTCTTCCCTGCATTCACTACTCAGTGTGTCTTGTAACTCTCTTTTGAGTTCATTCTTACCATTGCTTTATTCAAAATGTAGGCCATATTAATTAGCTTCTATTGCTTTGAAACAAGTAATTCTACCTCTTACTAGTGTAACCACAAAGGAAACTAATGAAAGACCATGAAATTACTCTCAAAATGCAAGATTTTAAGAGAATAAGTCACCAGTTGTGTGAAGGCATTGGGGTGTTAGTTCTTGTTGAGTTTTTACCATGGACTCTTGATTTCAACATGACATAGGAAGAGAAGTTGAGCAGAGTATCTATGTCCTTAAGGGATAGTGTAGTGTATATTGTTTAGGTAAGAACAGCAAACATTCACCATGTTTAACTGTCTCAAAATACTTTTGTCTTTTGGTAACATATCTCTCATCTTTCTGAGCTCATGGTTCTGTAAATAATTCCAATTCCACGTCATACACTACCAGATGATGCATCATCTGATCACTGTTAGCACTGTAATCAACAACCTCTTCCACTGATTTCTTAAGCAGTTACTTAATGCATTTCATTGATATCTTATCTCTCCAAATGTGATTAGAGCTACAATAAACACAAACTCAAGTTTTCTTAGCATCAGTTATCTTGTAAGCATACAGAAGCACCTGCAAAAGCTTGCTTACCCTGTTCAATACAATGAGGCACCATCAATACCTAATCTCAGATCAAGTAACTAGGGTTTAAAAAGGTAACATAATTGCCAGCATCCCCAAAGCTAGTATGCTTATAGAAGTAATTAATACTACAGAATGATGTCCATCATCCTTTTGAGATAGAATCACATTAATGCAGAATTTGCTCTAGCATATGTGTTCCTTCACAATGCTATTACCTTGGTTAAATAATAGCTCCTTCCAATGTGTTATATGCAAATTTACATCACTCTGTGCATTTGAAACATATACATTGTAAGCTATCAGTATGTGGTTCTAAATGAATCACATCTGACCACATGCGTATTAAAGCAACCATCATAGCTATCATCTTAAAATTCTATTCTTATGTTCACAGCAAAGAAAAAGTTCTGTGTGGTCCACCCTGTTAGAAAGGGATTACTTCCTTACTCTTGAATGGGGGTGTATTTCTTCTGGAGATGCAAGACCAAGAACACCTGTTTAAGGTCTAAACTCCAAGTGACTGAATATAACCGAGTAAGTCAGATTAAGAAACAAGACACAACGTAAGAATTCCAGTACTTATAAATCTATGACTTTATTGATTCTCATGTTTATTAAACTTGTTTTTGTTTTTTTCATAGCATACACTATTTTAATGGAATAATTTATAAATTCCTTTGCTTTTAAGAAACTCTATTATGTAGAATGGACACAAAAAAACTAAGAGAGAACACAATATGTTAGTCTTTATCCAATAACATTAACTCCCATCAGTTTTAACCTTCAGGTAAGAACTGGAATTCCACTTCACTATCCATGAACACAATGAATATGACCCTGGAGCCCCAATCCTGACATTCCTGAGAGACTCTTCTCCAAGCAGCCATAGGACCTACATGTGCCTTTAAAAGCTTCTTGTAACCTTATTTAGGCTGATAACTTATTTTTCCCTATAATAAAATGTTGGAAGTGACATTACAGGGCTCTTGGTAAACATTCCTATGTAGGCTGAGTTTCTTTGATCATTGTGAGTCAAGCAATCTCAGAACTACAAATAAGCTGCTAAGGCTGCAATAGATTTTCTTAGACCTCATTTCTTCAGTCCCCAGGCTATTGTGAAGCTTGCACCCATTTAACTGGACATCATGCAAGGAATAGAATCACAGAACTAGACTTTCATAAGCCTTCCATTTTTGCCAGAGCAAATGTTTTAATTCTTAGGATTAGGAATGATACTGAAACCAAGTTCTGGGAAGAACAGCAAGCTAGGTTGAGAGAGCCACACAGGAGTCTACACTCAATCAGATCATTTTAGTGGCAAAGGCCAAGCAGGAAACATCTGTGTGATCCTCAGGCTCAAACAGAGTAGACACCTCAGTTTTAGAAAACCCTGCAGTGAAAAACACTTAATTCAAGTCCGGACACTCATTTGCAATCATGGAGCAAGAAGAAAGTGAAATTCTTCTTCAGCCAAGCAAACCCACAGAGCTGTTTGCAAAGGCACGACCACTCCGGGCGACAGGGTGATGCTCACACAGCTGCTCTCCTGTGGCCTCATTAGCTGCCTTGCAAAGTGCAGGCTGGAGCAGTGCCCTAGATTCCCACACACCAACTCTGACACTTTATAAAGCATTTTCAGCCCTGACAAGATCAAAAACTCAGCATTCTTTCAAATCTCATAACTCCCAAACATCCTTGGCTCAGACTGCAAAAATTGAAAGTGATAGAGCACTTAGTAGACTTTAAAAAATAAAATAAAATAAAACAACCTTGGGAATTACGTGTTTGTCCTCTTCCCTCCTGTAGCATGAAACATTCAATTGATTTTAATAACTCATTTGTCTTTTTAGAAAACAGAGCACTGCCTCCAAGACTGGGCTCTTGGCAAGAGCCACGGGACAGGATGCTGGCAACCTTACCTGGCTGTATTCTATGTTTGCCCTGTTAAACTGTAGGCTTTCAACCAAAATCTCCTCTGGTTTTGCTTTGAGGTCAATATGAGGCACTTGGCACTGTGTGTTGATTAGAGTCCTGTTTACTTGTTCTGTGGCAAGTAGAAGAATTTGAGCATACATTGCTGGGCCTGTATGTAGTTTGGGCTACAGCTTACATGAAGATGATGGTTTGTGTTCCTATAATTTTTAAAATTTCATCTGAAGCATGCTGTTAAGTAATATGACACATATTGCCATTTCTGTGCTACAAATTTTCAGAACCTTCTTTTGCCAAATTGAAAGTCCATATTAATAAATCATGAATTCTTTTCTTCTCTCTCAGCCCTTAGCAAATATCTTTCAACTTTCTGTTTTTATGATTCCTACCACTTGAGATACTCCACAAGTGGAATTGTACAGCATTGGTTTGTATAATTCCCTTGAGTTTCCTCTATGTCACTGCATACTTTTTAAAAGGCTGCTTAATACTCTATTATGTCTACATAGAACATTTTGTTCATCCATTCACCTGTCAGTGGGCACTTGGGTATTTGCAACCTATCAGCCACTGTGAACAATGCTTGGATCACACAACTATGCAAAATCTCAAGATTTCTCCTTTGAATTAGTTTTTAAGTAAAATTTGCACAATTATGTCCTTTTACAATGAAGAAATGCATGCATGTACAGAGTTTCCAAATTACAAGGAAGGTGGATCTTGGCCTTCTATTTCAAAAATGGCTTTCATCTTGTTTTATTCTGTCCACAACTATGCAGTTAGCTTTTCAAGCAGAACATTGATACCTTTACTGGTGATTTTTTTTTTTTTAATGCAGGAATTAAGTTCTTCTGTTCAGCTTTGACTTAATTTCCAACTTTCTAGACACAACACTGAAAAAGACTATAGAGAATAAAGGCACTTTGATGGATACTGACCCAGGACTTCAGGTTCCTCATGCTAATATGAAGATTAAAGCAAGGAACAAGATTTCTGGATCATGTGGTGTGGTGGCTTAGGTGAAAAACATCCACCATAGGTTCATATATTTGAGTACTTGGTTCCAATTGATGGGGTATTTAGGAGGTTATGGAACTGTTAGGATATGGAGCCCTACTGGAGAAAGTGCATTAGTAGAAATGGACTTTGAGAGTCTATAGCCTTGCCAGAGCACAAGTTCTTGTGCTCTGCTTTCAGTGTGTATGTGTAAGATGTGAACTATTAGCTCCCAGCTCTGGCCACCTATTTCTATACCTTCCCCATGATAATGGACAATGAGTCCTCTGAAATCTTAAGTCAAAATAAATACTTTTTGTCTATAAGTTAGTTTTGGTCATATTTTTTATAGCAACAGAAAAATAACTAATAATGTTTTAATTCAATTATTGTTTCAGGTAAATACAATATTGTTTTTATATTCTCCTCTACAATACTCAAGGCTTCTAATTTCTATATTTCTTCATCAATACAAATTGTTTCTGTCTATCATAGTTGATGTGAGATGACATGTCTTTGTTGTTTTGATTGCACATCTCTCTTAATTAGTGATATAAACATGATTTCGCTTTGTTTTTATCTATCTATATTGGAGAACTGTCAATAGAAGACTTCTTTCATATTTTAAAACTATCTGCCTTCTGAAAATTTTACCAAAGTCTTTTATACATTTGAGATTCTAATCCTTTATTATGTATATGACTTACAGGTATTTTCTCCCCATTTACTGGTTTTCTTGTTATTATGATGATTGCTTCCTTTGATGCACAAAAGCTTTTAAGTTTTGTGAAGTCTAATTTATCCAATTTTCCTCTTCTTACCTTGATTCTGGTATCATGTGTAAGAAATTTTTGTCAACTCCAGTATCTTGAAGTTTTTTTGCTAGTCTATCTTTTATGAGTTTTGCTCTTATATTTAGGTCTTTAACTCATTTTGAGTGAAGGTTTACATGTGGTATGTGGTAAGAGTTCAATTTTATTGCTTTCCATGTGCAGACAGAGGATTTCTAAGAACAAGCCATCCTTTCCTCCTTATGTTGTCTCAGCACCTTTGTGGAAGATCTTGTGGCCACATTTGCAAGGGTTTATGTAAAGGCTTTGTTCTGTTCCATTGCTTTTTATAGCAGCCTTATGACAGGAAAACAGTGAACTGCTACTATATCACAGTTCATCTTGAAGTGAGTAACTATGGGTCTTCCAGTTTTATTTTCAACTTATTTTTGATATTTTAGGCCCATTTAAATTTTATGTAATTTTAGGCTATATCTTTTTTTCTAATAAATGCTATTTAAGTTTTGTTAGAAATTGATCAAGTCTGTCCATTAACATTGTTAGAAGTACCAATAAACAAACATAATGTCTTTACTTTTTTGCATCTTCTTTGATATCTTTTACATCATATCATATTAATAAGGTAATTGGTTCCTAAAATGTCATAAGAAGAAATCTAGTCATTTTATTCTTTAACCCAGAGCTCAAATAACTGAAATCCAAGAAGCCCTAAGATCTATTTAATTTTTATTTCATTGATTTATTTTTGAAATTGCAATAAAATTATAACATTTATCCCTTCCATTTATTCATTTTTATTTTATATCTTTGAGTGTTTTGCATTCACTTATGTCTGTGTTCCATTTGTGTGTAGTTTTATGGAGACCAGATGAATACCCTGGCACTGGAGTTACAGACAGTTCCTAGCTCCCCTATGGGTTCTGAAAATCAAACTCAGGTCTTCAGAATGAACAAATAATCTGAAGCCCATCTGACTGTATGTCTTCAGTGGAGGTTAGGAAGAAGAAATGTAAAAAAATTGTCATTACATATTGGCAATATTGAAGCAAAATTGAGAGAAGTTACTCTCTTTGTAAGTTTATGGTGGTATTGCTGGGATAAAAGCACAATTTCATTGGCATCATTTTAAGAAAGAAAATATCAAGGAAGTGAAAGGTACAGTATCTAAAGTAAGATATCCAGAAGATGGTTATCTGATGTAGTCTCAGGACTACTTTGTCTGTGTTTCCTTTCCTTCACTTTCCTACTTCTGTTACTGGACTGATGGTGGAGTTGGAGGAGGGTGTGGCCACAATATGTTCCAGTTCCTGAGAGTCAAGTTAGTGCCAAGAACCAGGTGAAGAGCTTTGAATGCCTCAGTTAATGTATTTCTTCCCAAAGCTGTGAGGCTGGCATTGTTTTGTTTCTGAGCAAAAAAAATGTCAAATGGCTTATTGTGAATGAAAGAAAAGCCAAGGATTTTGATTTGACCTCCATGAATGTAATTGGACTATGTAATAGAAAACATATTAGATTCATTAAGGTTTCTCCATCCACTGAAATGACAATATCCCCTAACAATTTTTACTGAAAATTCTTCTAAAAAGAAAAAGTAACTGAAAGGCTATATTCATGATGTTTCTAAACAGTTGGGAGGAATTTGTCTATGCCTGTAGTGAGGAGACAGGAGTCATTGTATATATATACCATCTTTCCTATATTACACATAGATATTTATGACTATTTCCTTCAAAGTCCTGGTCTGAGTACATTGCCACTAATATATGTGTCTTAAGCCTTCTTGTGTGTGCATGTTCGTATGTGTGTGTATAGGTGAGAACCTGTGTTGAATAATATGCATGTGTGTGGGCATCTTTACTCAGACCATCTTTCTCTTTGCTTTTTTTAAAAAACAAAAACAAAAACAAAAAAAAAAACCCCAGAGTTTCTCATTGGTCTGTAACTAGAGATCTTCTAGTGTTGTCCATTAAAAATACTAGCATGAATTATTTGTTCCATTGAATCTACAGTAAAAGCCAAGCATAGATGGTTGGTTCTTTCACAGGCAGTAATACAGACCACATAATTATTTCTGACAGGTGACAACATACAGGTAGAATAATTAGGAGGCTGAATCCAGGGTAAACAATAATCCTAGTCAGTCACATCATTACCTTCTCCAAGCCTTATCCCTTGTCTATACTGTAAGAGACATTATCATAAGTATTTCACAAGATCTAGGGAAATGAATTGATTTAATAAACATCACAGTACCACAATGTTCAAGAGTCTATTTACTCAATGAATTATTATTTGCAAAAGAAAGTGAAAAAATAGTATTTTCATTTCCTATGTGAATACAAAGAACAATAAAGAAATCAATCAAGGAAAAAAAAGCCATCATCTATGTAATTCCCACAAGGTCAAGTTTATACTGACTGCTTATCTGTCCTATGCATATGTCCTTACTGATAAAGAGAATCTTCTATGTCTATCTTGCTTATTCCACACATAAACTGTGTCCTAAAATGAGTAAAAGGATAATGAATGCATGTTGGAAATTCTGGACATAAGAATCAGAGAAGTAGGAAAAATCAGAAAATTATTAATTTGAAATTATTAAAGGCAATTAATATACAATAAGAACTGGCAATTAAGTTACTCTTTAAAACATTTATTTTACTTAAAAATTGTGTGTGTGTGTGTGTGTGTGTGTGTGTGTGTGTGCAATTGCACTTTTTAAAGGAAGCTAGGAGGGCATACATCTTCTGAATCTGAAGCTACAGGTAGTTATAAGCTACCTGATGAGGGTTCTGAGAACGAAATTTTGGGGTCTCTGGAAGAGAAGCTGGTATTCTTAATCACTGAGAAATCTCTCCAGTCCTTCATCAGATTCCCTCATCAGATTATCTTTACACAAGTCCTTTGAGTTAGGTGAAAAACACTTGAAGTTCTGTATGTTTTATGAAATTTTTATGTTCTTTAGTTCTTCCACATCCAAGCTTAGAAAAAGTGCATTCTCCCCTATTACTAGTGAAAATGTCAAGGGTGTCTTATTTCTTCTGGATATGTAACAAATGGCCTTAGATGTTTGTAGACATGTGCCCTTCCATTACACGTATGGGCATTATTTCCTAAGAGAATCACTAAGAACATATGAAAATTATTTACAAAATTTAAAGGCTTTGCTTTGAAATTGGAGGTTTAACCATCATAAGTATTGTATAGTCTGGACTGTCTCTGTAAATAATGGCTATTAGGAAGTATTTCTGGGGGGGAATTATTAATGGCATATAAAGATATTCATAATTAGTTTTAGCATAAAGAGAACAAATCACTGCACAGTCCATATGTCATTTAATAAAATGTGAAAATATTCTTTGATAAATTCCAAGTATGTGAAGATGAGGTCTCATTCCAACAGAACTAACACATACGTCACAACCCTAGTTACACCAGCTTTGTGACACAATTTTTAATAATGTGGTCAGTAGATACAGTACACATCACTTATGTTGTTTCTTCCTATGACTTAAGTTATGATTGGATAAACCCAAAGTGGGAAAATATAAAAATTACTTAACCATCAAAAAAGTTTTCAAGTTACCTTAAAGTCATAACCAATAAGTTGTAGCTTTAGCATTCTTGATGAAAGAAATAGCTCTTACATCAAAGGAACAAATAGGAATGACCTTGGCCTGGGAATATGGCCACATATCTGGGGATTCCATGAATGTCATGTTAAAAATGTAGTAACAATTCAATAAAGGATTATAGTAATATTTATAGTAATATAAAATAATATTTATATTAATATAATATAAATATTATAAACCAACCAAAACCCTTGTAGAGAAAAATGGTTGGTTCATCAGGTAGGCAGTATATAGAAAGCAGGGAAATCTCAGCTACATGTTTTCAGAAATTAGAAGTCTTTTGTACAATGTAAAGAGTTTACCTAATAGTTGCAAAAACATTAGGTGACATACAGAAGAAGGTAACACATGACTATTAAGGGACATAAAAACGGTCTAAGAAAATTCAGCTCTAGATCTCCTGCAGCATTCTAATATTTTCACCTCAATTAAGCTCAAATCAGTAAGCCTGACTGACTTTGGATAGAATCATAGCTCCTTTCCAGGAATTCTCTTTAATGTCAACAGTTTTGTCTTTCTTCCCCCTTATTCTTCATTTCATGAAATGGGACCCATTATTTAGATCATTCAGCTTCTCTCTCTCTCTCTCTCTCTCTCTCTCTCTCTCTCTCTCTATATATATATATATATATATATATATATATATATATATAAATATATATATAATATTATATATTAATATCTTTTAATATTATATATATAATATTAAAAGATTATGATGTGATGAGGTAGACCAGTTAGCTGAATGATTAAATGATGCCATAGTTGTAAATGTCTGTCCTGAGTTGATTTATAAAGTCTGCATTTACTTGCTGAACCATAATTTGGGTTTTAGAAGCAGCAGCTAAGCATATAGTAAAAGTAGAATATTATAGTCCAGAATAGGCTTTACAGATGAGTAAAGTAGTTGGGCTACCTCCATTGTTTTTATAAAGTGAAGTTATATAGAGATATTGGTCATGAGAATTGAAGAAGCCAGAGAAAACCGAGAAATCACAAAGACAGAGAATGGAATGGGTATAGTTCCTAGGGATAAGACTAGATGGATAAAACTAAGCTTATCAGAACTGAGAACTTTAAAAAATGTTCCCAAATGACAGATATTTAGATGTATGAGGCAAGACCTGCATTATGGAGGTACTTTTAATGGCTAAGAGGGCCCTCATCAAGCAGAAGGCTATCCTTGATGGAGAGGAAGTCATCATAAGTTTCATTGTGAGAATCTGAGAAGATGCCATAAGCTGACACCAACAAATAGGGAAGAGAGCAGCTGTTCTAGGGACCAGGCTGAGGGACTGGGTGAAGAAGAATGAGAAAAGACCAAAGGCTCTTTCTCAGCCCAACATTGTCCAGTTGTCTTATTCCTTAGTGGGAAAAAATAGCCAGCACCAACCACAAATCAGGAGATGGCTTGCTGAATTCAGCCACAGTATTACAAAATAAACAAACAAACAAACAAAAAAAGTGAGAGACTCCAGTTGAGTGACAACTTATCCATAAATAATGTATTTGCATGAATAGGCAGGGGGAAAACTAGCATGTACACTAACATGTTCAATAGGGTTATTCCTAAATGGTAAGAAAAAGCATATATAAATGACTTAAAATTCATAGTGTTTTGTCATTTTCCAATTCTAAAAAAGTAACAATATTTCTTCCATTACAGAGAAGAACTAACTCCAATTAACAGCATGTTAAATGATGTCATCTAATATTTAGATGCAGAAGCGTTTAGTGTATTTGCAGAGCTTCTCAGAATAAAGTTTCTTGTTTATACTAACTTCCCTAATGGCACTAAAAGGAAGCAAACTTTTTCTTCCCTGGCTAAACAATAATCAATGAGGAACATATGGACACATAACACAAGACTGATAAAAAGTTTCCTCTTCTTGAATGTAGTAATAGTTGTGTGGAAGAGACTATCATGGGATTTAAATAAAGTTGTCATATCAAAAACAAGTATTAATTAGCTGCTTAAAAAGTTGGCAGCATCATTTATAATTAAAACTAGAAAAACATTATTTAGAGGAAAAATTCCCTAAAGCACATGGGCATCTAAAATGTATAGACATTTTATAATTGATTTCTATAATGTCTTCTAGTGTTCTTTAATAAATGTATTTATTCTTCCCCTACCATCAATCCCATAAACAGAGTGACTATTGAGCACTTGCTACCTGACGTGGGAATGTCTTTCTGTATGCTGTGAATAGCAATCTTTAAATAAAGGAGCTGTTTTGGCCCGTGACAGGCACCATAGAAAAAGTAGGAGGAGGAATCAGAATAGGTAGGAGGAGCAGGGCAGAGTCAGACAGACCAAGCCTGAAGCCCAAAGGAGCAACATGTAAGGAACACAGGTGAGCCACGGCCCATGTGGCAAACAGATTAATGAGAATGGGTTGAGTTAAGATGTAAGAGCAAGCTAGCAATGTGCCTGAGCCATAGGCCAAACAGCATGAACTTAATATAAGCTTCTGAGTCACTTTTGGGACCTGATCAGCTGCGGGTGGCTAAGGGGTCTGGGGCTGCAGGTCTGGGGTCTGGACCTCTGGCCACCCGGGATCAAGAAACCTCATTGCAACAGCTACCTGTTCTTACTCTGTAATGCATGCTAAGGAGACTTTCTTCTCATAGCAATCTTATGAGATTGGTGTTTTTCCCTTTGTGTGTTTCTGTGTTTACACAGTGTAAATGGTTTAAACACTTTGCCAAAGATCTGCAACAAAGGCAGAAACAGTGATTTAAAGGAGCTTAATTTCTTAAGTGTCTTATGATTACAATACAATCATGTCATTACTCAGTTTATGTTGTTCTATTGCTGACCCATTTAAACTCTATCATAATGTTAATCACTTTGAGGCCTTACAGTGATCAATTGAAGTCCTAATTATTTGTGGTCTCATTGTGTTACTTCTTCTGTAGTGCCATTTGTAACATTCTCAATTATTAAATAGGATAGGGTAAATTTCACTGTTATTCTTCTCAAAGATAAAGCAGCTAATTTCTAAACAACAATAAAACCAGCAAGATTTCACATATAAAGTGTACCATTTTACAGAGAACATTAAATTAATTTATTTTAAATAGTAATATATTTGGCCAACAAGATGGCTTTCTTGGTAAAGGAACCTGCCACCCAGTCCAAAAACTTGCGTGTGAGCCCTAAGGTACACATGGTGGAGAGAACTGATGCACTTAAATTCTGACCTTGCACACACTTGTGCCATGTGTATACATTCACATATATTCACATGCAAATTATATAGGTGAATTAAAAAAATATAACCTCCAGTGCTAAAAATAATATGCTCTTCAGCCACTTTGCTTGGTATTAGTTTTTTTTTTAAATTATATGTCTATGTGGGTACGTTACGTGTAAACACTAATATGTACACAGGGATTTATGTACATATGTGCTTTAGGGACCTAAAACTGACATCAAGTATCTTTTTTCATTGCTGTTCATATAGTATATTGAAAAACAGCCACTCACTGAACCTGGAGCTCACCAGTTCCAGCTATTCTAACTATCCAGGTTTCTCAGTGGACCCCTTGTATATGCCTCTCAAGATGTAATATTATAATACTTATTTTTTATTGTATGTGAGTTCTGGGGATTTGATGTTTGCCCAAAAAACACTTTATACAGAGCCAGCCTCCAGCCCTGCTCTGCATTTTGATGCAGGTAGCTTTCTGTAGCTGCAGGTCTATACCAGATGCCAACAACAGTAGTATTGCTTCACTACCATCCTGCAGCCATGAAAACAATCACTGAACATTTTCCCAAGAGCTCAAAACACATTTATGACTGAAAATACCTATCCAAATGCAATATGAGGCCAGCAAAATACTTGATTAAAGTGGATACAAAAGATAAGAGATCTTATGGGTTCAGATGAAAGAATGAAGTTGCTTCTCTTGGAGCACAAAGTCCAGTGAGTCATTTTAATGACTGTCCTTGAAAAATTATGGGTCCTCCTTAAGGAAACTGAATACTCTAGCATCAACTTTGTATAAACAGCAAATTCTGTGACATAACTTGAAGACTCAGCCTAATACTGTGTACAGAAAGTACCAGGCATTCTTTGGGTCCTTCTGTCAATCCTGGTCTGAAAAGAAATTAGACATGTGGGTAGGTGAAAGGAATGCATTCCCATATGCACAGAGGCACGGAGGGAGAGGGCATCAACTGAGAATTTATAAATAACCTTCTGGGCCATAACATTTGTTTTCACAAAACACTAAAGCAAAACAGAAAATGAAAAAAAAATTAGCTATCTGTTCAAATTCAGATCCAACTATGTCAAAAAACAAATATAGGAAGCAACGTGTTCCTGAATGCCTCCAATATTAAGATGAGAGTTGATAGTGGTTTAAGTCTTCAACTTCAACTTGACAACATTTGGAATCCAATTCCATAAGAGAAAAGCCTCCAAAAATATCTGTGAGGGATAATTTATCCTGTGAGCATACCTGTGAGGTATTATCTTAATTAGGTTTGTTGATATGAGAAGATTCATCTTAAATATGGGCATGACTATGCCACAGGCAGAGATCATGCATTGTGTAGAATGGAGACAGTGAGTAGAGCATGGCTCTCTGCATCCTGGTTGTATTACCAACTGCTTTCAGGTTACTGTTGCCTAAACTCCTCTGCTATAGTAGCTGTCTCCTAGAAATATGATTCAAAATAAACCCTTTCTACCAAGTTGCTGTTGTCATGATATTTTATCACTGCAACAAGCAACGTATCTAAGACACAGGTGGTCCCATTGGTGATTTGAGAAAGTACTTAAAAAAAGAAGCTTGGAGCATAAAGTCCAGTGAGTCATTTTAATGATTGTCCTTGAAAATTATGATTTGATTGTAGAAGAAAAATAGTCAATTTGACTGATTGGATGATATTAGACAGAGATCAGCACCTCCTGTCTGTGCAAAAAGGATGATGTGCACACTGTTAACTGGTAAAAACCAATCAACAATATCTTGTCATGTGTGGAAGCTTTATGAATGTAGAATCCCAGGCAGGATTCATGAATCACATTGTTTTGTAACATAGGAAGACTCATCAGTTTATCATATGGTCCCAATAATAACTTCATGACAGAGACTTAGTCACAACTAAAGCCAGAGTCTGAAGTGTGTCCTACCAGAGACTTCAGAGAAGTTTGCCAACTCTTACCATAAAAGAACCAGCTGAACCCACAGAGTGCCTTTCATGTATGTGCTCCTTATCAGAATTTTCTAGGCACTTCATAGTGTTAGTTTCATTGACAAATCACTAGGACAACTTCCAAGTGTTCAGATGCATCTCTTAGCAGAATGGTCCTCAGCCTACTTGTCATGACCTCTTTTGGGATCACATATCAGATATCCTGAATGACAGATTTACATTACAGTTCATAACAGTGGCAAAATTACAGCTAGGAAGTAGCAACAAAATAATTTTATGGTTGGCGGGGGTCACCAGAATGTCAGGGATGTATTAAAGGGTGGCAGCATTAAGAAGTTGAGAACCACTGTGTAGGTTATAAGATTGCTTCCTTTACGAGAAACTATCACAACATGATCAAATCAAGACCATAACTCTCTCCTCTAATTACCCCTGAGCTACAAAGCAGCAATCCTCTTAGAAAGATAACAGTCCTTTCTTTTTGGATTCCAAAGTTTGAGGAAAGAAATAACCCATACATCCTGATGCTTTCATCAAACATCATAATTCACCCTAGAAGTGTGTTAATAGTAAATCTTCTATTTCCTTGCTGCCTTTTCTTTCTCCAGTGTTGGGAACAGATGGCAGATGGAACTAAATAAGGCAATTTCAAGCCTCTCTGTGGGCTGCTGATGGATGGCCTGGCTCTCCAAACAGCTCAGATGTAAAACATGATTGGCAGGTTGCTAGTAGGCCCTAGAACACTAACTGTTATTCTGATTGACACCTTTCTTGTCTCTCTTAAGATTTCCAGCTCATAGTAGTATAACTGTGTAACAGGTAAGAATAGAAACTAAAGGTCCATGGACCATTCACTGCCTTTGTTTCCCTCACTGTGTGATGGGGTGGGGTAGGAATAAGGATAACTCTGAAAAAGGAGATCAGGAGACATGTAGGTAGGTAAAATTAAGTGGGAGGTATATTTTCTATTTATATATTTGGAATTTAGACTCAACATAGCTTGTACAGGTTTATTCTGTGAATGATAGGCAGGGGTGTAATCTCATTATGAGTAAGTACATTTACACTTGTATTAATGAGTGCACCTTCTCTGAGCTTTATATTTTTCAGCTCACCTTCTCTGTCCTATCACCAGTGTTGATTATGACAATCGAGAACCTCCACTCAAGAAACTTCAGAATCCCAGAACAGAGGCATCAAAATTTGATGTTTTTTTCTTGAGTTCCCACTATAACATTCTAGTTATTAGAATACGTAACAGGTTGTACACTGTTATTATCTTATGCATTATATACTCTCCAAAGCCAAAAACGGTTAATTACATAAAAATGATTCATCCTTTGATATGCCCATCTAACTCAGACAATCATTTTAAAAGGCAATGAACTTCAGCTTCTTCATGTTATTAACATGAAAAGTATAAAAACTATACAGAATCTCAGTGACACTATTTAGGAAAAACATTTCTCCAGTGCTTATTCTATCAGATTTGAAATATTAAATGACAGAAACGGAAAGTAGTTCCTCCTGGTGGATTAGAATTGGTTCATTAGTGGAAATGTCTGTACAGCTAGATGACCAAGTCCTCCTTTAGAGTAGGGTACCTGCAAGTGTGATACATAGCATCTACCCTCCTTTCCCTTGGTTCCAATGAGACACATAACCTCCTCACATAATCTCCTATGTACTTGGTAATATGTTTTTACGTTTTGGTTCCTGTTCTTTAAAAATAATGCTCCAGAAAAAAAGGTATGTTTTTGCCCTTTGCATGCACTAATGGATACTTATGCCAACTATCTATAGTCATGCTGCATGCATAATAGGTATTATCAATGAGATTATGTACTTGGAGGCCTTTTTATTTATTCTAAGTAGATGTCAATCAATTTCACAAGGTAAACCTTAGAATGTTCCTTTATTCTTATCTCAAGTTTTAACAAACACATTAATTTTTAATAGTTTGTTAGATGTCTTTCCAGACTTATCTTGCATCAACTCTTGATTTATTTAACAAATACTTAGAGAAGACCTACTGTGTGTGAAATATTCTTTTAGATGATTTCTGCAGCAGTGGCACTTTCTTCAGCTGAACCTGAGTACAGACTCCTAGGCTGTCAATATTAATGGAATAGATGTACATTGTAGAACCAAAGGTACCTAATCCAAAGGGCAGTCTTGATAGGATAAATAAGCCTGACAGTCACAGGATCCTAAAAAAAAAAAAAAAACAACAACAAAAAAAAACTCTCTTCCATTTCAAGTAACAGAAATCAATCAAAAGTTCAAAGGCAGGATTCTGGTAAAGAGATTAGAAGGGAAACCAACTAAAGACTGGCTTATCCAGCTTGCAGCTCTGGGTCTATGTTTGACAACATGGTTGTTGGCCAAGGATTATCCACTGAGTGAGCATCACATGTCCTGCTCTAGTGTTCCCAGTCAGAATCAGTGGGTGGTATTTGTAATTCACTAACTTAATGTTTCCATAGCAATAACTATGCTAAGCAGCTTTAATAAACTTGGACTTCTGAGTCTTACTCATGTTTGTGCACTAGTAACAGTGTGAAACAGAATCTAACAATAGTAGAAATCACAGGGATTGTTTTGGGGGGTGGCATCATTAATTGCCTTAATTTATCTTTCTCCTTCCATGCCCATCATCTCTTTATCTTCCAATACCTAATTGCCAAGGGTGACTTCAGATGAATAAGTCCTTGGCTGTGCTCTCTTAATTTTTCACTAGTAGAGGATTTTACACTTCATCATTTTTCTCCAAAAGATTGTTTTTTATTAATTAACTGACCTTTACCTTCATTATTTTCTAATTCTTACTTCCTGCCTTTTGTTAGATGATTCCACATGGCTCGCCTTGAGCTCTAAAAGTCCATGACATTTGTGCATGCAAACACTGACTAGATCTCAATACATATTGATTTCTGTAAATCTTCTAGTATCACACCCTGCATGGTCATTGCCAGTGACATTTTTTCTGCTTCAAAACATAAACAAATATAACAGACAACAACAAAATTAAACAAGTACATCACTGTCAGATACACACCCTTATCATCTACATGAAAGGCACCAAAAAAGCTCAGAATTTTAGTTTGTTTTATAATACAGGATTTAAATATGTTGAGAGAAATAATCCATCCCCCCTACATGAGCCAATAGCAGATAACAACGTAGGACTCAACTTTTTTCTTGTCAAATAAGGATGAGGTCTAGTATCCTTTTGTACTATAGCATGGCACATGCAAGTGCTCTTCATGGGACTGATTCTCTTAGAACTAGTCTATGTTCCTCTTTAGAGTAGAGCATCTCCATGCATGGAATGCAAACTTTATCCTATTCTACTTTTACTTTAATGTAGCATTAGTCACATAATAGTGTTTAATTTTCTTAATTATGTTTATTTATCTTTCATACCTCTAGTAAGAATGTCAGCTGCACATGGGCAAAGTCAATATTATATACTAGTATCCTGAGTAATGCCTGGCATATAGCATATGTAAGAAAATATGTCAAATGAATGAATTAATCTCATTTGGGGCTAAGTGTGTAGTAGAATTGGTAGAATACTTCCCTAGCACACATGAAGCTCTGGAATCAATTCATAGTTTCAGTATATTGTGTTCCTGTAATCCTTGCACTCCAGAGGTGAACACTGAAGGATCAGAAATATAAGATCCTTTTGTTACCCATAAAAAAGTATGAGGTCAGCCTAAGATACATGGGATCCTTTATTATTTCTTTAAATACTTAATAACTTCTACATCAATAAAAGTCCTTCTGGACCAAGGTGAGGCCAATAAGGCATCTAATGAACTAAGTTTTAAAAAGCAATTACTATTGTGGCTAATCTTTCATTAGTATGACCTTAAGTGTGTGAGAGTATCTTCAAGTTCTCCACCCCAGACACCACACATCTCCCCTGAACCCAGCTATTAGAACCATCCATGTTAAAAAAAAAAAAAAAAAAGAGTTCCTTAACTGTATCTACTAAATTGCACTCATTGGGGGAGACCATGGCCTGGGAATTGCTCTGCTCAGGGGTACTCCATCATTGTTATACAAAATTCTTGGGGAGAATCATGGCTTTACATTAAGTTGTGCTACCAAGATGACTTTTTTGTTATGCTGTCTCTGGAAAGATCTTTTCTCATCTCATCTCAAGGCCCTTCCCAATTTTTCAGTAGTTGCATATCCCCCCTTTTAAAAAATTTACAGTAACAGTTAACTCCTTCACTGCCATAAATATTTTGCCATTTATGATACTCAGAATCCTTGCACAACACTGTTAGTTTGTTATTTACCTATGAGGAAGCTGGCACAGAAAAGTTAAACAATTCCTCTAAGGTCACATAACTAGTCAGGCAGACTTGAGACTCACATACACACAGCCTCATACAAAACATGAATGTATAGGCTATGTCTAACATTCAAGAACATAAAATGTTGTTTGAATGTAAATCATAGGTTCTGTCAATTGTCCTCTCTTTCTTCTACCAATTTCTGCTGGGAAAGCCTCTTCTAGTCGTCTTTACCAAAACCTTTTAATTAAATGCAAGCTCAATCTTTATGAAGTAGAGTCTGCTAGTGTTAGGCTTTGGAGGAAGCATCTTTCCTGCTCCAGGTGATGGCTGAGCTTGGTCATAGTTATAAAACCAAGCTGCTATGAGACATAACATATCAGTGTTTTAGTTATGTTTCTATTGCTATGATAAACACGATGGCCAAAGTAGTTAATTGTGCTTAGTATTACCAATAACTAGAGTCCATGATAGTGGGACAAAGACATGACTGCAGAAACAGCTGAAAGTGACATTTCAAGTAAACATGGGAGAGCATACTAGAAATGGCCCCAGTGGCATGCCTCCTCCAACAAAGCCATACCTCTCACTCCATTCCAAACAGTTCTAACTGGGGACAGGTATTCAAACATAGAAGCCTTTGGGGGCCATTCTCATTTAGATCATTACAATAAGGAGTGGCAACAGCCCAAGTCTGCAAATAACTTAGTAACTAAAGTCATCATGATAATAAAATTCCCTTTCCTTTATCCTTCTGTACCTGTCTGAAGTACCCTGGAAAATCATCTGCTTTGATATTATGTATTTTATTTTTGATGGGTTCATGCACGTATATCATGAATTTTGGACATTTTCAAGCCCCATTTTTCCTGTTATATTATTATTTTGTTCCTTTACCTCAATTTTTCAGGTAATTTTGAAGAACCTGGTTTCTTTTTTACTTTGTTTCAGTTTTCTTTAGCCCTGTTTGGTTTCTATTAGGTGTGTGTGTGTGTGTGTGTGTGTGTGTGTCTGTAGTATGTGTGGTGTGTGTGTGCAACAAATGAGATGTGATTACATACTTTGAAATTCTGCTCATAACACCTATCTTCCAATGAAGCACTAGCTGTGCCCTAAAAGCCTACTATTTATGGAGAGGAAGAAAATAGTATGAAAAGGGGAAAACAAAACAAAACAAAACAAAAAACCAGAAATTGATTATTGGCCTTTGGGTTTTCAAAGCACAGAGTATTCTAAAAAAGACTTAAAATTACACATAAGCAAAGAACATTTATTTGGAAAAACTTGGATAAGTAAGGCCAGACTGTCTAATTTAGCCCAATTTCTCCCATCAAATGAGATAGTGATGTGGAAATGCCTTTCTGTATGCTGTGAATCTCAATCTTTAAATAAAGGAGCTATTTTGGGCCATGACAGGCACCACAGAAGAAGTAGGAGGAGAAATCAGAGCATAGGTAGGAGAAGGAGGGCGGAGTCAGAGGAGATCGAGCCAGCTGCACAAGGAGCAACATGTAAGGAGTACAGGTGAGCCACGGGCCACGTGGCAGACAGATTAATAGAAATGGGTTGATTTAAGATGTAAAAGCAAGCTAGCAATGTGTCTGAGCCATAGGCCAAACAGCATAAAGTTAATATAAGCATCTGAGTCATTTCTGGGGGGCTGGGCGGACGGCTGGGCAGCTGAGAGGTCTAGCGCGGCAGGGTCTGGGTCTCTGGCCACCCGGAACCTAGAAACCCTACTACTACAAGATAGTAACTCCCAAATGAGAGAAGGACAGGTTCATGAAAAGATGATGTGAATAAGTGCATACACTAGTTTCTAGCAGGTTGCAGATGGGAAAGTGGAGAGTACCCCTGTAATTCAGACTAGGGGCCAGTCAAACAATAAAAACCTGCAAAATATCTAGTAGATATATATTGTTACATAAACTTTATAGGAAGCAACTGAACTGGAATAGGTTTTTGCACTGTGTCCACACATACTGGACTAAGTATCAAACTACATTGGACTTCCACTCACCAAGATAAAGATAAATAATTACCCAGTCAGTGGAGCAGCAAGAAGAAATTAAATAAGATTTCAATAGGCCAGTTTCTGTAGCCATAATAATTAAGTTTACCTCATGCTCACAACTACAAAAGGAAGAGGTGGCTGATGCTAACCAATTAGTTCCCTTTACACATAATTACCCTTTCTCCCTGCCCCTACATTACAAGAAAGATAACTTTCAAATGGCAAGTTAAGTGTTTTTGTTCAGTTTCTGCTTTTTTTTTAGCCCCTTTCTGTCTATAAATTATCCCCTCTAACTGTACTTATTGAGATATTTATTATATGCAGTTGGATGAAATTTTGTCAAAGTCTAGAATTCTAAAAAGTCAATTAGGACCATTAGTAAAATTTCTGTTATTGTGACTGTTGAGAATACATGGGCAGAAAGGGTATCATGTGCTCTGATCATTAGGATCAACATAATGATCTACCTGCAAAAAAGTAGTAGTAACATGGAAAGAATTGAGGGCTGCCAGAAATAATATGCTTAGAGTAACGCAGGATGAGCTCCTGTTCTCTAAAACATTTTGAGAAGCCATGAAGAACTACTAGCCCTGAACTTAGGCATAAAGGGTGAGCCTATACTATATTGAAAGATAACAGAAGACATAGCAACCAGGAATCCCAAGCACAGTTCAGCTTGCTGTGAAACTATGCTCTTGTATACGATAATTATTTGTTGGTATAAAATGCTGATTGGTCACATGTCTAGACAGGAAGTAGAGGCAGGGCAACCAGACTAGGAAAGTTCTGGGAAGTGAAATAGCAGAGAAGAGATGACAGGGAGATGCAGAGGAACTAGGATGAGAATGCTAGACTGAGCAAAAGGTACCAAGCCACGTAGCTAAACATAAATAGAAATATGCGTTATCTTAAAGCATAAGAGTTAGCAAGTAATAAAGCTGAGCCATAGATCAAACAGCTTGTAATTATATGAGCTTCTTTATGCTTATTTGTGACTACATAGCTGCAGGTAGGTTAGAATCTCTGGGCTAGGCCAGGCCAGAAACTTCTGACTACATCAACTGCTCCATTTCCACTCCAATTCCCACCTTCTGTGAACTTCATACCAAGGAATTCTCAAGGTCAATCTCAGAGATGTAAATTGTCTTCTCTTGGTCAGGATGTTGCTTGTGATGATGATAAACGATGATGAGCTCTTCATCCAGAGAGGTAAGTGAAGGGACTTGCAAATAAAATTGAGAATTTAACACAGATTTAGAGATAGGAAGTTTTTTACCAGCATAGTACTCCAATAGTAATAGTCATCATGAGGATGATTAGAAGAATTCAGAAGAGGATCATATCAGAGAACTTACCTTCCCAATCACAAATTTCTGGGATGGGTGTAAAGCATCCCAGGTCCCATGTGGATTCTGAAATAGCATTTATCAACACAGTAAAGAAAGGACACAGTAGACATGGCTATAGTATTTTGGGTTGTAAACTAAAACAGTCCATTGTGCCCCTAAAATACACACAATAGAAGTGTCATTTTTTGAAGTTCTGCCAGAGAGGGTTTTTGCAGTATTTGTTAAAAAGAAATCACAATCACACTGTTTCCTGTAAGTTTTCCTTGGGGGACATTTAGAAGCCAGATTATTCTGAAACACCAAGTTAATTTGTACATATCAGACAACCACAGGCCTTCATTTTTTATCAAGGACAAAAAAATTGGTTATCTATTGATACACAGATGTTAACAAATTAGAATGCATGGCTGAAAAAAAAAGATGTAGAAAATTAAAGGAAGAAGCAAGAGATACAGTCTAAGAAAGTCCTTTTATTCTTTGACCATCAACACTGCAGGAACATTTTGAACTTAGCCTCTTCTGTTTCAATTATTTTTGAACTAAAATAATTCAAAGACTTGTTTTAAATAAAGACAATGATTTTTTTAAAAGACCATAAATACAGAATAGACATTGTGTGTCTGGGATGTGAAAGACATAAGAATATTGAACACTATTATCTCAGGCACAATTGTCAGGGTATTGTTTTAATAATTGGTCCTTCCAAACAAACACTACACAACACCCATCTTAGCCTTAGGATCATGGCAAGCAGCACTGTGGCATTTATGAAATGATTAGAATTGTGTGTGTTATATGCTATTGAGTTCATGTTTGATGAATAAACTCCTCCATGGTCTAATTTTTGACCTGGCTTAATATGAAGTGTTTGGGTTACATCTGGGAAGCCCTTATGAAATGGCTTAGTGCTTCATCAGTGAATGAATTATTGCCTTTGAGAGATTGGGTTAGTGACTACAGAATGAGTTATTACAAAGAAAATTCTTTCTTTCCTTCTTTGTCTTTTGGACATGCCCACTTATTCTCCTTCTGTATAAAGAGTAAACACATATGAAAGGTACAGCACTTGATAGTACTATATCTCTTGGATATTCCAACCTTTACTTATAAGACAAAATGACTTACTATTCTTCATAAACACTATATCCTTATATGATGTGGGAATGCCTTTCTGTATGCTGTGAATCTCAATCTTTAAATAAAGGAGCTGTTGTGGGCCATGACAGGCACCATAGAAGAAGTAGGAGGAGAAATCAGAGCAGAACAGAAATAGGTAGGAGAAGCAGGGCAGAGTGAGGCAGATCGAGCAAGCCGCCCAAGGAGCAACATGTAAGGAACACAGGTGAGCCACGGGCCACATGGAAGACAGATTAATAGAAATGGGTTGAGTTAAGATGTAAGAGCTAGCTAGCAATGTGCCTGAGCCATAGGCCAAACAGCATAAAGTTAATATAAGTGTCTGAGTCATTGCTGGGGGCCTGAGCGGTGAGCAGCTGGGCGGCTAAGGGGTCTGGCGTGGCAGGTCTGTGGGTCTGGGCCTCTGGCTGCCCGGGAACAAGAAACCCCACTGCTACATTTATACATATGCTACAGAAACAGAAAGTATGCTTAAAGGGTATGGTTGACTTTATTGGATTTCCAGTGAGTTGGTGGCTGTCATGATTCCACCTTTGTGCTAGTCTTATTATGGACCGTGTTTTCTGCTTAAAAACACAAAGAATATATTTTTGGCTGTGACATATAAACAGACAAAGAGAGCTGAGATGAGTAGGAGGATCTGGAAGCATTATTTTTTTTACGCGAATTTAACCAATTGCTGCCACATTAGAAGAATAATCTAGATTTAGAAAAATTTTATAGATTTTGGACAGAGCAAAATAGGGGAACCAATAAAATTTGCAGTCATAGGGTAGTATTAGGGACCTGGAAAGGGTGAAAGAAGGGAGAGAAGGAAGGAAGGAAAGAGAGAAGGAAAAATAAATTCTTGCCCAGTTCCAACACATTCAGAAAAGCATTTCAGCAATGTGCATGTATTTCCAATCATCTCACTACCCAAGGCAAGTGGCAAGCTATAAAGTCAAACTCAGAATCAAGCATCAGGGAAACAGACTTTTACCCTTTGGTGGCAGAAGTTACAAAGTCCTGTTGCAACAGAGCAATAGGAAAGAATGAAGGAGGAGCCCATTGATGATCAATCCACAACAGTCAATCCAGCTGATGACAGGTGACTGACCTGGATCCTCAGCCTGCTTTCTGTATTGATTTTGTTCACTAAAGTGCCAAGTCTTAACTGCTATGGCTTGGCAATACATCCTCATATTTTATAATATTATGTAATCTTTATATGTATTTGTTCATCAGATTTACTTTAGCTACTCTTGGGTAACTGAAGATCCATGTATCTTGGAGAATTGCTGTATCAATTTCCACAGAGGTATCTTTTGGTATTTTGATTGAAACAGTGTTTTAAGGTGAGCCTATAGTTATGAAAATAAGCAGAAGAAGTGTCTGTAATCATTTTATGTTTCAGGAAAGAGTTTGGTAAAGACAACTGCCTTTCCCTGTTTGACATCGAGAAGATGCTCAGATATCTTATCTACCTAGGAGAGACTTAGACAAACAAACTCCAAATTCCTAACCTTTAGAAGTATTTACTTTGAATATTATAATGAATATTATGATGTTACCTAATTAACTCAATAATTAACCTGGGCAAAGCACCTTATACCTGTTGTTAGGCTTGTCTCGTACCTCATTCCCTTAAACTCTGAATTCCCTTCAAGATGAAGGCAACATTTGATGTGAATCATAGGTCCCTTCCAAAAATCATCTCACAACAATGGAAAATACTCTTTCCAGAGTGATCTCAGCACAGCAACTTCCCAACCTGACCTGCTTCCTCCCCCAAATATGGTTCTATAAAACTTAGTGGATTTTTCAGTGTAAAAGAAAAATCCTAACTTTAAGATGCTGGCAGCTTCTATGGTCAGGGAGTTCCATATTACAATAGGACCAGTTTAATGGTCTCCTCCTAATTTTAATGAAGATCCCCATTAAAATTAACCCCCTTTTCATCTTACCTGTGAATTTATTTTTATTTGTCAGGCCTATAACTCACCTTCAAAATTTGTTTTCATATTAACCTTTTTCAGTCAATGTACATGGTATATAATTTAATTATTAGTTTCTCCTTAATTGAATATAATGATGTTTTCTAGACATTAACACTACAATCTTACACCACTTTTTTGTCTATATTCCTAAATGTAGATGTTTTATTATACTATCATGAATTGATTTTAATTGTTTTATTACATTTGTGTGTGCGTGTGTGTGTGCGCGCGTGTGCGTGCGCGTACCATAGCATGTGTATAGAAGTCAAAGGGCAACTTCTGAGAGTTGGTTCTCTCCTACTATGTGAGTCTTGAAGATCAGGTTATCATATTTGTTGGCAAGTTCCTTTACCTATAGCAGTATTTCACTGTCCCCATAAAATATATTTCTAAAGTTCTTTTTTCTAAATATCTATAGGTGAAATGTATATTGAGTTTTTGACCTTACTAAAAATCACCCATTATTTATATTTTATGAATTTGACTCTACCTCTTTCATCTTTTTAATCCTGATATCAGTAATAAACTCCCTCATTCCTTATTGCTTTTGTTTCATCTTGTTGCCTTACTGAGCTCCTAGGATCAAGAGAACAAAGATTAAATTCAAAATATTGGAATATGCTTAATTAATTCTCTATCAGATGATTAAAGTTTTCAATAGATCATCATTAAGTAACACTTCAGTAGGCTTTGTGGTGAGTTTTGACTATATCTATAATTAGGTTATCCTGTGGTAATTATGGTAGTAATCCACTAGATGCAAATTTTAGCTAGAACCTATTCTTAGAGCTGTAGTAACCTTGAAAGTTTTATAGCAACAGAAACTACAGAAAACCAAATTTTCACTCCAAGTCAAATCTTCAAGCAGAATGCACTTTGCTGTTTTAGGTTTGTATTTGTTTTTTTTTTTAAATTTTCAAATTTAAGCAACTGCACTTTTCAGATGCAGTTTGGAACACTCCTAACAACACACATCTACTAAGGCACAGACAGTATGTAACACACTTTTGATGGAAGGCATGTAAGCATTAAAATCCTTATTAGATGTGCATTTTTAATACTAACATATATTTCAAGAAGTGATATTTATAAACTAACCAATTCAAAAGTATAGTACGAGGTTTCTGGCCTGGACTTTCAAGCCTAGCCTCAAGGTTAAGACCCACAGACCCACAGACCAGCAGAGACATACAGATGCTTCCAATAGTTTTAGGCTGATCGGCCTAAGGCCCAGGCATATAACTTGCTAACTCTTTAACCTTCATCTAACCCATCACTCTTATCCTGTTCAGCCATGCACCTCGGTACCTTTTCTTAGAGCAAGCATACTTGTCCTCTGCTTCTTCCAGCTTCTCTCTGGCATTCTGCTCTGTGCTTCCTGTTTTCAGAGTTTTCTTAGTCTGGTAGCCCCGCCCACATTTCCTACCTGCCTTTGGCCAATCAGCGCTTTTTATTAAACCAGTGAGTGGGACAATTATTTACAATGGAACAACATAATCTCCCACATATCCTCTTTTCTCTCTCTAAAACAAAACAAAAAAACCCCTGTAAATCTAATATTCTTTTTCCCCCTTATGTATAACAACTTATAAACAACCCTGTAAATAAACACAAACATCCATAATCCATGTTTTGGGAATGTGGGCTTTGTTCTCTAGACTACTTCCTGCTGAATGGGGGCATTGGCAAATCTCATAAGAATCCAAAGAAAAATGTAGGATTAAGTACAAGTCTTTAGTGGAGTACTCTGTAAGGCTGGACCATCTAGCCAGTCTCCTTGAAATTGTTCTGTATACAGAGCTCAGGGAAACTTCAACAGAGGTGCTTTGAAATGCTGAATCATCTGGGCCATCCATTTCCATTGGAGATTTTTCAGGGGGTCTTCCTCTATCAAACTTTGTGTTCTTTATCCAGGAATAAATCCACAGCTTCTCATTTTCTGTGAAAATAAAAAGAAAACCTCTTCTCCAAAGTAGCATATCTTTGGATTTCAATTTTAAAGTTAACTCATTTACAAAATATATAGATTGAAGTAAACCAACAGCATTTATAATCAATTGTCTTTTAGCAGCTTTTACTAAGTCGTTTTCAGTCAAAAAGCTTAAAGATAAGACAATAACATACAGTATCCAGACATTCTTTGTATTTTCCATCTTTATATCCCTTAATTTTTATTTATTTATTTATCTATTTATCTATCTATCTATTTATTTATTTTCCTCTATTTCTTTTTTAAGAGCTTTCTCTACCTCTTTTTTTTCTTTTCTCTAAGCCTATGTATCTATATTTTCAACACAATCTAAACCACTTAGACTTTTTATAAGAAACTGTCTTTACTGTATATTTATTTCTTAACTTTTTCTGTCTCTGACCACACCTTTGATTGCCTAGGGCGAATGACTCCACCCAGATTCTTCTATTTCTTTCTGTTTCTGAACACACCTTTAATCTGCCAGGATTCAAGGTTTGTAGGATGGGTGGATGGCTCCACCCAGCTCCTAATTTCATAGAATTTATCTTTTTAACCCAGGTACTCTGGGGAATTTTAGGGTCCATATAATTACCAAGTAAAGCTTTGTCATCTGCTGTTCATTAACTCCATTTAAGTATTAAGCAGCAGGGCCTCTTAAAAAACTCATAAGTGTTTTGCCTCTGAGGCTAAATCAGGAACTTTCTGTTCAAAATTTCAAGCTTCAGTTTGCCTCCGGCAAACAGAGCTGATCCAAGAAAATATCGACACTAAGAAGCCATCTTTGATTCTGTTCCCTTTTTTCCTTATGAACAGAAATCTTAAATAAATTACAGCCCTTTGCTTATATTGAGGGTTCTAAGAGACTTTAGGAACCAGCCATTTTACTCCTTAAGCTGCACTCCAAAAGCCCACCATTGTAGCTCAAGCCCATGTGCCTCACCAGGGCATCTCTGTACCATGACTCATGTGGGAGACATAATTCAGAGGCTGCTTTGGGCTCTAGACTATTTTTTAAGATATCTATGGCTTTATGTGGGTATATTTGCCCCACGTTGGGCACCATTTGTAGTAGGGGTTTTTCTGGCCTCGACTTTCGGGCCTAGCCTCAAGGTTTAGACCCACAGACCCACAGACCAGCAGAGACACACAGATGCTTTCAATAGTTTTAGGCTGATTGGCCTAAGGCCCAGGCATATAACTTGATAACTCTTTAACCTTCATCTAACCCATCACCCTTATCCTGTTCTGCCATGGGGCTCAGTACCTTTTCTTAGAGCATCATGGTTGTCCTCTGCTTCTTCCAGCTTCTCTCTGGCATTCTGCTCTGTGCTTCCAATTCTCAGAGTTTTCTTAGTCTGGTAGCCCCGCCCACACTTCCTGCCTGCCTTTAGCCAATCAGCGCTTTTTATTAAATCAGTGGGTTGGACAATTATTTACAATGTAATAACATAATTTCCCACACAAAAGTCCTTTTATCTATGTAAATAAAGTAAAATGCATAGAAACATTATTATAAATACAGAAAAACTACATTGATCTAAATACAGAAATTCATGATTATTTATAGAAATGACAATCTATTGTAGCACTTTTGTCAGCCATGAAAAATAAAATTTTACACATTAGTTTATTGTTATGTATGATATCTGTATGTTTGAATTTAAGCAAAATCAAAATGTTATAGGTGGTGTAAAATAATTTTTGTTTAAAAATTCATGTTTAAATATTCATATTTAAATTATTATATATAGAACATTTTAATAGATAAGTTAATAAAGTATACAATATTTATAGAGTATATGTTTATTCAGGTGTTTGTGCTGGCTAGGTTTTTGTTATTGCTGTGTTTGTCAATTTGACACTGACAGAGTCATGCTGGAAAAAGAAGTTCATCTGAATTTTCCTCACCAGACTGTCCTATAAGCAAGTCAGTGGGACATTTCTTGATCAATGAATAATGTGGTAGGGCCCAGCCTATTGTGAGCAGTCCTATCCCTGGGGATGTGGGTCCTGGTTATATAAGACAGCAATCTGCATAAGCCTATATACATTGTTCCTCTCAGTTCCTTCCTCCAGGTTCCTATTTTGAGTTTATGCCCCCAAATTCCCTTAATGATGGCATGTAAGTAAGCAATAAGCCTAATAAACCCTTTCTTCCACATGATGCCTTGGTCACTGTATTTTATCACAGGTATCAATAAAAGACTAAGACAATGTTAAAAATACCATTGGAAAGATATAAATGACAGAAACAATATAGTCATATGAATACTAAAATTACTTTTTATTATTTAGAATTTGGAAAATTGTCACTCTTTATCCTAAGATTCATCTTTGGACTTAATTAAAATAGTCATTTATTTATTTAAACAGTGATTATTGGCCTTTTGATGGAAATTACTGTCAAGTTTGACCACTTCTAGAAGTACACTGTGTTTATTGGGGTAAGAGTAGGGGAAATTGGAGAAAATTACAAAATGTTAATAAGATATTTGGAGATGGACGGGAAAGGTATCTCTGTCTTGACAGTGGTGGTAGTGGTTTCCATGTGTGTGTACATCTGACAAATCCATTATATTATCCACTTTAAAATGTATTGTAGTCTTGTGAGGTGGCTCAGCAGGTAAAACTGTTTGCTTCTTAACCTTATATCTTCAATTCAAGCCCTGGGTTGCATAGGATGGAAGAAGAGAACTTACTCTGGAAAGGTGTGGTCTGGCTTCCACATGTATGCTGCTGTATGTGTGTACTGCATTTATGCCTCTCTCCCAATAAATAAATTTAATTGAAAAATCCGAGTCTTCCCTTCCAAAATAATACTTTATCTGAGAGCTGCATCTCACCACATTAAACTAAAGCAACACAAAATAACAATTACAACTCACTGGATACCAGTGTCAGCCTATCTTAATAATGTGACATATCTTCTTGGGAGAATCACAGAAGTTCTTTTTCTTATTCCAGTCATAAGGCAATGATTAATAGAAAAAGCCATCTGAAGGCTGATATAAGTAAGAATCTATCCACTTGGGATAAGCACAATTTCTCGTCTTCTAATTAACCAAAGGCACAGTAATTTTTATCTTTAAAATATAATCTCATTAACTTTCCCCACTATTGATTAGTATCAAGCAAATTATATTAATTGACCTTCACATGAAGTCTGAACTGCATCATTCCATCCTATGCCTCTCACTTCCACATGAGTCTATTTGGAGTATATTTTCATTTATGTACAAGTAGTTACTGACTTTATTTTCTCAAAAGATAAATGAAGAAACCAGAACCTGAAGGATATTATTTCTCATTGACCACAGTCTTTTTGAAAGACTCATTTTCCTAGGTTAGTAATCGCAACATTTGATGCTATTTCTTTATCGGGGACAAATAAGGGCTGAGAATGATGCAGTACAGCTCTGAGTGGAGAACACATGGAGATTTTCTGATGGCAAAAGCTCATAGTTGGGAGAAATTTGGTAAAAGTAAATGTTTTCATAATTGAAAGAGCCTCATAAAATAAGGACCATGGGAATTTATAAATGTTTTAAATTTATAAATGTTTTAAATGTTATAAATTTATAAATGAATAAGCTAATTAATACCTAGTAGATATAATAAACTCAGCTATCCTGAAGTATATGTAGTTATTTTTATAGTCACTTTACCCTACTTACTCTAGCAAATTGGTTCTATATTACCAACACATTTTGCATTTTTAAACATTAGGACTCTCCTTTTGATTGACTTTATAGTGTTGTATCTTTTTCTAGAATCACATATCTCCCTATTTGTGATTAGATAGTTTTCCTATTTTTTTCTCACTAGGTCATCTTTAGATCTTTTCAAACATTAGTCTCCAAACTCTTTTTATAGACACCTATTTTTAAATTTATTATTGTATTTTATTTTTATGCATGCTTGTGTGACTATGTATGTGTGTGCATATGTCATGAAGTCCAAAAGAGGACATCAGAAGCCCTGGGGCTAGAGTTCAATTGGTTGTGAGCTAGCTGCCTGACATGAATGTTGGAAACTAAACCTTGATGATCTTCACAAATAACCTGTGTTCTTAACCACTGAACCATCTCTTTTAGCCTAATAGACAATCTTTCTAATTTTTTAAAGAAAGGGTTACACTACGCAGCCTTGACTGCCCTAGACCTTTCCACATAGACCAAGCTAATCATGAACTCACAAAGATCCACCTGCTTCTGTATCCCAAGTGCTGGGGTTATAGGTGTGTGTCACCATGACTAGTCTAATAGTCACCTCTTAAAAGCTGATGTCCACATATTTTTCTCATCTGTCTTCATTCTCTCCCACTTAGAAATATTCTGTTCTAGAACATCTAATTCCCACCAACATCTTTCTGGAGCTTCACATGACAAAACAGGGAATTAATACCTTTATAGCACTTTACTGCCACTTGCATATAGGTATGTCAAGGCCATTTGAAACCATCATTGTTGAGACCTCCACTTTCCTTTTTCACTGCCCCCTTTTCCACAAGACCATATCCCAGCATCATTCCACCTTCTAAAATAAAAAAAATTCTAATAAAACTTCTAAGATCCTGTACTCTAAATCACATTTCTTTGTGTATGTTTAAAACATGAAATCATCACAGAACTCATGGGAACAAAAGCATCTAGAAAAAAACACTGGTAGACTAAAAGTGCATGTCCAGGTAATCAGCAAAACTAAGGACACTTCCATTGGAAACTGATAACAAAGTCAGTTATAAGGTATATTTGTGTTTTTGTGAGATCTCAGTGTATCAAACATCACTTTTATCCCATCTCTTTTGGTTTACAGAATGGATTTATATTTACTAACAAGTGGGAAAGGTCATGTACTGGGGAGTTCAGAAAGGATATGCCAAGGGCATGAGTGACAATGTTTGGTAACCAGGTTATCTTATTGTCTCATGAAACAGTTTTGTTCTCTCTATTGACAATACTATAGTATCATCCTCTGCTCTGTCCACCCTGCTACCCAATCCCCATCCACTCATTCACTAAAATGTTATTTTTGAATCTTATGATTTCCTGTGGTCTGTGTCAAAATATCCTCTCTTCTAGAACCCTTTCCTGAAAACAACAGAACATTAAGGCTATAAACTATGCTAGAGTTCTACAGCCAGACTGCCTAGGTTCAAAAGCTGGCCTGAATGTTTCATATTGGGCAAATATCAGGGCTTCATGGAGCTTTTAAGTCTTTATTTAAAGGAAAATATTATGCAAATTTCCATTTTGCAGCTATTATGAATATCACAGGAAGTGATATTTGCATTTGCATGCAGTGACAAACTCAGAGCCCAGCCAGAAACACACAGGTCAGATAACCTCCACAGCTTGTTAGAATTGTTGTGCTTTCTCTCATTCCTTAGAATTTTTTTTTAGCATATTGATCCTAGGACTTGCTATAATACACTGTGCTGTTCAACTTTCTTTTACTGTATGTAACAAATATTTGAAATTGAACTGAAAAGAAGACAGAATTGTTTTGGCATGAAATCTTGGAACATTTACTTCTGTGATTAATGCTACTGTTTTGGTCTTATGATGGCATAGTAACCCTAACTCTAACCCTCATCCCAAAGTAGATTACAGTGAAAGAACCCAGTGAGGAAAAGCTACTTACTTCATGGGAAAGAGATACAGATGGAGTTGGGGTCCTAACAGCCCTTTGAAGTACAGGCCCCTTAGGACCAACCTTTCATCTGTTAGTCTTCAACTTTTCAGTGTTTTACCACTTCTGGATAGAACCAAAGACTGGCAGACAACCAACATTTTAACCATGAGTCTTTGAAGAATAAGCCAGATCTGAACCACATACCTTACCATCAAAATTTTAAAGCACCAAGTATTGGTTAACCCAGAAATAGTAGGGTCTTAGTCACCTGTTAGTATATGTATATATTTGCTTTCCCAGGTATATTTAAAGTTTCAAATGCAGACACCATATCTTCAACTCTTCCTTATTTCTCTTCATCATTATATTATTAGCATAGTCAGTAACTGGTTACACCTAATTTAGTTTAAGGCCTCTGTGTTTACATCAGACACTGTGCTTATCATTTTATGTATATTACAAGCAGCCAATCAGTGTAGTACTAGCATATGAGAGTCACATTTCCATTTCAGAGCAAAATGAAGAATGGGTTGTAAGGTGGTGAGCAGTGCAGAAAGGGATGTTTTACTTTCCCAGAGTCAAAGTGTTTTCAGGATTCCTTGAACAAAACTCAATACTTTCTCCAAAATATTCTGGTACCCTGTTTTGTGATAACAACATAATAAGAAATATGGCCATAATGATAAGTAGGACATCACACTCTGTCTTTAAAAATTTATAACATTGGCTGACCTGCTAACAGAAGTATTCTGGTTACTACAGATTTAGTTTCTTGGTGGTTTCTGTGCACCCTCAATTAGATTTTTTCCTAGTGAACGGGCCCTGACATCCACAAAGTATGCTGAGTAAAAGAGAGTACATAGAGTTAAAGGGGAAGATTAGGAAGTCTCAAACTTAGAGAGTCCCACATCAATTTCAGTGAAACTTTTGTAGATTTATCATGGCAACTGTAAAGAAGAAAGAATAATAATAATAAAAAAAAGAATGAAAGAAGAAAAAAGAAAATTTCCCCAAGCCTATGAGATAGTTCGGCAAGTAAAGGTCTTTGCTGCCAAGATTGATGACCTCCTGAGTTTGGTCACCATGACCTACACTTTGGAGAGCAAACTGTCTCTTGTAGGTTGTCCTCTGACCTATACAGTCATACATGCAATGACATCCTCATTACTAAGTAAATGTATGTAATAAAAAATTAATGAAGTACCTTATTTCCTCAACAATGAATGTTTACTTTAATGAGACACTGGATATCATAGAAGGGTTTTAAGTGCCTACGGATGGGTAAATAAGGATCGAAGGGAAAAGCAAAGACATTCCCAGCTTCAACTGGGAAACTCCAAAACTAAACATCTCAGTGGTCATTTGGATACAAGACTACAGGGGCAATTTTAGAATCTGGTATTATTCTAGAAGAAAAGTTAATATGAATGTTGATATAAAGGATACTGAAATTAATAAATGAAGTATGTAAGCTGCATAAATACTCTCCAGGAACATGGGAGGATTATGATGTATGTTTGTGAGACAGAGACATCTGGGACAAAGCCAATTCTTTGAATATTATTTCATTCATCAAGTTGATCTAGCTTTACAATTATTATTAGAGAAAGCTTTCATAGAAAACATCCCCCAAACAAACCAAGAGCACGTTCTCTTCATGGCTAGTATCACTGGCTATGCACTATGTTCTTGGGAAGCACTAAATAATCAACTGTTTGAACACATCAATCTTATACAAGCCTCTGAAATCGATGGCACAAGTGGTCCAGCCTAGCCCAGGTCTTGTTTGGATCTTTGTTGTAGTCTGGGTTCTTTTTTCTCTAGAACTACCTTGCAGCCTTAAGAACTACCTTGCATTTCTTATGTAAACTGAAAAGGCCCTCTCTCTAGATTCCATTACTGCTGGCTTTTATCTCAGGTTCATTTTCCCAGAAGGCTCCCTAAAAACTATCCAATTAAGTAGGCCTCTCTTTCTTCTACCAACTCCATTTACATTAGTTTATCATTACTATCATAACTTGCAACTCTTATTTTATTTCTCATAGGTTGTGAATCCTATGAACAATGCCAACCCCATAAGCGTATATATATATATATATATATATATATATATATATATATATATATATATGTATGTATGTATGTATGTATGTATATGTATATATATGGATATAATATATGATATATAACACTGCATATAATCAACACTAAAGGACTGAATTATTGTAACTGTCAGAATATAGTTCTGTGCATTTCACAATGAATTTCCAAATTTATTAATCCTCTGATGTTAATTCAGCCAGAAAAATTAGACTCATAGAACGCATAAGAAAACTAGAGCTAGAAGTTGCCTGACTTTGTAAAGTCAAGAAACTAGTAATTGCAGGTGCAATACAAAGAACTTAATTTTCCATATGATTGGCCATCATTGAAAAAAAAACCTGCAGAGTGCTTTTTATAATTTACTATAAAAGAAATGAGGATTAAAGGCCAAGTTAACTATAAAAGAAGTTATTGCTTCATTGTTCTATTGCAATAGAAGTAAATTTAGACATTTAATATGGTTTGAGGAGTTTTAGTGTTTCAAAGTGGGTTTTCTGCATAAAAGTTAGTGAAAAGAGAAGGAAATTGGAAGACTGAAAACTGATTCTACCCAGGTTTAGGTAATGAAGTCAACAATTAAAATCTGTGGATAAAGAGGATGAAGAGATGGCTCAATGGTGAAGAGTACTCGCTAGTCCCCAAGGACCTGTGTTTGGTTCCCAGCATCCACATTCAGTTCACAACTGTCCATAACTGGAGTTCCAAGAAAGAATCTAATTCTTCTAGCACATGTGAGTGACACTCCCCCCCCCACACAAACACATAGACACATGCTGAAAATAATTATTTTAATTTGTGTAGTAAATCAAACACAAATGTTTATGTGCAAGCATACATTAGTGTCTATTTCTCCTTTGTTTAGTGCATTTAGTAACATTTGGCACAGTGACTATGCTTGCTAATTTTCTTCCTTTCTGTTGACTAATGCTAACTCTAATTTTGATATTTTTGTATATGCTTGCAGTAATGCATTGAAGCACCAAAGACATCATCCAGATTTGATCAATACACTCAGCAAAACCCACTGACAAATACCTTCTTATTGCAGATGACAAAACTTTTCTGACAATGTGTGCGTTTTCTCCTTGTACTCTTTTTTCTATGATTAAACAGGTTAAAATTAAGCAATATTAGAATTATAAGAAATCCACATTGGCTAATTTTCTTCTAGAATTCAGCAATCTCAATGCTTATATTTATTCTATCATTCTGCTTACTACTGATTTGCTCATGGAAGAGATTCTTAGATGTAAATAGACTATTGAAAGGATGCCTAAATGCTAGTAAATAAAAAAAAAAGTTCATGTTAATGTATGGACTAGAAAGTTTTTTCTGATTAATTCATACGAAAATTATGAAGGTCATAAACATTTTATTCTGCGGATTCTTATGTATAAATGCTGCCCAGATCACTTATCCTTTTCTCCTCATGTAGATGATGATAACATTGCAGTAACCTTTAAAAAATGTAACTCTGCTGGATAGTTTTAAGCCAACCTGACACAAGCTAGAGTTATTTTGAAATATGGAACCTCCATTGAGCAAATGTCCTTAGTAAATTGGCCTGTGGGCAAGTCTGTGGTTCATTTTCTTAATTGTTGATTTTTATGGGTGGGCCCTGCCTCTGTGCCACCCTAGGGCTGGGTGCTATTAAATAAAAAACAAAAAACGGAGCAAGCCATGGAGAAAAGCCAGTAAGCAGCACTTCTCCATGCCTCTGCACTGGTTCCTGCCTGAGTTCCTGCTCTGACTCTCTTTGATGATGGACAGTGTGATCTGAGAGTTTTAAGGTAAAATAAATCTTTTTGTCTCTGAATTGCTTTTGGTCATGGTGCTTCATCACAGCAATAGAATGCCTAACAAACACAGCAACTATATATACTTCAAAATCTCTTCTTTAAAATTCTGGGCTCAAAAATAGAATAAAATTTGCCTTATACTGCATACATTTTCTTGATTAGTACATTTTTAACCAGAAATGTGGTACTCACAGGATTATTCAGAACATGATAAATGTGGATGAGAACTCAAATGTCATATAAGCCACATAGATCAAAGGTTATTTTCCATAAATCTTAAAAGGATTCTACTGCATAGAAAAATGTAATAGTAATATTTCAATTAAGAGGTACTTTACATACAGTTCATCAGATTAGAGGATTTCAGGGATGAAAGCAGGCTTAAGGTCTAGCTCCTGATTTTATATACAAAGAAATGAAGAACTAGAGAGGTTCAGGAATCGGCTGAAATCATAAATAATAAATGGCATTGTTATGATTAAAATACATACTTACCAACTCCAGGTTGAACACAGTTACTGGGCACTAAGAAGCAGGAGCTGCAATTCTGATGTCACCATTCCTGGATAGTAATGTAGCTAATAGTAATACAGGAGTCACTTCCCAACTCTAAGCCTCAGTTTCTTCACCTGTACAGGTGAATTAATAGCTGATGTATGGTTCAGAGGCTTAAACATTTTTAGCAGTTTTCATTATCCCCCTAGAAATGTTTTACCACTGAACTGTGTACCCTGGACATTACCCTCAGGGCAGAGGTTCAAGGGTACAAGAGCCCTAAGTAAGCTCCATGAAGCTTATAGTTTACACACACACACACACACACACACACACACACACACACACACACAGAGAGAGAGAGGGGGGGGGGCTACTACATAGCTTTAGCTGACCTGGAACTTAATGTAGATCAGGCTAAACTGATCTAACCCAGAGATCTGCCTACTTCTGTTCCCCAGTGCTGGGATTAAAGGCTTGTACCACCTACCATGCCTGGCAACTATAGCTGTTTTTAAAAAATAACCTTTTAGAAATAATTTCAGATCTAAAGAATTGATGAAAAAGAATATGGCATGCATTTATTAGCTGCCATCCACTCTCCTTAATATTAATAGCTTTCATGACTATGGTACATTTAACAGGACTAAGACATTAGCATATGTAGAATACTTTTTAAATTGAAAATTGTACCACTCACTACAAAATCTGGATTCCCTAGTTTGACTATTAATCCCCTTCATATGTCCAAGGATTCAACCCAAGATACCACATTGCACTGAGTATAACCCAGATCCTAACTTCTACCTTCTGTTACCCTAATTAAGAATATAGCTATTCTCTTTTCTTTCCTTCATCTTCTTCCTTTCAGAAATCGCTGAGACTTGATGTTGAGAACTCAGGTTCTCAGAGATAAGCAGAGAAGTCTTAAGGAAAGACACCTTCTATTAAAGCAAATTCTTATGGCGTGTAGAGATATATTGCATCCATTCCAAAATGTGCCTAATTCTCATTAACCAAAAGTCAATGACAGGAAAGTGCTATTGGTTCTCAAAGCACACCCAGCACCTCACAAAAACTGCAAACAAGTCTTAAAACATCAAGTTTTTAAAAGGAAGAAAATGTACTTCTGACTGCAGTTCCCATTTGGGACAGTGCACAATTCTCTTTCTAATCCCCAGTCTTTAAATTAAGACTAAAGTCTAATCCTGCTAAGGGACTCTAAAAGAGGCCACTCACTCACTCAACACATAGAAGCTTATTCCCTAACTTGTAACTTACTGTCTTGGTTAGGTTTCTATCACCATTGTGAAACACCAAGGCCACAGCAGTTTGGGGAGTAAAGCATATATTTCAGTTTAAACTTCTAAATAACAAGTGGTCAGTGGGGGAAGTCAGTACAGGAACTCAAGAAAGGAACTTAGAGGCAGGAACTGATGTAGAGCCATGAGAAAATGCTGTTTACTGGCTTGATTGTCATAGTTTGCTCAGTATGATTTCTTATACTATCTAGGATTTCATGCCCCAGAATGAAATTGCCCACAGTAGGCTGTACCTCACAAAATTAATCACTAAACAAGATATACTTCTATAGACTTCCCTACAGGCCAATCTGATGGAGTCATTTTCTCAGTTGAGGTTCCTCTTGCTGTATAGAACTCTAATGTGTTATCTAATTGATAAAACACTAATCAGGACAGTAACACAAAGAGGCTCGGAAAGAGTAGTATCCAGCATCAATGTATAAATGCCTATCTCCTTTCAGTGAACAATTATAGGCCTTACAAAGGAAAGGAACGTCTGGAGAACCATGGAAAATAAATCATTCCTTTTCTTGCAAAAGTCACATGAGGACGTATATGTGTGTGATGGTGTGTAATTACAACCTGGAGCTCAGGTAGAGCAAGAGATTTGCTCTTTTAGAGCAAGGGGAAAGATTGTTCCTGTCTTAATGAATGTCTCTCCTTTTTGGGTGGCTACATCTTACCTACCTTCCAATTTGTTTCACCTGATATTTTAATGTCCCCATGGAGAAGGGAAAGAGATGACAAGCAGCTACTACATGGTCACCCAATTAGGTGAAGCTGAAAGAATAAGTATGAGTGAGACTTGATAGCAGTTGTGACTTTCTCAAAGTAGTTACTCTTTGGGAAAGCATTTCCACCCTTCACAACTGGTTCCAGAGTCCACATGATAACTTTTAGTGAACACTTTCTGTGGTCAGACATTCATTCCTTCCATTTTTTTCTTTCAGATACCGGTGACAGACCAGGCATGCATTCCCTGATTGATTGTTCTGTCATGTACTCTCTGAAGCTCCTCACTCCTCCTCCTGCTGTGCAGTTGACTGTCTACTGTATAGCTACTTGCCAACCTCCATTGCTTTCTTGGGCCCCAAGTTGAAATGAATGACCTTCTCTCTTCCTCTCTTTTATCTCTCTCTCTTCTCCCAGCAACTGTGGAGACTTCTGGCTAGCCTGCTCTGGTAATTTTTGCTCAAATTAAGACAACTGTTCTAGAGCTTTGCCCTAGTTTGCTTCCTACTGTTATGGTTTTTTTTTTTTAAAGTAAGTAACTTGGAAAAAAGTGTGTATTTGGATTACATGTCCCGATCACTATTCATCATTGATGGAAGCCAAGGCATGGATTAGAGCTGATACAGAACCATTGAGGAATGCTGCTTACTGGCTTGTTCATCATGGCTTGTTTTCTTGTACAACCCAGCAACACCTGCTCAGGGTGGTACTGCCCATATTGGCATAATCATACCATATCAATCTGTATTCATGAAAATGCTTTCACAGATTATTTTTTTTTACAAGACAATCTGATGGAGGCTATTTCTCAATTAGAGTTCCATCTTCCTAGGTGGACTTTGCTTTCAAGATGAATAAAAGAAAAGCTTCTGGTATAACCTTCATACTGCCCATTTTAAATTTCTTTCATTAAAGAAACTAAGAACTCAAGGGAGAATACCTACAATTCCACAGTAACAGCATTTATGTTAACTATTTGGGAACAAATTATATAAGACTATTTAACTATTTGGGAACAAATCATATAAGATCATTGCTTAAAACTCTCCAGAGCTCTCTATTTTACCTGAACTCAAATCCACAGAGGACATCATACAGAAGGAAAATATATTGGATCTTCATCTCCTCATCCTTTTCCTTTCTGGCATATTTGTGGTATATTTATACATATGTTCATCTGTGTATATAAGTTTATAGAAATATTCATGCATATGTATTCATTAATGCAGAAGCAATAGGTGAATGTCAGGTAGAATTCTTTATTGGTCTCTATCTTATACTTTTGGACACTGATTTTGACTCACTGATTCAGCTAGACTAGCTACCTAGTGAGCTGCAAGGTTCTACCTGTCTCCACCTCCCCAATTCAAAGATTACAGTTTAAATGGGATCTGGGTATTTGGACCTACTGCAAGAAATTTGCTACTTTCTCCTTGTGCATCTACAGTGCTCATTTCTTTTTCTAGGAGAAAGCATGTATGTTAGCTTACTATCCCTGATGATAGCCCATAATTGCATTGGAAGTCAAAGTAAAAACTTGAAGAAAGAAAAAAAATATGAAGAATGAATGGGTCCATACCTGTGTTCAGTTCACTTTCTCTACAATTGTACAGGATCCCCTTACTAGGGAACAGAACCACCCACATGTGGGAGATTGTATTGTTTCATTGTAAATATTTGTCCCACTCACTGGTTTAATAAAAAGCACTGATTGGCTAAAGGCAGGCAGGAAGTGTGGGCGGGGCTACTAGACTAAGAAAACTCTGAGAACAGAATGCCAGAGAGAATGCCAGAGAGAAGCCATAAGAAGCAGAGGACAACTATGCTGCTCTAAGAAAAGGCACCCTGCCGCATGGCTGAACAAGATAAGAGACGTGGATTAGTTTAAGGGTAAAGAGCTAGCAAGTTTTATGCCTAGGTCTTAGACTGATCAGCTGAAAACTATTGAAAGCATCTGTGTGTCTCTGTGGGACTGTGGGACTGTGGGACTGCGGGACTGTGGGACTGTGGGTCTGTGGGTCTAAACCTTGAGGTTAGGCCCGAAAGTCCCGGCCAGAAACCTTATACTACACCCACAGTAGGTGAACCTTCCACCTGAATTGCTATAATCAAGACAATCTACCACAGACTTTCCCACAGGTAATCTGATCTAGACAAACCCCATTAAGACACTTTGCAGATAATTCTCTATTTTGTCAAGTTGACAATTTAAAGTAACCATCACTATTGCTAAAGCCAGCATGGGTACTCCAACAGCACAACCTCACTTCATCCTAACTACCACCCAAAGTTCTCACCTAAAAATACAATTAAGATATAATTCAGTGGTTTTCCTAAGTGACAACATGGGAGTAATACACCCAAATTACATAATGACTTTAAGTGATGGCACAAGTTTAAAAATGAATGCCATTCTCCTTTTATCCCAAGTAAGTAAACTTTAGAAAATCTGTGTTAGGCACAGAAGGAAATGCAAGTAGTCCTCTAGCCAGGAACAGACAGTAGCAGGGGCCCACAAGAGACTATTGGGGAGATGTAAGTAGGCCAGGGATAACTGCAATGCTTGTGACTTTTTCTGTAAACAAACCCGTTCACAGAGGCCTGCTTGTTCATTTGTCAAATGTTCACAGCAGCAGCTGGGTCACAGATAATCAAGGATGCTGGGGGCAATTAGTTTTAATGCTGTGACAGTGAGAAAGTGGGTAGGCCTCAGGGTTTCAAGCATCCTCGTCATGTTCTTGGGCTTCTTTATAAGGTTGGGAGATCATATGTTTCTATGAGCAGTTTTGATTCCTATTTTAGGGCCCAATGTCCTCATCTCCCTTCTTCAGCTAATGTACTGCTCACCCTAAGGCTTGCAAGTGAGGTGGGAAAGACCCCAGGTTACTCTGGTGAGGGTCACTCTAGTGACTGCAGCCCTTCCTGCTGACCCTTCTTTGAGAGCCCAGGCCTTTATCTCTCTGAGCACATGGTATAGAGCAGCAGCTACTCAATAAATGTCTGATTAAGTGAATAGGCAGTTCACTTAATCAGGCCCAGCCTGCTTCTCTTATCTATTAAATGGGAAGAATGAGGTTTACCTCCAGGCTGAAGAGGGGGCATGTGGAATCAAATGTCTTTGTTTTATCCCTAATAGCACACAGGGGATACACTAACTTTCCTTAACTTTAAATCATAAAATACATCTTCTTGTGAACCTTTTAGGAAACATGGCATCACTTCAGCTATCTTTAATTGCTGTGTTGGGCAGATAAAAATTCAAATTTCTATTAACCAATATTGAATGTAATGATTGATGTCACAGACCAAGACAATTAAATACTACATAGGAGTGAGTAAACATTCTTACTTGTTCAATCTGATCACAGAAAAAGAAAATATGTCACAAATTGAATACTGATTGCTTGTGTACTATATCAGTCAATGAAAAGTTATGTTAACTATTATAGCTATCATTTACCTGCTAGTCTCCATGTACTAAGTACTCTGTTAAGTGTCTTAAATGGATTCTCCAATTCTTACCACAAAATGGTCCAACTGTGTATACTTTACATCTGTTTGAGACAAAGATAGCTTAAATCACTTACAGAAGTCATGAATCTTGGATTTTGTCAAGTTCATGCTCTAGGATAAACATAATACAATATAACATCCCTGGATGTGAGAGCAAGTTGGATTATTTACTCATCCATGCTACAGAGCTGAGATTCACCATGTGCAAAAAACTGAAGCAACTTCTGGGAATTCAATTTCAAAAGCCACAGCTTTGTTTTGTGGAGCTTTGAATACAATGCAGCATAAAAACCCTGAACAAGGCACCACATTAAGAAATTTGGAGCTGCAAAACAAAGTGCTTCAAAGAAAAGATTAAAAGGCACAGGTGAGAATTGTGGGTAATGCTAGAACTATGACCAGTCCAGCACAAAGGTATTATCAGATAAGAAAGAGAAGCCATGAAAATCTCTTCCAAAAAAGTCAAGAGCTGTCTGGAGAAATAAAGCCAGGAAGCAGGAGCTTGCTTTCCTAGAACTGAGTGTCTTGGGTGCTCAGCTGGAGAAGAGTCTAGGCCTCGGCATTAAAGAGAAGAAATCAGAAAGTGGAAAAACAGTGAAATATAAAAGTCAGAAGGGGGAATCGGAGAGCATAACCTACTTGAGATAGCTTTAAAGTTGCTGGCTCACTGGGGTGTAATTGTCTTCCCTCTGTGGGTTTATGAGTGAGGGAGAAGTGCACAATGCCATTGAAGAACAGCTCCTTTGCAGGCAAGACTGAGTTCATTTTTCAGTAGAAAGGGCTTGAATAATGCATGTAAGTGCAGAGAAAGTCCAACACTGTCTAAAACTCCTTTCCCCAAACGTGACACAGGCTTTATTCCACAAATTAGGAAACACACATGTCAAAGGTTTTTTTTTACCAAGAAAGACTGAAATGACAGAGCCATGATCAAAGGTGTCTGAAGGTTAACAGCTTTTTCACCACCCCCCCACACTTTACAAGATGTGGGCACTGAGACACCCACCAACACACAAACAAACAAGTGAGTGCAAATTTGAATACTAGTTCTAATTTAGGAGGTACAGAAGTTAAACTGCTTAGAGCAGGTCTCAGTACATACCATAATGCATGTGTGGAGGTCAGGGGATGACCCACAGGATGTGGTTCTCTCCTCCCACTATGTAGGTCCAAGGGATGCAGCCCTGGCTGTCATGTTCGCAAGTGCCTTTACCCACTAAGCCCGATAATTAGGTTTTAAAAGACACATCAAGTCATTTTACTTCACTAATGACTTAATATAAAAGAGATACATATACTAAAATAAAAGGCCAATGAAAATTACATAGTCAATGATCCTAAAAAAAGAAAACAGTGAAAGTGAGGGTGGAGGAAGAAGAGCCAGAATCTGACAGATTATGAGGCTCCAAAGGCTGACACTAGAGTGATATTTTCACATGAAGGTAAGCCAGGGAGAAACCAAAACCTGTCTTGTCACATTTTGCACTGCCCTCAATTCTTTAGTTATTGCCTAAGACCTTTGAAAATACCTGTGGCTGCACACAACTAAGAGTTGTTCTTTCAAAACATCTGGTACTACATTTTTTCAGGATATACTTGGGATCAAAAGCAAGAATAGAAAATAGCCTGATGTTTCCTCCTAGAATGGCTTATCTTACTTGAGCATTTGCTGACTGGTGAGGTCTCTTTTCTTTTTTTTCCTTTCTGAAACAAGGGCTCACTGAGAACACCGTGTGTTCTAGGCCAGCCTGAAGTTTAAGGAGCTGCTGTTCCATGTGTCAAGTGTTGGAATTGTAAGTATGTATCACTCTTCCAAGCACATGGCGATAAGTCTTACATAAAAGAAATATATACATTATTAAAAAGCATTTCTTTTTTAGGTCAGGGAGAAAGTTCAATCCATAAAGTGCATGCCACAAATGCAGGAAGACCAAACTTAAATTCCAGAATCCATGTGAAAGAGCTGGATTTGTGGTATGCATTTGTAACCCCAGCACTAGACAGGGGGAGACAGGTAGAGCCCTGAGACTCATTGAGCTAGCCTCACCTACCTGGTGAACTCTACTTGTCTGAAATAAAGGGAGGAGGATTGATGGGATGACTAGGCAATCCTGCGGTCATATACAATAAAAAAGTCTAAGTAAATCATCAAATAATAAAGAAATAACAAGGTGGGTGACTCTCTTGAGAAGTGGCACCTGAACTTGTCCTCCAGTCTCTGCACACACATGCACACATGCACTGAAGCACACACACAGAGAGAGAGAAGGGGGGAAGGAGGGACGGAGGGAGGTAGAGAGAGAATATTTTATTAATTAGATTGATTGGCACAACCTTCGGATACAGAAACCAATAGGAAGTTAATTTTCCAAATTAGGCAAGTGAGGAAAGTGACTTCTCCAACAGTCATTAAAATTTTTCAGTTACTTGTAAATCCCTAAGCACAGTGCTCGTGGCTTGTCATTTCAATAGTTTCAAACCCAGTAGCCATGCTATTTGTCTCTGTGTTCTAGGAAAGATATGCATAGTGTCCTATTATGGTACATTCTCCTAGAAGCCAATGTATTTGACTTGACAGTGAAAAGACCAGAAAATGGAATGAGTTAAAATGTACCCTTTACAAATGAGTGACATTTGAATTCAATATTGACTTGGGTTAAAAAAAAATAATCCCATTCATACTCTACACTACCCCCAAATACCAAATGAATATACATGGGAGGAATTTCCATTTCAGCCTTGTTTTGAGTATTTCCTGCATAAACATGAGGAGCAGGGAGAAAGCAGCCAGGCTCCCTCAGTGGAAAACAAAGGTGCTAACACAGGGGCACCATTTCCTAAAGGAGTTATAAAGGTGACTGCAAGGAGCAAAGCTGAAAAGGTAGATGGAAAAGAAGTGGGAGGGGCAGACACATTCTGTGAATTAAAAATGGAAAGAAGGAAACTAAGAAACCAATCCAAAAATTGATAGAATTTTCAGTGCAGCCACAATGAGTGTCAATATTTATTTGAAGAGGAAAATTGAGATTCAAGTTCCAAAATGACCCTGGGCTCCCATTCTTATCCCCAAATGCACATATTTACATTTGCTAGTGACTATGTGACTATATTTAAATTCTAAGCTCCAAAAGACAGCACCCGGCTGTTTCAGCCATTGTGCCAAACTGTACCAGAACTCCTTCCCTGCCATTCTTCAACAAAATGCACAAAATTCACGTGTGGAGGACAGATATTATATTTTCTATAGCAGCACACATAGATTCAAAACCTAGAAATAACTCATACATTTGGAGGGCTTGTTGAGCCCTGTCTGACCACATTGAAAAGAATAAACTCCATCCAATGGAACTATGGGAAAGTACTTTCTCAAGCCAGAAACTGAGGAGCATTATATTAACATAGCATTACATGTCAAGCTAAGCAAGTATTGTATGCTGAGTTGAGAAAATCCAGTAAGCAAAATGGAGGCTGAACATGCCTATCTCAAACAGGAAATCATGTGTGGTTTCTGGCAGTCCCATGAGATCTAGGTCACTACCAAACTAGTACATCCTTGAGAGGTGATTCTACAAAGCCACAGCCCTGACCTGCTTCCTCAACACTATTCTTACTGGCTTTACTCATTGGATTGTTCATCTTAACTATTACAGTCCTCAACTTCCTTAGTGAATGAAAAGAAACAAGGAAGGAAGGAAGGAGGGAGGGGGAGAGGGAGGGAGGGAGGGAAGAAAGGAAGGAAAGAAGGAAGGAAGGAAGGAAGGAAGAAAAGAATAAAGGGGAGGGGGAAGAAGGAAACAGAGAGAAGGAAAGAAAGAATGATAAAGGGAAGGAAGGGACAAGATTTCTTCCAGGTATTGTGGATGAGGAAGTTATAGAATCATAAGAGGGCAAAGCCAGAGACAGAGACATCTGGGAGAGTCCAGAGTAGACATGACCAGACTCAGCTGGGCCATGTGGGTAGAGGGGAATGGGAGAAAGAGGGAAGAGAGGGAAATGGGGTACAAAAGGTCGGGTAACCAAAATGGCTGGGTTATATAGGGAAGAACAGCAAAGCCCCATGGGCTGAAGAGTTTAGGGCAAGGGGCAAGATAAATAAGCCAGGAGGACCCAGTAATAGATAGGAGCTCAGGGATGGAACCTAGTGGGTGGGTTCACTTTGCTGTGGTAAATAAGCAACTAAGCTATTTGTCCCAGGGTTTGTGACTTAACACTCAGAATCACTCTTCCAGAAGGCAGATCCCAGCATATACCAGACAGAAGAAAGTGTAGCATGGCTCCCCAGGGTGGGGAGTGGGAGTGAGGAGAGAAAAGGGGATGAGAGGAAGGAAGCTGTGCTTCAGCTATTGTTCCAGCCTGTATCAGCTTTCCCTTCCCGACTTTATTCCTTGTATATTATTTCTTTCTACAGTAGCATTAGTAGATTCAATAAATTCAGAAATAAATTCATACTTTTTGAGAGCTTGGAGAGTGATGTCCAACCATGGCCTTATGCAGTGGGAATAATCTCCAGCCATAGGAACCAAGGGAAAGGTAGTAAGTCCAGGAGAGAGAGGTGATAAGAAGGAATGGAGGGAGGGAGAGGGTACAATATTTGGCTTCAAATTTGAAAAGTCTACCATCTACTATTTTAAGACAGGAAAGATGTAGAGAACCTTGGTTGTATTCCCATCCCAATCACTACAAGGCAAGCTCCAGAAAGAAGGCTTCTTAGCTGGAGAGATTTAGCTTAAAAGCAAAACAATTCAATGTTGATGCAATGATAAACTGCTACATCCATGTCTCCCTCAGGTTTAGGGCTAGTGGAGGCCACAGAACCTGATCAATTTAAAAACTTTTATAAGGGAATTACTACAGCTCACAGCATGCATATAATCATAGAAGCAGAGTGTTTTCAATATGCCCTAAGCCAGTGTTTAGATGTGAGAATAAATCATGTCCTACATGTGTAGAACAGTGGTGGGGAAGGGGTGCTGGGGGGAGTGGGGAGTAAAGCTACTCACTCATTTTGTTCAGAAAATAAGCTCAATATAGGAATAACCCTTGAGGACAAAGTAAAGGAGCACCTCTGATGAGGAATGCCCATTGTCTCTTCAGGGTCTCTGGTAGGATTGAGAGGGTGGTTGTACTGAGCTAAAAATAAGTGGAAAGGAAGTCAAAGCTAACAAGGGAGTGGTGGTGACAGGTGCAATATGAAACTATTGTGCAATTCCTGATGCTTAGTGGGAATAGTCTATGTTCCTCAGATGTCCTCACCTCCATCTGCCTCTTTAGTCATTAGCTACTTGTTCAGTGGCAAGATAGGGCCATCACTATCATGGCATTATCTATAACATACTCAAACTGCCCTGCAACATGATGCTGCATAACAATTTCCTCAGAGGTTGGAACATTTTACTCTGTGAAGAAGCTCCTTGAGCAGGAAGATAAACAACTCCAAATTGTTCCAGGAAGTCCCTAAAACTGAGAAGATTCACTATGACCCTCCCTGCAAAAGTAAACAAGCAAAGCTTCTGAGAGTCACTCTCAAAGGAAAGAAGCTGAAAAGATGCAACTCTAAGACAGATCAGTTGCCTAGAAAAAGCAGAAACCAGCTGAGCTGCCTGAAGAAGATTTAGAACAACAGAGTCACCTGAAGGGACATTCCAAATCTGTGCAGTGAGCTTCAGGTCCCCATTTTTTTGTGAGCTATCACCCATGCTAGGGTAAGTTTCAGTGATACATCTGTCTTTGAGTCATTTCTGTCCCTGTAAGTAACTCATCACTCATACTCCCATAAGTAAGCCCAATAAAATTCATTGGTTCACCAAGTTGGTGATATCCACACTTTGTTCTGTCATGGCATTCCTATCTAGGTGAGCAGACTTGCATATTGTCTCCCCAAGAAAAGTATTGTCACACAATAATCTAATAATTGTCATCATCAAATCACCTATAAGTGTCTCTGGTTCACAAACCCAATGTTCCCAGCTCCCAGGGTGGTTTTCTCTTTCCTTCAAGGCCCACATGAGATTCTCTGAGTATATGTCCCTGAGATGTAGCTTTTTTCACAGTTGCTTCCATCAGCTGTTTGAAAAGTCCCAAAGTAGAAGCACGGTGATCACCTAAAGAGGAAGCCATCATTCACTCATGACTCTGTGGTCAATTCTCTCACCTGCTCTGCTTTGCTCCCTTCCTTCTCTGACTTGATTCTCTTATACTCATCACAGCCACCATCTTCAAGCCAAACACTCACTATTATTGTGTATATTTTGTAACATAATGCTCGTTAGAGAATCTGTACTGTGGCGCATTGGTACTTAAATTTATTCCAACAGGGGTATAGTAACAAATGACCTAAAGTTAGTAAGTGACTGCATTTGGCTGAACTTACTAGTCAGGATTAGACAATGAAGCAGACATAGGAATTAAGTCCAGAGCAAAAATAAAATGACATTTTCATAATCTCACTGTGTAATTTAGGAATAAAATAGACAGTATAGTTAGAAAAACTAAGAAATTCATACAGGATGATAATCATTTGCCCATGGTGAAAGGAATGGTATTAGCTCAGGACACCCCAAGGCCAAGTTCAGAGCACAAAAAAGATTATGTGCCCCAGAGAAACAGAGGGGAGGGAATAAGAGACAAAGACAGGAGATAGAGGATGAATGAGAAGGGGTGAGAGCAGGGAGGGGGAGGAGACATTTGTTTTAGAGAGACAAAGGACTACCCCGGATAGAGAGGAGAAAGACATTGCAACAGGTAAATGGTGTTTTATAAAAGTAAAAAGACGAAACCCTGTGTTAGGTTGAGTAGTTTAATTTTAACTAAGAATGTTAATTAGATGAGATAGAGGGAGCTTTAATTTCTGGGCTTCAGTACTTGGATAGCTGGATTTATCAACCTCTGGAGGAGGAAGTGGGCAAATAAGAGAATAGACCTTGGTCTATAGATTTAGGAATGTAATCTAAAGGTTTTTAGCAAGGTAGAGGGAATGGGGGAAAGAGCAAGGCCTGCCAGAGCCATGCTTACCAGGCTTGGGCTGGCTCAGGTCCTTTCATACAGGACTGAAACACAATTATGATTCAATATTGAGGTCTGAGATGGTTTAGATAAGGTTTATCTTACAAAAGCTCCCATGGTGGAAGCTGCTGGAAAGATGCCATTAGGATGGAGAAGTTCCACTCTTCTCAGGTCCCAGGCACTCTCACCCTATCCTTCACTGTCCACGTTATTAATGCATCATGAGACCCTGATAAGACCCAAATATCAAAATATACCTTTATTTTTTATAAAGATCCCAGACTGAGATATTTTGTTAAAACAATAAAAGTTGAAGAGAATGAGTACCACTAGAAAACAGAGGAAGAAAATACACTGGTATGTATCACATTCATAGCTAACACCTGCTGTTTTGAATACTCCTTATTTTATAGTAGAAATAGAGAAGCTTCTTCAGTGGATAAGGAGTTAGCATGGGAGAGAATTAGTCTAAGTATCAATTTTTGACTTATTTATACAACCATCTATCAGTATCCCCCTGAGCAATTTACTGAAACATTTAGACTCTCCATCCACAGAGTAGAGACAACAGGACACAGTTTTGAGTCCTGCTCTTAGTGATTAATATAATCTATTTATTAATTAATATAATGTATATTATATGTAACATATATAGTATAGTGCATATTATTATTACGACTAATAAAACATTAATCACTAAATAAATGTGAAATTCATTGTGTCCAATTGGAGGAATTTATCACTTAACAAGAGAACAACCTTAGTGACATAGACCTTTGTGGCTAACTTTAGGAATGTAATCTAACATTATTTTTTTCTAATTATTTTACATTCATCTTCAAGTTTTCCCCTCTTCTCTGTGACAAGGCAAACCTTTAAGACAAATGAATATAGTTGTGAATCTAGTTCCTCTTCAATTTCAAGCATTTTAAATACTTACTTAGATAGAGAGATAAACTCAGAAATAAAGACACATAATAATCAAGCATATCAGTCAGGCAGTGGTAGCACACACCTTTAATCCCAGCACTGGAGAATCAGAAAAGGTGGATTTCTGTGAGTTTGAGGCCAGCATGGCTGACATAGCTAGTTCCAGGACAGATTCCAAAACTCCACAGAGGAGCCCTGTCTCAAAAAAGTCAAGCAAACAAACAAAAAGATTAAGCATATCATACCAAAATTTGAGAAAGGGCTATTAGATAATTCAATCTGCTGTTTGTTTTTCCAAATAAAGTTTTACTAGGACATAGATATAGCCATTTGTTTGTGTAGAGTTTATAGTTACTCTCACAAGAGGAAAGTGGCAGTTTGTGACTTAGAAGCCCTAAGACCTTGGCTATTTGCACTCTGACCCAAGGGATGGAATTGTGAGAAATGACAGGAATAGGCAAGATGAGCAGAAGGGGAAGAATTGGAAAATGCCAGGTGAGATAGCATCAAATGATAAGCTAATGTCATGTGACATTAGAGACCTACAAAGGAGAGATGAAGAAATAATAATTAAATAGAGCACAATGCTGACAAGGGTCAAAGGCATGGTTGCTAAATAAGGATAAATACTATAGCCAAGAACATACTGACAATGCCTCCCATAAGTCTTAAAAAATTCATCTTAGGAAATAATGCTAAAGAGCAAAACTCTGTTAGAAATAATTGGTTTTAATTTGTTATGGTCATTTATTTAGATGCTTATTGAAGAAACATCTTTGAGGTTATAAAGAATACTTCAAATAAATGTAATTCTGTGACATTTTCATTTTATTACTTTAATAAATGAATTGAGGAAGTAAAGTAAGAAATGGAGTCTTTTAAATAGGAAAATCAGAGAGATTAATTATTTAAGAATTTCAAATTAATATATACAAGACTACTGATTCTGGAACAGATCTTTAACACTGTGCCCATATATTCCCGTTAAGAAATAGATTTATCTTCCACTTAGTTCCATATTAGCATCCTCTAAAAATTTAGCTTGAGTTGACAATGCATTTATCTTTCTGAGATAATCTTATTTATTGTGTAATTACTGCATCTTAATAAGAAGCACTTGTAGAAATCCCACTTAAAGATTTACAACTATGTCTGATGAGCTTTAAACCTCTCCCAGGTAGTGAATCATATCAATAATATTATATACTTGAACTGATTTGCTGAGAAACTAATTTCTTCAGAAAATACTTCATATTCTCCCAAACTTCCTTCAGTACTTATGAAAATTATCCCATTTTCTTGATAATCAAAGACACTTTCTAAAGAGGTACATATTTAGGAATACAAGATTTGTTAAAGTAAATTTACTTGTGTAGCCATTGAAATAATGAAAAAATAACTATATGGAAAATGTTTACAGTATTTAAACGAAAGTGTTAGAACAATACATTCTAATTTTACAAGCAAAAAAAAAAAATGTGCTTATAAATGACTCCCCCCTGGAGTAATGAAATCATTATAGATTTTCTACAATATACTTTGTTTTCTGAATTTTACATATTATGTTTATTCTATCTCTATTTAGCAGACATAATAAATTCTACTAAATATGTCCTATCTGCTATTTAAATATACAAAGCATTGAATTTTACAATTTAGGAAACTACATGATTCCCTTTCTTGAAGCCAAAGAGATGATAGCTACTAAAGAAATGGTAATTAAGAGAAGCAAATATAATACATGTAGTGGTTGAAATTTTGCATGCATTTTTATTTGCTTACATCTCAAAGAACTGATTTAATAATTGACTTAAATAATTGATTTAAATAATTCCTACTCTTCAGTAGATATTTGGAGTACTGAAATTTGCTGACACCATGCATATTTGCTCTTTCAGGCAGATGGACAACTTTTACTTATGACTGTATTTAGTTTGTAAACTTTTCTTTAAGTTTTCTCTTTCATTTTACATACCAACCACATTTCTCCCTCTCTCCTCTCCTGCTCATCCCCGGTTTTCCCCCACCCCGTCCTCCATCCACTCCTCAAAGAGAGCAAGGCTACTCATGGAGAGTCAACAAGTCTGGCATACCAACTTGAGGCAGGACCAAGCCCCTCTCCCCAGTATCAAGGCTGAGCATGGGATGCCTCTATAGGGAATGGGCTCCAAAAAGCCAGTTCATGCACCAGGGATAAACCCTGGTTCCACAGTCAGATGTCCCACAAACTGCCAAAAAGCCACAGAAGCCACACAATTGTCATCCACATTGAGTTCTATGCAGGCTCCTCAGCTGTCAGTCCAGAGTCAGTGAGCTCCCAGTAGCTCAGGTCATCTGTTTCTGTGGGTTTCCCAATCATGATTTTGACCCCTTTGTTCATTAAATCTCTCTTCTCTCTTTGACTGGACTGATGGGTCCAGTGCTTAGCTGTGGATCTCTGTATCAACTTCCATCAGTTGCTGGATGAAGTTTTATGATGACAATTAGGGTCATCAACAATTTGATTACAGGGGAAGTCCAGTTCAGGAACCCTTTCCACTATTGCTTGGAGTCTTAGCTGATGACCACCTTGTGGATTCCTAGGGAATTTCCCTAGCACCAGGTATTTCCCTAACCCCCAAATGGTTCTCATTATCAAGATAACTGTTTTGCCCTCCTCTGTCCTTCCTAACTGAACCATCCCATTCCTTCATGTTCTCATCTCACTTCCCCTTATTCCCTCCCCCCACAATGTTCCCAATTTACTTAGAAGATCATATCTATTTCTTCTTCGCAGAGGGCTACATGGATGTTATGACTGTATTTTGAGGAATAATTGATAATGTGGGGTGCCTTTCCGTATGCTGTGAATTATCATTGGATAATAAAGGAACTGTTTTGGCCCATGGAAAGGCATCTTAGAAGCAGGCAGGAAATCCAAGCATAGATAAATAGAAAAGGGGGTGGAGTGACAGAGAGATGAGCTCCTGTCTAAGAGAGCAAGTTCTAATGGAATATAGGTAAAGCCACTAGCCATGCAGCAAGGCATAGATAAATAAAAATGGGTTAAGATGCAAGAGTTAGCTAGCAGTATGCCTGAGCAATAAGTCAAACAGCATGTAATTAATATAAGCTTCTGTATGTTTCTGGGACTTTGGGACTAAAGCAGATCTAAGCAACTTCGGGCAGGTCCAGATCTCAGGGCTAGTCCAGGCCAGAAATGTACTAATACAAATAGCAGCCATACATTTTTATACAGATAGAAGGTGTCATTTTTTAAAAAGGCTCTTGAATCATTGTATTTGCTCTTTCAAGGGACACTAGATGCCAGAGAGATAGGTCAGAGGGTAAAAGTGCTTACCACCAAGCATAATAATGTGAGTTGGGACATACACCAGAGGGGTAAAAAAAGGCTCCCACAAATTATCCTTTGACATGTGTGCTGTCATGGGAGCACGTGCGCACGCACATACACACACACACACACACACACACACACACACACACACACAAAATAAATAATTGTAAGCAAACAAACCACTGGAACCCAGAACAGATATTACCATTACTGTGATGGCAGAATAGAAGCATATGGTGCTAGTCATTTGAGTTAATGAAAGTTGAGAAAACAGCATAGAAACCATATATCTCCCTCTTTCTCAACAGTAGTACACTGCCACTCAGATTCATAATAAGAAGTGTTCTACTCTGAGAAATTTTGGCTCCTAGCTATGGGTTGAGTGAGTTCCATGGATGACTGCAGATTAATATCTCCTGTCAGATCTTAGGTCTCTGGGGAATCCTATCCAATATACTGATGTGTGAGGTTCTTGGAATGTCTTGAGTAATTAATTGTGAAATACTTTCTTGGTCCATAAGTGTCTGGTAAATAAGCTCATAACTATCAAGCAGGAATGAATATCTTCCAGTGCTCTCCCAACGGTTCCTTTCTTTTATGTTTTGGGTGTTCTGGTAGGCCATCTAAATTCATCACTTCTAGCTTGCTTGGCTCAGTGTGATACTTGATCCAGAGTAGAGCCACATCTCTTTTGCTTCCAGCTCTCTCTCCCTACTCCTTCAGGACTATAGGTAGTTACAGCTCACTCTGTTTCCAGCCACATGATATAACACTATTCAGAATTTTTCTAATTGGTCAAAACCTCACTATGACTATACCATTTACTTTTTGACAAGTAAAATGGAAAGACAACTAAATGAAGACCCTTTCTGTATTCAATGAGATCACATAAATACTAACTGTTCTCCTGTGTGGGAAGACAAAGAGTATCCAGAACTGGAATGGAGCACAGAAGTTCAGAAAGAGAAGGAATTTCAGAAATCAGAAAGAGAAATGTATCACAGTATTGTGTAGACCAGGCAATGATGTGCCACAGCAAGACTCAATCCATGAGATTTAGTATATGAATGTCCAGCCCCCATCCCATGGCCTTTTATCCCAGTGTATAGACCACAAGCCAAACTTGACAAGTTTGTTAAATTCTGTAAATGGCCAAGTATCTATAAATAGATGCCTACCTGTAGCATTTAAGAAATCCTGACTCAACTGAATGGACAGTTGCTGAGAGAGTGGTAGCAGGTGTGAATTCTTGGGAGTTTGTTGGATAAGCATGCAGCAGGGGACAAAATTAAAAACATACAATCTCCTATTCTTTTGAACTACCAACTTTGATATCATGCACTTTTTGAATAATATTCATTTAAGTGACTCAAATTATTTTAAGACCTGAACATAAAATTGTAAGATAACATTTTTATACCACATTATTTCAAAATTTGGCTATAATTAAAGAAGTGAAAAATTATAGTGTCACAATATTTCAAAATGACAAAATTCAGATACTGAAAAAAAATGTGATTACTCTGTATGTCTTATCAAATGTGACAAGTTAAACGCCAAAGACAGCCAATAAAAGATTTAAGTGCTAGATTAATTATAGTTAATTTTAATAGATACTTAATAAAAACATTTCCATTCCCCAAATCAACTGTGTTGTAACACGAATTATCAAGGATTTTAATATCTTAGTGAATCAAAGCTTCGTGAAGCAGATGTCCCTGACAATGAAGACCAAAAAACTGAAGGAGAACTATTTCTTTGTATATAAACAGAAAATTAAACTGTAGTTCTAACTGAATACTAAGTAGAAAAGCGTGATTTTCCCTTGACTCATACTTACATTGCAGCATTTGTGTGTAGTAAGAGGTTTCTGGCTCTGACTTTGGGGTAAACCTCAAGGTTTAGGCCCACAGACCCGCAGACCCACAGACCCACAGTCCCACAGTCCCACAGAGACACACAGATGCTTTCAATAATTTTAGGCTGATCAGCCTCAGGCCCAGGCATATAACTTGCTAGCTCTCCACCTTTCATCTAACCCATGATTCTTCTTGTTCAGCCATGCAGCTCGGTACCTTTCTTTAGCATGGTTGTCCTTTGCTTCCTCCAGCTTCTCTCTGGCGTTCTCTTCGGCATTCTGCTCTGTGCTTCCTGTTCTCAAGAGTTTTCTTGGTCTGGTAGCCCCGCCCACACTTCCTGCCTGCCTTTGGCCAATCAGTGCTTTTTATTAAACCAGTGGGTGGGACAATTATTTACAATGAAGCAACACAATACCCCTATATTTGTGGAATGTGTGAGGATAAGGAAACACCCAGAATGACAAATGGTGAGGATAATAAGCCCCTGGATGCACTGTCATTTACTAGACAAAAAGAACAGGTGGGAATAGCTTAGGAGTCACTTATCTGATTATTGCTAACTACATTTCCTAGAGCAAGCTTTATAATCTCTCATTTGGAAAAAATGACCATATAACATATTTTACAGTGTTTACAATAGTATTTTATATATGAAAATACATGCTCCTAAATGTGTACATGTATATGTATGCATGCATATAAAAACAGTCTAGTGTTAGCGTCTACTTAAGAGCTGATAAAGCAGACCCACTGCTTTAATTGCCACTATTATGATGATCCCAGTTATTCCCCTAGAGAAAACAGAGATATCAGTGGTTATTGTTAAACATCTTGTGCCAAACCTGCTTCTGAGAAAATCTGGTGTATCACATTCGTCTTGTCTTAGAGTGAAATCCTGAAACTTTTGCTCATGTAAGCACACATATTTTTATTTCACTAAATCTTTGAAAATGCTTTAGGTAAAACTTTTCAAGCACTCTGAATACTTGGCAATAAGCTCTCTTCTGTGGAATGAACAGTAATTTGTACTTAGTATATTTGTCTCCAAAGGTGAAAGTAAACATATCTACATTAGAAGCAGGTACTACTGGAAAACCAAGAGTTCTCTTAAGAATGCTTATGTTCACCAGGTGTGGTGTCTTGCACCTATACTGCCAATACTAATGATGTTAAAGTGGAAGGCATCCAAGCTTGTGGACAGTGTGGGCCACATAAAAGTGAGACACTGTAGTAAAAACAAAAGAAGCCATTAAAAAAAAAAAAAAAAAAAAAGGAACAAATGTCTATGCTATAGCTCAGCTGTGACTCACACGGCTGTGAGGTTAAAAGCAAGGACAGGATTGTTTCCAAACGCTAGATCCAGTAACTGAAAAGAAAGATGAGACTCTTACTGTTTGGTTCAGTGCACATTCTGAAAACTTCGGATAATGGGCAGCATACTTCAAAACAGTGATTTTAGAGCATATTTTTAAAATTAAGATATATCTTAATAAGAAGCTGTGATTTGTTGAGAATATATTAACAGTTAACTACTAGGAGGCAGAAAGGTTGGATAATTAGGCATGAAGTTTTAAACTCAGCCAGTATTAGCTATATAAAAATGATAAGCTAGTTCAATTCAGCCTGATTGTTGCTCATATGAAAACAGTGAACAGTCTTAGCTTCTCTGAGTTCTTAAGATACATATAATAGAAGTCATAGTGGTTGTCATATAATCAAAGCACAAGATGATTAATATTATCGTTTGACTAAAATGCGTACATTATATATACATAATCACAATGAAATTAAGCTACTCTTGATTTATCAGTTTCTTTGTGTATATAAAAACAGCAGCAAACACACCTGTTGGGTATTCTTCTCTGTTATTTAGGTGGGAGACAGCTGCTGTTGGACTATTTTGACCATATTGCATAGCTGATTTTGTAAATCTGGCTTTGAGAGACAAATATGAAAAAACAAAACAAAACAAAAAAAAACTGTTGGTTTCTGTGAGCGGCTGGTATCAAGGACTGTTCCTTAGAGTCTCCCAGATCTAACAAGCACGATTTCTGAATAAATGGCCGTAAAGCTACTCAAGGACAGGACATTCATGAATGAATAATCAACTGTTTGTATGTTTTGGTGTATTTTTTAATGAAAATTTCTAGTAAGATGAAGCAAGTTCAAGGTCACCTACGAGTCTGCTTTCAGTCTACATAGTACAGAAACTGCAGGGAGCATAAGGAAATAAAACATTGCGTCCTTTAAGAGAGGGATTTCAAGAGAGTTCCAATTGTTAAAGAATGCCTGTAATGTTTACTTATTTTCTTGACGACTCGATTTCTAATTACTTTCCCCCATAGAGATAGTTGAAAAGAATGTAAATGCAGTTTTTAAAAGAGCAGTATAAAATCAAGGTCTACATTAAAAAACCCATCACAACGTGGATTTACACATACCCTCAACCAAAGAAATAGAACTTTCTGTTTTGTCAGAAATTTATATTTTAGTCACTTTACAACAACAGTGTCCTGCAGTCATCATTTATATATGACTTTGTGATAGCTTTGAGTCATTCTATTTCATAAAGCTAATAGAAAAGACTTTCCAAGCAGGGCTAAGAGGCTTTAGTTTGAAATATTTGAACAAGTCCACTCAGCAAGTTACCTTGGAGAAGTGAACTGGCATGAATACAGGCTGCATTGGGTTTTGTATGAAACTCCATATAATGTCACTGGAAAAATGGGCATTATTGCATTTGCTTTCTCATTTCTATAATAAAAACCCACCAAGATCACTTGCTAAGGAGTTCGTTCAAAAAGAAACTGACACAGTAACTCTTCAACTTGGCCAAGGATATCTACGGACTCAAAAGACATTTTTTTTCAACAAATCATATTATCATACACTGTTCTCCAAATGAATTCTACCCAATAGAAATATAATGTAGTACAACTACATATTATGAATATCCTAGAAGTCAAAAAAATATGAAACCAAAAGGTAACATTTAAAAGTATATTAAAATAAGATATCAAAACATCACCATCTCAAAATTTTAAAAAGTTCTGTTAATTATGTAGCATATGAATTATATGTCAATCAAACTCAAAATTAGTGGCAATGCTTTATTATATTTCTGCTATTCTAAAAGTCTTAAGTAGGCTGTAAACTTATGTTTTATCTTAATTTGGGCTGGGCACATATATTCCAAGTTTCCAATATCCACACATGGCCAGTGACTACTTACCAGAATTAAATGGTTAATGTGTAGGCTTGTGACCTCTGTAACAGAATCTGTCATGGGCCTTTCATACATTTTTTTCTTTAGTTTTTCCTTTTTGGTTCATAACGTCCTCAGTGAACAACACGTAAAAATTTCAGGGATTTAGCCCTTCCTTCATCATTGACATTATCCATTTATAAAGACCTACTGAAGGTCAATATGATAAAGAAGTTTAATTTTAAAAACATGTTTATTTGAAAGCTGATTTTAAATTGACTCAAAAATGTGTTTTGTTTCTACTCACAAACACTCAGCATTAGAAAGGGAATAACTTAATAACCTTAATTCCATTTGCAGCAGCACTTTATTCAATTTCTTTTCTATACAGTTGTCATTGACAAATCAGCACTTCAGTTTATACCAATGAAGTCAAGAATAGCATTTCCTTTGGTCTTGGCCCATGAACTGAAGATTTTTTTCACATTCTCCTTGACTTGTTCTGTTCCTTAGGGACGGAGGAAAAGGATTTAAGCAGGTCTAGACTCTTCTTTAGCAGACCAAATGAAAATGGAGCTAAAACAGAAATAAGTACACAGAATTTAAGTTTTGTTGAATTTCAAAAACTTGCAAAGGAGAAATCAGAAAGAAATTCTGTTCAAGCACTAATCCTTGTACTGATGCCATGTTTCCTTCCCTCTAAGTTTTGGTAAAAGCCTTTGAAGTACAGAATTTGTAGGCTAGTGTTCTCAATCTTCCTAATGCTGCTTTTTTTTTTTTTTTTTGGATACAGTTTCTCATGTTGTGGTGGCCCTCAACCATAAGATTATTTTTGTTGCCACTTCATATGTGTAATTTTGATACTGTTAATAATCATGAATCATAATCTAAATATTTTTAGAAACAGCAATTTGCCAAAGGGGTCACAAGTCACAGGTTGAGCACCACTTCCTTTAGGCTTAAGTGAAATTGAACTACAAATATGGCTTTTGAGCCTGTTCCTCTTTGTTTCTGATACACACACACACACACACACACACACACACACACACACACACACACACACACTCACACACACATACAAACACATACACAAGCACACACACACACATACAAACACATACACAAGCACACACACACACACTCACACACACATACAAACACATACACAAGCACACACACACACACTCTCACACACACATGCACACACAAGCACACACACACACTCACACACACATACAAACACACACACACTCACACACACACTCACACACACATACAAACACACACACTCACACACACTCACACACACAAACACACACAAACACACACACAAACACACACACACACACACACACACACACACACACACATACACACCACCACCACCACAAATAAACAAAATAAAAAACCAAAAATCCAAACCAAAATGAGTCTTTCAGGAAACCTAGTGAATAATTAATATCCTACCTTTCAGAAAGCAAAAGGAGTTTAATGTAAGAGCAGTAAGCTTACTGCATTGAACTTTTTCCCCCTCAAAAGCCTGGATTTTATGTCTTAAAGAAAATATTAGTCTAAGGCTCACCACAGAGAAGCCCTGGCTTTATGTCCTAAAATCTTATGTCCTTACAATTCTGCAATTTCTTAAAAAGGAAGTGTCAAGTCAATATCAATTAATGCATATTTATGAAGCTCTACTACATTATGTATAGATAGAATGAATGTTTTACCAAGTGCTGGTGATAAACCAGAGTGACTCAGACTGTTCATCTGCATCTACTATAAAAGACTATAAATGAACTCTATTCACACTTCCATTATAAGCAGCTTTGGATGAAGATCTTTGTGTTGGCTACATTGGATGAGAGCTTCTATATTCAAGAAAGATTCTTAAAAAAAATTAGTACAGATGTAAGGTAATTGACATTTAATTTCTTTTAATCAGACAGACATTTTGGTGTTGTTTGAGACTGGTCCTACCTGCTATGTAGCCCTAGCTGGGCTATGTAGGCAGCTGGCTTCAAAATCACAGGCCTCTGCCTCCCAAGTGCTGAGATTAAAGATATGCACCAGCATACCTAGCCTGGCAGATATTTAAAAACTCATTAGCATAGGCATAACCTCCAAACTCTCTTGAAAGTTAAGTAACCCAAAATGAGTCTTGGTTTCCAGGTATTTTGCATAGACTCTGCAAGGTAGGGTCTTTCTAGTAATAGAAAGCAAAGATAAAGGATCATGGACTTTCCTCAATATAAGTGTCACTATTTCCTTGTTTTCATAGCCACCACATTTGAAAGAAGCAAAAGGACACTTTCTCCTGAAAACCTTCCCTTTTATTTTATTCAAACGTAGGTTTGGCATTAAGATAAAAGGCTTATGAAAGATCTAAGGCAGAAGCTTGAGTGAGACATTCAACCCAGCAGTCCTTCCATATGAATTCTCTTTCCTAACCCTTTGACTGTAGCTGCGTTCAAAGAAGGCAGAGTTTCTCCTACCTATTTATCAGACAACTTGCAAATTGCCACATCAACCGATTTTTCTAAGAGATTTCAGATTTTCTCTTGAAGCTATTCATTTGCTGATACTTCTCTTGTCTCATTCTCATCTCTAATTTTGTCTCTGCATTATAAAGGCATCCAATAACATCTGAAAATTAAACTATTAATCCAATACACATTTTGAGGATTTAGTATGTTATGCAAAGACAGTTTGCTTTCTAGTGGTGCTCAGCAGCAAAAACAAAAGGGTCTATGAACAATATTTGTTTAATGTGTTCATTGCTGTTATTGATGATTGCCATGGAAGCACAGGTGAGAGGAAACCAAATGTTGACACCATCGAGCATTAAGAAAATCTTCATGAGACATTTGCAATTTTTTTTAGAGGTAATGTGTGTCCCAAACTGGCAATCAAGAGAATAAAATTCATCCTTCCTACATTAGGCTAGGACATTGCTCAATAAACTCATGAAAACGAAAGTCAGTCTTTCACTCTGTATTTACTAACTCAGAGGAGCTCAGATGTGGAGTAGTTTCCTATGAAGTTGAAGGAAGAACCTTCAAGAATATGTAATTCCAAAGTTGTAGTTTTATTATTCTGTGGGACTAAATGGTTTTGTCTCTGATCCAAATTTACTTAAAAATTCTTTGTAAATAGTCCATTCCTTTAAACACTCTACTATCCAAGTATGCACATTCCTATTCTTCTCATTAAACAATGGGTTACATTAAAACTTTGACATGTATTTGTTATGTATTTACATGAAATTCTTACTTGTACTTTGCATATTTAACTTTTTACAAAGCCATATTTTAACAATTAGTTCAGCAAAAAAAAAAAAAATCTGTTTAGAGTTCTTTTTATGTATGCTTTTCCTGAGGATAAATTTATTCACCAAAAACAAAATAGTAAGTTAAAAATACCCTTCCTACCTGGGCTTTCTGAATCATCAAGCATGATTAACTGATCTGGTAGAGATCTCTCTCTAGTAATTAACTTAGTAACTTTTCTCTGTTGGCTTATAAACTCTCACAATTTATGTTTGTAAAGAGTCTGTATCACTTGTGAGAATTAAATGTCTTAGTTTACCTGCATAATCTGGTTCATTTTCAGACTATATTTAGTTCTTCTGTGATTACAGTTATCTCCTTAAGAGGTGTGTGTGTATGGGTGTGTGTGTGTGTATGGGTGTGTGTGTGTGTGTGTGTGTGTGTGTGTGTTTGTGTATGTGTGTGGGTGTGTGTATGGGTGTGTGTGTGTATATGGGTGTGTGTTTGTGTTTGTGTGTGTATGGGTGTGTGTGTGTATATGGGTGTGTGTTTGTGTTTGTGTGTGTATGGGTGTGTGTGTGTGTGTGTGTGTGTGTGTGTGTGTGTGTGTGTATGTGTCTTACTTCATTAGTCTGAGAGGAAAATGATCACATCTCTCTTTCTTAAAGATAGCTGTGGTCCAGACCTCCCTTTATCCTTCCTCTCCTCTCCATCTAAAGCCATGGGCTAACTGTGCCCTTGCCTTCATTGTCAAGGTTTATGACATTTGGTTACTTCCTTGTGTTAGCTTTATAGGTCAATTCTAAAGGTGGGAAAGACAGTTTATTATGATGATAAATTGTTCATTGGAAGCCAGGTAGTATACGAGGATGGCAATTACTTTTTTTTCTTTACCATAATGTTAAAAAAGTCAAACTCGTGGGAATCAAATGATTTTTTTCAAACAAATACACATTTTTCATTCTTTATTCTTTATTTCTTTTTTTCCCATCAAAATTGGGATACATTTTGTCTGGTTTTCTATTTGGATCATGATTTCCTTATACAGATTTTGATCTTTAGAACATTTTATAATTGTCTGTATATTAGTATATTGGCCCACTACTCAGACAGACAGTAACCTATTTCAGTTTTTGCTGGAGCACACAATTCTGGAAGAACTCATTTTAGCCATCTGGTAATTATAACTGGCCTGGCTGAATGAAGGCGCTCTAAGGAGGTCCTTGAGTTAGTCTGGCTACTCAAACAGTGGAATCTAAAGAAACGGATATTTCCCCCAAGAATATCTTGCTGCAAGAAGGAAGAAGCACCAGCCAGAAGATAAACTTGTCTCCCAGAAAGATTTCCCACAGTCTTAGTAACTTGTCAGACTACCTATCCAGAGTGAGAGTAAAGTCCAGACAATGATGGGTTTATGGTGGACAGGACCACACCTTGACTAGCACTATTTAGCTACGCAGATCCTTGGCCTCCTGTGTAAACTCATTTAGTCTCATTGTAGGACTTGAGAGATGGATATGGGCCATTTATTAGATCTCCTTGCTCCTCTTTCCAATGTTTCTGATTTTAATTTGACTTTTTAAATAGGCTTATAAAATGGATGACTGCACCTGACTTGAGACACAAGCTATGACCCCTGCCAAAGTTTTGTAACATTTTCTGAAATATCTTCTCAAACATTTGGTAAAGTTTCTTCATGAGCTGAATGATTTTGTAGTTTCTTTAAGAACTGTTTGTTAAATTGCCTTTTCAATATACAGAAGCATGCCCAGAAAGGATTGTGGGAAGACTAAATATCTTGCTGTGTCAACATGTTTTCATGTCCTCCTTACTTGGAGTTTGACTTAAAAAACAACTTCTGGAATCCAAGTATTTTCCCTCAGTGATTTTGAGAAACTGCTTTTCTACCCTTCCTGCTGCGCTGCTGATGAAAAGTATGATGCCAGTTACAAGATAATTTCTTTGTGTGTGAAACATTTTCCCCCCACCCAAGAGAGAGGGGAGACTTTCGGTGCCTTTTCTTTGGAGTTTTAAAATTAAACAGGGTACAACAGGAACATGTATTTCTCCCCTATATGATTTGTGGCTCTGGATATATAAATTAAATCTGTTGTCTAGGCTCAGCTTGAATATTATTGTAAATTCTTTTCATGGCCCTCTCCCCAGTCTATCTGGGACTATTAGAGGTTCTCAGAGTGAGAGAAAAACCAGCAATATCCATCTGCTAGCTTGGCTTCATTATTATTACTAAATATTTTTTCTTTCTCCTGTATTCTAGGAAATTAAACGTAACTTGTAAGCCTCCCAATAGAAAACCAACATTTAATACACAATATCTTATTATTCTCTCACACCTCATCTCATACTGTTGTGTCTTAATGTTTTAGAATAAATTATCTTTTTTACTATCATCAAGGACTCTGATAAGCAGGATTTTAATATAATCTTCAATCCATCATAGTAGCTACTTAAGTTTTTTAAGTTTTACTTTATGTATATCAGTGTTTTTGAAATGTGTGTATGTCTGCATACCACTTACATGCCAGGAATCTGTGGAGAGCAGAAGAGGATGTCTGATTGCCCTGGCATTACACTCAAAGATTGTTATAAGCTACCATGTAAGTGCTGGGAATGTAACCCAGATCCTTGGAAAGAGCAACAAGTGCTCCTAACTGCTGAGCCATCTCTCTGACCCTCACAGCTGTCTTTGTAGTGGTCATGTAATACTTATTTGTAGTGTTTGTCTTTTCCTATGATCATTATCTTACTCTGTTTGTCTTGCTAATTAGAAAATGCTACTCGGGGGTAATATATAACTGTGTAGGCCACAGTGCCAGTAGATTTGGTATCTGGTGAAGAAAGCTGCTCTCTTTGTTTGCTGAGGGTTTCCGCGTTGCTGTATCCTCTTATGACAGAAAAACAGAAAAGAGTGGTGATTTCAAATCTGAATCTTCTTATAAATGGATCAACTCTACTTAGGAGGGCTCAGTCCTGTGGAAATTATCATCATGCAAAACACATTCTGAAAAGTGTTCCGGAAAGAATTGTAAGGGAATATTATTATATTCGTTACATTTGTCTTGCTGAAATAAGACATCATGATCAGCAATTTACAGAGGGAAGAGTTTATTTTGGTTTATGGATTCCCAAAGGAAAGTTCATAATGACAAATAATGGGGAGGCATGACAGCAGGAGGCTGACCAGGAAACTGAGGGATTACATCCAACGGTTATACCAAGCAAGGTGAACTGGAAGTAAGGCAAGATGATAAACACTCAAAGTCTGCCACCTCACACTTCCTCCAGCAAGGCTCTACCTCCTGAAGGTTCTTCAACCTTCCTAAACACTACCACCAATCAGGGACCAAGAATTTAAATAAATGAGCATATAGGGGACATTTCTCATTCAAACAATTGTTAACTATCTTTCAAAATGTAGCAAAATTTGATATAGGTTTTCTGCACGTGGTTGCCTTTCTTTTGCTTTTTCTTCTCAAGCATGGAGAAATGAGGTTGAGATTTCCACTATGATAAGACAGAAAAGACACAAAGTCCTTAAAAACCTGTAGGAAATAATCAGAAAACCATTTTAAAAGACTACAGAATTGCAATTTTTAAAAAACACCTAGTAGAGTTAAAATCCAGAGGGTCAGTATCTGGGAGTGGAGGTCTGGAGATTAGAGGAGCAGCCCAATTAATGGAGGTTTCATTTCTGTTGATTTTACAAGCTTCTAGTCAAACTTCTGACATACTGACACTAAACCCAAAGGCCTACAAATTAAACTGCATTAACTACAGGTCAGTTTACTAAATGTAAGAGAATAATGTTTCTAAAAGAGAATTTAAAAGAATATCTCTTATGACTTTAACTCAAGTGAAAATTTCTAAGGCACAACACACAGAAAAGTATGTTTGTAAATGAAATGTTAATTGGATCTCTTCAAAGTTCAAGGCAGACATTCTTCAGAAGACACTAAGAAAATAAAATCAAGTAGTAAATTTGATACACATATCTGTACCTCATAAAATAAACACAAGACTTATATCCAAAATATTTTAATTACTATTTTCATTATTTGAGTTTATAATACAATTACATCATCCTGCCCTTACAAAATATTTTTAAATTCTACAAACAAATCAACAGCAACTCAGATAAAATACCTGAAGATTCTTTTTATGAACAATATACAAATGATCAGTAAATACAATTAAAGATGTCAGACATTGTTAGCCAAAGTAGGAATGTTAATTAAAGCATATATAGGCAATATTTTATGTCCAATAGACTTAGTAAAAATCAGCAAAACTAGAGAGCTTTGGAAAGCAAAAACATAAAACAGTGAATTTTCCATATTACTTTCGACAATGAATCACAGTAGGGAGCAATATGGAGAGAGCAGTCCCTAACCCTTGTCTTTTTCTTAGATAGGGAATCATACTCTGTTGCCTGGATTTATTTGAACTTGTGGTTCTCCTGCCTCAGATTAAGTCCATATTGTGTTGACTATAGATATGCTTCATCATACTTATCCCATTTTAAAGTTCTAATAGAATTAATATATTCTTTCTATGTGACTTAGCAGTTCTACCTATTAATAATCTCTCAATGAAAGTTTGTAGCTGCACAAAGACTTACAAATGTTTATAGTAGTTTGATTCTTAATATTCACAAATTTAAGATAATTCCATGTCAATCAGAAAGAAAAGGCCCTTAAATATATGATTGATTTACTCAATTCCAGTGATACATTAATACATAGAACAAAACCAAATAGTTTCCGAAAGACCATGTTGGGACAATAGAATACATCTAATACATTTAGATGAGCTTTTAAAGATGGAGAATTGTTGCTTAGATAGAAAAGACAGGCATTGGGATTGAACGAGCTTCATGGTGAAGACAATTTGTTTAGACTTCACAGTGCAGTGGTGTCACTAGCCTATTCACTCAGCAAAATTTAAATTGCACACTTAAAGTTTGTGATTTTTGTTTTATGAAAAAAATACCATAGGAAAGTAGACTAAAAGCATAAATAATGTTAACTATTTTATCCCAGTTAGTAAAAACCTCTGCCTCTTTAAAAGTTGTCTTACATACTAAAACTTATACTACCCAACCATGCCTACTTGACACCAAAGTCAAATATCATCAGAAAAAATCACTAGAATACAGTCCTATGTTTTGAAATATAAAAGCTTTACCACAATATAAAATAGTAGTTTATGGGGCTGACCATTCCTCCAAAGGACCTGGGTTTGGTTACCAGGACTGATATAGATTACAACTGTCTTTAACTCCAGCTGCAGAGGATCTGGTGATCCTGGCTTTCCCAGGCACTAAACACCTACATGCAAACATATGTATCTATGCAAAATAGTTATGTTCTTTTCTCTAGTATAAGAATGTATACATCTTGAAATAGTCATTGAGTACTGCATATAATAATATGATCAGACTATGAAAACATGAAAGAATGAAGATTTACTAAATCAATAAATATATCACTATTGTCCTAGAACATAATTCTATGAATATATGACAGGTACTAAAATTATTTCCCTTGATGTTGTCATTAATCACAAAACATGCATTGGATATATCCTTCTTTCTCTTCAGATATGAATTTCCTCCAGACATCACATATGACTATTACCGGCTCTCTGACCTTTGCTTCCTACACAAGATAGAGTTAGATCGCTGGCTGACATTGATTTGTGGGGAAGAGCTGACTTGTCAGCATGATTATAATAAGTCTTCTTCAAAAGAAGATTTATAAGTCAGATTTGAATGTAAGACAAGATTCCATGGAATCCAGGAGGCCATGGGTGACCTGAGTTCAAAACAATGGGGGTTTAAAGTTTGTTGTAGTTGAGGTAAATGCAACAGACAAAAGGACAAGCAGGTATAAGGAAGAGGCAGCATTAAAGGACCATAAATTTCTGGAAAATGAAATGGTTCTCTGAAAGTGGTTGAAAGACTTAGAGGCAGGAAGGCTACACAGTGAATTAGTAGAAAGACAACATGAGAAGCTTTCTGGAAGGAGACAATCATCTTTTGCACATTAAAGCAATTAAAAAGTTCTGTTGGTGATGTGAGAATTACATATTGTTAAATCATTTCCATGTTTATTTTGCTTTGATCCCCAGAGTCTGTGAAACAGGGTAGGACCATGTTTCAATATGGGCTAAACATAAGGCAATGCTGGTGTGAATACTGGGGAAAACACTCATGAAAAGGATTTGGTGAAGGAAGAAGTGTGCTGCGCTTAGCTGACCCATCTTGGGACTTCTTGCCCTTTTGAGGGAGGGGATGGGTGGATGGGGAGGAGCAAGGCTGAAAGCTGACTGGGAGGGATTGGGAGGAGGGAAGGAAGGGAGAACAGGGAGATACATAGATGAAAATGACATTTTTTAAATAAAATAATTTTTTTTAAAAAAAGCAAGTTCATAGGTTATAATAAGTCTTTTTGAGATCATATATTGTGGAATGATTTCTTCCAAATTTTAACATTATATACTAGAAGGAGGCATATTGAGATTCAAGATTCTTAAGAAAGGCTCATTTAAATACAGTAAGTTCTAAAAGGAGGCTCATTGAGAGTTAGCTATAAACAACCCATAGGTCTCAGGAAGTCCCTGAGACTTAGCAGATTCACAAGACCCCTCTCCCAAGTTGTATAAGTAATAAGGTTTGCTAAGAAAAGGAGACACTATAATGTATCCAGCTGCCTGTAATTTGTGTAGGAGCCTCACCACGCATGTTAGCTGATCTTTCAGTGATGAACTCTGAGTCTTCCATATTCTTATATGTAACTATTCACCCATACTCCTATAAGTAACCACAGTAACTCTGGTTCATCCATGCTGGAATATAGTGGTATCGCTATTTGGTCTATTATCAGTTTTCTCTCTAAAATGAGTGTATGTTTGTTCATCTCTTCCTAGAAAAATATGTGTCACATAACAACATTAATAATGCAAAATTGCAAAGTTGAAATTTCCAACCTGTATTCCCTTAGTATTAAAACAGTTCTTTGTAGAATTGCAAATGGAACATAAAATGCTGTTTTAAGGAGAGAGAGTGAAAGATTTAACTTGTAAATAAGATCTAAATCTGTACAAAATTTTGAATGTGGCAACAGCACTCGTTTTGTTACGTTTCAAAGGCCTTGAGTAAACTTCAGCGTGAGTAAACAGATAGGCATCAAGGGATGTGCTCAAGGGGAAAACCACACATCTCTCCTCTAGTAACTTTAAAAGGAAAACAGCAGAGTTTAAAAAAAAGAGAGAAAGAGAGAGAAGAGAGAAAGAAAGAAGGAAAGAAAGGAAGGAAGGAAGGAAGGAAGGAAGGAAGGAAGGAAGGAAGGAAGGAAGGAAAAGTGAAGGCAAAAATGGTACTTTTCCATTTAGATGCTGAATCAGAGAGCACTAGAGCAGGTACTCTCTAGGCCCCAGGGGCTACTGAACACACCTAGGAATAGAGTTCATCCTGCTGGGTGCCCATTAAAGAACCATTTCAAAGACCAGGTCAGAGAACCTCATATTCCAGGGTTTTGCCAAAGCCCTGTCTCTCTTTAATTACTTTGATGGTAAAATAAGAAGAACCTTGTAAGAATCATTGTTAAGAATAGAAAGAAAATAAAGTTAGTGTATTTATAGACTGCAAAGATGTGAAAATTAAATGATGACCTCCTGCAGGCATTATGAGTTCATTGTAAAGAACTCATCATAGAGAATAATTGCTAAAGTTTTGTGTGAAGCCTTTGGTAGAGTTCATGTAGAAGCTCTTTAAGATTTTATCTTTGTGTGTGTGTGTGTGTGTGTGTGTGTGTGTGTGTGTGTGTGTGTGTGTGTGTGTGTGTGTGTGTGTGTGTATGTATGTACAGGTATACATACATAGAGGAAAAAAGAGGGCACCAGATACCAGGGAGCTGGAGTTAACAGTTGTAAGCTGTAAAGCATGAGTCCTAGGAACAGAACTCTGGTTCTCTAGAGCAGGAATAAGTACTCTTAACTGCTGATCATCTCTCCATGCCCCATTTCTGTTTGGAATTTCATACGACATGCTTCAATTGGCTCTGTTTATATGCTCAGATACATTCCTGTATCATCATTAACTACCAATTCACTTGAAATTGAAGGAGATTAGTATTTTCTGAGGTTTAAAAGGCATGTCCAGTTCTATTTTTGTTTCACATTGAAACACATATCATTTAGAAAGTACATGAACGAAAGATACACAATCAAGTTACAAAAAAACTCCATAAACACAAATATAATATTATCATAATATTTTAAGTTATAATTGTGTTGGGCTACAGTCAATAGCTATTCTCAGATACATCTAGCAATCAGGGCTTGGGTTTGATAAACCTTCAGGATGTTCTCAATTTTATCTGATTTAAGAATGTATTTTATAGATGATGAAACTATGGGACCCACCAGAAAGGATATGTTATACAGATATACTATGATAAACAGTAGCTCAGGTACTGGTTCCTAGTAGGTTTGGGTATATGTCATAAAGGCAATTCAAGAGGCAAGCAAATGGCTACAGAAAGCAGCATTGTTAATCATTCAAACTAGCTCTTCTGTTTTATTCATCTTCCGTATTTGATAAGTTTATTAGTGCGTACACACACACACACACACACACACACACACACACACACACACACACACACACAAACACACACTCACACATACACACCACTCATCTGAATCAGCCACATCCCCACTCCAAATGATGACTGGCAGAAACAATAATAAAGCCTATCCCCATAGGTAGCTTTTCATTTTGCTTTTGATACACTTGGAGGTACACAGAGCCTTTCTACCAAGGGAGCAGGTTGGAAATAGACTAATTAATTTGTCAATATCATGCTCTGTTAGCTTGCACACATTTGCAATTTTTCTGACTTTTAAATTATACCCCGGGAATCAAAACTTTGAAAGCCCATCTAAAATGAAAGATGCCGAAATCAGATGAAAACAGTTATGACAGTGAGGCAAACTGAGGAGGTTCACAAATGAATTGAGCTCTTCAATATCCCAAGACAATTAACCTTGCTGGTGTATGTTAATCATGCTAAACAGTTCAGCCCCTCTGAACAGATAAAGTGGAACATCCACATTCAATGACATTTTTTCCTTAACATCATTTCCTATTAATTAAATGCATTTTTCTCCACTTTGGCTAAAGTGTCCACTTTATTCAGAGGTTCCAAATTCTTACAATGAAACAGATATCACTTTTAGAAAATAATCTTCTACTATCAGTTGAAATGGAGTGAATTTCATTCCTGCAAACAGAGACTCAGAGACACCTCATACTTACAGCAATGAGTCAGCTATTCTTTTACATAAGAATGGTACTGATATTTACATGTAGGAAGATGGGGTAGCTTGGGGTGTAGGCAGAGTAACTGCACTCCAAGGCTATCCATACAATAGTCCATGCCTGACTCTGCCAAAGTTCCTAGAAACAGTTTGTACAATGGTCCTTGATCAAAAAGATTGTTCTAAAAGCCTTGCTTTCTCAATTGATGAGCCTCGAAAGCAGAGTCATATTTACCATTAATCTTTTCTTTTCCACAAGTTACTAAGAAAATATATAATTCATTCATTTAATGGCCCCATCCCTAACTGGCCATTCTGGAAGCGTCATCTAGAGGACTGCTTCTGCACATATAATCTGGAATAAAGATGGAGTCATATGAAATGACTCTTGAGCTCAGTGTGCAAAGAAAGCATTGTGTGCTGGGACTTGCTAGATTACTTTTCTAATAGTCACTTTGTGTATGTGTGATACAGGAGTGGTAACACCTAGCTCACAGGGCAGTTTCAGTTTCGCTCTCTTGGGGAGGGTTGTGGGTTACAGTGTCTCAGAATTTACATGCCTTTCAAGCTGAAATGACAGTGACGCTCTAAACTTATGGAACACTCTAAACAGTACTGACTCAGGAGAATTAGAAGGATTTTCTAATTTTCAAGCACAAACTGGATTAGTGGTATGATTGTCTTTCATTATTCTGCTCCTGGAACCACTGAATCAAACTGTCTGTCTTCATGGGATAGACTCTCGAGAACCCTTCCAGTGTGCCAGATCATGCGGTCCAGGAAGGTAGGTGAATCCTGCCGATATGCGATATGCTCTCACTCCGTTCTAATATTTTGAAAAAGACATTTTGTTTTTCTCATACATATATTCATGTGTGTTCAACTGAATATATCCCTTTGATTAGCATCTGGCACACAGCATAAATTCCCATCTATCCTTGTGAACAGAGCTTATTTTTCCTTTACCATTCCACTGCCATATAAACCAAGAACATTTTTGTAGCCAACGTCTCTAAAACTGCTGAATTTCTGTTTTAAGTGGCTAGCACCTACCACACAGACATTTTAAATTAACAATCAACATTCAAAATAAGGAGCTCACTCTTCCAAATCCCAATTCCATGTACAATATCCTCCAGGACATTGGTACAAGCAAAGAAGAGTGTTTACTTTCCTTCCTGCTAGACCAAGGATGTATGAGCAAAGAGAAACCTGTAACCACAGTACACATTGTCTATTACATAGCATGTTTCTACGACTCCAAAGTGGTATACTACATATGTGCACCCCATTTCCAATCATTAAATTATCAACTTGACTTTCATAATCATGTTAATAGGAAATGACTTCATAATTAGGATTTAATGTTAAACTGTCTTAAAGATGTCTTTTAATTTAAAAAAGAAAAATAATACATATGAACAAAGATTCCACTGAGTAAGAAGAAATGATTTCTTTTCTCACACAGTTCCCAATCTCAGAGGCATTTTGGTTTTTAAAGGTATATGAGTTGTGCAACTATCAGAGCCCTAGCATGTCTGTGCCAGCATTTGGAAATAGCAGGTAGAAAGCAACTGTGCATCATTTTCAAAGGACAAATCACTTGCAAGATGTAAGCAAGTATCACACTTACCCAGCTGAGAGAAACACACGCGATAGCAGACCTGTGGCTATATTTAATTTGATTCTTACCTGGTCAACACCTCCATCTCTCCAGAATACATGGCCTAGGGGAGTTTCATGGTGCCATAAAAAAGGGCCCAAGACCTCACCTTGCCTGCCCTGTTCTCCTGTCTCCCCTCTGCACCATTAGGTAGTGTTCCCATTTTTTATTTTGTTTTGTATCCCCACCTTTTACTTTTGAGGCTCAGAGACCAGTAAATAAGCTATCAATAGACTTTTCTAAGACACCTTACAATGTCCCCTGGATATGCTGTGTGCTCCCCTTAAATCATTTATCCAAGTAAAAATGTGGCTCCATTCTTCTACATAAATGATCAGATAAACTGGAATTTTAATAAGGCCACAACAGAGTCTGGTCCCTGAACCCCTCAGCCACAGGAAATGTACTACTCATATACCCTCTGGCTTCTTGGAACATAAGATTCCATTACATACAGTTGTCATGAGGTATATAGAAAATTTTGCAAGTGTCGGAACACAACATCTAATTTATGATAATTACTTATAAGTGATCATTCTTTCCAGTCATTCTTTCTCTGACTATCTTTCCTTGAAACCTTCCATACGTACAAACATAAACATTTGTATATACAGCGAGATATATACAACAAAAGCAATTAGGTGCATCCAATAAATTATTTATACAGTAAATATGTTAGCACAAAAGCATAAACATATACACCTTTCACTGATTGCTCTTTAACAACTATAAGCATAATATTTACCATTTTAAAACCATGAGATTTCTTTCACTCAAACTGAGTCTGCCCCAGCATAGGCATATTCAAGAGCAATACAGTGCTGCTAAGAAAGTAGAAAGTAGAAAACTTCATCAACAGCTTCCTAGAAACACAGAAACTAGGAATAAAACCATATATGATACAGAAAAATCTATTTACTCATCTTCTTACCCGAGTCTCTTATGACATAAACGTTACAACAATTGCTCTTTTCTTTCTGTTGGATACCAGCCCAATTCCCTGTCCACTTTGTCATACTGCCCTCTGCCCAGTTGATCCTTGTTAGAGAAATGCAACTTTCATGCAGATCACCCATTGGAATATGTCTATCCCAACACATTACATAAACTTATAGTGAAAGAAAAGAGATTCTTTAAAAGACAAAATACACACAGAAAAGCAAAGGCAGTTGGTGATAAGGGAATAAAAATAATTTTAAATGCATCATGGTTTCCTTAAAAATAAGAAGTTAAAAATGCATACCCATACCTTATTAGTCTTAATCTTCTTGAACCTTAGATACACATGTCAGGGCAACATTTGGACTAAAATAATGTTTCCAGGTCCCCACGACGACAGTCTTCTTAACTTCCACACAGGTTCCAGTGCAGCTGTCTCCAAGTTCCTGGGGATGGAGTGTTCTTCTAAGTCTACAAAATTATAAGAGAAATATTTGTATGCTCAAGACAGAAATCAACAGCATGACACTAAATCCAAAACCATTTGTTTTAGGAACTACACATAAGTCACTTAAAGAGCAATTAAGAATTCCACATAGAGTGATTAAAAAATCACCCTTAACACAAACACGCATGCATACCATACTATGAGAACCATGACTATAACCACTATCACCTCCATCAGCATGAGCATTACTACATGACCACTCTCACCAGTGACATCATAAGCAGTATTAGCACCACAGCTACCACTGACATCACCACCAGTACCAACAACAATCAATTGTAGTATTACACTTGAAAAGTCTTTTCTAGGACACAACAATATCCACTTGCTCATTTATTTTTAGAGGTAAGAATGAATTGGAGAGTACTTTTCCTATGATGAGTCATTTATTATGCTGGTTTGGTATGAATAAATGAATGAACGCCTCTTTGGTAAAGAGTATGTAATTTTCCTTGCTCTATGACAAAGTGACACCAAAGAATAGAGGTTCATTACTCCATCTCTATACACTCTCCTCATTTGTATCTAAATTACCCTACATGTTACCACCGGTCATTCCATGGTTACCTTCAGGACATCAATTCTGCTTCCTTGTTTCTCATGTAAAGATGCTTTGCTACCCAGCCTAGAGCCTCTTTTCTGCACAGTTCCTCACTGGGTCCCTTTCTAGTTCCTTAACTTGAGTAGTGTCATGTTCTCAGACCTGAGATTTGTCTTCAGTCCTAGTCTCCTCAAGTCCAAAGATCCTGGTTGACCAATTATTCAATAACTATATCTATAATTCTAGTAGATATGTCCTATTAACTGGAGCAAACATAGGTCATGTGCCTATATCTACCATCACTCCTCTTCTGAAATAAGTAAGGCCTGTGTGTTACCTCATTAGTTAATAGTCAATGGCAATCTCCCTTCTCCTCTTTTCCACTCCTCTCAACCTTCTTTCTGAATCTCTCCTCCCCCCTCAAATATATTCAATATTCTATACTCCTTCAGAAAATTCTAATGGAGCTTTTTTCAGAAAAGATGCAGCCGCTGACTGTCTTACTATCTTCTCTGCTACCATATTGGTTTATAGCATCGTGGTGCATCAGACCAAGGCTACCACTCCTATCAAAAGTCTGAATAAGATAACAGTTCTATTCTCAAATCCATACGTTGCCATTCAAAGTTCTTAAAAGGCCAAATGACGAGGAGCGATCCAGCAGTTAATGCTGTCCGTCAGCCTGTTCTGCTCCCCGTAATTTCTCCATGCAGGTATGCAGTCCTCCTGTATGTTGCCTATGAATGCTTTAGGGCCTTTGAAACTTAACACTGACATCATTTCTGCACTCTTTTTCCCTCAAGAATTTTCAGCTTTACTCTGCTGTTATCTCTCTTATGTGTCTCTTCTAACCCCCTTATATAAAATAGTAAACTCTTACCACATTTCCCATTCCTCTTTCTGTTTAAACACAGGGGTGTCTTTCTGTTATATTAAACCTTTACTCATTTAATACTTGCTTTTCCACAACAAAACATAGGATCTGTATGCATAAGAAGCACTGGTTTCTTGTAGTATTTCAAACATGTATACTACAGTCTGTCTAGAGTGGTGAGCACTCAGTTTTAAGTGAGCGAATTAACAGTCTTTCTCAAGGCCATTCAGCTGGAGTCTACACTTAGTTTGAACCCAAAGCATCTCATCTGCAGCAATGCTTAAAATTGTGTGACAATAAGAACATGAATGATTTCCAGTGTTAAACTTAGAAAATGGCTTTAGATGGCCTGGCATACGACACTGACATTTATTATAAATATCTATAGATATGATGTAAGTAAAAATTCAAAGTACCTACTTCTTAGAAATGAAAGAGCATAGGCTGCATATATATAGATGCTCCAGCTATGAATTTTCATAGTCGTTTTCATTTTCTCTGCCTTTTATTCTGTATCATTATTTTCATCATTCCCTGCAGTCTCAGTTCCTGCCTTCCTGCCTTCTTGGAAGGTATGTGAAAAAAATAACCTCGGGGCTACATGAGTAAAAGGGAAAGGATATTAGGAAGGATAGGGCCAGAATTCAAAGGACTTGGGATCTGAATTCAGCTTGCTCACTAGTTTCCTTCATGTTTGGTATGGTGTCTTCTCCTTGGGAGTCTCCTTTCTCACTGAGTTAAATCACAGATCCTCTAACATTTGCAACTGCAAAAATAAAATGATTACCATCTGCTTTCGGATTTCTTTGTTTATGATTAGATAAGAAACGTGGTACAGTGCTTCAAAATATCCTAGCTATGAATGCACCCTGATACACTAGCAAATGACATAATATCCCAGTGCCAAAATGTTAGATGCCTCTGACAGAGTTTTGGGTGATCATACTACAAATAGCTTCAATTGCTACCACGAAGTCTTTAGCTTCTGTAAGTATCAAGACATACAGGTTTTTTTTTTTTTTAAAGACATATTGTTTTCTGTAAAATAAATCCTTTAAAATGTTTATGATACAGAAGTGGCTACAGAAGTAAGTCATTCTTTACTGTAATGGTTGACATCCTCAAGGGGTTTAATTTCTTTTACCAATTGCAATCATATACTCTATATGACATCTCATGACTTTATATACTTTCATTTCATTTCCCCTTATTGTCTGAATCCTTTCCATCTTCTGTGGAATGGGATTACCTCTGTGGCCCACAGTGACTCTGGGCAACTTTCTCTGCACCATGCCCAGGTCTGTGAAGATACCCTGGCTGCCCCCTCATATTAGGGGCAGTCAGCAGAACTACATAGAAAGATTCAACTTTTCCTCTCCATTTCATGTCCTCTTGCTGATGCTCAGTAATTTAGGGATGATTTGGGCCATAGTTTTGTAGGAAGCTAATAATCAACATGTCACAGCTTCAATTATTGCTGCATCTCAAAGCCAAGGAACACAACTTGAGAGAGGCAAGCACTGCTGTAATCCACAATAATGATATATGTGGGGTTACTAAAAAGTTATGCAGACTGCCTTGGGAATCTCTGTCTCAAGTCTACCCAAATGCATCTTTGTTTTCTTGTTCCCAACTTCTGTTAGGAATAGTCTATGGAAGTGTAGAAACAACATAAAATATATCTCATTTTTTCCATCTTAGTAACATCTGAACTAAGTAATAGTTAATATGTTTCAGAGAAAAAATAAATGGTAATCTATCCTACACCAGGTAATAATTGGTTAGAGGTAAATTTATTCAATACGTGTTCACTAGGCACATACTGTTTGCTGCACAAAATACAGCGGGAACCACTGAAGACTTTCTTTATGACTATGTGAAGCCTTCACTCCTAATGCCATTGTTCATGCTTTATAATAGCCTAACATCTGCCCAGATATGCTAAAATGTGACATATTTTCCCCCAGACTGTCAATTCCCCTATGTGGTAATAAAGCATGTGTGGACCTAACTCAAATGCTGCTTGATAGAGAGATAATTCTATATTTCCTTTCCCATTTGTCTATTTCTTTCCCCTTTTCCTTCCCTCCTTCTCATCTTCCTCCTCCCACCTCCTCTTGCCTTAACTGAAGACAGTCTTTCTAAGTTGCCCAGGCTAGCTTTGAACTCAGTAACCCACACATTTCTTGAACTTGAAATCCTCTTTCTTCAGTCTCCAAGTAGTAAGGAGTATAGGACTAGAGGGCTATTTAACCAGACCAGGCTAACTCATAGTTTTATTAGGAACTTGTTTTTCACTAGTTAGCTCCTCAGACCTCACCCAACATGCATTTTTTGTTCTTGTTTGGAAGCAAAGCATTTGCCAAGATATCCCACAGTACAGTTTTTAATCAGCATTCCTCAAATCCATGGAAACTACAAAGGGGTTAATCTTATCACATAGTATAATTAATTGAGAAGCACATACGGTGAATATTGACAAAATCATTAATGTCAAGGAAAAAAGAAACTTCTCAATTGCCTGTATTTTCCAGTGGATGACTAATCATAGAGGAAAGTGGCATCTTGCCTGGTAGGCAGCCTTGCATACTTCAGAGAACATGTCTATCCTCAAGGGGTATCAATTAGTATCTGTTCTGAGAGCAGTGTATGCCACACCTCTTAAATGGCTGGATTGCCTTAAAAATTATCTCTTGTGAAGAGAAAACACACACAGCATCAAGCCGGAGACTTAAAGGCACCCAGACACACTTCCCAAAGAGGCAAGTATCCAGAGAAGTGAGACCAGGAAAAGTAGGACACAGTAGTTAGGAACTCTGGTAATGACAAAACCATGGGATAAAAGTGTAAAATACAAATTGCAACTCAGAATTTTCAGTTTAAAACAAACAATGTTGACCAAGTGTAATAGGGACATCTGCTCTAAAGATTCACTTCTCAAGAAGTGTGGTCTCAAGTTTCCCCTATACACATACAAAGTTGTCTCTCTCATATCCACCTCCATGTTGCCAGACATGCTTCACAGTATTCATAGTATATGCATATGCTTAACAATATTGCAACCATCTACATAGAAGAAGATTTGAGCTGAGAAACTTGAATAGTTTGGATTGCAGTCAAATAAATACGACATGAAAGTGTCAGGAGTGAAATTTAGAAATGACACTGAGTCATTATCCATCAAGTACTCTGATAATCAGTAGGATGCCTCCAACATTTAATTTTTCATTAACTCTAGGTGTCAGGCTCCAAAATGTTTCAACTCTGATGAAAAGAACCAGTAATCAGAAACATGGCTGAAAACTTGTCTGCTTGTTCTCAAAGATGGGAGAAGAGGTATCAAGGCAAAACAGGGTGTGTTTTTTCCAAAGTTCTCAAAATCTCCCAGAATTGGGACCACCCCAAATATCAATGACACCAAACCCTACACCACATCACTATGGGTAGTCTGATTACATCTATGGGTAGGCAGTCTATATCTTGTACCAGATGAAATTTCTGAAACAATGTTGGATTTATCAGACATAAAACATGCTAGGAATTTAATTTCTAGACTATAGCTGGGCTGACCAGTAAGGGCTGTGTACATATATAAAAGACTTTTTTTTTTTCCTACTTGGATAACAAATAATCAAACTGTTAGCACATACCAGAAGGACATATCTGATGGACTTTGAGGGTTACAAGCATAGCTACTCTTGACTGCCTGTTCTCTTGTTAATGCAGTGGGACATTTTCTTACCTGGTTAACCTTTTAAACTCAGTGGTGAGATTAAAAAGGTTCTAGCAGAAAAAGTAATTATAAAGATTCTGGGAATTTTCCTGGCACCTGAGCCTGGGTCTGATCTATAGAGTCTTCTTTGATAATGAAATATTTTTATCTCGTCTTTTTTATAAAGTGAGTCAAATGATGATAGTCCATGGGCAATAATTACACTAACCTTGAAGATCTGCTCTTTTTTTCTTTTTATAATATTTTTTATTAAAATATGCCATTTTTATCTATGTATCCCACTGCTCCTCCTCCCTTCCCTCCTCCCAATCCCTACCAGTCAAGCCTTTAGCCTCTTCTCTTCCCATCCACCCATCCCCTCCCCAAAAATGCAAGATGTCCCATGGTGGTCAGCTCAGCTTGGCGTATACACTCCAGGCAAGTCCAATTTACACATTCCAAAGTCAAGGCTGGATTAGGTGTTCCTCTGCAGGAATGGGCTCCAAGGTGCCACCCCCTGCACAAGAACACAGTCTGATCCCACTCCTCGAGGCTCCTCATACTACTCATGCCATTCGTCAGTTGCCTACCCTTGGAGGGCCTAGTTCCCTTTCCTGATGGATCTCTGGTGGCTATTCTTGATTCAGTGAGCTCCCCAGAGCTCCAGCTAGCCATCACTGTGGGAATTTTCCTCATAACTCCTATCCCCTTGCTCATACAGACTCTCCTCCCCTGCTCTCAGCTTGACCAGGAGCTCTGCCCAGGGCTCAGCCCTAAATCTCTGCCTACACCTCTATTTGTTGAATGTAGGTTCCATGATGACATTTAGGGTGGTTACTCATTTGATTATAGAGTCTGTTTAGGCACCCCTTAACTGTTGTTTGAAGACTTGGCTAGGTACACTCTGTGAGTTCTTGGACGTTTCCCGAGCACCCTGTCTCTTTCCAACCCCACATTGGCTTCCTCTGTTGAGGTATCCATCTCTTTCTATCTCCCTCTTTGCTCCTCTCACTCAACCATCTCCTTCTTTTAAGATTTGTTCCCCACTCTCTTCTTGGTTGCAACCCATTATGACCCTATTTGCTAAGGTGATCTTCTCTATTTTCTCTTCTTAGGGGAATCTCTGGATGTCTTTCTTGAGTTTCTTTTGATCCCACGCTAGTCAGAGGTTGTGTTTGCAGCTTGTGTATTCTTTGCTTTGGTCTAAAATCCACTTATGAGTGAGTACACCCCATGTCTATCTTTCTAGGCTTGTGATACCTTGCTCAGGAAAATATTCTGCCCCTCAGCCAAAGAATGGATTTACAAACTGTGGTACATCTTCAATGAAGTACTACTCAAACATTAAAAAAAAAAAATTACATCCTAAAATTTTCAGGCAAATGGATGGATTTGAAGATTACCTCTTAAAACTTAATGGGCACAAAAATTTGTCACCACTTGCCTTTCTTGGCCAAATACACTTCTCACATAATCTATGAAGTTATCTAGAAATACAACTTCCATTTATTCCTATTATTGACATATAAATATTCAGTGTTCCCATTCTAAGCAATAAAGAGAAGATGAATGATCATTCACATTATTATTGAAACTATAAACACTGTTGAATTCTTAATATTTTCTCACAAAGTTCTTCAAAAACTTTAAAAATCCATATGTGTCTGAGCACCAAAATACCAGGTAAATACCACCAAAATTTGTAGAGGTGGCATGTTACTCTACCTGGCTTGCAATCCAGACACTGGTTTTTCTGTGGTGCCTTAGATGTAGAGGATGCCTGACTTCATAATTTTCTCTTTATTTGCCAGCAGAGAAAAACAGGAAGACTCTGATTAAGTGGTCAGGAGCAGACCATTGGCTTCACATGGTTCAATAGAGACACTGATTAGAGTCATTTACTTCAACAATGACAGCTCAGCATCATCTCATTCCTCAAGCATTGGTCTCTGGTCTTCTGTTCTTGATGACACGCAAAGTCAGAGCCACAGTGTATAGTAAGAGAGGTTTCTGACCCAGACTTTCAGGCCTAACCTCAAGGTTTAGACCCGCAGACCTACAAACATTTTCTCAGAGCAGTATAGTTGTCCTCTGCATCTTCTGGCTTGTCTGGCAACTCTGGAGTCTGTGGCATTTCTGCTTTGTTCTTCCTATTCCCAGAGTTTTCTTAGTCTGGTAGCCCTGCCCACACTTCCTCTATGCCTTTGGCCAATCAGCACTTTTTATTAAACTCATAGGTGGGGCAATTATTTACAATGTAACATCATAAATCCACTACATATCCCCTTTTCTCTTTTTAAAACAAGAACCATAAATCTAATTTCCTTTGTATAATTTTTTTTCACTGTTATCTATAACAACTTGTAACCAACACTGTAAACAAACACAAATATCCATAATCCATGTTTTGGCAATGTAGGCTTCATTCTCCAGGCTACTTCCTGCTGAATGAGGATGCTGGCAATTTTATGGCAATCCAAAAAATAATAATAATAATTAGAATTATGCACAAGTCTTTAGTCAAGTAGTCTGTAAGGCTAGGTCATCTCAGCCTGACTCCTTGAAATTATTCTGGTTACAGAGCTCAGGGAAACTTCAACAGAGGTGCTCTGAAATGCTGAATTATCTGGGCCATCTATCTCCATTGGAGATTTTTCAGAGGGTCTTCCTCTTTCAAACTTTATACTCTTTAGCCAGGAATAAATCCACAGCCTCTTATTTTCTGTGAAAATATTTTAAAAAACCCCTCTTCTCCAAAGTAGCATATCTTTGGATTTCAATTTTACAGTCAATTCACTTACAAAATATATAGGTTGAATTAATCCAATAGAATTATAATCAACTGTCTTTTAGCAGCTTTTACTACTTCATTTTCAGTCAAGAAGTTTAAAGATAAGACAATAACGTACAGTATCCAGATACTCTTTGTATTTTCCATCTTTACAGGGCTTTTTTTTAAAACTTTATTTCTTTTTTAAGGGCTTTCTCTACTTTTTTTTTTTTTCTTTTCTCTCTCTAAGCCTATGTATATATATTTTCAAAACACTCTAAACCATTTAGACTTTTTAAACAAACTGTCTTTACTGTATATTTATTTCTTAACTTTTTCTGTCTCTGACCACACCTTTGCTTGGCTAGGTTGATTGACTCCACCCAGATTCTTCTATTTTTTTTTTTTGTTTGTTTGTTTCTGACTACAAGTTTAATCTGCCAAGGTCCTTGGCTAAGGATTAAAGGTTCATAGGATGGATGGCTCCACCCAGCTCCTAATTTAGCTTCATAGAATTTAGTTTTTTAGCCTAGGTACTCTGGGGAATTTTAGGGTCCATATAATCACAAAGTAAAGCTTTGTCATCTGCTGCTCATTAACTCTATTTAAATATTTGGCAGCAGGGCCTCTTAAAAGACTCACAAGTATTTTGCCTCTAAGGCTGAATCAGGAAGCTTCTCTTTAAAAGCCAAGCCTCAGTTTGCCTCCAGCAAACAGAGCTGATCCAAGAAAACACCACCAGTAGGAAGCCATCTTTGATTTCGTTCCCTTTTTGTCCTTATAAACAGAAACCTTAAATAAGTCATTTACAACTTTTTGATTATATTGAAGGTCCTGTGAGACTTCAGGAACAAGCCATTTTACATCTTAAGATGCACTCCAAAAGCCCACTATTGTAGCTGAAGCCCACATGCCTCACCAGGGCATCTTTGTACGACAGCTCAAGCAAGAGACACAACTAAGAAATTGTTTTTGGTTTCAATTTTATGCTCTAGACAATTTTTAAGCTTTCTCCAGCTTTATGTGGGTGTTTCTCATGTATATCACCTATGTTGGGCTGCCGTTTGTAGTCAGAGGGCTTAGCCTCATGGTTTAGACCCGCAGACCCATGGACATTTTCTCAGAGCAGCATAGTTGTCCTCTGCATCTTCTGGCTTGTCTGGCAGCTCTGGAGTCTGTGGCATTTCTGCTCTGTTCTTCCTGTTCCCAGAGTTTTCTTAGTCTGGTAGCCCCGCCCATACTACCTCTCTGCCTTTGGCCAATAAGAGCTTTTCATTAAACTCATAGGTGGGACAATTATTTACAATGTAACATCATAAATCCAGTACAACAGTGATACTGCTTTTAACACAAGGGATGATCCTCATTCTAAGAAGCAATGAAATGGGGCTATAATTTTACCTAGTACCATAAAATTCAAAGATAAATTTGGACAAAAGTATTAGCCCTCTGCCAGAGTATGAAATACTAGCTCAGTTGCTTGCTGACTGTACACTTTATTATGTTATTCACTTTCGGTGCTTTACCAGCAACACAGAAATTTTAGAAATCATCTCAAATTGCTCTTTGTGAAAATCAATTTATAAACATAATCCTAGTACTTTACAGGAGGCTGAGGCAGAAACAATTCAAGTTCAAGCCTCAGGGTAGGCTGAAATACATAGTAACAACCTTTTTCAAACAAGAGACAAAGACAATCACACCCAGCAAGGAGGAAAGGATGCAAGTGCTGGCTGCTCACATTATTAAGTGATGGTCAGGGTGAATTGTTGCATTCATGGAGCTCATACAAAGTGAAGCCAGTTTATTTTGTCCCTGAAGGAGAAAACAGGAAAATACCACTATTAAAAATAATGGTGCAATATAACATAAAAATCCTGATATGTTAGGCAGAAATTTATTAACCCTAAAGAGAATATTTCTATAAGGATTTCAATGAACATGATAGTCCTATCTTACCTATTTAGTGAATAAGTAACACTTAAACTCTTAAACAAAAATTTTAGAACAATAGATTATATCTATTTTCTAATATTTTTACCTATATAATGGGAAAATAACATCTTAATTTAGTATGATAGATCTAGGGAATGGATCAGTGGTAGATTACTCACTGGACCTTTGAAAGATCCTCAGTTGAGGTAGGATGTCTTTCTGTACACCACAAATATGTTTTATTATTGTTTAATAAAGAAATTGTTTTGACACATGGCAAGGTAGCTTAGAGGCAGGCAAGAAATCCAAGCAAAGATAAGGGAAGAGAAGGATTGAATCAAGGAGTCAGGCTGTCACTCAAATGAAACAAGATGTAATGGAATACAGGTAAAGCCACGGGAACACATGGCAACACACAGATTAATAAAAATGTGTTGAGTTAAGTTGTAAGAGCTAGTTGGTAATGAGCCAGAGCCATAGGCTAAACAGTTTTTAGTTAATATAAATCTCTGTGTGATTATTTGGGACTAAGTGGCTATGAGACTGCAGGTCCAAACCTTGGTACTAGTCCAGGCCAGAAACTTTTGACTATTGGTTCCATCCCAGCTCCAAATTCACACAGAGAAACATAGAGGAAGACAAACATGCATACACATACACATACACATACACACACACACACACACACACACACACACACACACACACACACACACACACACCTCAAAAACCCCAAACACTATAGTATGTGTGGTATGTGTTTTTTATTTAATTATCAAATACCTTAAGCACTCAGAACATTCATTCTGGTTTGTATTTATTTGCATGATAGAAGTAAGTATGTACTACCATCAGTTATGACAATTCATATGTATGCAAAGTCATAAGCTAATGACTGATACAGCAAACTTCACTGACCAATATCTGACCACTACATTTTCTTGCAGGAAGGCAGGAAATGAGCTGCCACACCAATGAGTATAGTAAACATGGAATCTGAATAGAAGGGTGGAATTACTGGCTAGCACCAAGCCAGAATAAAGCAATGTAGTGACTTGTGGTCAAGAGTCTCTGAGGCTACAAGTTATTGAGCTTGTAATTTGTCTAAAACACCAAAGTAATGTGGAGAGATCAGGACTCAATGGTAACGTGTATGGCAGTGTTAATCCAAACTCAGAACATTTATGTATAGGTCTGGGATTCAGCACCTGTGATACAAGCTGTACTACTGTGCTCAGAATTCATCACCAATAAAAGTTGTAAGAATGTCTCTCCAATTTCTTATGTACACCCCCTACGTTACTTACAGTGTTTTCCTGAAAACTAATTTTTCCATTTCATAACAACAAAGTGCTAATATACTTCATATATATTATTTTCTAAAAGTAGAAAAGAAAATCTTTCATAGGTGTTTAGAAACATAAGTGGTGGGGGTGGGAAGGCAGGCAGGAAGCCTCTAGCAAAAGAAATGAAAATAGCCTATGAGTTCAGCAGTACTCAGAGGAAACATGCAAATAAAATTTGAGTTCCAATACTATGTAACCACTAATAAAATAGATCTCAGCAATAATTATCAATGTACAGTAACATCACTAAACATTGATAAATGACAGAGTGCTTCTGATTCAAGTGAAACTTTGCCTATGAGGCCAGTGACAAAACCAACTAGGCATATAAAGGATAAAAGGATTCCAAAGAAAAGCGACTAGTCTCTATCTTAGCTGAAAATTGGAAAAATGATCTTTCTAGAGGCCAGGGACTCCAGAAGTGTCTAAACAACAACAATAACAAAAACATCTTTGGTTCAATTACGTCAAGAGGCTGGAGATGCCAGAAAGGGGGAGGAGGTTCTGGTTTTCCTTTATCTTTTTTCTCCTAAAGGGTTATCCCTTCCCAGGAAGCCATTTTGAAGACATGGTAGACACTCAGAGACACCTGGACACCTGGACACCTGGACACCTGGACACCTGGACACCTGGACACCTGGACACCTGGACTGAGAACCAGATCTACTCCTGGGAAAGGAGGCTAGCTCCTCCCCTTCTTCCGTCTACTAGAGCTTAATTAGGGCTTAATTAATCAGGCATTGGAGCTCAATGTTATCCCATAAGGACTCCTGTTGCTCAGTGCTTCTGCCTTTCCTTTTCTTTCTTTTATTCATCACAAACTCCATGTAATAAAATACTTCTTTCTAAAACTCATGTTTTGTTGTCTGAGAATTTCATCCTTTCAAGTCATAAGAACCCCAAAGCTACTGGCTTAAGGTTGCTTTGATATCCGTAAATTTCCAGGACTCTAGTTCTGTGAGGTCAACAAAACAAGAGCTAAGAAAGGTTTCATTGTTTGCAAAAGCAGGCTTCCATACTACTCTCTAGGGGAAGGCAGCAACTTGAATCCAATCAAGCTAGTGCAATAAATCCCAGTTTACTAGGAGTTCTGGTCACAAGAAACACAGTATGTATGAAGGCACAAAAATCAAATAAGTTGTATCAGACTTAGCAATGTCTGTAGCACAAACAAGCTCACTGACTTCTAAAAACAAATTACATGGAAAATAAAGAACCATAATGGGAAACCTGTAATATAAAGAGATTCACTGGACATTACAGTCATTTAGTGAGTGTGTGTGGGGGGGGCGGCAGGATGACAACATGCACACATGGTCTTGTTTGTGAGTGCAGTTACATATGTGACATTTCAGAAGACAATCTGGGGCATACTCTCCTTTAACCTTATTTGAAACAAGCTTTCTCTGGTTTTTCTGCTGCATGTGCCGTGTGAGATGGCCCATAAGCTTCCAGATGTTTTCTGTTTCTTTTACCCATTTCCCATAGGAGCCCAGACTGCTACTACGCCCCTTAATATGTGTTCTGAGGATTTAAACTCAGGTTGACATGCTTGCTTAGTCAGCACACACTTTAACCCACTGAGCCGCCTACCAAGGTCAATTTTAAAGAATAAACCTTACCTGGATCTTGATTTACAAACAACACATAAGAAAAAAGTAGTCCATAATTTGAAAAGTGATTAGATACTTCCTAATAGTTACTAATATTTTGTGATAACAATGCATTGCTATATTTACAACAAGGAGTTTGTGATTTAAAGATAAACAATAAAATACTTAAGAAAGAAATGCTATGAGTGGGTATTTGGCCCCTGGAGGGGCAGCTGATGTTCACAGACTGCTCACAAGTGACTGTAGATAGATGTGCATATAGAACCCCCAGGATGCAGGAAGTTTACATGTGACATGATAATTTCAATCTTTTAAAGTTTGCAATTTGTTCTTTTCCTAGTAACTGTTTAACATACTTACAAGCACAGATAGGCAAAATATTATTTTAAAAATTGTTCCATATGAGGCTATAAACACTGGTGATATTTTACTCAGTTGAGATAAATATTGCAAAATCACAGGATTGGCAAAAAAAGCAGGATGGCTATCAGACATTTGTTACTTATATGGTGCTATCTTTTTTTCTTACTCCCTTTTCCTTTAAATTTTTAAAACAGGTTTCTGCTTTCTAAATTTGAGTTTCCTGGAATATATTATGGATACCATGTTGCCACTGAACTTGTCACAGGCCTGTCTCTTGGATTACAAGAATGTGCCAGAGGCTGGGTTCTAATTACTAAACTCAGTATTTTGAGACAAATAAAGGATATCGGAGTCATGTGACATGAAAACAGAAAAGAGGCTGGTTTGGGGAGGTGGAGGACAGGACAGGAAGGGAGAAGAAGAATGGGAGGAGGAAATGGAGGAGGGGGCATGAAGAAGAACAAATAATATGGCACCGTATCTAAAAGTCTTAGTAAATAGCATAATGGTCCGTGGAAATGGTTATATAAGGAAAAAACCTGCTACCAAGCATGAGGATCCAGGTTCAAGCCAATGTCACTCAAGTATGATGCTGAGTGCAAAGGCATGTGTCTGTAACCCCAATGCTGGGAGTTTGTGTGGCACAGAACAGGTAACACCCTGGAGTTCACTAGTCAGCTATCCCACATAAGTCACTGTGGTTTTATCTAGTGAGATAATCTCATGTCTGAGATTATCAATGAGAGATCATGTTTCAAAAAGGTGGGTACCAATAAAGGTGGGTACCTGCCGCTGACCTCTAAGTTTTACATGTATTGTACAAACATGCACCACCACAAAAATGTGTTCGTGTGCTCACACACATGCACACTCACACAACATATGCATATGCACAAAATTTAAACTTAGTTAGAAAGGGACATCAGAAGAAAGTAATATTTTATAAAACAGAAAGTTAAAAATTAAAATGTTTGTCCTCATCTATATCAGATAGGTTTCAAAGAATATTCTCTCTAACATAATTCCAAAAGCAAAATGCCATACATTTAAAAAAATTTTTAAATTTTTTTATAGTAGCAATAAAGGGCCATTAAGTAAAACTCTTTATTTTTAAGAGAATAAGTATTAGGCCTTGATGGATACCTAAAATTTCAATCAGGCTGAGTGAATTTCTTAGCCCAAAGATCATTCTTAGAAAGGTAGACTAACCATGAGTTATCTCTGATAAAGGGATAGATGAAAGAAGTAAGTCTTTGATAAGATGCTGTACTTTTCCTTCCAGAATTTCCACCTGTAGTGCAGTTTACTAGAGTACAGCCTCAATGCTTCCTAAGTCTGTAGAATCTCTTGGTCTTCTTCTTTTTTTCTTTTTTCTTTTCTTTTCTTTATTTTTAAAATTTATTATATATATGTATGTATGTGTGTATATATATATATACATATATGTATGTCTTTTTCCCATGTATCCCTGCTCCCCCTCCCTTCCCTCCTCTCAATCCCTCCTAGTCAGCCTTCAGCCTCCTCCCTCCCCGTCCTCCCATCCACTCCCCAAAGAGCAAGAAGTCCAAAGTGGGTCAGCACAGCTTGGCACATCCACTCCAGGTAAGTCCAGTTTCCTCATCCCAATATCAAGACTGGGTTAGATGTTCCTCTGCAGGGTAAGGGTTCCAAGGTGCCAGCCTCTGCACAGGAGCACAGTCGGATCTCACCTCACCCCTCGAGGCTCCACATACTGCCCATTCCAACCCCAGCCGTCATCACCTACCTTTTAGAGCTCCCCAATGGCTGTTCTTGATTCAGTGAGCTCCCCAGAGTTTCAGCCAGCCATCTCCTGGGACTGCTCATAATTCCTATACCCTTGCTCATACAGACTCTCCTCCCCTGCTCTCAGCTGAACCAGGAGCTCAGCCCAGTGCTCAGCCATGGATCTCTGTCTCCATCTTTATTCATTGTTGGATGTAGGTTCTGTGATGATACTTAGGGTGGTAATTCATTTGAATCTAGGGAAGTCCTGTTTAGGTACCCCATCCACTATTGGTTGGAGACCTAACCAGGGACATCCTGTGAGTTCTTGGAGGTTTCCCTAGCACCCAGTCTCTTTCCAAGCCCACACTGGATTCCTCTATCAAGCTATTCATTTCTCTTTTTTTCTCTCTCTCTTTGTTGCTCCTCTCACTCACCCATCTCCTTCTTTCAAGATTTGTTCCCAACTCTTACTAGTTTCAACCCGTTATGATCCCAATTTGCTAAGGAGATCTTCTCTACTTTCTCTTATTAGGGGAATCTCTGGATGTCTTTTTTAAGTTCCTTCTGATCCCAAATTGTTCAGGGGTTATGGTTTTCAGTTTGGGTATTCTTTACTTTTTGTCTAAAGTTCACTTATGAGTGAGTACATGCCATGACTATCTTTTGTGGCTTGTGATACCTCACTCGGGAGGATATTCTCCAAATCTATCCATTTACCTGCAAATTTTGGGACATCACTTTTTTTTATTGCTGAGTAGTACTCCATTGATGTATCACAGTTTACTAATCCATTCTTCAGTTGAGGAGTCTCTAGATTGTTTCCATGTTCTTGCTATTATGAGTAATGCTGCTATGAATGTAGTTGAGCTAATGCCTTTGGGGTACAAATGTGTATCCTTTGGGCATATTCTCAATAGTGGTATTTGCTGGATCCTTGGGGAGATAGATTCCCAGTTTTCTGAGGAACCACCAAACTGCATTCCAGAGTGGCTGTACAAGTTTACACTCCCACCAAAAATGGAGGAGTGTTTTGCTTGCTCTGCATCCTCTCCAGTATAGGCTGTCATCTGTGTTTTTGATCTTAGACATTCTGACAGGTGTAATGTGGTATCTCAAAGAGGTTTTGATTTGCATTTCTCTGATGGCTAAGGATATTGAGTAATTTTTTTTAGGTGCCTTCCAGCCATTTGTAATTCTTCTGTTGAAATTCCCCTTTAAGCTCTGAACCCCATTTTTTAATTGGGATATTTAGGTTTGGGGGCTACAGTTTCTTGAGTTCACTATATATTTTAGAGATCAATCCTCTGTCAGATGGAGGGCTGACAAAGATCTTTTTCCATTCTGTAGGCTGTTGTTTTTTCCCTGTTGACAGTGTCCTTTGCCTTACAGAAGCCTCTCAGTTTCAGGAGGTCACACTTAATGATTGTTGTTCTTAGTGTCTTTGCTACTGTTATGATTAGGAAGTGGTCACCTGTGCCAATGGTTTGGAGGATATTTCCCACTTTCTTTCTATCAAGTTCAGTGTATCTGGGTTTATATTGAGGTCTTTGATACACTTCGATTTGAGTTTTGTGCAGGGTGATAGGTTTGGATCTATTTGCTTTCTTCTACACATACCATCCAGTTGTGCCAACACCATTTGTTGAAGATATTAGCATTTTTCCATTGAATATTTTTGGACTCTGTCAAAAATCAGGTGTTCACAGTTGTGTGGATTAATGTAGGGGTCTTTGATTCAATCTCATTGATCTACAAGTCTGTTTTTATGCCAATACCAGATTGCTTTTATTATTGTAGCTCTATAGTATATCTTGAAGTCAGTGACGGAGATTCCTCCTGAAGTTCTATTATTGAGCAGGATGTTTTGGCAATCCTCAGTTTCCTGTTATTCCATATGAAGTTGAGTATTATTCTTTCAATGTCTGTAAAAAAAAATGAGGACTGCATTGAATCTGTAGATTGCTTTTGGTAATATTGCCATTTTTACTATGTTGATCCTACCTATCCAGGAGAATGGGAGATTTTTCCATTTTCTGATGTTCTTTTCAATTTCAATCTTAAGTGACTTAAAATTTTTGTCAAACAGGTCTGCTACTTCTTTGGTTAGAGTTATGTCAAGATATTTAATGCTATTTGCAGCTTTTATAAAGGGTGATATTTACCTTATTTCTTTCTGAGCCCTTTTATCCTTGGTGTATAGAAGGGCTACTGATTTTTTTGAGCTAATCTTTACCCTGCTACATTGCTGGTGATATTTATTAGCTGTAGGAGTTCCATGGTAGAATTTAGGGTCATATCATCTGCGAGTAGAGATAGTTTAACTTCTTCCTTTCCAATTTTTATTCCCTTAATCTCCTTTTGTTCTCTTATTGTTTTAACTAAAACTTCAAGAACTATATTAAATAGATAAAGAGAGAAGACAGTCTTGTCTTGTTCCTGATTTTAGTGATATTGTTTTGAACGTTTCTCCATTTAGTTTGATGTTAGCTGTTTACTTGCTGTATATTGATTTTATTATATTTAGGTATTTTCCCTGTATTCCTGATCTCTCCAGGACTTTTGTCAAGAAGAGTTGTTAGATTTTGTTAAAGGCTTTTTCAGCATCTAAGGAGATGATCATGTGTTTTTTGTTTTTTTTTCAGTTTGTTTATAGGATGGGTGATTTTCATATGTTGAACCATCCTGCATCTCTGGGATGAAGCCTACTTGATCATGGTGGATTTTTTTTTTTTAAATATGTTATTGGATTCAGTTTGCCAGAATTGAACACTTTTGCATCAATGTTCATCAGGAAGATTATTCTGTAATTTTTTTTTCTTAGTTGTATCTTTGAGTGATTTGGGTATCAGGGTGATGGTGGCCTCATAAAAAGAGTTCAGCAATGTTCCTTCAATTTCTACTGTATGGAACAGTTTGAGGATTACTGGTATTAGTTCTTCTTTGAATATCTTGTAGAATTATGCACTGAAACCATCTGGTGCTGGGCTTTTTTTTCTTGGGAAAATTTTAGTAACAGCTTCAATTTCCTTTGGAGTTATAGGTCTGTTTAGATCATTAATCTGATCTTGATTTAATTTCTGTAAATAGTACCTTTCCACAAAGCTGTCCGTTTCTTTTAGGATTTCCATTTTAGTAGAATATAGATTTTCAAAGTATGATCTAATAATTATCTGGATTTCCTGGGTGTCTATTGTTATGTCCCCCTTTTTATTTCTAATTCTGTTAATTTGCATACTTTCTCTCTCTGATTTTTGGTTAGTTTGGAAAAGGATTTATCTATCTTGTTGACTTTCTCAAAGAACCACCTCTTTGAGTTATTGATTCTTTGTATTGTCCTCTTTGTATCATATTGATTTCGTCCCTAGGTGTGATTATTTCCTGCCGTTTACTCCTAGGTGAGTTTGCTTCTAATTGTTCTAAAGCCTTCAGATGTGCTGTTAGGTCTCTTGTGTGCGATTTCTCTAGGTTTTTCATACAGGCATCTAGTGCTATGAGTTTTCCTCTTAACACTGCTTTCATTGTGTCCCATAAATTTGGGTATTTTGTGGATTCATTTTCATTAAATTCTAGGAAGTCTTTGATTTTTTTCTTAGCTTCTTCCTTGACCCAGAGTTAGTTCAATTGAGAGATGTTCAGTTTCCATGAATTTGTAGATTTTCTGTGATTTTTATTGTTATTGAACTATAAGTTTAGGCCCTGGTGGTCTGATATGATACAATGAATTATTCCCCCTACCCCTTTTTTGTTTCTGTTGATATTTGCTTCATGTCTGAGTATCTGATCTATTTTAGAGAAAGTTCTATGGGGTTCTGAGAAATATGGAAATGTCTTTGTGTTTGGGTAGAAAGTTCTGTATATATCAATTAAGTACATCTAGGTCATAATATCTGTCAGTTCCCTTATTTCTCTGCTGAGTTTCTTTCTGGTTGACCCATCCAAGGGTGAAAGTGGGGTATTGGAGTCTCCCACTATTAGTTTGTGGGGTTTGACGTGAGGTTTAAGCTTTAGTAGTTTTGGTTTTTTTTTGTTTTTGTTTTTTTTTTTTAAACATATGAGCCAAAGCAGCTTCCAAATTGTGTATCTGAAGCTGGTCATTGTACAGAGAAAGTTCGGCACCCGACCACACTCAAAATGGTGCCGGCAGACTGGCAGCAGCAGTGTAAGATGCAACCAGGCTGGTTCCTGAAGTCTCACAGTAGCATGTGATTGATTTAAGGTTTCTGTTTAGTTTGAAGAAAAAGGAAACAAAAACAGATACTTAGTAGCAGCATTTTCTTGGGTCTAGGGGAGCAGGTTTGTGGGTCTGAACCTCTGGCTGCCTGGGACCGAGAAACCTCATTACAACACCTTCGATTTTTCTTTTTTCTACGCCTGCTTTTCTTAACACTTAGGGTCTCACCAACATCTTGTGTTTTGTCACTTTTTGCTGCTCTCTCCCACCATATTGCTGCCAGTCGTCCATGAGGGATCTCTTGTGCATTCATTCTAAAATGATATGACTTTTTCTTCTTCTTACTCTTCATCCTTGTAGCTCGTAAGATTTACAGCTTGCCTACCTGAGGGAATTTTCTTTTAAATGCTAATCAAGTTGCCCTTGAGCTTCTATTTGAATCCATTCTTAAATTATTGTATTAATGAGACTAAGAACTTGAAGAGGGAAGCCTGAATTCCCACATATCATCTTAATCATGAGTGTAAGAAATCTTTATGCAACCATTTACAAAGATTTCTATAAGGAAGTCTCAGAGTGGACCCCAGAGGGAAGTCCAGAAGGATACTGGACAGACTATACATTTTTAAACATTTTTATTACTCAAGCAACCAAAAAAATAACTTGTAATTCACTACAGTGAAGGGATTGTATCCTAATACAGCTCAATGAGTAAGAAAAATTCTTAATGATCCACATAAAAATATTTTAAGAAAAAAAATGGAATGAAGCCCACAGGGATCAGCCGGTTGAATCCTATTATTTCACAGATGAAAATAAATGGCTTATTTAAAGTCACAAAGAAGGTTGGGGTCATTTGGATGACAAAGGCCTGGGTTAAGTCCTTTACAACCATGCTCTCCATATAACATTGCATCTTACCAAGTATTTCTGTGATCTTGTAAAGACTATATGATCCCTTAATTTTTAAAAAATGCATATAAATACAGATGAAAGAGAGGTTGTGATTTGGTAGGTAGGTTTGTGAAACAAATTTTCCATTTACTTAGTTAAATACCAAGGAATATGAGTACTATCATATGGTATGAGTATGTTTCCTTTTGGTAGATATTTTAGTCTTTTAAAGTAGCTGTGCTACTCAGGGATCACAACCTGTGGCCCAAATCCAGGCTAGGCAACCCCTATCCTCAGTAAACCATGTAATTGAGGGGAAATTTATTAAGTACTGGGAAGCTGTAAGGGGATATTTATTCAATGTACCCACATTGGGAGTGGGACAAAGAAATCAAGTGACTATTCTCTGTGTCTATCTTCAGAGTCCTGAAAAAAGGTTAAGGTTCACAAAAATAAGCAAGGGATACATATATCTAAGTAGTCCTGGTCAAGGTGTTATCCTTCCCAGCACTGACCCTTCATTGTCTAAGCATCTGTCTCAGCCTGAAAGATGGTCTGACAAATTTTTAGAATTATGTGAAATCTCTTTCTAAAAACACAAGACTTCAGCCCCACTTTCTCTCAGCATGAGTGTCTGGGAAAATTTCCAATTCTTTCGGGTCCATTTCTTTAATACCTCAATAGTCTGATTGAGAGACTGTATTTCTTTAGAATATTTTCATATATGCCAGGCTATTTATAGGTATATACAATGTTTAATGTTAAAAGTTAGCATTTAAGTGATAACCACATATAATATCAGTTTAGAACAGTCATTGTCAACCTCTGAGGTGTGACCCCTTTGGAGTTGAATGACCCATTCAGAAGGATCCATGTGATCAATAAAACAAATGGCAGCTCTTGATAGTAAAGATGTAGAGTAATGAGAACACTCCTCCATTGATGGTGGGAGTGCAAACTAGTTCAATCACTGTGGAAATCAATGTAAAGGCTCCTTAGAAAAGAGAGAATCAATCTACTTCAAGTCACACCTTTATTATTCTTGTGCATATATCCAAAGAACACTCTATCCCACCACAAGAACACCTGCTCAATTGTGTTCATTACAACTTTATTTATAATATCCAGAAATACGGAAAAACCTAGATACCCTTCAACCAAAGAATAAATAAAGAAAATATGACACATTTACACAATGGAGTATTAGTCAGTTGTTAAAAATGACATTATGAAATTTTCAGACAAATGGATGAAACTAAAAATTCATCATGAGTGAAGAGGTAACCTAGACCCTGAAAGATAAGCCTGGTATATACTCAATTATAACTAGATATTAGCTGTTAAGGTCAATGATAATGCTTCTACAATCCACAGATCCAAAAAGGCTAAGTAACAAAGAGGGCTCCAAGTGAACCCATGGATCTCCCTGGGAAGGGAAAATAGAATATTTGTTGTGGGTGGACAAGTGTGGGTTGTGTGGGTATGGAAATAGGAGAGATTAGATTTGGGGGTAGGAGAGAATGGTGGAAGAGAGTACTGGGAGATACTGGAAATGCAGGGCAAATGAGGATGGTATGGAAACACAGCCCTGTAGAAATTTTCAGAATTCTGTAAGAGTGGCCCTAGCAAGGGACTCCTTGTTACAGAAGATTTGAAGCCTTAACTAGCCATCCTCTGAACCAGGCAAGGCTTTTAGGAGTGGTACTGTACAGCAACCCAGCCACAAATTTGCAACCTATAGTCTATCCTGCCTGCAAAATGTACTGGGGTAATGGAGGTGCAGAACATGCAGGAGTGGCCAACCAATGATGGGGCTAATTTGGAGCTCACATTACAAGGGAAGCCGTGCTTGAGACTTCCTGTATGACCATGAATCAAAGGCTGGATATCCAAGAGCTCTGTGATAGAAAAATTAACTACTAAAATGAGTCCTAATAATATCCTTATATATTCATTCACAGATTGGTGCCCAGGCCAATTGTCATCAAAGATAATACAACAGGCAGCTGATGGATGCAGATGCAGAGATCCACAGGCAAACATTAGGAGGAGATACAGCCTAGACTGCAGATCTCCATAGGGTCCCACTACTTGGAGATCCAGGAATCCTGTGGAAGTAAGAGGTAACAGGAGAAGGCCCACAGACTTCAACTAAGCAGGACCCATAGGGATTCACAAAGACTAAAGTCACAACCATAGAGCCAGCCTGACTCTGCTCTAGGTCCTCTGCATAAATGATATATGGTTGTTATCTTGGTATTTTTTAGAGCCTCAAACAGTGGGATTAGGGGTGTCTCTGGCTTTTTTGTCCACTCTTTGGACACCTTTCCTCCTACTGCATTTCCTTGTCCAGTCTTGATATGAGGGTTTGTACCTAGTCTTATTGTATCTTGTTATGCCATGCTTGGTGGCTATTCCTAAAAAGCCTGTTCTTTTCTGAACAGGGAGATAGGGCAGAAAATGGAAGGAGGGGAGATAGCTGTCAGAATGTATTAAAAAATTAAATAATAAAATTATTTTAAATACCATCAAAAACATGGATGTTTACATTACTGTTCATAACAATAACAAAAAGTATGATTATGAAGTAGCAATAAAAATAATTTTATGGTTGGGGGTCACTGCAATATGATGGATTATATTAAAGGATTGCAGCAGTATGAAGTTTCAGAACCTCTGCTTTAGGAAATGTTTTTGGACACAGTGTGCTGAAACTTATATCTTCTATGTCAAAAGTCTTCATGCTATAAAGTCTTCAACATCCAAGACTTTTTCTATGTTCATTGTATCCATATACTCAAAATAGTGCTTGGACATAATCTGTTACCATTAAATGTTTGTTAAATGAATGTATTAACTCAAGGTAAAAACAGATCCCCACTAGTTTTATAGCAGAGAACTCTATTTACTTTAACAAATGAAGTAAACGCTGCTGCATGGGGGTGATAAGGTATAAAAAAAGAGGTATTTGTAAATAATAAAATTTCACTCAAAGTCCTTGCCCTACAAAAATGTAACAGAAGGAGGAAGGAAGGGGAGAAAGAGCCAAGGAAGATGGAATCTTTGCTTTTGCTGTGGGGCATATGCTCATAGTGTGGAGTAGGGGACAGAATCCTCAGCACCATTTAAATAGCTCTGCCTTTATTTGCTATGCACGTACAGTTGAATTTGCATAAATTAGATGCACATAAGCTGAGCCTCCACTATAATTGCAAAAACCATTGCTCTGGAAATAAGCCTTCATTGAAATCACATTAGAAACCAAAAAGATTAAATTAGATTAAGAAACATATTTAGCCCTATCAAGAGGTAGATTACAGAAAGTTTATAAAACAACACAGACATACATAACCAACCACATAAGGCCTGGATAGGAAATAAAAGTAACACATCATATCAATGAGGAGAACAATGGTGGACCGGGAGTAACTTGAACGAACATCCAAGCTCTTGTTCAGAGAACATCAGTATCTGAGAAAACAGATGGTACATCAATTCATCTGGCTTCAGGTATATACACTACAGAAAGGGGATAATACCCTCTGTATAGTTGTCCAAATCCAGGTAACATACATGATTATTCTAAACCCCCAATTCTCAGCTCTCCAACAAAAAAATAATAGATGTTTTCTGTATCTCAGTATGAAGGATGGTAAATTTATCACAGTCATGTTACCATCACAGGTGTGCAGACTGGAGCCTTCTACAAGTCTCATGCTTTCTTTCTTATCTCAATGCCAGCTAAGTGACATTTTAATATTTATTAAAGATACTCAAGTCCTGTGAATTACATAAATGTGCTGGTTCTTCATTCCCCTTCACCATTCTTCCCAGGCAAATGTGAAGCTAAATTAGTCACTTACCATAAAGTTTTCTGCAAACAGAAAGTCAGAAGACATACTTGATAATTGTTCTTAACCTTACGGCACCAAGTGATGTTCATGAACTCACATAAAACATTTGGTAAAATTCCAAAAAGTCTATCTTAGTTTCACATCTCACTTACTGAAAGTTCCAAGCTGGAAAATTTGAAAGAAGAGAAAATGGTTTACACCAAGTAAAAGAAACAAGAAAATCCCTCAACTCATTTACATTCCAGAGGAAAACTTACAAAACCCATAATCTGCTGCCAGCTTTAATTGATCAGCTCAACAGCTCTCAAACACACATGCACACTCACATACACACCCACATAACCCAGATTAGGGTATTGGTAAATGGGATTTGCTATTTCAAGTCTGCTTTGAAATGTCTTTCTGTATGCTGTGAATATATTTTATTACCATTGCTTAATAAAGAAGGTGCTCTTATATATAACAAGGCAGTATAGAGTGGGGTGGGAAATCCAAGCAAGGAGACAGAAAGAGGAAAGAGTCAGGAAACACGCAAACCAGCTGCCAAGGAGTAACATGCCAGCAGACTGAGAAAGCCACGGCCACAGTTATGCGGAAATGCATAAATTAATAAAAATAAGTTCAATAAAGCTGTAAGAGCTAGTTACTAATAATCCTCAACAACAAGACAAACAGGTTGTAAGTATTATTAAGTCTTGAGTCAATTATTTGGGAAACCATTGCCAGGCATTTGCGAACAGACAGGTAACAAATGTCCATCTACACATCTGTCCATTTAACTTCTTTTTAAAGAATTTTAGGTTTTAATTTTTTTCCATTCTTCTTTTCAATTCTTCCAAGACAACCTCCTCCTTACTACTTCATGAAATTATGACCTTGCATTTCTTTTGTATACACACATGACTAGATATCTAGTGTTACTTGTATCTATATAAGTTCAGGACTGACCACTGGTATTAGATAACCAATTAGGGGTTTTATGTCTAGGGAAAACAATTTCTCTCACTCTCAGCATTTAATAATTAGTTGCCTGTATTTCTTTGTCTATGGATGAAGCCTAGAGGATTCTCCCTTCTGTGTTTTCATGCCAATTGATTTTGCATTTTGCTTGGGCAGATTTATGTCTTGGTGATAACCAACATCTCTGTAGATAGACTTAAGGCTCATGCAACAGGAGGAATATCATGCCTGATACTGAAAATTTAGATTAAATTTATATAGAGCTAGTGAGGTCACGGTTCTTAAAGAACTTACTATTGCTATCCTACTAAATCAGCATAATATGCAACTGCATTCTAAACATCATATATCCTTCTCCCTATACATAAGTGTATCTCCCATCAAAGAAACCTCTCTTTGCAAGAGAATAAAATTATTACAGAAAATCACAACAAATCAAATACAGAGAACAAGTGTTTGTGTTGAGCACAGTCCCAAAGGAAGAATATACAACACCACTCCTATACGTAAGGCTCAGAGACAATCAGGCAAGATGGGACATAAATATTTTAACAACCAGGATATCAGGAAAGATACTGTGAGATTGAGATTATGTGTCCTAGAAGAGTCACAGAAGCACCTCCCATGATATCTCAACAATGTGGATGCCTACTCAAATCCTTTTAAATAGTTGAATTATGAAGTCTTACAAGGTGATCTTCAAAACTTCTGTTCTCTCAAATCCCAGTCTTAGCTACCAAAAGCAGATTCCCACTCACCTAGGTTATTATCAGACCCTCCCAATAGTGATCCGAGGATATTGCTACATTACTTCTAAAATTAGCCTATAAAAATAAATTGTATCTGTATCCATATCTCAAACTGTGAAAGCCTCCCACTGCCTTCAGAATATAATACTAAATTATTAGCATGGCTTAGAAAATCCTCTGAGTCCTGGTCCCTGATGGCTTCACTAGTCTCATTTCCTTTTTGTCATTGAGAGACCCCAAGATCTAAGTAGTTTTAATATTTAGAGTTCATTTGAAATTAAAAATGAGCTATGTCTTCCCAGAAAAAATACAAAGGCAGATTGGGGAGTGTGTGGTGGTTTAAATGGGAATGGCCCCATAGACTCATATATTTGAATGCTTGGTCTCTGATTGGTGGAATTGTTTAAGAAGGATTAGCAGGTATGACATTATTAGGTGAGGTATATCACTAGCTCTGAGGTTTCAAAAGCCCATGCCTTTCCCAATTATCTCTCTTTCTATCTAACTCATGGTTGTAGATCTAAGTGTAAGCTCCATCACAGTGCCTGACTGGCTACAGCCATGTTCCCTACCATAATGGTCATGGATTCACCCTCTGAAGCAGTTTCTTTTATAAGATTTTATGTTCATGGTATTCTGTCAGCGCAACATGAAAGTAGCCAAGACATAGTCATTACTGAATGATTCAACCCTTTTATTTCTTCTGTATCATGAGCAGGTTGCACACACTGACTAGGAAAATTATACAGTTACAACCTTCCATTTTTTTTCCTTAATAGCACATATATATTGAATTTGTAGAAGAATTTTCTAACTTTTTCAACCCAAAGCATTTCCTTTTTCAGTCACCCACACCTGTAACTCCTTGTAATTTTAATATAAGAGGAAACTTGGATATTAAATTCTCTTCTTAAGCAGAGTTTTTTGAAATCTACTGAGCCAGTTTCCTGGAGTAATCAGAACATTACTTATCTTTCAGTGATTTTATGACAAGCTCAACCTTTTGAAAATTACTGGATATTACCCTAAAAATAAAACATTATAGATAATTATCCCTTAGCATGGAACAAATCATTATATTAATTTGAAAAGGTATCTTGGCTATGGGAGAGAGAGTACTTACTTGAAAAAAATGCCTATGTATATAAAAAACTGATTTCTAAGAGAAAATATGAGAACAAAATATGATTCTTGCTTTCTGAAATTCATTTTGCAATGCTAACAACTGATCCAGCGCTGCACAGTCCCACAATGGCTGCATAGAGAATTCCAGAAGGCATGCTATAAGGAGAAGAGGGGTTAGACATTTCAAGTGAGTGAAAAATATTTTCCTTTTAGAAAATTATTTGGGGATTCTTTGAAAACTTAGTACAAATCAAAAGAGAAAGATAGACATCATTATTTCTGGAGAAGAAATATAACAAAGCCATAAAAAAGTCAGTGAAAAAAATAGCAGAAATCAGCAACATTAATTAAACCCAAGCTCTCTCTCTCTCTCTCTCTCTCTCTCTCTCTCTCTCTCTCTATATATATATATATATATATATATATATATACATATATATAAATATAAATATAAATATATGTGTATATATATACACACACATATATATGTATATATACACATATATATACATGTATGTATGTATGTGTGTATTTAACAAATAACCAATAATCAAAGTTCTATTATAATTTCTATTTCATAAATAAGGAAATCTAGCAACATATCCACCTTAGCAGGCCTGAGATTGAAAGCAAGGCAATGTAGTTGATTTCAGAGTCTGGCACTGGACCATGCAGATTGTCATAAAGAAAGCCAGGCAGAGTAAGGGTAAAGTCAGTGTTCCCCTGTGTGGAAGTGAAATTTACTCCCTGATAATTCAGGAGTTGAAATAAAAAAATGTCCTTTTATGAATGCAGAAAATCAGGTCCTATAGATCTCAAGTTTTTTCTTAGGAGAAGTAAGATCTTCAGATCCCTAATTCAAGATAGCTTTGGAAGCCTATTAAGTCTAATTTGGCAAATGTACCTGGCTTCCTTTGAAACACTTGCCACCGTGGTGGTAAGTCACATACTGGATACCACATAATTTGGAAAAGAAAGTACCCAGTAGGATCCCAAATCAAAGGATAACAAACACCTGGTATGTCAGTGAAGCAGCATCCATGGGACCAAGGTCCATTAATTGTTGGCAAGATAAAAGTACAGGAAGGTGAAAAGATCAGGATGTCTCCAGATAGAAGACAGTAAATATTGAAAGCAAGAATAGGGAGATGATGTACATTTAAAGATGTTAAAGAAGCCCTGCATGAAAGGCTGAGTTATGAATTTTGAGGCTAGCACATTCTAATCAAGCGGAATGAAGCAATATATATTGGAGTGAGGCACTAAAGAATTCTCAGGCAATGCTGCGGCGTTTTAACATCTTAAGATGATTTTAACAGTGGAAAGAGGACATTCCAAGCTACTGGTTGGAATGGCTTTCTTCCTCACTTCCCCATTTCACCGTTTTTCCCACTGCACCAAAACAAAATAGAAATGTATCCTGGAGCTGAATGAAAAAAAGATGAAGTCACAAAAACAATAAGTAAAGGATGTGCTCCTGAAGAGCCTTAGTTTACAAAAAATGCAAGTTGCTACAGGGCGGTTCAGAAATATAAGATCAAAGAATCCGTGATACTGCCGGACACATTTTTCCAACTTTGAGGGCTTCTGTGAGCTACTAAACCACTGGGCGCATAAAAACAGTCACACTGGGTCATGAGCATTTGGAAATGCTGTAAAGTAGATTTTTTTTTTTTTTTCAAAATCTAAACTTGCCAGAATCCTGTTGTCTAAGCTCAATATTTGTTTCTTTTACTTTTTATGGAAGGAAATAAGCAAAGATACCAACTTTTGGTGACTCATTACCTACAGATTCTGTAAGCATTATAAGTTATAACAGGAACTTGGAAGAACACACCACCACCCATTAACTGGACCTCTGTGCTGGTTTAATGCACTATGTACCTACACAGTAAACTTGGCCAACCTTCTTGAGTTTGTATCATCTTTCTGGATCGATGCCTCCACAGAGTTTATGAAACAAGAATAATATGTTTGCTTAGAAAAGGCAATATGATTTGGTAGAAATTTCCTATGTGAATCTTAACTCTGTCTTAGATGTTATCAGTGCTCAGAGAATCCTAAAATGAAATTAAGTAAGACCTCCTATCTTGTTGTTTCAAACAAAATTATATACATATTATGGCTGTGGGTGTATCTCCACGGTAGATTACTTGCCACAGTTCAATATCAAGAAATGAAAAAAAAGAAAACTTTAAAATATCTATTCCACACAGTATTTGAAAAATAAACAGTAAATTTCATTACTGTATGAAATAGACCATGCTAATTTAATGACCATGATATATACCAGATATTGTCATATACAAATTTAAACTTGATTATGACATTAAAATTTTACAGAAATTCATGGTTATAAATCAAACAGGTTATCTAAATTTCATAGTTTTAGGAGGCAAGAGGTCTCATTAACTAACAGTACAGAAATAATTATTATTAAATCTTGTACATAGTTGCTTAATAAAGAACTTAAATTTCACTAGATCATGCTATAGACTACAAACTGTCACTTACATAAACATATAAAAATTAACATTATTAAAATTAAACACTAGTAATGCTTCCCAGAAGTCATCCTGATTTACTCTTGTTTAGTCATAATCACTTTTAACACCAAAATATAAATTGCAATAGAAACTCTCCTTAATGGCCTGTGATATATCAACTCACTACACTATACAATGCTTTCTATCCTTTCTATAAAATATCTCAACTAATGCCCATGTCATGCTAAACAGTTGAGGGTACTATTCTGTTCTATTCAATAATTTCTATCCCATCAGTTTACCAAGAGACAACCATGAGTGTTAGCAAACCTATTTAGTTCAATTGTTCTTATTTATAGAAGAATATGTTTTCATGATATTTACTATAAACATTATGTCAATCAATAAAAACCTATGATTAGCTGAAAAGTAGTTGTACAGCTTTTATAAGGAAGTTGTGAATATATATTTAACAAACATAGAGTACAAACAGCACATCAAATTAATGATTTTACCCAAGTCCAAGTCCAATGATTTTATTGCAGCTTGAGTGAGGGGTTGTTTACAAAACTTCTTGACTCCAAGCTAGCTGTACATAAGCTTTTCAACCATCAATGAGTATAGTAAGTATGGCCCAAACTAGTCCTGAGGTCTGGACCCATAGTCCCAAATAATCACACAAAATCTTATATTAATTACATGCTGTTTGTCCTATGGCTCAGGAATATTACTTGCTAATCTTACTCTTAAATTAACCCATGATTAGTCATGTGGCTTAGTACCTTTCTCAGAGCAACATTCTCATCCTGCTTCCCCTGTGTCTCCCTGGCATCTCTGCTCTTCTGTTCCTCTTCCCAGAGTTTTCTTAGTCTTGTCGCTCTGCTCAAACTTCCAGTCTGGTTTCTGGGCAAACAGTACTTTACTAAACCATTTTTAGGGACAAATATTTACAATGTACAAGATCATAATCTCACAGCAATGGATGGTGACCCTATTAGCTATGGAAGCTTCATCATGGCTAATCTTTCATCATTTTGAATTAACATTCACATTCTAGAACTTCTGAAAATTATTTGCAGCTGGGAAGGTTAGGAGGAAGAAGGGAAAACCTTCTTGAATCATAGATGAAAGTTCTTTGACTCTCCTCCGAACCACCAACCTCCTTCTATTTAGGGAGCACAAGAGGTCCTGTTATTATTACTATAGACCAAGCTATGATTATACAGCACTGATTATTTAATTGCAATGACTACTAGACCAAAGTCACTTCTCCCCAAAGATGGTGAGGGGTTAGCATGTTAAGAAAAGAGGAAAAAGTTATACAGCAGAGGTGGTAGAAATACATTTATAAAATACTCTTCTTACCTGTATAAAAGACATTTCCAGAAACAGGCTAAGAATGATAATGCCAGGGACACAAAGTCCTGGGTCATCCAAGGTGACTTGAAGGGCACATGGAAGTACAGACATATTTTGATGACTTAAATAAGAAGAAAGTAAAAATGATATAAATTTAAGTAAAGAAGAATAAATGTGCATCACTAACTTGAACTCATTTAAAATTGGATGATAAGATTGTGTTTACAGGTTACTCCTTCTTGATGAGCTCTATTATACAGATGATCATTTCTAAATCAAACTGCGGATGAGCTGCTAAACAATGCATATGTCTTTTATAATTTATAATAAGTGCATTGTTCTGTGCATTACCATAGGAAGGAGGCTATGGTTTTGACCAAAACCACACCATTAGAATCATTCCAAAGTCAATGAGTTAGTCAGGCAGATACCTCCCATATCTCAAGATTGGAACTATTGGACGCTAGTCACAATCAAAAGGTTTACTTGATTTTAAATACTGATAATAGATATCAGAAGTAATGGACACTGGTATGAATGGTAGAAAGATGAAGCTGGGGCAAAAGAAAAGTAGAGAGAGAATTTATCACATTTGAACAAACATCTCATTAGATCCTGTCCTCCTTAACATGGAGAGCCAACACCAAAGGGAATAACTACATTCCATCATCAGAGAGTGTGAGCAATAGAATACATGTTTCTGAAGAATTGCCTGCAATTATCTTCAGAATAAAGAAGATATAAGTCTTGATCCCTTAAGATATGAGATATACTAAAATGCCAAATCTCCGGTGAGTCACAACATTGAAGATATATGCCAATTGAATTTTTATATACTTAACATGACTAAAAGATGAATTAATGCTATGGACAGTTCTGTAAGAAAGAAATAGAACTAGTTGTTTCTAGCTCCCAAAGAGATCCATATAATTTACACAGCCATTCTACTATGCTCAAAAAAATCCTACTTTTATTAGTGAGCTTCAGAATGGTGAGCAGTTAAATATACATCATTAGTCACTGCACATTTAATTACATATCAGTATTGCTTGATGATTAAAAAATGTCTGTCATTCAATTATCCCCACATAGACAGCCCCATTTTCTGTCCATTCAGCTAGGAACAAAGTATTCACAAAATAAATTGTTCTAGTTTAAAGTCTGTTTGACAGTATCCCCGGGAGTTGATTTCAAACAAACAAACAAACAAATCCAACAAACAAACAAACAAAATAAAAAACCTGCTCACCCATTTCCTCTCTGAAGAAGAATACAAGCTCTTGTTTTATGTTCTTTTACATCCTAGTGAATAGCAAAGCCCAGCAGACCCCTCTCAACCTCCACTTACACTTTATTAGAACGAGGCCAGTCTTCACATACTGTTCTCATAAATCTGAGACATCAAATATGGTTAAATGTTCCACATAAATGGCTTCAACTCTGGTCTCTACACATAAGCAAATAATCTACAGAGCTTTGGATAAATGTAAATGGTTACAAAGAGTGTCTCCTCTTTTACAAGTTCATTCCTCAGAAGGGAGGCAAACAGGGTCATATTTACCTTCACATTTGAAGACTGAAGAATCAGAAGAATGATTCAAAACATGTACATGATGCTTGGGATAATTTACTACATAAACACAGAAAACATTTTCCATCAGGCTTTTGCAATCAACCTGACTGAAAAAAAATAATTTTATGTTTCTCTCATCTATGTCGTTGTGAACTGAGTTTATTTGGTGCTGAAAGCCTACAGTTTAATTGCTTGATTTAAATTTGGTTGGTAGAATGCACACTGAAACATTACTCTTTTAATTATGCTAATTTATATCTGAAAAGCTAAATCTACAAAGGCAATAACATTAATTATTCACTTGCCCATTAAAATTGAATATATATTACCAAGATAATTGGCTCCATAGGTCTGCCAAAAAATTAAAAACAAGTGGTTCACTGATTTACATGGGGAGGGCACATGGTCTTAGGAAGTTTGCCAGTTCTTAACTGGATCACAGGAAAACAAGGGTCAAGATCGTTCCTTATCTATTTAATTCTTCACATATCGTCTTCTTTCCTGTTCAGATCATAATGCATTTTAAAGAGGAAAAGAAAGACAAACACAACTAACACTTACCTAGTGCTTTTTCTCTATCATGACCTAAATGAGACCAAGTAATTCAAGAAGTGAACAAAATATGGACATACCTCATCTCTTCCCAAAAGATAATAAAATCCATGCTTAAAGAGATTTAAATTCTTCACAATGTATTGTCAACACAAGAGACATAACTTCCATCTCAATGGAATCAATTATCCTGGAGTCAAATATGAGTGATCAAAAATTCCACATTCCATGCTCCAACATGCTGACTTTGTGAAACTTTCATAGTGACTCAAAAGGAAAGTCAGAAATCAAGACACTTCTCATCTTGGTGGGCATATCAGATAGAGGAGTTACAGAAAAGGAGCGAAGGGTGAGATGTGATAGTGGATACCTTTAATCCCAGCACTCCAGAGGCAGAGGCAGGAGTATCTCTGTGAGTCTGAAGCAAGCTGGGTGCATATAGCAAGTTCCAGATAGGAAAGGTTACACAGTAAGACTGTGTCTCAAAAATAAATAAAATCTAATAATTGAGAAAAACAGTGATACCCCTATAGGGGCCTCAGGGACCATCTTAGGAAAGGTTTTCTTGGCTTTTGAGCTGGTGGACCCTCAAGGCCTGTTCATACATTCTGAAAGGTTATTTCTTATATTATACTGATATTAGGTCAGACTCAGAGGTAGGCAATAGGTTGCTATTAAAGATATTTAAAATGACCCAAGATAATTTGACTCTGAACTTGACATTCCAGCTTCTAACATCACTGGATTTCTACTCAGGCAATGAGCTTCTGCATGTGTAGCTTCTTTCCAGGGACTTTCTGTCACAGCAAGCTTTAAAACAATTATGTTTTGGGCATGTTCTGAGAAGGAAAAGCTTCCCACCTCTACCATACTGTTTTAATATGTGTTCCTCACAGTAGCAGAGTTACTCATGATGATTCCCCAATAGACTCACTTAAACACTAATATCAAATTGTTTAATAAAAGTTTTATTCCTAGCCCAATTTAGATATTGACATGAAATTTAACCAAAGAAGACGGTCAAAATGCATAAATAAGGATGAGCATGTACCTCCAGTGTATATCCATGTACATGCACCTCATTCTGAGCATGTACTCCAGATCTACATCCAGAATATCAGAAGGGAACTTCATCTAATACATGAAGCTCATCTCTGAAATGATTTAGTGTTGACCAGCTATGTCTTACTTAAGCTCTGATATTGAAGATTATAATGCACATGAAATATACTCTTGCTTTCATTCATAGATCAAATATAAAGGGAGTGAGAAAGGGCTATGAAAATGTTCAAGCATTAAGTGTAAGATAATGCAATAGAAATTAGTCTCTGGTATCTGAATAATCTCAATGAGATTTATACTGATTTAATATGGAAATGACAATTTAGCTATATTTTCATGCAATCTTAAAGGATACAAAATTTTTGCAATGTATGTAATTTTAGTCATCATATGGTTCAAAAAAGAAATCCAAAATCATAGGACCTTCACAGAGCCAATTAGTAATGTCTTTAATTAATACTCAATAAAATGTTCTGAAAGTAGACTGCCTTTCAAAGGTCTTGGGTGCCTGTATTCATTAATATTTCCAGCAGGTGTATTTTTACACAGAAAAAAAGCCAAAATATTAAGCATGCACATTTATGCATGCACACTTTAAATAATAGAGCTAAATTGCTAATGGTTATGGAGCACTTAGGACCATATTAATATGTAATGAAAAGCAGATTTGTGCATTTTCTAAGATTTAAATTATAATTTGAATGTTTACATATCTACTGGGAAATAAGATAATATTCCACCTTAGGTAATCTCCAGAAATGTTACCAAATGTGAAGATCATTTTAGAGATTTCCTTTATTAGCCCCAAGTCTAGTGCCATATAAATTATCTTTTCAAATTATCTCAGAATATTTTGTATATCAATCACTGGTGCTGGGGGCCGAAACTAACAAGTTAGGCTAATATTATACTTTGTCCCTCTTGTATTTAACACTTTAGTAACACTGAGCTACTTGGGTGTGACATTGTGCACTGACAATGGCATATTTATTTTTCTGTATCTTAGCACTATTAAATGGAATTGTTTGGTTTTTTATTGTGTGTTAAATGGAAAATAATTAGAGATATGAATCACTACACTCAGTGTTTAAGAGCCAAGAGGACTTCCAAATGCCAAGATCTCACAGGAAAATATCAGAATACTGCATGGCCAGCACAGCACCATGGATGATGATATAATTTAGCATTCAAACAAGGCATGATATCCTATGTACCATTTTTTTCAATTATTCCCATAGGTTTTAAAATAGCTTAGTTGTGACTTTCAATACAACTTTAATCAATAGTCTGATATCAAGAGAATCGTAATCTAAAACAGTGTTTGGACATTGAGATTGGAGAAGTAGATACCCCCCCCCCCCCCAATCTAGACAAGCCTATTCAGGAGTACTCTACACAGACTAGGAATTGCAGAAATCTCATGAGTAATTATAGTAAAGTCAGCAGCTGTGACTTTGGTGTGAATTATTAAAACATTTTTCTCATTGGATATATTGAAGCATTATTGAGAAAAAGGCGTGTAGTCTAATATGGTTTTGTGTCTCAAACAGTATGATATTTTTACGGGGAAATGAAATAGAAAAGTAAGGAAATATTTACCATCATAGGCTCATGTTGATTTCCTAGAGGAAATGTTATTTAAAAGCTTGTATAAAATTCTATATAAATTAAATTTGCTTTATGGAAGAGACAGATGTTTTATCTTTTTAGTAAATGAAGCACCAGCATTTCAAAACATCTGCAGTGCATGTATGTGTGCTAATCAAACAGACATCAACATTAGTCTTCACCTACACATTGCCCCTGTAGAATTTCTCAGAAATGGCAAAAGTCTGGTTCCATATCTATTATTAATATGGAATCAATGAACAGCCACAATATCTGTAGGTTCTTCACTGAAGAAAAATAAGTGGATAATAATGATGATCTCAAAATGTAGAATCAGACACTCTGAAAATAGGTCTTCAGAAACACTGATAGTCAACTAATGCATAATATTTCCAACATATAACTCTTGTGTGAAAGGACAACAGAGAAGTCTTTGCACCTGTGTGAAATCTCCCTTGTGTGAAAGGACAACAGAGAAGTCTTTGCACGTGGAAAACAAATTGGTCACTGAACAGAAATGTGTGGAGCATGAAAATTGTGTTCTGTTGTACAAGCAACACTCTAGGTTTCTTCTAATTTAGACAGAAAATCAGAAATAAAAATCAGAAACGATACTGATTTTGTTATACTGCCAAAGTATAAAAAATTAATTTCCATTAAGAGATTAAAATCTATTGCTTGAGTGGCATCCCAGTTAGGGTTACTACTGTTATGATGAAACACCCTGAGCAAAGCAACTTGTTGAGCAAAGGGTCTATTTGGTTTACACTTCCACATCATTGTTCCTCACTGAGGAAAGTCAGGACAGAAACTCAAACAGGGCAAGAACCTAGAGGCAGTTGCTGATGGCTGATGCAGAGGCCATGGAAGACTACTGCTTACTGGTTTGTTTCACTGTGACTTTATACACGCACACACACACAACACACTCACACACATACACACACACACACACACACACACACACACACACACACACACACACACACACACACACACACACACACACACACACACACACACTGGCCTGGGCCCTCCCACAACAGTCACTAATTTAAAGAATGCCCCCACAGGCTTGCCCACAGCCTGATATTATGAGACATTTTCTTCTCTACTTTAGCTTGTGACAAGTTGACATAAAACTAGCCAGCATAGACAAATGACTATCATTGCAGTTGGGCCAGTTCAAACACCTGGTAAAGGGACCACCTCTAGGAAATCAAGCTCATATAAAGCATTCTAAATAAATAGATTGAATAGTTAGTCTTTTAATAATATACCATACTTGTATTTCTTGGAATCCCACACCTAACCCAGTAACTGTGGCCTAACTGGGCCCAGTTGTGTAGCTTTGTAACTCTGTCTGCTTTTCTGAATAACACAGGAAAACATTTCATTTTCTTTTTTCCTATCCATTGTATAAGCATACTTTTTTTTTAACACTTTGTTTTTCCCCAATGTTTTGCATGTTTTTATTTATTTTCTAATGATTCCCTCCCTACTGTGTCACTGCCTTTCCACCATGTATCTGACCTCCATTGACAGCTTAAATGGCATAGTTGTTTTTCTTTTTGTTTCCATTTATCTCTGAGGAGCCACTGAGATGTATTTTCTATCTGCTCTAGTTTTTGTTTGTTTTGTTTTGTTTTCCTTCTGAACTCTAATAAAATTTTTCTTTTGAGAATCCCTTGAGTGAATTCTTAAATATTTTGTTAACAAATTAAGAACCTTAGGAGAAGAGCTTAATTTTCCCTGGGTAATCTGGTAACCATGAAAGGACAGCAAAATTCCTTCAATGATAATTACTTCATAGGTATTTGTTGACCAGACTGTAGTATGAGGTTTCTGGCCCAGACTTTCTGGCCTAACCTCAAGGTTTAGGACCCACAGAACCGCAGTCCCGCAGTCCCACAGAGACACACAGATGCTTACAATTAGTTTTAGGCTGATCGGTCTAAGGCCCAGGCATATCACTTGCTAGCTCCCTACCCTTCATCTAACCCATGACTCTTATCCTGTTCAGCCATGGGGCTCGGTACCTTTTCTTAGAGCAGCATAGTTGTCCTCTGCTTCTTCTGGCTTTTCTCTGGCATTCTGCTCTGTGCTTCCTGTTCTCAGAGTTTTTTTAGTCTGGTAGCCCCACCCACACTTCCTGCCTGCCTTTGGCCAATCAGTGCTTTTTATTAAACTAGTGGGTTGGACAATTATTTACAGTGGAACAACATAATCTCCCACACCAGACCCTAGACAAATGATAAACTCAAAATATTATGCCCAAAGAAGAAACATGTAAGGAACACAGGTGAGCCACAGGGTCCATGGCAGACAGATTAATGAGAATTGGTTAAGATGAAATAGTTAGCAATGTGTGTGAGCCACAGGCAAAACAGCATGAACTTGATATAAGTGTCTGAGTCACTTTGGGATGGCCTAAGCAGTGGTGGGCAGCTAAGCTGTCTGGGGCAGCAGGTCTGTAGGTCTGGACCTCGGGCCACCCAGGGCAAAAAACCTTATTGTAACACATCTCTTTTTTATTTATTATGTTTTCTGACTTTTCAAAAAGTATAATACAAGATTTCTGTGGTAACATATTTTATATTTAATAAAAAATGGTGTGGAATATCAGAGGACAGAGCCACCCATAGAGTCAAGCTATAAAAGTCAGGGAGTTGTGACCCAAGTCATTAATAACATCACTCCAGAAGCTGAGATCACTCTGGATCTCCCTGAGTTCAAGCCCTAACAGAGCCAGGTGCTGGCACACACAACTTTAATCTTAGCTCTAGGAAAGTTGAGCCAGGAAATGAGATAGCTGGGCAAGGACAGAGCAGGGAGGGGTTCAGCTTTGCCTGGCACTTTCCTTTTCAGCTGAGGATGGAGAGATATGGGGTTAGAGGATTTGTGCAGACAGACCTGAGGTGCTGGCTGGGTGAGAATTAGCTATGGTCTTTCTGGTACTTCAGTTTTCCCCCAATACCTGGCTCCAGGTTTTTATTATAATACTAAATAGAATTCATGCAATAGACTTTTCTACAATTTTAGTTACAGTTAGAATTCTCAATTTCTGACAGTAAAGACACCAAAGTGATGAAGGACAAGTGAATGATGCTGTGCAATTTGTCTACGAGCATCTTTACAGAAATCATTCAATTGGGCTGAAGAGATGGCTTAGTAGTTAAGACTGTTCTTCCAGAGGACCTAGGTTCAGTTCCCAGCACTTACATGGCACGTCACAGCTGTGTGTAACTCCAGTTCAAGGAGACCAGACATCAATGACAAAACACAAATACACATAAAATAAAAATAAATTAAATAAAAAAATGTACAAAGAGAGAGAGAGAAATGGTTCAATGGTAGCTTTCCACAGTCTATAGCCACCCCTTTGAATGTACCAGATCTCATAAAATACAAATGGCGCATAAATCTGTGAATAACTAAAGGATTTTCCATGTTAAGGCAAAGATATATTTTAATACTTAAGGTGTTGCTCATTAAAAATACATTATTTCCTTCCACCACACTCAGAGCTTTCCTCTGGCCTCCTACATTTTCTCTAGTGGACTCCTAGGCAGGATTGTCATCTGTGTTTCACCCTTCTGAATACAGTTAATTTCTAATGCACTAGTTGATGTCTTCAAGGTACTGCAGCTGAACTCCGTAGTCTGGCTAGAGCTAGAAGATTATTTTCTTCTATTACTGGAGGCCAGAACACCAGGATGACAGTATGGCAGTCCCCCGGAGAGGCTCTTCCCAGCCTTGACAGTGGAGAGAAAGAATCCCTTTTTTGGATAGCATTAATGTCATCAGAGACGACTTCACCCTTATGACTTAACAAACAACCTGCCTCATCTATAAAACCCATCAGACCACAGCTTTAAGTAAAAAAGTTAGAATTTCAGGGATCAGAGACAATCAATTCTCAGCCTTCCCAGTTCTGTGACGCTTTAGTATAGTTCCTCTTGCTGTGGTGACCAACCATAAAATTATTTACCTTGTTACTTCATAACTATAATTTTGTTACTGTTATTAATTGCATATTTGTATATTCAAATGGTCTTATATGAACCCTGTGAAAAGGTCATTTTACCCCCATAGGGGTCACATAGCACAAGTTTAGAACTGCTATAATAGGGCCTTCTAAAATCAGAGTATTCTAGCCTTCACCTTATCTACTAACATTTGAATAAAAAAAAAAAAAACAACATTATTTTTTTGGACAATTGACATAACAAAAGGGAGTTCCCCCTGGTGACTCCATCTTCTGCCAAGTTACTCCAGTACTCTGTCTTGAAATATAATTCACAGTTTCAGGATTTATTTTCTAACTAGAAATTTTGATGAATGATATCATTAAAGAAAAACGCTCTTGGGGCAAGAAAATGAGAAGAGGCTGAGTAGATAACCAAGCTGGAACGTATGCATATTCACATGCAGCCAATGTTCTAGCCGTACCTGATTATACCCTGACAATATCTTTCATCTCCTTGCTAGTGATTACAGTTTTGCTATTGCTAGGAGACAGCACTCTGCTAAAGCACAAAAACCATATTAGTTTTCATGTTCTTTCTGTTTTCAGCTAATCTTATTCTTTGTCAGCTTCCTAAAGACATTAAGACACAATGAATGTTTTCTTTTGCTGTAAATTTATCAGTATGCTAAGTTCTTCAATTACCTAGCACACTGTTGTAAACAACTTGGCGAAAACACTTGCTTTCAGTTTTCGGCTCTTATTTGTTTCCCGTTACTCAGTAGCTGTAAGCTAATACCTCATTTACAAAATGCTCTACTTAAGGGTAAGGCTGAGAAAATAAGGGCCAAGGCAAAAGTCAAAACTACATATATCATATTATAAACTTCCGTGTATTTAGTAATTATTTGTGGAATAAGGCGTTCCTTTTTTGGAAATATTTATTGGTATATGTAGTTAAATCTCAGATTGCATGCACTAATATAAATATAGGTGAATAATCTTGTTATCTACTATCAAAAACCTACTTAGTATATACTGAGTGACTATAATCTATACATTTCATTTCTAATCAGTATTTTAGAAACATGGGTAAAGCTTAGCTTAATCTTATTCTATGGCATTTCTTGCAAGATATAGTTGACATCTCAACCAGAGTTGGGGTCATATATGGGGCTCAATTAGGACAGGATCCACTTCCAAGTTCATGTGGATTTTGGCAGTATCTAGTTTCTCACAGGATGTTAGCTTCCTTAAACTATGTGCACCTTTGCATACAGCAGGGTGCTTTCATCATCCAGCAAGAGGAAATATGATAGCAAGATCAGAAAGTTATGGTTGCCTGTATTTTAACCACTATAGTGATATCTCATAATCCTAGACATATGGTGGTGATTAGGACCAAACCATGCTGGGGGAAGATATTTAATATCATGTATTGTATACCAGGTGTGTTGTGGAACTATGCTCTTATACATTATAAATATTTGTCACTCTTGTTGGTTTAATAAAGTGCTGATTGGTCAAGTAAGTAAGCAGGAAGTAGAGATAAAGTAACCAGACCAGGAGAATTCTGGGAGTGGAAGAGCAGAAGAGATGAAAGCAAGACATAGAGGAAGCAGGATGGGAATGCTACTCTGAGAAAATGCACCAAGCTACATGGCTAAACTAGATAAGAATCATGGGTTAACTTAAGAGTAAGTGTTAATAAGTGATAAGTCTGAGTCATACTCCAAATAGATTGTACTTAATATAAGCTGTTGTGTGATTATTTGGGGCTAAATAGCCATAGGACTGCAGGTCTGGACCTCAGAGCAGACAGGCCAGAAATTTAGGGGTTCTTGTTTTAAAAAGAAAAAGAGGGGAAATGTTATGGGAATATCCTCTTGTACATTGTAAAGACTTGTTACTCTTATTGGTTTAATAAAACACTGATTAGTCAAGTAGCTAGATAGGAAGTAGAGGTGGGACAATCAGAGTAGGAGAACTCTGAAAAGCAGAAGAGAAAAGTGCACACACCACTAGACATTAGAGGAAAGAAGATGAGAATGCTGCTCTGGAAGCACATGACTAAACAAGATAAGAATCATGGGTTAGTTTAAGATTAAGAATTAGCAAGTAATATGCCTAAGACATAGGCCAAACAGCTTGCAATTAGTATAAGGCTTTGTGTGTTCATTTGGGACTGTATGGCTGTGGAACCAGCTGCGCAGGACATAGAAAAATCTGACTACACAGACCTGGGAAGAATTAGGAGATATCTTCAAGTCTTTATGCCATAATAAACATTTAAACAAATATGGAAGCTATTTTCTAACTGACCTTGAGGAAATGTGAGTTTTATACTTATATCAAGGGCAGTCTAGCATAAAAGATCCATTTAAATAACCATACAGTGTTTGCTTTATATATTTAATTAATTTTCTTTTTTTCTTCAAAACTCTATCATCTTAACTAGCTTCTCATCTGCAGAAATAATAATCCACTACAACTGGGTTAATATTATTTTAACTCACTCAGTTTACATATGAATAAGGATTGAGATAAGGAATTAAGCCTTATGCAACAGAGAATGAAGATAGTGTCATGAGAAAAATGGCCACCTAATAAAATTAGATAAGAAGATCCCATTTACCTATCACCAGACATTCAAGAGGGAGGTTATAAACTTAATGCTAACATCATAAAATGTTCCTTTAAATAAATGTTCCTTCACATTTCAAATGAGAATTTACATTGAGTATAGAATATATTATGTATCAACAAATAATTTGATCAAACAATATGTTATAATAGTCAACAAATATTTGCTTGTGAGATATAGAAAAATACATTTATATGAAGGAATCCAAGAAGTAAACAAATGAATATTCCAAAGCCACACTACAAACTTTCATTCAGGTCAAGATGGCTTCCATGAATTTATCTCCTCTCCAGCCATGCTTAGAACAAATATTAGTCCTAGAAATTGTGCAGGAGACAGGCAAATATGATAAGGCAGGGGCTATCTGGCATAGGGTTCCAGCTCAGAAAGAATAGAATAGTGCTCAGATGTTTGTTTTTTCCTATATAAATAAGACATGATGTCCCAACAACCCCAAACTAGCATGGGCATCTCCCTTCCTAGAACTAAACGGATAATATTTTGGTCATGTATTACCACTCAATGGCAACTACCAAGAGTATCAATTTGTTGTCCAATCAGAAATACAGCCAAGTGAAAATTGTAAAAATGAAAATGCAACTATAACAGAAAAAGAAAAACTTTATTAGGGACCTCAGTTGTTGAATAGAGGTGACAGAGAACAGGATATGTGACTTTACATACTAAGTAGCAGAATTTATCCAGTGTTAACAATACAGCAAGACTTTTTAAAGAGTAGATAAATGACTCAGAAACAGCTACAACTATTACAGGATCCCTAAATGAAAAGAAGAAATAGGTACTGAAAAGGTATTAGCTGAGAACTCTTGCATTTGGTTCAAGACACAAAGCTACACATTTCTGAAAATCAGTGAACTCTAAATAGTATATGCCAGGGATATCAACAAAACACATCATAATTAAATGTGTAAAAAAAAAAAAAGAATCTTATAAGCAGAGAGAATATAACACATTGCACGTTGGGAAAATTGTCCCAAAATGTCAGATTTTTCACTTGAAATTATAAACTCCCAAAGAAACTGGCACCTTTTATCAAGCAATAAAAGAGAAGAATTAGCCAGGGTGGTGGGGTGTGTCTCTCATCTCCACATTTAGAGGTAGAAGGGGCTGTTGGATTTCTGTGAATTCAAAGCCTGCTAAGGCTTCACTGTGAAATTCTGTCTCAGATATATGTCAACCATTAAGCCTTGCTATATATATGGCTGAAGGGTGATAGATTTGTTCTTAACAAAGTCACACTGAAGGATCCATCAATGGGAATTGTCCAAAGAAAGGAAAATATAACAGAATAAATATTGGATAAAAGGATGTATTAGGCATGAAAGAAGACCAAGGAAAGAAATATACAATACACATCAGACAACCCACAGATCATCCTCTTGGTGATGAATGAGACCAACATTAAACATCTGCTGTCTAACACAATGCTCTTTAGTGTGGGAGACCAATGTTCTAAAATAAAAGGTTTTGAAATGTCAAATGTAGCAGCTTACTTTATGTCTAAATTTTTAACTACCATAGCACTTAGAACTATCACTTTGAAGGATATCCAACAAGACAGCCCAAAATTATGGAGAAAAATTATAAGATAATAAAAGTGAAATAAAGGAGGCAAACTTAGAGCAAATAACAAAATGACATAAGTATTAAATTTTTGAAAAGATCTTACGACGATTTTTAAGTTATAATTACTATACCACTAACTTTGCCCTTTTAAATATATAGTTTAATGATCATTAACATAATCAAAGATATGTATTCATCAGTACAATCAATTTTAAAATATTTCCTTATCCCAAGGGGAAAACTTACACAACTTCACAATGAGTCCCCATTTCCCCCCGCTGCATCTATATAAAGAGCTGTGCTAACCTTACCTTATAAGTTAAACAACACATGGCTGGCCTCTTGAGCCACTGACATAGGTTCCTAAGGTCTATCCTGGTTGTGGGATATGTTGACATGTCATTTCTCATTTCCTTTCATGTACATGCCATATTCCAATGACTCGCTCATTCATCAGGGAGGAATGTTGGAGCTATTTTCCCTTTTGAGCTACGATGAACAATGTTGCTGTGGATACTAATACCCAAGTTATTGAACACACAATATTGAGTGGGTTGTCTCTCTCTGATATTTAGAAGTACAGTTACTGGATCATATGCTTACAGTATAGGTATGTTTAGCTGTTTATGGAACTGTCATATTATTTTGCATAGCAGGCATACCATTTTAAATTTGAAATACCAGTCTACCAGCAGTCTATACTTTTTTCTCATGGTAAATTAGATTGAATTACTGCATGGGTTTTATCTTTTGTTAATAATTATTGTCACTTATAGAACAAAAGGCAGTCTAGCTCCTTTGCCCTGTTTTAAATGGAATTGGGAAGTATTAATTGCTTACTTCATGCACACAAAGTTTTTGTCTCTGTTATTTCTGAAAAGTTGTACAGTTTTCATTTTTGGTTTTAGACCTACACCCTGTTTTGAGTTCTTTCAGATGTGCATATCTGTTTGCCCCAGCACAACTTGCTGAAATAACCGTGATTTTTCCTGTTTAATTTGCTTTATAATTTTAGCAAGAATCAATTTATTATGAATATGAAGTTTTATTTCCCAGTTCAGTTTCCTCCATTGTTCCCTCCTATTCTGTGCATCTACCACACTATCTCACTACAATTTGAAATCAATATGGAATTTCTAACTTTTTTCTTCATAAAGATGGTAACAGAATTTTTATATGTGGTTAGTCACTTTGAATAGTCTAGATACACCAATTTAAAAGCAGGACTTAGTAGAGTAGAGTAAAACACACACAATATAACTGCTTGATGCTTATAAGAAATCACCCCAGATTCAATCCATAAATGAGTTAACGGTGAATTCATGGTGAAGATGCTCCAGGAAAACATTAATAAGCAAAACCCAGTGGCTACATTAATTACATATAGATATAGTACAGGCCAAAAGGAGTATATTAGTTTCCTTCTCCCTAAAAGATACTGTGATCCTGTGTGTATGGCAAACAGGAAAGCCACGAAATACACAAAACAAAAGTGATTTGTCTGAAAGGAGAAGTGATGGTGTCATTTTAGTACCACTCCATCCTTCTGAATAACTGGAAGACTCCCTTTACAAAGAAATCAACGCTATAAACAGTGGAAACAGCAGGACCAGCAGAATGTAATGGGCATGTGTAGAGCATTCCACACCACACTAGAATACACCTACTCTTTCAATAGGCTGTTCTCTTTTGGAAACATGTGGAGCATAGTGGGCAATATTAAAAACTTCAACCAATTTTAAATAACCATTCATGTGCTTAATAAAAAAGGCTCTTCAAACAGAAAGAGATACATGTAAACATGGGAAAATAAATACAGTCATTTAAACAAGCCACAGGTCAAAGCTTTAGGGGGAAATTTAAAGGTGCACAGAGAGTAAAGAAAAAGAACACAGTACATCAGAATGTAAAATGGAGCCATGGTAATACTAAGAAATTATTAGTATTATTAATTCAGCATTGAAAGCCAGCACTAGAAATGTGAGAAAATATCATATAAACAACACAGTTGTCTAGCAAATAAGCCAACAGCAAATGGGAGGAAGGAAAATAAAAAGGCAGAAATTAATGAGAATTGAAATTGGAAAGAAATCAAGAAAAAAAATCAGTGAAACCAAAAACTACATCTTCAAAACCAAATTGGTAGAGCTCATGAACCTCTAGCAAGAGGGATGAAGTAAACCATCATAATCAGGCACAAATAAGAAAGATATCTTCAATCTCAGAAGAAACAGACCAAGTCCTTGAAAAACCACATACCAACTACATTCATCTAAATATTGCCGATTCTCAGAATGCCAGTATCCTAATTTTGGAAGATCATGCTACCTTATAAGCCAAAAGAGACTCTTATTGGCGATAAAGGATAAGAACAATGATCAGAGACAGCTATACAGCCATGTGAGAAGGCTTCAGAGCACTGGAAATTTCAGGTAGATGAAACAGTCAATGAACCAAAAAACCCAGCATTCTCCAGAAACTGAAAAAGTAAAGAAAACTATGCCTATCTCCCAGGAAGGAATGTAGACTTGCCAACACCTTTATCTTAGCCCAAGAGATAGACATCATATTTCAATCTACAGAACTGTGAAATAGTCCTGTCTGATAACACTCAGACTGCCGCAGTTCATTACAGTAGACTAGAATCTAACAAAACTTAAGCAAAGCAAGACAATCCAAATAGTCTAAAAATATTAAACAGTCTAAATATACAACTGTAAAGAGCCTAAAAAAAAAAAAAAAACACCCTTAGGCCCAAAGGAGGACTTTAACATATATGTAATGAACATCAATATTATATAAAAATCACTCATAAAACAAATGACAACATAGTTCTTAGATTTATAAGCCTAATAATTATAAGATTAAAAACAAAAAGATGAAAATATGGGAAAAGAAAATTTTTATTTCTCATGAACTTGGATTTGACAGTCCTCATGACAATTTTGGCAAATCAACTCCAACAACCTATGAAAAGCACAGAACAACATGACCAAATGAGGCATATTCCAGATACTACAGGCAGGCTCAACAGTAAAAAACAATTGGCTACTGGAATCCTTCTCAAGATGGTAAGGAAGAAGCCTACGACCATGAAGAGCATTTATAGTAAACACTTGCTACAAGTTCAAAATAATAGATGGGAATCACCTTAACACCTTAACTTTATTTGTCACATTTTTTATTTTTTAAATTATTTTGTGTGTTTGTGTGAAGGGAGGCAGGGATATTCCTGTGAATTCAGAGCCCCCGAGGGGGCCAGAAAAGGGTGTCAGATTCCCTGGGACTAGAATTGCAGGCAATTGTAAGCCACCAGATAAGATGCTAGGGACTGAATTTAGAACCCACTGTAAGTTGATTTAAAATAATAGACAAATAAAATGTGTGTAACATCATACTTAATATAAAAATAAACTCCTGAACACTTCATTGTAGGATTATGAATAAAATTTGTTCATTCTCTAATTGCACAGAGCCTATGTAGAAGTCTGAAGACAATTTGTAGATATTATTTCTCTCCATCACCCTCCAGGACCAGAGCATTATATTCAGGGGTCAGTCTTGGCAACAGGCACCTTTACTTCCTGGGCCACCTCAGCAGCCCACTCTCACCAGATCTTACTGAACATTATTTCAGAATTCCTACTCCTTATAACAAGGTAACTGTCGAGTATTTTGTTCCTCTAAATTCACACATTCTCTGTTGGAGGAGGAAGTCATAAGATTCAGGATGGTGACACTTAAAAGGTAAATAAAAGGAACTGTGTCCTTAGCTACTCATCTCACTCATTAACACAAACTAGGTCAGGGAAGGCAAGGAAGAACAAACCCTGTAAAATGTTTTAGGAAGGAGAAAGGGAAAGCGATGCAGAAAGAGATGGGGGAGTCAAAAGTAAAAAGGGGGGTAATAAGAAGAGAACAGAGAAAGAGAAGAGGGGGTGAAAAGGGGAAAGAGAGCAGGAGGAGGAGGAAACGGAGACGGGGAGGGTCAGAAAGAGAGAAAGGGAGGAGGGAGGGAGGCAGAAGAAGAAGCAAGGAAAGAAGGAGAGAGGGAGGGAGAGAGGTGGGGAGAGATAGAGGCTGACTGGCTAATTGCTTAGGACAATCCCTCTTATGTATGGCACTGAACGCCAGTGTCATAAAATTAATATCTGCTAAGTTTTGTCTCCACAAAATTAAAAACTTAAGCTCTGTGAAATTTAATGTAAAGGGGACTTAATACAGCTACAGACCCAAATGGAACACTGACGAATTCGTGTCTGTCTTATAAGACCAGCATCTTGAACACATGTAGAAGCTTCTTGGCTCAACAGTCAAAATGAGACAACGCAGTCAGAGATACTGAAAGCTTCGACCACTATGCTGCTCACGAGGATGCTCAGTTGGCAGATAATCACAGAGTGTTCGGTAGTGTTGATCATTAGGGAAATGCCAACTAAAGCGACAATGACACATCATTCATCACCTAACGGGATGGTTAGAAAACAAAACTGGTAACATTGACATCAAGTGCCAGCTAGAATAAAAAGGAACCTAAACTCCCAGACACTGCCAGCAGGATTAGTAACTGACAATGTCTAACCTTCTTTTGTAAGCTTGTTTCGTTGCCTTATATTCAATTGCAATATGACCCAACAATTGCATTCCTTGGCACTTGTCCCATTTATGCACTTTTTAAATTTTCCAGAGAAATAAAAACTATGTTCATACAAAACAGGTATGAAAATATTGATTGCAGTTTTATTTATAGCTATTGAACTGGCTTATATGGGATTCAAAACAGAAATGGATAAACAAGTGGTAGCAATATGTGGCATAGAATACTAATCATTAATTACAAAGTAAAAAGCTGAATGCATGTTCAGTTTTGGATGTATCTTCAGGGCCAGGATTTATTTACAGAGAACGAGACGGTATAGAGGAAAAAAAGCTGGGTGTGACTATAAAAGGTTCTCTTGAGTGCCCAGGGAGATGGCTCAGTGGTTAATAGCTCTTTTAGAGCTTCCAGACACGTCATGATTTGTTTCCAGTACTCACATGGTATCTCATAACTGTCTGTACCTTCTGTTCCAGGGGTCTTATGCCCTTCTCTGGCCTTCACAGACATAGGCCACATATATGTACACACACATGCAGTCAAAACACTCATAGGCATAAAATAAAAAATCTCATTTAAAAGGAAAAACTAATTTCTTTTGAAAAAATAATTTTAAAAAATTAAAAATGCTCGTATTCCAATTTTAAGAAATAATAAAAACCAAACAAAAAGAATTTATAAATTCCAGTTTTGAACCCATGCAGGTGATAAAAAATTGTGTCATATTTAATGCACACACACAAGAAAAAGGACAGAAACCCTAATGATTTTTGTATTATATTTTTATAACTTAAGATTCTGCTTGTAAAGTATAGCTTTGCAAAATACTACCATTGAGAGAAGCAATGTATACAGTGCCTGAAGTCTTTATAAATTATCTTAGTGATATCATGGGAGATCATATTTCTTAGTGAAATTACTAATGAAAACACAGAAGCAGAAGTAGGGACACACCTAAGTGGTAGGACACTTGCCAAGTACATACTTCACCCTACTATGCGCTAAGACAAATGAACTATATTGAAGAGCAAAGCATTCCCAAGACATGTATCCACAAAGGCTTCTCTTCATCCACTCTCACACTTTGTCATGGGCCTGGGAAGGATGATAAAAAAGGCTGTGCTGTTGTTGTTGTGGTTTTCTTGTTTGTTGTTACACTTTCATTGCTTGGCTTTATGTGGTAACTCATTATAAAAGTTTAAATGAAAGCACAGGCTTATGTACTTGAACATTTGATTGGCAGCTGGTGCCACTGTTAGGTGCTGGAGCAAGCAAGTTGCTGTGGGGGAGTTTGGGGAATTTATAACTAACAACATTGCATTTCCAGTTTGTTCTCTCTGTTTCTGTGGCATAAAATGTGATCAGCAATCTCCCTGCTCCAACTACTTTCTGCCATGTCTTTCATGTCATTAGGAACCCTCCCTTGGAACCATAACCCCAAATAAACTCTTTCTTCATTAGTTACTTGTGGTTAAAATAGTTAATATTAATTTATATTAAAATTTATTCCTAAAAATCTATCGTATCTATGAAAACATTCATTTTTTTCCTCTGACCCTTACATAATGTACATTATAATTTTATCTACATCCCCCTACTACATACTACATCAGAAATTCCTACTTGTTTCTTTGTGAGTAGCCATTGTTTGCCTTTCCAATGCCTCCTTTTTTCAAACTCATAATCATCAGAAAAAAGGGAGAAATTATACTCTGATATAATTAAATGAACTCAGTGTAGGTAATATCTGTGATCGCTCTAAAGGCCAAGAAAGGATTTGAAGGGATAGAAACTTAATCTTAGTATCTTCTTAGCTCTGGTAGCTAAAGTCAAAATAGAGATAAGTCACATGAATCCATGCATCCTATTCTGAGTATATTTGAATGATGTTCATAGCTTGTTGATTATGGTCTGTGGTATTGCTGGAGTCATTCTGGTCATGGTAGAAGATAGAAGAAAAGTTGTTCATTATGGGGCACATAGGAAGCAGAGAAAGGAAGGGAATGGGGACCAGGTATAACCTTCAAAGGCATTTATATTGAGACCTACACCCTCCTACTAGGCTAGAGTTCCTAAACTGTATACTGTCTCCTAAAATAGCACCTCAGTTAAAGAGAAGCAACTAACATAAACTTGTGGGATGCATTCCATATTTAATCTACAACAGACAATAACAGAAGGGAACAAACATAGAAACCATGTAATTGAAGACCAACAAAAACCAAAGTTTCTTTGTCCATCCTCCTTTGCATTCCAACTCCAGGCTCCTTTTGTCCATATACTAATTTAATTACATTCACCTCTTAAGCTTCAACTATACACACATTCTTCCATGAGATGTTCCTTAAACATCTCTGCTTCTGTCTCTAATCTGTGGGAATTTCTGCCCTTTGTACAACTTTATTAAGACTCTTCAACTCATGTTGAGATTCTGAGAAACTGTCAACAAATCAGGCTTTCAGAGGGGGAAAGATGTGAAGTCTACATCAACAAAAAGAATAGGTGGATACTTTGCTAAGTACTTCTGTAAGGCAGTGAGCGGTTCTCAATCTTTGGGCTGAAAACCTTTTGGGGGTCAGACAACCCTTTCACAGGTGTCACATGTCAGATATCTTGCATATCAGATATTTGCATTGTTATTTATAACAGTAACAAAATTACAGCTATAGAGTAGCAACAAAAGTAATTTCAGGTATGTGTGGGGGAGGGTCACCACAATATGAGGAATCATAATAAGGGTCACAGCATTAGAAAGGTTGAGAACCAATGCTACAAGTTACCTTGTCTACCCATGTACATGATAGGCTCATCAATGACAAAAACATTCTACCTCATTCTCTTGAATTTCTTATTGGAACTGTGCAATAAGACTTGGGTCTCTAAATATTCCACTCAGTCACCCTTTAGTGATTAGAATAATCATGGTCCCTATAGGCTCAACATTTGAATCCTTAGTCACCAGGGAGTGAAATTCTTGTATAAGATTAGAAGGGTTAGGAGGTATGGTCTAATTGGAAGATGTCACTAGGGCTGGGATTTGAGATTTTCAAAAGATTTTCTAATTTTTTTTCTTGGCCTTGGATCAGGAAGTAGCTCTGAACTACTTCTCCAGCACTATGCATACCATGTCTACAGCCATGCTCCCACCATGATAATAATGGGTTAAGTGGAAGACAAAACTTTCTTTATAAGAGCTGCCTTTGTCATGGTGTCTCTTCACAGCAATAGAACAGTGACCAAGACAGGCTCTGTAAGAAAATCAGTGCCTTCTAAAGCGGCAGGAGGACAAGTCTGAGCAGATGATAAAGAGGATTATCCAGCTTGTTGTAACTGCATATAACCCTGCCTATAACCTTTTCCTCTTTCTTTATCTTTGTGTGTATATACACGTATATAGATATGTTCAACTGTGGTCTAGACACATGTACCTCTGATGACACATACCTGTGTACATGTATTAGGAGGCCAAACGAGGATGTTCAGCCCCTCTCTCACATTTTCTTCTCTCTAATTTATTCTTTTACAGAGTTCTCTCACTAAACCTGGAACTAGTATGGTGACCATCAAGTCCCAGTAGTCCCACAGGGTCTGCCCACCAAAGTGCTGTTTTAGGCATGCACATAGCTAGAACAGCTTTTTATTATGGTTCTAGGGCTTTGAACTCAGGTCCTCATGTTTGTATAGCAATTAATTACTCTTACCCACTGAGCCATCTCTTCATCCCAAGTACATGAAAATCCCAAACTAGTAGATATAGAACATCATCAAAGATATTTCACATGCAAGGCTCTATGACAAAATTAAATGCCTATTTTAACAGAAGTTGGCAGGCAACCCCAACATATGTCCTTCAAACTGTCAAATGATCTCAGGAAGGGTCCAGATAACCCACGACCCATTTCTTATATATAATCCTTATTTTTCCTTGTCATTGAAAAGGCACTTCTTTACCTCCCCTTTTTTCTCTTCGTTCTAATTAACAAGTTATATTACACTTTGCTGCTGTTGTTACCTGGCAGAGCTGAAATTTGCACTTCAGTTATGTATTTTAGAACTACTTCCAGAAAACTACATGATTTAATTAATTAACATTTGTTCAACAAGCTCATTATTGATTTTTGAAACATTTTTTAAGGCTGAAACTTAAGGTTACATGCAATCTGCTTCCTGAACAGTTCTCACATTTAAACAGACACTTGATTTACACTTAGGTTTTCTAAGGCCATATGAGCAGTAAGGCAGTAAAAGAGTATAATGATGAAATACACCCTTGTCAAGACCCTGTGGCCTACTAAACAGAAAATTGCTTGTTTATCACCAGACTCAGTGAACAGGGGACTTCCCTTACAAACAGCATGGATTTCTCTTTTTTTTTTATAACCCCCTATGCTGAAAATAAGTTCCTATATCACTGTTAGAAGTCGGATGTGAAAAAACCATCCCACCAGCTTTGTTATTGTAAGCAAAGATTTACTCCCATCTTCTAAGGTAAGATCTAAAAGAAAACAGGGGAATCTTACAAGAAATTAAGAAGCAAGCCTGTGTTTGACAAAATATCTATCAGAAACTGAATCAGCCCCTGCCTCTCTTTCTCATTATTATGAGCCTTATTTTTGTTTGGAATTCAAAATCCTGAAGGACCCAGAGCTAAAATCTAAGGCCTGCCTTATCTCAGTCTTGGAGAGTAGTAGGCATTAAGACACACTGTATAGTATGGAGAAATATAAATTAACTCAGTAATTTTTAGCAAAAACAAAAATAGTGTGATTTTTCTGTAGAGACTTCTTTACACTAGGTCTTTGACTCAGGTATAGACGAAGTCTTGAAATAGAAATATTTTAAACCAACTCTTCTTGAAATCCACCTGTAAAGTTAGGACACTGGGAGCCATATGGCCATAGTATCAAAACAGGAGATACTGTGTAGACTGAGGAACATGCAGGATTAACAGGAATCTGTGTAACCCCCTCTCATTGCTTACTTACACTGCCAAATAAACTGTAAAGACATCATTTTTTATGACTTTAATAAAAATTTTTAACCATAATACTACTTTAAGGTCAGTTTATTTTTAATAGCTAATATGTATGAATTATTTCTCTGACTGTGTTTATATATGTGTATGTATATAAATCATACAATAGGATTCTGGAACTGTTAAAATAGCTCAGCCTATAAAGATGCTTGCCCCAAAGCCCAATGACCTAAGTTCAGTCCCTGGAGTTCTCATTTTGGAAGAGAAAATAAAGTCCTGTTATTTCTCTCTGACTTCCACATAGGCATTATGGTACATATACTCTACGATGATGATGATGATAAATGCAAAAGAAGAGAGAGAAAGATCCAACCAACATCATTAGGATTAGACATGGCTTTTCTTTGAATCATCTTACACTCCCTACCTCTAAATAAGCTGCTCATCTTTACTTTCTCCTTCAATTCAAAGACCCAACAAATATACCAACTCCATAGAACTTACATGCAGAAGGTATGTGTAGTTCTTTGCAAGAGCTCTCCCACTTTATGCAGAAGCACAGTGTTTAGTGCCCTATATTTTCCTTATAGAACTCTGTTTAAAAGGCTGGACATGTAGCTCAGAGCATTTCCTGCTACACAGAAGACCTGGCTTCCAACCCATACTGAAGAACCTAAACCAAAATAACTAAGTTGCAAAAGGAGAATAGACACCATCAATTAACCATCTCTCCCTCAGTGCATATTTGGGTCTTTGGTCTCTCTGGTCTAAAAGAGAGACATACCTTCTTAGGTGTCACAAACCCCGTTTCTTAAGACTCATTCAAAAAGTCAATTCCAGATGGATTTTACTGAAACTCAGTTAAAACTATGTTTCTGCCCAACTTTGATATGTGTTTGACATTCCAGGCTTCCCAGTATCTACTGTTTCCAGTCTAGTTTATTCTCCACTGCTTCCAAGTCAGGGGATGTGACGTAGTGGTAGAGCCCTTACCTAGCATTCTAGAGGCCCTGACTTTAATACTCAGCAACATAAAAGCAAAATTTACTGCCCATTCCTTTTTCCTGTCTATTTCCTTGTCCAGAAAGTAAATTAATTAGATAATTAAATAACTTATTTAGGAATGTGACTTTTAAAACTACTTAAAAAAAAAAAAAACTTCTGCTAATATTTCAGGATAACTGTTCCCTGGGAAGAATTTCTTTTCTATTTAGGATTCCAATTCATGAACACATGGGGAGAATATTTGACCTGAACAGTTTTAGACAACCACATGTTGTCCAAAACTTAAGGGCAGGAACATCTCATGGCTTGTTTGAGAAATAGAATCAAATATAAGGGCTATTAATAACTAAAGAGGAAGAGAAATAAGAACATAAACTTCTCAGTGAAATGGTAAATGGTTCAGATTGGTTTCCATGGTAAACACTGCTATTCTACTTTCTCTAGGCAGTAACTTCATAGAAATAGTGCGTGTTTGTTGCATAGAGAATCTCAAGCACTACCATGGTGCTTTCCAGGCACTTAACTGCCAGGCTTGTGGAAAGGCCTAGCTGCTTCTCTATTTTACAAAAGCAGAAATTAAAATTTAGAAAAAGAAAGCCACTTGTATGAGGCCTCAGATCAGGCATGTTAAAGAAGATTTAAGACAGAGTGGCTGCATGTTCTCAAATCCCTTTCCTGGCTGTGTGTTACCAGGACCCCCATCAATGTACTTTATGAAGGAAGCCAAATCCAGGTGCTGCTCCAAAACAATGATCTTGTTTGCTGGAATTTGTGGATGTTTAATGTACTTAGGAAAAACTTCAAAACTTATTTCAGATTCTCCAGACTCCTTCCATTTCTCAAATCCTTACTCATTAGGAGGCTATATCCTAAGAAAGGACAGCAGCGCCTCCCCCATAACACAAACTTTCTTAGAAATGAATGCTCAGACAACTCACCTCTGCAACACTCTCTTCTAGAAAAAATATTTTAATTAACTATCTTCCTAGCCTTTTACTGCAAGACTTGTCATTCAGAACAGGTAAATCAATGAAGCTGCACTTGGAAACAAACAAACAAACAAACAAACAAAAAACAACCAATTATTCTACATTTAACAACAAGTGAATGTGCATGTGCATGTACACACACACACACACACACACACACACCTCACACTACACACACTTAGATAAACTCATTAGCTGATGATTAAAAAAACAACAACAAAACCTTATATTCCTGTTATATTTAGTGGTACATATTGACTATCTCTAATCTGAACTGTTCTTGTTGGTAAATTGTTACAGATTTTGGAATATATATATATATATATATATATATATATATATATATATATCTTAGAACCCTACACACTTATGTGTGTGTGAATATACAACTGTATCTATGGGGTAATTTTATGCAGTATTTCATGTATTTTGTACACTTAATAAAGTTTCCAGGCAAAAGTGAAAAGAATTGGGAATCCCCCCTTTATATTAGTTTTGTACACCTGAATTTTGTTATTAACCAATCAGGTGATTTTCTACTTGTGGTAAAATGTAGACACTCAGAAAGTTTTGTTCAAATCATTTTGAGTTTTTAGAATATAGAATAGACAAACTGCACACTCATCTAATCGTTTTGGTCTATGCATATCTAATAATCTAAAAACAATGTTGCTCATGAAAATTTTCAAATACATTCTAGTCAGCCCAGGGTAAGAAATTCTAATGAGTCCATCACTCAGCACAATTAATTCATGGCCAATCATTTTCATCCACAGTCCTATCGTTTCCACTTTCCTCTAGGGTATTTGAAGCTATCCCAGATAGTATCTTGTTTTAATAGCAGATATTGATCCCATTATCCTTATTAAAATGAGCTAACCACTGATATTCTTTTACCATTATTCCATCTCCAAACTTAAGAGTTGATATCAAAAAGTATCTGTATTTCACATCCATTTACATCTTTGTCATTTCGTAATTATTTTCGAAGTGTTTAAATCACAGGTGTTTCAATGAAATGCCATTTCAGAGCATGTCTCAAGGCTTAGATTAACAAAGCTTAGGGTGCTTGATGAACAGCCGAATCAGCCTCACTTAGTAGCTGATCAGAACAGCAAAGTATCCTTCTCACCCTCCCAAGAACGACTGAAGTGAGCAAGATTCCAGGTGTTTCCTTATGAGTAAGGGCTGACTTTAAATTCACTTCCAAAGTGCAATTTCCTAATGCTTCTTGCCTCAGCTCTTTCTTAAATATTTTTAGATAAAACTAGGTTGTGTGTGTTCTGGAAACATCCCATAGTGTGCATATTATTAATAAAGGATGACTTTCCATGCTCTTCTGTCATATGTATTTAATATAGCTACAGTTTTTGGAGAGTGCCTTTCAATTTTAGTGGCTGTGAATAAATTGGAAGTTGTGGTGTGTTCTACTGTGAAAAAGCACAGACAAGCCGAGTAACTCATTTCTGATGGTGGCAACGTGAAGAATCCTTGCGGATGGATGATTTCATTTCACACTACAGATTGTTCTACTACCTTCCTCTTTGATTGCTCTGGCATTTCCAACAAGTGTATCCTCACCATATCAACTATTTGATTTATATCTACAAGGAAGACAAGATGGATTTTTGACTTTTTCCTTTTATTTATTTGTTTACTTTTCAATTTTTATTTTTATTTATTACTTTTGAAAATAACTTAGTTTCTTGCCATGCTTTATGTAGCCATTAATTTTTTTCAAATCATCCTCTTTTTTGTGAGTGTATGTGTGGTTTTGTGAGTGCATAGATCATTAGTATAAATGCTCAAAGAAGGAAGAAGAGTGTGTCACATCCCTTGGAGCTGGAGTTATAGGCTCATTCTATGATTCCTACATCCTTACCTTCAGAACAATGGAAATAAAACACATACCTGGCATTTATGTGAGTTGTGGGTATGTCTAGTATTTACTCCTGTGCACCAAGCACTTTAATAACTTGGAAAGTTTTCTTTGGGAAGTGTTAGAAAAATCTAGTTCTATTGAATGGTAGGCAATGCATACATTCATGAGATTGTATTGTAATGTAGTATAGCCTTTTGTATATTACATTCTAGATATTTTTCTATATCATTAAATAGTCTATAGTTTTAGTTTTGATGGCTAGGGGAGAACTGATTTAATCAATATGGCTGGGCATCCAAACTATTTTCCCTGAATCACAATTTTGAATGCTTTAATGACCCTGTATATACATACCATTTGCACAGAGTGGTTCAAACTTATTTAGTAATAGCCTAATTTCCACTCTAGCTTTATAAAATTGCTTTTACAGTCTCTTACTCTAAGTGAGTACCAGTTGTCACATTTGATGGATACTGTAACTGAAGAAGTCAAAGTTCCTCCAAAAAGAGCCCTACTGTTACTGATGGAGTGAAGCCTCCAGAAAGATAATCATTGACTTTGAATCTTGAGACTAGGCCATAATGTCCTCCTTGTGAAATGAAAGGGGTATAGGAGATGATTTTGACATTTTTTTCCCTCCAGCTTTAAGAGAGAATAAAATTCAAGTAAATTTTGTATGCCTTAGGGCATACTAAGTTTCTAGAAGTCAATGCTATTCTACCTATTTATTCTGTATTTATTCCACTAAGCATGAGATGCTCCTCCACACACTCTGAAGCTGTTGAACTAGAATATATGGCTCTGAGTATGAAAGAGATTCATGTCCAATTTAAGTCTTACCAATATTTACTGACTTCCTGGGCTTTCAAGGCATTGTGCTACCTCAGATCTAAATTTTCAGATGAATTGGTTTTTTTTTTTTTTTTTTTTTTAGAAGACTATGCTTTCACTAAGTAGACAGTCTAAAAATTGTCTCCTAAAATATCTTTTCTTGCCTATGCAATGGAAGTATAAGCACAAGAAGAATGCAAATACAGGTAACCCAGTGGCAGTCCACAGATATATAGGAAGAGATTCTCTGTCACCATAATTTCTAGTTATATTCTTATCTTAGTGGATTAACTCCCAGTAATAAACCGGAGGCTTAAATGAATACATTTCTGGTTTTCCCCAATGGCAATTAGAAGAAACTAAAAAGTTTAAATGTTCCAGATGTCAATCACAGTCACAATTGAACATCAGACCACTGTCATATCTTTATACAGTCTATCATAAAGTTCTTTAGTATAACCATGTATATATGTAAACATCTGTACATGTTTGTAAAACCTAAAACAACTAGTATAACAGAGCAAGAAAGCAGAAGAGTGATGAGGAGGGCCTGCTAAGGATCGTAAGACCACTTTCCACATGAATGTAGAAAGACGGGATGGAGGTTACAAAGCAGGGAATGGAAGCAGGTATACGAGGGGATGAGGTGGTGTGAGAGCCCGCTACATTCTAAGTTTTAATTATTATGTCTAAGATATCCATAAAACAAAAATTCCTCTGAACTGCAAGTCACTGGACTAAGGACAGATAATTCCTGAAATGCTGGAGGCTATTGTTTATGGGAGAGAACAAGCCAGTTGTTTCCGTTCCCCTAAATGAGAAAGAAAAGAAGAAAGGAAGGAAGGAGGGAGGGAGGGAGGAAGGGAGGGAGGGAGGGAGGAAGGAAGGAAGGAATGAGGGAGGGATGAAGGAAGGAAGGAAGGAAGGAAGGAGGGAGGGATGAAGAAAGGAAGGAAGGAAGGAAGGAGGGAGGAAGGGAGGGAGGGAGGAAGGGAGGGAGGGAGGAAAGAAGGAAGGAAGGAAGGAGGGAGGGATGAAGGAAGGAAGGAAGGAAGGAGGGAGGGAGGGAGGAAGGGAGGGAGGGAGGGAGGAAGGAAGGAAGGAAGGAATGAGGGAGGGAGGGAGGGAGGAAGGGAGGGAGGGAGGGAGGAAGGAAGGAAGGAAGGAATGAGGGAGGGAGGGAGGGAGGGAGGGAGGAAGGAAGGAAGGAAGGAGGGAGGGAGGGAGGAAGGAAGGAAGAAATAAAGGAAGGTATAAAAACAGAAGTCCATCCTAGCTTAATCATTCTATGGGAACAAAACAGATAGATAGGTTTGACAAACTGGTACAGCTATAAGCAAGGAACTGGAGAAAGGTTTTCCCCATCTATCACCTAAAGGCAAACATCTTTTATTCAAAAAAGTCTTGTTTAAATTAGTATTACCTCTCTTTGTATACAGCAGGGAAACAGTTAAGAGAGTTTTAACATAAGTTCATTTTGAAGCATATCTATTAAACAGTAATTCAAAAAGTGGGATACTTTGGTCAGTTTCTATTTTAAACCAAAGTTAAAGCAAGAAAAAATAAAGCACATTTTAACATTTTGAGTCTACTCTAAGAAGAGTCCAATGTCCCCTTTTCTGTATGTTTAACACACTACAAAACTTATATTGCTATAAAAATTATGATTTAAGAATTAATGCCTGATAAAAATATTCTTTGTAGATTAGAAAACCTAGAATAAATGGAATAATGAATATAGATAAGATAGACAAGAGTGTGGCAAGGGCTAAAGACTTGGTTCAGTGGTTAAGAGAATGTGCTGCTCTTATAGAAGACCCAAACTTGGCTCCTAGAACCCGTACCAAATAGTTTATAGCCAACTGAACTCCAGTTCCAGGGGATCTGATTCCCTCTTCTGGCTTCCACATACACACACACACACACACACACATAGACAGGGACACACACTTAAAATTAAAATAAATATTTAAAAGTGTAATTAAAAAGGTTTTTTTTTTTTGAAATTAGAACAGTGTTTGGTGACATAAATACAAAAGTCTTGGAAAACAGAAAGAAAGATTTAATATAACCAAATCTACCACCTATACAGGAAGCCATCTTGGGCAAGTGTGCTTGTTAGCCCAACTTGGATCTTGGCAAACACCTTTTTTCAAAAGTAATTGGTTTGTGGAACTACTTCTGCTTTGTATACATGCATGACACTGAGTTATTTTTGTTCCTAAAATCCCCACTCAAAAGTTTCTATTTTTTTCAATAAAGTGTCTACATTTTTTGTGAAAAGATACATTTTAAATTTTATTTATTTTTTTATTTAAGAAAAATTTTAATTCACTTTCCATACTAAGCACAGATTCCCCTCTCATCCCTCCTCCAACCCACATCTTCTTCCAAAAGTGTAAGGCCTCCCATGGGGAGTCAGCAAAGCCTGGTGCACTCAGTTGAGGTAGGTCTAAGTCCCTCCTTCTGCATCAAAGCTGAATAATGTGTCCCACTACAGGTAATGAGCTCTAAAAAATCAGCTCATGTGCCAGGGATAGATCCTGATCTCACTGCCAGGTTCCTTTCAAACGGACTAAGCTATACAACTGTCTCCTGTATGCAAAGGGTCAAATCCAGTCCCGGGCATTTTTAAGGCCTGTTTCTCACTCTCTGGTCTGTATTTTGATCATGTTATCTCTCTACTGCTTCCTTTCCCCTCCCATTCCCAGTTATTCTGTTCTTATCCTCCACCAAGTTCTCTTCCCCTATTTTATGTCTTTGTGTATCTGTGTGTCTGTGCGTCTGTGTGTATCTGTGTTCATGTCGCTGTGGCCCAAAATATAAAATGAAAGGTATCTGTGTAAGTGTGCTTGGGAACAATAGTAACTGGAACAAGCCTGGACCACTGAAGAAAATGATTCCTCCTCCAGCACTAGCTACCTCAGGGAGAAAAATCTACAGTTTGCTTTCTCTTAAAGACCCTGGTTTAAGTCTAATTTCATCAAAAGGCCCCATATGACTTCACAACAAATATCCCCTCCTTGTGAAAACACAATATTGCTTCTGTTTCTTAAACACTTTTAAGCCTCGGTTCTCAGTTACTTAAATCAGTCTAACTCCCCCATCTACTCGACTGACTGTGCCCATGGGATAAAGTACCTTCGTAGGTCTTTGGCCTTGTGACCTTGGTGAACAGTGGCAAATATTTGTTGACAAATTATAGTATAAAAGTTGCAAGAGAAAAGTTAGCATTTGTTGAAATAGAGGAGGAATGTTGTTAACATTTGTTGATTTTTGGTTTCTAAACATAGTAATGATCCTTTACTAAGGAGCCTGGGGGGGTTAAGTTATTTTCTAACTGTCTCTAAAAAGGCTAGGGGCTGGTCTGTCAATTTACGATACAAAAGAGAAATCTAGTTTGCTCCAGTTTGGGTGGAAATTATGAATCGGAAGGGTCCGCGGTCTCTCATCAGGTGAAAAGAAATGAGCTCTTTCCAAGCAACAAAAGCTCTCCCTCTGCTCAGCAAGTGTCTTAAAAGCAAGAAGCAGCCAAGCTAAAAGTTCCACCTTTGCCCCCACTTTTCCAGTGCTGAGCCAGGGAAATAAGATCTGGATGTTAGGAGTTTGCCCAAACTGTAAGAAATGAGACCTTTGATGCTGGGAATGTATGAGGGTTGGTGACATTTAATTGAGAAATTGCCCAACTTTCCATCTGGTTGAGGGGGAAAAAATCAAGGTGAAACAGTTGGGCTTTGATACATGCCACTGAGCATCAGGCAGGTGCCATCCAATTTCATTTTCTTAAGCCAATGGATCTCAGCAATAAGATGGCTAGGTGCCATGGTCTGAAGATGCAATTAGAAACACAGGACCATTCATGTCTTGACTCCTGTGCTTCCCAAAAGACATTTAGAGCACTTTAACTTTTGACCTACTCTACTGAGCAGTAAAAACTCATCACAGTGAAGAATGTGCTGGAGTTATACACATTCTCGTGTGAACTACCTGCATCTGCCCCTCCTTACTGGATTTCTTTGGGCAACTGAGTAGATTCTCAGTCCCTCAGTTTTGTCAGCTATGAAAAGCTCCACAGAGTTCTTTCCATGAAAACACCATGCTGGAGAGGTGGCTCAGTGGTCAAAATCTTTGGCTGATCTTCAGAGGAGTCAGGTTTGGCTCACCAATATGGTGGCTCACAACTGCCTATAACTCTAGCTCTGGGGAATCCAATGCCCTCTTCTAGTCTCCACAGGCACTGCAATACATAGTACACAAGTACATACTGGGGCACACACACAGACACATAAATATATCTTTTAAAATATATTATGCTTACTGGGTAGAGTGTGTAATACTTTAATACCTGTAAACCACTACTTCAAATTATGTCTGAGAACATTACAATGAAACTCTTTGTAGGTTAACTGAAGAATTAAGGTAAAAATAGACATTCTATTGTTGTTCTCTTCTATAGCAACTTAGCTCATTAGCAAGATGGAAGGTAATAAAGGGTTGGCATCACCCTCCTGGTCAACAGCTTATAAAACTAGAGGCTCAAATGGCAGAACTTGGATTACCTGTAAAAGAATGAGGTTTCTGGACCTGGGTAGAGACATAACATTCTGAACTGTTCAACAAATCATAAGATTCCTATCTAGCTGGAGCATTTCTGGTAAAGAACAAAGATAGACTTTTCCCTCTAAGCTTCAGAGTTAATCCAAATGGGCCTGTCAATCACGTGGACAGGAATAAGACCTGAAGGAAGCTGTCTGTTGCAGAAACTTAAAGAAGTATCATACCACCAGCCTAAAAATGTAGGTTGTTATAATGACCTCTTGGCCATGACCTATTCATACAGATTGAGGTTGTCCTATTTCACTCTGTAATAAGTGGTTGTCTATACTATGCACTGCATGTGTTTTCTGGATTCCTTTGACAGAGAATCTTTTGGGGATCCCACTGACACCCTGAGAATAAAACAAGCCAGCACTTTGGGGGTGCCACTGGTCTAAGTCCAGGTTGACTTTTCAACAAATTCACAGCACATCTTGTTCATCATGACACTTCAGCTACCCTATTACTCCAGAAACCACATAAAGTCTTCCTCCCCAGCCTGTTCCTTAAGACAAAGAACAAATAGGCACAGGGTATGACTCATGCCTATGTGTGAAAAGCAAATCCTATGTCTCCCTGCCAATCACCCCCAGAACCAAAGCAACTTTGAACTTAGGTGTCACCTAGTACCTGCCTCTTGTCCTGGTGTATGGAGAAATTCATAGGGTGTGGAGCACCACACCACCTTTTGAAATCCTTTAAGAATAAAGGACTGTTTTTGTTCTGAGGATTTGAATGCTCTTTTCTTAAGATCTCAGTTATGTTATATATAGCATTCATCTCTCCTAAGGGGCTTCCCCTCTATGGAATTGGAAGGAAAAGAGTCTCTCTCTCTCTCTCTGTCTCTCTGTCTCTCTGTCTCTCTCTCTCTCTCTCTCTCTCTCTCTCTCTCTCTCTCTCTCTCTCTTCCTCCCTCCCTCGCTCCCTTCCTTCCTCCCCTCCCCCTTCTCTCCCTCCCTCCCTCCCTCCCTCCCTCCCCTTCCCTCCTTCCCTCTCTCTCTTTCTCCTTTCCCCCTTTCTCCCAGGCCCTATCATGCTGCTGTTGTATGAGGCTTTTTCCAGTCTATCTAAGGATCTCATCAAGGCCAAAGATTGCCTTGTCTCCTTGGCCATTTCATCCATCTCTCCCCCCAAAATGTCTTCTTTGGGACAATCTTCTTTAGCTTTTTTCTGCTAAGTGGCATATAATTTCTAACAATATCCAGAGAGATCAGCCTCTTCCTTTACATCTGATGATAATCTCATAAACCCTACCAATGAGTCAGTGCTAGGAAGGAGAACAGAACAAAGTGTCTGAATACAATAATTCAAAAGGACACACAGCACACTACTGTCTATGCATCAGGGCAATGAGAAAGAAAATTCCCCCCAGAGCTTCATCTTCCTTACATTGAGATTCTAAATCTGATGCTTCTTTATTAATAGGCTACTATAAAAAATCCGAATGGGCCTCTAGCAAGTACATTCCTAAATTAGAGGCTTACACATCACTGGAACCAACTCCATCAGCATGGCATTAGATTCAGTAGAGGATGTTAAAAGCCCTAAAATAATTTGATGTAAGACTTAATACTAGATGCCCCACTATAAGAGATTAAAAAATGTCATCTATATGGAAATGAAGGCATGCATCTGCCTGGCCTCATGGGAGGGCCAGAAAACCCTGAGTCCCACCCAATGGCAAATGTAGTCCTGTGTTAGGTGACAGCTTTCACAGCCTGTGATTTTAATTCAACAAGTATCAAATGAGTTTCTACTTGGTATGCAGTGCTTTCCTGGCCAGGCCCTCTACCCCAAAGCATAGAGTTCTTCTGGAACAGTGTATACACAAAGCCACTGTTTTTGGCTTGAATTTCTTCTCTTCTGAATGAGTACAATTAGGGGAAGATCCAGGTTTTGTGGAGCTTATAGTCACACAATTTGAGGGATGTTCATTAGTAACAAGAATGTAGAACTATTAACAGGAAACAAGCAGACATTCTCCAAAGAAGTTCTCACATGGCATAGAGCTGAAGCTATACCCTCCTGATCTGGGGACAGCAAAGCAAACCTCTAGAAACATCAGGAAATCACTCTTTAGGAAATGGTGTGATCAGCGTTTACACAAGGAAATGCAAGTGATGGCACACAGACAATGAGTGTGATGCTACATCACATAACTCAGTCTTGCCACTGGCAGATATAAGCCCATCTCAGAAGTAAGATGATAGCCCTGTCCTGACTCTCCTGTCTAGGAGCTGCGCACAGCATTCTCCCACATGTAACCCTTCTGGGACACCTTGCTTTCTCAAATAGCCTGACAAGCACTGACACTTATCTTTATAGTGAACCATTTAGTAGAATTTGAAGGGATGACACTTCAACCTCTCATTCTTAGAACAGTTTGGAAGATTGTTCTGCTTTTATATAGAAATCATGACAGGAGCCAAAGGAACCTTTTTGCAAATGTATTTTTTGCCACAGGTTACCTTACTTTCTCTCTCCTGATCCAAAACAGACAAAGACCCTCTCTAGTGAGAGAAACAACAGAGAACTTGCCAGATGTAAATGCTAATTTCAGGTGAATGCATGAAATATACCAGTCTAGTTCAACAAGGTTTGGAAACATCACCTTTTCCTAACTACCCTATTGATTTCCAGGCAAATATCTCCATGGTCTATCTGACAACATATGATTTGTTTACTTAACAGATAGCTCAGATGTCTCCATTGTGCCTGAATTCACTTAAACCTGAGGAATCCAGTAGTGTATTTGTGAGCAATGGTACACAGCTCATACCATCTTACACAAAAAAGCTTGCTTAAGAAATATTCACCTACGTCATTCATATATCTGGGAGGCAGACAATGCTTAGGGTCATGGGTGGGAGGATATCAAGACTGGAAATAGCAAAGCGTGTCTCAGATGTTGCCTTAAATTGGCGATCAATATGACTATTATGATGGTATGTATTAGTAGTGTACTGAATGAGGCATTTGATTGACATATAGGAGTAAGTATACTGCTGTTTCAGTAGAGAGGTGCTGAGTGCTGTGATAGCAAATGCTAATGGTTTCATTTCTTAATGGGAGGAAGGACAAACCCTAAAGGCAATTTGAGGCTTGAAGATAGAAGAGAGATGTGAGCATCTGTGGAGTTCTAGCCTTTCGGTAAGGAAAGGGGCCCAAGGCAGAAGAGGGCATGACTAAATGAAGATATGAAGGGAAATGAGAGAATTAGGGAAACGAGACAAGGTTAAGAGAGAGAAGGTGAGAGTCAGGAAAGGAAAGAGAAGTGGGGGGGGGGGCAGAAGCTGAACCATGCTAAGGGTTTGATTGTTTTATCTGCTAAGCATCACTGTGTACATTTGTGAAACTATATTAGACAGAAGAATGAGCAGAGTAGTTTCCTTCTGTGTCTTGAAAGATGGACAGAGCTTGTGATAATCTCTCAAGCCTTCTGCAGGTCAGAGAAATGAAGAGTACTCTTTGTTTCTAGAATCCCTGAACCTTTCAAAGTCAACAATAGAGGGAGGCTATAAATAGAGGTACACCGTAGCTGTGAAGAGAGAGTGTGGGACAACTTTAATGTGTATTGCCCATTTTTTATTTTACTTTTCATCAGTTTTGAGATAGTGTTAGATACATATATAGAAAACATAAATATAGTATTAGTTTAACATGTACTCATGCACCTCATCCTAAAACCTCCCTCTAATCCCAACATCTTATGTAAACAGATACATTTACAAAAACAGAGAAGGCAGCAGAGGTACAAGGCTATTTACCAGCAGATTTTATTTAGAGTTCTTTTGTCACAGCACTAAGATCCCTTTTCTAGGCCCAGGTCCAGTTTAGGAGCCCTTGATGTTAACTGCCGTTGCTTTAGTCTTGGTTCACCTGTAACAGTCCCTTCAACTTTTCTTCTTCCATAACACTGACATGCGCAATGGTGGGCAGTATGCAGGATGTTTGTCTCCTATTTGCCAGGTGCTTTCTCAAGATTACATTGAGTATCTGTCACTCCTGAGCATCCCTTCTCACTGACTGTGTGACCTTAGTTTCTCCATAAACATCGTAAGTGAATCCATTTCTCCTTTCTCCTTTGACTCTTCATCCACTTATGGCTCAAACAATGGGCAAACTAAACTCAAAGAAGCTGCTGGCATGAGAGCTCTAAGAAATCCCATCTCACTAGTTTTCTATAGAGATGACCATTAACCTTTAACTTCTCTCAAGCTTCACTTCTCCAATTCATTGCTTCATTTCCCTATGTCTCCCTCTACCCTGAAGCTACTACATATGTCTATGTCTACAATAACAGGTGAGTATTTCCTCATTTAGAAGACATTTCTTTACCAGGATTACTTTTTGTCTTTGATAACCCCGGGAACCTCTTCCTCCATAGTCTCCCTTTATATACAGTGTCAGAAAACTCGCATGTATCAAACCTGGAAGTCCTGTGCCTGCCTGTTTTTTAACCTCAGTGTTTGTTCTCTTAAAAGATAATGATTCATTCTCAACTATCATGTTTCTGGAAGGCAGAGCTCTTCTTCTGAATCTTAATTGTACTTACCACCAATGAACCTAATCTATAGTTGGAAGCAGTAAAGACAGAAGACATTAGAAACTTCCTATAACATAAAGTAAGTCTCTAATCACATTTGCACAGGGAATGTTCACTTTAGGAAAACTGAATGGGAAGAGCTGCTTTTTGGAAAAACAAAAGAATCCAGGTCTGGGAATGGAGCAGAACTCTGAGATCATAAATCACTGCAGCTATAAGGGGATGGCAAATACCAAAGCAGGCTCACAGTACATATCATGAATGCTGAGGGGAAATGACTACAGTGCACTATATAACAAGCTGCCTTTCACTTCTTTGCATACAGGGCTGGCTCTGGCTTCAGGGCCTTTAAACAAGCAACTTCTGCCTGGATGCCTCCCCATTCCCACTTTTGTCTCTTTCTTTAGTAAAGTGTTATTTACCTCCAGTCTAGTTCCTTCTCCACAACCTGCTCCAGTTTGACATGCATAAACTAATGTACAATCATGCATCGTGCTGTGCCTTGGTAACAATAAAGCGCACTAGCAAGCACTGAATGCTGCATGTGTCACAGACCACACTGAAAACTTTGGGATTTTGACATAAAAATCTGGCCCTCTAGTAAAGGCAGTCATCATGAGCATGAGTTCTGTGGCTGCCTCACTCCACACTGATCACTACTCTTAGGCAAAGACTTTGACAGGGAAGAGGCACTTGGCACATTATTTATTAATAGATGAAAAACATACTCTCCAGAGTCAAGCCATCTGAACCCAAATCTCAATCTTAGGACTGAGAGCTCTGTAAACTGGTGAAGTTAATTTGGCTTCCTAGATCTTAGTCCATTATTTGGTGGAAGATAATGACTAGTCCGCATAAAATAAAAGGGGAAAAAAGGAGCAGAATGTGGTGGCTTATGCTGGTCACTTGGTATTTGGGAAGCTGAGGAAGGAAAATCGCAAGTTCTAGACCATCTTGGGCTACACAGCCAAACATGGTCTCAAAAAAAAAAAAAAAAATGGTGACTGTATTCATTGGCTTACACCAGTTAGCTCATTACTTGCTAGTAGAGAAAGGACCATCAAAGCTGAAGGCCATGTGATAGACTATACAGCAGTGATTCTCAACCTGTGGGTCAGGATCCTTTGAGGATCAGGTGTCAGATTCAAAACAGTAGCAAAATCACATGGAGTAGTAATGAAATAACTTAATGGTTTGGGGTCACCATGACATGAGGGTCAAAAGGTAGCAACACCAGGATGGCTGAGAACCACCTGATTCTTGAATATAGGGCACTAAAGACTATTTTGGCTACATGTGATTCCACTTCCAAAAAAACTTATTAAATAACTATAAAACTTTAAGATAATTAAATAACATATTATATAGGATAGAGCTTGTCTACATTTTCAAATTGTAGTTTTCCTATTCTTAATACTTAGTTTTTAATTAAAGTGTGTGTGTGCATGTGCACATGCGTGTGTGTGTGTGTGTGTGTGTGTGTGTGTGTGTGAAGCAGATGCAGGTATATATGCTTTGCTCACGGTGTTTCATTACAACAGTAGTAACTCTAACTGGGACACCACTCAAGCAAGAGATTTTAATCTCTTAAAGGAAATTAATTTTTATACTTTGGCAGTATAACAGAATTGGTAACGTTCCTGATTTTTATTTCTGATTTTCTGTCTAAATTATAAGAAACCTAGAGTGTTGCTAATACAACAGAACACAACTTTCATGTTCAACACATTTCTATTCAATAAACTTATGGATCCATCCAATGAACAATTTGTTTTTCAGGCCAGAAGAGGGCATCAAATGCCCTGGATGTAAAGTTACAGATGGGTGTGAGCTTTCTGGGGTAAGTCTAGGAACTGAAACTGTATCTTTTATAAGAGCAGAAGGGCTCTTACCTGCTGAACCATATTTTCCGGTCTTCCCTTACTCTTTGTAGACTGTTTCCTAGGGTTCAAATAGCTGTTCATTTCCCAAAATACAATGTCAGTAATCTAGACACTGTCTAGATTTTACCCATCAAAATGCTATGTTGGAGGACAATTACCTTGGGCCTTTTCAATGACAGCATTTCAAAAATGAAGATAGGCTTATTTGTCTTCACAGGAAACCATGTCCAGTGTAAGATAAGAAATGTGTCATTTCTAGACTCAGTCTCTTGGATGTGTAAGAGAAAGATTAAATTTCTGCTCAGCTGGTGCAGAGTTGTGCAGCCGCAGTCCTGTTCCACTATTAGGCTCACAGAATTGCTCTCCTTCAGGGAAAGTGTTAGATACAGTCAAAGTTATATGACTAGAAAAATCTAGCTCCAAATTAAAAGATGATCAAGACAAAAGGAAATATTCCATTAACATTTCAAAGCAGGGGGACAAATAGGAAGTCCCACTAAGGAAAACTTTCAGTAACAATTTAAGATGAACTTCCTTTGAAGTGTCTCAATTTCCAACCCCCACAAGACAGCATGGTCGTGTGATTACACATCCATTATGTACCATAATTACCCTGTACAACTTACACTGGAAACATTTTAAAGGCAGGTTTAGAGTATAAAGGCTGACAGAAAAGTATAGAATATTAGAGGATACTCAAGAAAGAATATAACATTTGCTCACATTTACTAAGCATTTAGAACATGCCACCCTGTGGACTAGGCATTTAACCTACTTTTCATTAGACCTGGTGGTATTTTTCACTAAGTATTTAACCAAGTCATTAGTCTGCATCACTACTACGTGCACAGCAAAAACCACACTATCACTGCCTGCCTAAAACATGCAGTCCCTGAAGAAGATACTTACATTTAATGCACAGCTATGAGAGGAAGGACCATCTGATTTCAATAGGACTTTCCTGATATATGGCACTGCATATTTCACATTGTGAAAATAAAACTACAATCCCAGATAATGGAGAATCATTGGAAGAAAAAAAAAATCACACCAAGGATAATTACCATATACGGTATAACAAAGGACCAAAAGTTACATAAACTCTCTCTCTCTCTCTCTCTCTCTCTCTCTCTCTCTCTCTCTCTCTCTCTCTCTCTCTGTGTGTGTGTGTGTGTGTGTGTGTGTGTGTGTGTGGTGATTTCTCTTTTATAGATGAAGACACTGAGTGTTTTTTTTTTAATGGAAGCAATGTCTTTAAATCCACATGTTCCCTACTGAGACTCTGTATGCAGCCTGTTCTCCTCACTTCCATGACTCAGCACCACATAAGACTTGAAATGACACTTCACCCTTCCCAACCAAAATCTGGACCAAGCACTAACTGCACCAAACAGAGCAAACACATCCCAATGCCTGCTGGAAGAGTACTCATGAGAAAAAAAAGAAAGACTTGAGAGCCAAGTCCCTGGGTTTGGCCTCTTGAGTGCTACTCATTCCTTCTCAAATACCTGCAAATCCTCTGTCATCTGCATTTATCAGCAATGGGTGGGTTACAGCAGTTCTGTGGGCATTTCTGTCAGGATGAATAAAGTGTTTTGTGGGAAACAAACAGCGCTTCTTCAAGTGTGAGAAGTGGGCTAGGAAAGGGGAATTGTAAAACTTAGCAGGGCATATCTAAGTACTTCTAAGCCAAGAATAAGAAATGCCCCTGTAGGGCATCTCTGCAGAAGGCACCATTTTCTTTTGATTGACAAGACGTAATTTTCCCAGGTTGGAATTACGTGAGGAAAGGATCACTGAACACTCTGATTTGACTGGCATCTTCTATTTGAAACAAGAAACCAGGGTTTCTTGACAATTGGGGGCACCCCATACACACACCATAATGTGCCAGCTCTAATATCTGCAGTGTGTTCTCTTTGGGCTTGATTCATTGTACACAGAACAAAACCCAGAGATTCTGTATAGGAAGCACTTGCTGGTATCTGCTAAATGGATGATAGCCAGGCAACAGCTTTAGTTTCTAACCTAGGAATGTGAACAAGCTAACCCTACTTCTCCTGGCTTTGGCCATCTTGGGGTAGTCACTTTTAAAATACCTGCCAAAGACAACTTTAAAAGAAGAAAGCACTCTGCTTGTGGCTGCAGACATTTCTCCATGGGTGGTTGGCCCCATTTCTTTGGGTCTGAGGCAAGGTGGTAAGAAAATGTACTTATTGATGGAGACTTGTTCTCGAAACTTCAAAAGGACCAGGAGAGATCCTTAGAGGTTAAGATTCTTTCTTGCTCTTACAGAGGGCCCCAATTCATTGCCCAGCATCTATCGCAGGTGACTCACTGTTACTGGCAATAACACCTCCAGAGAATTTGACACCCTCTTCTGGACTATGAGGGTACTGCACACATATACAAAATACCCCCAACCCCAGACCCAACACACACACACAGACACAGAAACACACACACACACACACACACACACACACACACACACACACACACACACACACACACACACACACACACACAATTAAAAATATAAATGAATCTTTGGGCTGGAGGGATAGCTCAGCAATTAAGAGCACTTGCTGCTCTTCTAGAGGACCCAGATTCAACTCCCAGTACCCACGTGAAGGTTCAAAAACATCTGTAACTCCAGTCCTAGGGATCACATATTCTCTCTGGCCTCCAGAGGCAACAGACTGCGCACTGTGCACAGACATTCAGACAGAAAAAGCAAGCAAACAAACAAACATTCATATACCAAGAATATAATAATATAAAATTTAAAAAATGTTATAACATAGCATAAATGTTATATTGTGATACACATAGATTTGCTCATGGTGAATGTATCAATAATGAATCAGTACAATTCCAAAGAATTAAGGAAGAAGATGATTAAGTACTATTTCCAGAAAGTAGTATGTTCTGTCAATATTATATCATATCCCTTCACCTATGTGGAGGTGAGGCCTATTGAATCTGATGTGACCAAGGGTACTTAGAGAAGACTGCATGGGAGAAGAAGCATTGCTAAGTGAATACACATGCTATGCAGCTATGAGGAACACAAAGTGTAACTGTAAAGCAAAGAAACACTCTGAGAAAACTATTATGAAAAATGAAGAATTATTTTATAATCTCTGCTCACAGAGTCAAAGCAATGGAGAATGATTCTTGAGTAGAAAAAGGATAATGGGCAGAAATAGATCCATCACGTGTTCTTGTTAGTTTGATGATAATTGTTTGGTCTTCCTCTCTGTCTTTCCTGTTAGTTTATTACTCCCTGGATGGATTCTAAATTCTGTTTCTGAGAGAAGATAATTGAGGCAGCCAAATGTGCCTGTAGAACTATGGACTTTGCTGCCTAAATATCAGTCATTTTCCTTGTGCTAGAAGGTTTGGTATAGAAAGAGCATCTGTGCCTTTGGTGATGTGACAACCCTACTTGTCACATAGTACAGTCTCAATAGACATATTCTGAAAGAATGGAAGGATGGATATTTGATGAGAAGCCAGTTGTGTACCTGTGGCCTCTGCGTGTATAAATTGTCTTTTGACACCATTTACTATAAATCTCTGACCACTAAAAAAAAAAAAAAAAAAAAAAAAATGGCATGACTCTCACCACAGATTCCAAAACAACCTTAAATGCTTGTCTGAGCTGATTGCTTTCTAGTCTCTGTTCTTGTCTATGTTATTCATTCATTAGACACGCTGTATAGTTAACTGAACACAGTCTACTCTTAATTGAAATTAAATACACAAGATGATACTAAATCAAAATCTATTCATATCCACATTCAATGTATATGTTAAGAATAAGAAGATTCACTTTGATAGCTACTGCTTTAATGATATTTTTAAATGATAAAGATAATCCAAAGGCTAAATAGGAATCCCATGGTCATTTTCTATAGTCACCCTTGGATTTCTTTTTTATATTCACACTTAACTTTACAAACTTATACTACAAACTATATACAGGCTCTAAGTTTGTGTCAACTGTTGTGTACTTCTTGGTCATAACAACACTTTTACAAGCTACAGTTGTCTTAGATGGCATCCTGAATTTTTTTCTTGCTGATAAAGGAAGCTGATTAAATTTGCTATCACAATTTAGGTGAAATGTTAAGTCACTTTTTAAGAAAAGTTCTCCATAGCTTTCTTATATTTCATGATACATAGTTCAAGCATGCTAATGGCTAATATCAGTCACTCTATTATATATAGAAGCTTCAAATATAAAAATCTGCTTACTATCATGATCATGGCAAATATTTACAGGATGATTCCCCCACAAAGGGCTGAGTTTTTAGTGGTTACTAAGGAAAAATATTTACTTCTTAAATTTAGTCACCATAATAAACATTGAACTAAAGAATATACTTACTATCATGTTCTTAGGAAAATAGTTTAGCTGGTAGAGGCCAGATCAGACACCTGAATTAAAACCACATGGGAGTTGGGTTTTAATTCAGCTCTTGTTCAGTATTGTATTAGGTTTCTGTCCCGGACTTTTCATCCTAGCCTGGTGACTCGGACTTTCATATCCACAGTACCATATACCAACTGAAACACACAGACATTTATATTAACTGTACACTGATTGACCTGGGGCCCATGCATATAATTTGCTACCTCTTGTTCTTAAGCTAACCCATGATTCTTACCCTGCTCAGCCATGTAGCTCGGTACCTTTTCTCAGAGCAGCATAGTTATCCTCTGCATCTTCTTGCTTATTTGGCAACTCTGTGGCATTTCTGTTCTGTTCTTCCTGCTCCCAAAATTTTCTTAGTCTGGTAGCCCCATCCATACTTCTTGTCTGCCTTCAGTCAATCATTATTTTTAATAAACCAGTAGGCAGGACAGTTGATTATAATATTACATAGTTCCACTACAATTTAGTCTAAAACATATGTATTGTCTGCTAATCATTCTGTGCTAATCTTATTTACAAAAGGAGATACAAGAAAGTGGACTTAAATAAATTAATTTGGATAAATACAATGGAACAGTTTTCAAGGACTATTTCTGGCTGAGTCCACATTCCATCCTGTACTAATACTTCCATTATGGTTAGCAATAACTACCAAATCTAGAGACCACATAAAGTAAGAGGACATTGAAATGAAAATGCATTACCTTTATTAACAGTATTATCTGCCATATGTCCTCCAAATTGTTAAGTTGTTGAATTCCCGGTCTATATGAGTCCTACTAGGTAGGATATTTGGGAGATGATTCTGCAAAGCAGGTGCCACCTTCTACAAGCAGCATCACATGGAGTGTGCACCTTACCTGTTTTCTCTGCTTTCTGTCATGGAAGGACACAGCATACGAGCTGCCACCATGAAGCAGAGAGCAAGTCCTCTCTAAACACAAAAGTAGTTGGCCCCTTGACTTCAGATATCTCGGTCTCCAAAGCTTTAAAAAATTGATTTCTGTCATTTGTAAGCCAATTACTTTATAACAGTTTGTTATAGCAGCAGAAACAGAGTAAGACAGTCAACTAAATTTGTTCAATATTAAAGAAGTTCTGAATTTTGAATATTAGCTAATCTTGTAAACAGAAGGCATAACAGGATTCCTAGTCATCATCTCTTCCTTTATTTCTCTGTTTCTTCTTTCCCTTCATATTTAAACCTATATTTAGTGTATTATGTGTGAGAGTATAGAAAGAATATATAGCATTTTAAATGTGGAAACTCAACCAAAGGAAGAGAAACTTGAATAATTGTTATCACTGTATTTGATGCTTAAACATTACAATCTAAGAGAACTAGAATCTGTGCCAGGCCCCTTAAGGGCTGTAAAACAGGAAGTATGTTTGTTGGCCATAGTGCATTGCATTTACTCAGGTCGGCATGTCCTCGGAGGACCTCTGCAGCCTTACAGAACTCATCTCTATGCCTTTTCTCATCTCAGGCTTGTAAAACTGAAATATCTTCAAGTGATTCTGTTTCTAAAAGTTTGATGTCCAAATTGGATTTAAATACCTAAAATAGATGAGGCACCAAAAGTAGAATTTAAAACAATTTGGTATGAGAAAGGATTATTTTAGGGAGACTTTCCAAAAGGCTTTTCTGGTGTTCCTAAAATTGCAGTGTTTTTCATGAAATGGCTTAAAATCCAAAGAGAGGCACCCATTGAGAAAAGATGAAGAATTAAATCCCCCTGCTTCAAAGCAGGTAAAACAAATTATTACAGATTGTAAATTAAGCAACCACACTCTGATGTGAGAATGTCTTTCTGTATGCTGTGAATATCAATCTTTAAATAAAGAAGCTGTTTTGGCCCATGACAGGCACCATAGAAGAAGTAAGTGGGGAATCAGAATAGGTAGGAAAGGAAGGGCAGAGTCAGAGACAGATCAAGCCAGCCTCCCAAAGGAGCAACAGGTTAGGAGCACAGGTGAGCCATGGGGCATGTGGCAAGACAGATTAATGGAAATGGGTTTAGTTAAGATTAAAAAGCTAGCTAGTAATGTGCCTGAGCCATAGGCCAAAGACCATGAACTTAATGTAAGTGTCTGAGTCATTTTAGGGGCCTAAGCTGTGGTGGGCAGCTAAGTGATCTGGGACTGCAGGTCTGTGGGTCTGGACCTCTGGCCACCTGGGACCAAGAAACCTTACTGTAACAGCACTGTTCATTGGCTCAGCTCTGCTTGGCATTTGATTTTGTGAATAAAATTTCATTGAAACAGCATTTATTTGTTGTCTTTTGTTCTTTGAGGCTACAGTAGCAAAGCTGAGTGGTGGCAAAGAGTAAATATCCATCAGGCTCTAAAATACCATCTAGTTTTGAAAACAATGAAAAGTTTGCCATCTCCTATTCTGAGCCACCTGGCAGGTTCTCCCAGTGAGCCATGTTCTACTACATATGAACTGTTGCAATTGCCTCTTATGAGATGGTTCCCCCTTTATACCATCAAGAAGTTAAAACCTGACACACTTCAGTAGATAAAATCTTTGGATAATTGTGGTTCATAAGATTCTTCAATGTACAAATATCTGAAGATGCACTACTTACCTGGGTACACATAACCAAATCATTTAGGTGTCACAGGCAGATTGTGTTTTTCAGGCTAATGTGGAATGCAAAGGTGGTAACCATCTCCAGAATTTCTTTACCCCAAATACATACATCAGTTTCCATTCTCACTTTGCTCCCTATGCAGCCTCCTATGCTTGAGGGACTCACTAACATTTCTAGTGCTCATGAGACTCCTCACTATGAGGTCTCACTCACTCCTTTCCCTTAGAACAATTTTTTCAGACCATTTTTATATTCTCTTATCTATAACCACTTAATACATAACATATTGTTTTCAATGCTCTCTAAAATCTATAACAATTATCACCACATCCAGTTTCATAATCTCAATATATCACATTTGGGCTACAGAACAGCTCTTCAATAAATATTTGTTGGCTGTATTTATTGCTAAGCTATACTACATCTTTCTTGCAGTTCACCAGGCTCACCAATGAGCTCAGAGCCTAGTCATGGACTTTGCACTTACAAGGAATTCAGTAACGGACAGCTCTTCATTAAACCTTTCAGTCAAAACAAAAGGTCTGGGACTGTTAAAATAGCACAAATCAAACTACCACCAGACTGAGTTTTTCCACAGCCCCAGGCAGTCACTTCTGCTCTATTCCCACAGCATGTTTGTCTTGTCTTTAGGAATGAGCACCTTGCAGACACTTGCATTAGTCTAAAAAAAATCTAAGGTTAAACAGCACATTTAATTTGAGTCTTTGAGCTAAGATTTGCAAAGTCAAACCACCTAAGGAGACAATAGAACAGAAACATAGGGAAACAATGAAGAAAGCAATACAGAATAATCTATCTTGTGTTTATCATGATATGAACCAGGGCACAACAGGGCTACAAGATGCAAGGAAGAGTTCTGTGAGAAAGTGAGTTTGTAAGACATTGCAAAGCATGGTCTGTCTTACAAGGTGTGTCATGATACGTAACTAGTCAAGAAAGTGATACCAATTTAAAGACATAATGCATGCGCCCTCAGAGAGAAAAAAAAGGGTTCTATTCATTGGGCTTGGATTTCTGACTTTTCCTGGGAAGAAATAGAAGATTCTCTTACACTTGTTATTAGGCAGGACCCTCTGGCTATCTGCAACAATGGAGTAATCTGAATGGATAAGGCAGGTGGCACTCCCAAATGAAGGCATTCCCATGTGGGAACATGTAATTCTCACATTCCCTGTGGATGGAAGATGAGGAACTGAGCACCATACTGTTTCCACAGCCACTTCATAGAAGCAGTGTGGCTTCCTAAGTCCAGGTGGAAGCTCTCTCTCCTGCTGCCAAGGGGCTTTGCATAAGCAAGAAATGAAACTTTTACTTGGTAAACTAAGGAGATAAATAGATCAAGCCTTTCTTGGATTCATTTGACTCCACATCATTTTATTCTTATAAAAATAATATCACACAGAAGACACATGGAAACACTTCAAGAATTACTACGCCATCTAAAACAGATTTGACAGGAACCTAAGTGGCTGTAATTTAAATTCTCAGTCACAACAATTCCTTAAACAAGGAAATATTGTTCAACCTGTAGGAGATGAGGGATAATTGATAGAACCAATATGATAAAAGGATCAGTGGACTAGAAAACAATTAATTGGGCTACGCATATAAAGATCAGCCTCTTCTGCTTCTGCATCACCTCCTAATGTCCTTAATCATGTAGAACAGGTATTTATTTTCCTCCAGTGATGAATGTAGTGGCACTTACTGAAGGCATTGTAAGGGTGCTATATGTTATGAAGCACGCTGTACCACCTTTCTTCATGATTGTCCATGCTGGCAGGTTTTTTAATGGAAGCTCAGATAAAAACTATAGACAAAAGTAAAACAAAGTCTCCTAAAAATCCCTCATTGTTAGAGGAACAAACATGTGCTTGTTCAAAGATGTGATAAGCCAAGAAAGTTATGATCCATGTTGAATAATGCTACAGGTCACCATGATTCTATGCTAATTCCCACATCCTGATAATACCAACTATTGAAGCTTGTGCACATCAGATACACAACTCATTGATTAGGAACTAAGAACTAAGACACTTGGTAAACATCAGCTTCATGATCTCTAACAATGCGGGCAAGATCCCGGGTCCTAGAGGCTAATATTCTCATTCTAGTTAGCTGTAGTTATTAGGTAGAGGTACATGAGAACATTAAGCACAGTTCTGAGCCATATGACGATTCAATTTTGACTCAGAAAGTAAAACATATAATATTAAAAGAACCATTTATATTATCCATATCCAAAGGTTTTCCTCTTTAATAACTGCTCTCTACTGAGTTCCTACTGAGTACAAGGCATATTATGGAATGTTTACACACATTCACTAGTTTCATCCTCTCAAGACAGGGATATCATTATTCCCATTTTAGATGTGAAGAAATGAGAGTTTAGAGAATGTAAACAATTCCTTGAAGACTGACAATGCAAATCTCCCAAGTCATAATTCAGATTTTATTTGTGCTCCCTCTTTGTAATTCTGCTTGTGTTCTTCCCACTGTGATACACCTAGGTTGGGAAAGATGAGCAATGGAAAGCAGAGTGACAAGTGGGGTGGAAAAGTCCTGCTCTAGTGAAACCTCAGTCTGTGAGATCCAAAGTCATCTGACAGCCACAGCCTATTTTTTTAGAGTGAAGTTTTCATATAGGAAGGAAAGAACAGTAGTTACTCTCAAAGCCCTGCTCCTACTGCAGGCATTCTCCCTGCTCCCCTGGCTCACCAAACCCAAAAAGCATGTAGAAGGAAAGAGGGGATACAGGCAAGACTCACTAAATATTACTAGTATTTTTAAAGATTTATTTTTGATTGTGTGTGTATGTGTATTTCTTAGTGTGGTAATGTGCATGTGAGTGTAGGTGCCCATGGAATCCAGAAGAGGACATTAGATCCTTCAGAAGCTGGAGTTACAGGCAGTGGTGAGGGGCCTGACATGGATGCTGAGAACTGAACTTCAGTCCTATATAAGAGCAGTACATACTCTCTATCCTGAACATTATTTTTTTTAAACAATTAAAATATTTACAAGAATGTAGTCTCTCTTATATGTTCTTTTTTATAGAAACAAGTACAAGTGCTAACCAAGAAAAAAATCCCCATGTGTCATCATTAAAATGAATTCATATCAATTATTGGAGAAGTATAACAAAACTGTCAAGTTGTTAGCAAACAAGTTAAAATTTTGTTTCTACTTTTGCACCATGAACTTACTTTGAGTCTTTAAAGTCCATGAACTACTTTTTAGAAGCTGCTGAAATTCTGAAAAAAGCATACAAGACAATACATATTACTCAGTTATAAATGTTTATATTACTTTGCAATACAATAGAATATATTACTGATGTATCACATGGATTGGCCTGGACAATATCATACTAATTGACAGAAGCCAGGTACAATAGTATCATACTGTCTGATAGCATTATTATGAACCTATGTCATATGGACATTTCCAAAATAGATAGGCCAGTGGAGACAGTAAGATTAATAATGTAAAGGGCTGGTTGGAATGAATAGGTACAGTGGTGATTGGTAGGATATGGGTACAAGCTTTCCTTTGTGGGTGAGAGTATTCTACAAGTGTCTGAGATGATGGTTGTACCCTTTGGATAGAAACAAAGCAATGAATTGTACACTTGAAATGTAATGTGTGAAATGTGATTTACATCTCAATAAAGCTATTATATTAAAAAGTCATTGCCAAAAGACTGTGACAGCAGCTTCTCCTTTAGCACAAAGAAAGAATTCCTTCCTCTTGGTCCTGAGAGAGAGTATCTCCCCCACATTAGCGTCCACACCTGGTCCTTACTATTCTTGTGCCTCCCTCTTTCCCCACCTCTGCCACGCCCCCTGCCATCATGCATTGCCTGGATCTTGGCTAAGTTATGTCCCTGTATATCACATTGCAGCCCTTCATGGCCAAGGCAGCCTTGCCAGACTCCTCACATGAATCTGCAGTGCTCTTTTGTGCATTCTGGATACACATGTGCTTATTTAACCATTTATTTTTTAATGTGTTTCTACTCTTAACTAGACGTTCCTCAGCTGTTAGCATAGCGCAAGCACTGAATACACACTTGGTATATATTTTAGAAGTTTTACTAAACTCTCTATATCTGCTCACTCTCTGCTTCTATCAGACAAATTTAGTTAGCCTTTCTTTTAAAAACACTTTGCACTTACACTATTCAAAAGCATAAGATTTAACAACAGACAAACTACCCCTTTCCTGCACAATAGTTTCTTCCAGAAGCCAAATGTCCTCAAGGAAAATAACCAATAGAACTGCAAAGACAGTTTGTGGATGAAGGAGGAAAAAAAAGCCTTTTCATTTACATGCACAATGTTTACTTTGCTTTCTCTGCAGGTTTCCTCCGTGTCTTGTTCCAGAATAAATGCTCAGCAAATATTTCCAGTGGGCCAACTCTGCGCAGGCAGGAAAAGGGGAGATCAGTGGTTGGGAAAGAATTTAAGGGCAATCTATCAAACTGACTTGAAACATTGAATCCTTCCTTTGCAGTTACTTGATTTCTTTAAGCTTCCACTTCTTTATCTGGGCAAACAAAATCAGAACATATGCTCCAGAGAGAGCTCCCAAGCCTAAGTGAAAAACACCTGTTAAGCCTTTAGTATAAAGTCCCATGAATATGAATAAATGATTGTTACAATAATCATAAATATGGTTGCCTTGAAGACGTAGACCGTGGTAAGGGGAGGTACTAAAAAGCCATATCATGCCAAATAATTTCAGCTGAAGACACAAGAAACACATTGTTAAGCAGTGCCTTACTGTTGGCTTTGTGAAAGTTTGCCAGCATGTCCACTGGAGAGTGTCTACTATCATAAACAGTACTGTTTGCAGAAGATTTTAAAATGAACAATTATCATCAGTTAAAAATATACCAAGAGATTCTTAATTCATTTGAGGATGAGTTGTGTCCCCAAAATTGTGACAGAATATCTTATTAAAAACACAGAGCCTGAGAACAGAGAAACAGAATGGCCTTTCTTTAAGGCCTTTGAATTTTTATGTTTAGTTCAAGACAGAGACAATAATGGATTTTGTGTCTTCCTCACAACCACTCAATACAGATACTTACACACTAAAGGGATAAAGAAGGACATGTTCTCAGGTATTAAGTTTTCAGCTATCTTACAAACAGATAAAAAAAATGTGACACGCATGCATGCCATCTTACATTTTTGAACATATATAAAACTAAGTACTTATCAGGGTAAGTGTTATGGTAGATTTAGACAACTGGAGATGGAAAACTTTAAGATGAAATTCTAGGCAGAGGAAGCAAAGACTTGGAGGTGAGCAGATGGAGGAAGGCCTAAGATCACAGCTGCCAGCAGCAGAAGTGTTAGAAAGTGTGGAAACAGCAGGACTGGAAATGTGAGGCATGAAGCAAGGGCAGTGTGTGAGACTTTAAATTCAAATCTCACATTTGGTAGAGCCAACTGGGTGGAGGGGGATCAGATGGAAGGGGTAGAATCCTTGCCAGCACACAGGAGTAGTAGTTGAGTTGAGGGATGTGTCACAGAGTGGAGAGAGCAAACAGCAGTGTGGAAGGTCGTGGGGCTGCAGGTAACTTAGCAGCTCTCTCTATATTTGACAGCTGCCCAACAAATGCAGCTTTATGTCCTTTCTTACAGAAGGAAGTTCATTTTCCCAAGAGCTCAGTCACATGAATGTAGTGGGAGATGAATGTTCAACCTCTTTCCAAATAGCTGATTTCATCCAATCATCAAACTCCAGGCAGATACGGTTTGCTATTTGGCCTATTAAATGAAAGAAAACTAGAGCAGTAAGTTTCCAAGTGATTCATTTAATGGAAGGGCTTTCTTCAACTTGTGGGTAGAGAGAATCGGGGATAAATTTACAAGTTTCTCCCCAAATATAACGGGAAAGCTCAAATAAACTTGTCATTTCTGTCAGTATTTTGTCTGAGACCCAGGCCTAGAATATAACCAGTGTACCAGTAGGTGCCAATAGAAATCAGCCCATTTGTATGTTTGTGACTTTTTGTCTCATTGCTTCCTTTGGGTTTTTTTTTTTATTTTTTTATTTTTTTTTTTTATTGGTCTTTTGGTTGTGTATTATGGCTTCTGACTTTGTGTTTTTATTGCTTAGTGGTTGTTGTGTGTGTGTTTCTTTCTTCTTAAAATTCTACTTAGTTTCTTTTTCCTGTTTCCTAGAAAGAGAAAGAAAGGGTATGAAGTTGGATGGGAGGGGGAGGGTGGGGAGGAGAGAGGGAAAACATGACCAGAATACATGGTGCATTGATTTAAAAAAAAAATGAACAAAAAACCCCATGTCTCAAGTTGTTTCCCAGACTCCTTCAGTGTGAAATGTGAATATATCAGAAAGCTTCTGTTTTGGTTTAAAGGTCGGCTTATTGCCCTGGAAGCCAGCAGTGATTTTCATTAAATGTACCAGATGAGAAACACCTATGGGAACAGATGATGATTTAACATGCAGTAATTTGCCTTTATAGTGATAAATTTAATGTCTCTCTGTGGACAATACACATTTCCCTGCCTGACAGATTGTTTTCCCATAAAAAAGACAATCAAGCTTTTGGAATTACAGGTAAATGAAATCACATGGCTAAAAGTCAATGCAACTTGACTTGTAAATATATGTAGCATTCTCTGATGATTTAGGTATCTTATTTATTTGTCACTACCTGGGAAATTGCTATTGATGCTGTAATGAAAGACGGAAAGAAAGTGAATGTCTGTTGGAATGCTGAAGTAGGAGGCTGATGGCAGACGAGAAAGTATATCATAAATGAGAAATGACACACATCCCAGCAGCTCTGAGATAGAAGTGTATCGGAAAGGCTTTATTAGCCAGATATAGTGGTGCAAGGCTTCATGTCCAGCACTCATGAGTCAGAGGCCTGTGGATCTCTGTGAGTTCTAGGACAGACAGGGCTATATGTTAAGACTGGGTCTCGAAACAACAATCACAGAAATGCTAATTGGAAGGCAACATGCTGTGGGATGGAATGGAATTAATCTATATTTCATTTCAGCAGACATTAGCTGTGAATGTAGGTGTCTAAAATCATGAAGGACTTTTAGGACATCGACATCATGAATGACAGGAGAATTTTCTGCTATCACTCGTAAGATCTTAGAATTAATCTAAAAGTCAAGGAAGATTATGCTTATGTGTTATTATTCTGCTCTCAACAATATAACAAATCCCATTATGATGTAAGTAATGTAATAAATCAAAAATACATGCAATTCATAAATAAAAATTAGCAATGTAACTTATGTAATATAGATGTGTCCCAATAGTTATAATGGATTTGGTGAAATTTTAAAGAAAAATTCTTTTGTAATAAAGGCTGTCTTCAAATTGGTTTTTCAGCTGGAGATAATTTTAATTTGATTTAAAATTATTTATTTTCTGTATTAATTTGACCCACATTTATGTCTCTGTGCCATGAGCATGTAGTATCTAGTGGTGATAAAAAACAATATTGAGTCCTTGAGAAATTCCCTTATTTTAATTTTTTAAGCTAAATTTTTATCAAACATGAAGAGAGAAAAACAAGACAAAACACAATTTAACATTTGAAAAACACCAAAATATTTAGCTAAATGGTAATGGAACACATGGCAAGGCAGAAGGAATATTATAAAGCCATTAAAATAAAACTTTACTGTCTGTGGAATGATATGAAAATGCTCACAATATACTGCCAACTAGATTATGTATCTGATTCTCTCTTTCTCTCTCTGTCTCTCTCTCTCTGTCTCTCTGTCTCTCTCTGTCTCTGTCTCTGTCTCTGTCTCTCTCTCTTCCTCTTCTTTCTCCCCCCCCCCCCCCCCCCCCCCGTCAACCCTTTCTCTCTCATACACATGAAATAATCTTAATGAGCTATAACTCTACAGATAGACAGAGACACACACTTGACCTGAAGGATGCATTAGGACAATAACTGAAATGCCACTTTCAATTTACTAGATGGCAAGATTATGACTCAATTACTTGTCTGTACAGTTTTCGGTCTTTTAAATTAACCACACTAAAAATATCAATTAGAATAAGCGTTAGAAAAATTATAGCTAATTTTCTAGTATAGAGTTTTAAAAGGCGCGTGTGGAGATCAGTCTCTGGCAAAGAGCACTTGTTGATTCTACAGTTTGTGTTGTTTGGTTCCCAGCACCCATACCAGGTGGCTTACAATTGTCTATAACTCCAGTTCCAGAGCATCTGATGCCCTCCTTTGGTCTTTGTAGGCATTGCTGGTATCTGATACACACACACACACACACACACACACACACATGCTCACACACAAGCATGTATGAGCATTCATAAGTAAAATAAATAAAATGCCATGTACAACAGTGATATTACTCTTCAGTGATACATAAGAATACAGAATAGGATACAAAAACAAATATGCGAAAAGTATCATTTTGTAGGGTTGAAAGATTTTTTTCATAATTTCATACTGACATCATCTTACCTATCTGTCAATAATTGACTATCTACTAAGACTAAAGATGGATTGTAGTAGGAATAAATACAAAAAGGAGACAAGTGTGCAATTGGAAGGGTTGCACAAATGTATAACATACAACAGTGAGTGATACCTCTTTTCTCCCTAAATCTCAATATAAAAACAATAAACACTCAATGACTTATGAAACCAGAGACACCAGGATTCCTCAGACACTGGCACACCAGGAACCAGGCAGGTGTCTGGAATCCATGGCCTAACCTCAGCTACATTCAGATATCATCTCAGGAAGAGAAATGAGAAAGAAAACAGTTGAGATACTTAAGAGTTTCAATTAGGAAAGATAAGAGCTCTTTTTAGAGATAGGAGGCCCAGCCCATATTTAAAGTCTGTGGATGTCTCAAGTCCTGTGTGCTCCCCCAGGATTGGCGCATCATCAACCAAGGCATAGGCATGTGTCATCACCAGACATGGGGTGATGTTCTACCTCCTGGCTAGGACCAAGAGGGCAGGCACTGTAATAAATTAATAATTCTATCTTCTGCATCCTGACAGACACTTGCAAACAGACACTAACAGTAATCAAATGCTTTTTTCTTTCCATCAGACAACACTAAAGGTCAGATTTTCATTCCACTATTTATGAACCATAAGGCCTGAGGATAAGGCTTATATTACATAAGCATGGAATCCTAATCCTTGGTGAGTGAACAATACAAACCCACAGCCCACAGCACTGAAACTGAAACCTCTGAAAACAAAAGATTTTCAGAGTTTACTTTGTAGCAAGCCTGACCCAACATGAACTTACATGGTGGTGAAGTGGAATCTGAGCCTGCTTGATCCTGGGAGGAGGCTGTAGTGTGCTGATTTAAGTGTTTCACATGCTGTGTTGGCATGGTAACATGGTGGTTTTGCTTTCTAAGGTCCCGATAGCTTGGGTATACTGCATTGGCGTTCAAAAAATTAGAAAGAATGCATTAAGAAACATATCTTGATCAAAGAAATTGTAGGTAAAAGTTGGAGATTATAAACTTATACCACTTACTATTTTAGAGTTATTACTTACTAGAGAATTAATATGTAAAATTCATGGTCTAGAGAAAATGTGCAAATTTATCATTTTTAACTATTTTTTCTCTATAAATCTCTTTATACATTTTTAAGAGTTTATTTTTAATCACGTGTATATTTAAGTATTATGTTAGTGTATGTGCATGTGGGAAGAGTGAATGACGGAGGCCAAAATATGGTATTAGATTCCCTGAAGTTAGAGTACAGGCATTAGTAAGCCATCTGATGTGGGTGGCTAAGAAACAAATTCAGGTCCTCTGCAAGAGCAGTATGTATTAACTTCAAGGCATGCCTCCAGCTACTTTATATAGTTTTAAGTGCTACTATGGTAAAGATGCATATGGATATTTTTCCTCAATTTTCTGAAGTTTTAGTGCCTTTCACTCAAGATATTCAGGGTGACTATGACTCTCGGGGAAAATAGTGAAACAGAGTCCCATGATATTATGTGCATGAGCTACAGTCATGACACCAGCCAGGATAATGTATATAAGTAACAATATTTTCCGAAAAGGACAGCAATGTTAAGCCTGGAAGAACATGAGCATTGACAGCAGGAAGCTGTGTTTAAATCTCATCTCTGTCTGTGATTGTCTGTGGCAGTTCATTTATAACTGGTACAAGCACTTAAACTTGACAGGACTTTAACTATATTTCTTTTTGAAATTTATCGTATGTGCATGAGTGTTTTGCCTGTATGTGGGTTGCAGATGCATACCTGCAGAGGACAGAACTGAATTCTCTAGAACTTGAGCGACAAATGGCTGAGTCCTAAACAAGAGCAGTCGATGTTCTTAACCACTGAGCCAGCTCTCCAGGCTAAGCTTTCTAATCTATAAAATAGACATCAAAAGCTCCATTCCAAGTTTGTGCTAAAGATCAACTGAAGTGATGTGTACAGAGCACTTAGCACAACGCTTGTCAAATTATCATGTGGTAATAGTAATAATTTAATAAATGAACCTGTTATCACAGACTTGGATTGCAGTTGTCCAGGTTCTATAAACACTGTGTTCTGCAATTCCCTGACTTAAAATGCTTGGAATGTTATTTCTATCATACATTTGATTAGGCACTCAATAACAATATATTTATCAAGTTAATTGATATGTTAATTGGATTTTAACAGCAACAAACAGGATACAAACACTGCCTAACATGTTTTGACACCTTAACAGCTAGTGGATATATTCTCACACTAAATTATAATTTTGTCAGTACCTAATTTGTCAAAAGCCACACAATAATTATGGTATTGAACTTCTAACTATAAATTTTAACCTGAAGATTAAAATACTGTTTTGCAAACAGAGAATCCAATTACTACTTGGTGTAGAGTCTCCCAAGTCCAGTTATGGCTCATCCCATCCATTCACTCTATATAAACTTGGGAAAAGTAAAGGAACCAATGACTCACATGCGATTTTACACTTTAGCACATTTTAAATAAATCTCTTGGAGTTCATAACAATATAGATGGATCTAATTCCCTGATTCATCAAGCTTGTAAGTAGACCACATGGTAAAATATTTGAACTGAAGCAAAATGAGATCATTAAGAAGAAACATTTACCAACATTTTTTTGACTTTAGAAAGGAAACAGGACTTTTGTCCAGGCTGACTTTCGGCTTTCTGGAAATAAACCATCTTATTTAGAGATGCTGGCATTTCAAAGTAAATAGATGTTACAACATAGAGCCTGCCAGTCTATAGGTAGGATAGGATAAAGATGTTCATTGGTATCAGAGTAAGCCATAACTCAGACAGACTGGACAAGTTGAAGATAGTAATCCAAGTCTGGCATGAAATAGCTAGCAAATTTTAAAGGTTTATGTCAAAGTCAGAACCAGGTACATTGTTTGTGGTTTCTAGGACAATTATACCTTGTGTGATTCTTAAAAAATTTATATATATAGTTATTTTTATTTGTTTACATACTGACCATAAATTTCACTTCCTTCTTCTCCCCTGTTCCTTCCCCTGCTTCCCTTCTAACTTCTCCAGCCACACACACATCCATTCCTCCTCCATCTCCATTAAGGAGCAGGCCTTTGAGAGTCAACAAAGCTTGGCACATCAAGTTGAGGCAGGACCAAGCTTTTCCCCCTCCATTAAGTTTGAGCAAGGCAACCCAGTTTGGGAGTCAGGTTCCCAAATCTAAGTCAAGCACCAGGGACAGGTCCTGACCCTTCTGCTAGGAGCTCCACAATTAGATCAAGCCACATAACTGTCACACAGATGCAGAGGGCCTACCTTGGTCCTATGAAGGATTTTTAGCTGTCAGTCCAGAACTCTGTTGGTCATCTGTCTCTGTGGGTTCTCCTGTCATGTTCTTGACACCCTCCCCCACCCTCTATACAATCCTTCCCCTCTCTCTTCAATAGGCTTCTCAGAGTTTGGCCCAGTGCTTGACTGTGATCTCTGCATGTTTCCACCAGGATAAAGGCTCTCTGATGACAATTGGGGTAGTCACCAAGATGAATATAGAAGAAGCCTAGTTCAGGCACCCTCTCCATTATTGCTAGGAGTCTTAGCTGGATTCACCTTGTGGATTCCTGGGAGTTTCCCTGGCACCAGGTTTCCCTCTAAATCCGCAATGCCTGCATTGAGACATCTCTTTTATTAGTCTTCCTGTCTGTCCTGCCCCCAATCTGCCTATCATAATCATTTATGCTCCCATTCCTCCATCCCCTACTCCCACCCCAAGTTTACCCAGGAGATTTCTCCTATTTCCTCTTCCCAGGGAAATCTGCGTGTCTTTCTTTGAGCCCTCCTTGTTACCTAGATTTTCTGGAGCTATGGATTGTAGCTTGGCTATCCTTTACTTTATGCCTAACATACACTTATGAGTGATGTTTATTATGTTTATGTTTCTGGTTCTGGGTTACCTCACTTAAGATGATTTTTTTTTTTTGAGTTCTGTCCATTTGCCTGCAAATTTCATGATGTCATTATTTTTTACTTCCGAGTAATATTTCACTGTGCATATGTAACACATTTTCTTTATCCATTCTTCACTTCTAGGTTGTGGCTATTACAAATAATGCTGCCACGAAAATAATTGAACAAGTGTCCATGTGGTATGATTGATTGAGCATCCTTTGAGTATATCCCAAGATTGGTATAGCTGGTCTTGAGGTAGATTGATTTCAAATTTTCTGAGAAACTGCCATACTGATTTCCAAAGTGGCTGTGCAACTTTGCACCCTCACTAACAGTACACATTCTTTACATCATAGGCTGTCATTAGTGTTTTTCATCTTAACCATTCTGCCATGTGTACGATGGTATCTCGGAGTTGTTTTGTTTTGCATTTCCCACATAGCTAAGGATATTGTTTCTCAGTCATTTGAGATGTTTTTGTTGAAGATTTCTGTTTAAATATGTACCCCATTTTTAAAAATTGGATTGTCTGGTATTTCGATGTCTAGTTTCTTGAGATTTTTATATATTTTGGAGATCAGCTCTCTGCCAGGTTGATGAAGATCATATTATATTCTATATTGTCTTACTGGCCGTATTCTTTGTCTTACAGCTTCAGGAGGTCCCATTTGTTAATTGTTGATCTAAGTGTCTGTGTTATATTCAGGAAGCTGGACCTCAACTTCAAAGACAAACATTACCTCAGAGCAAAGGATTGGGAAAACTTAAAACGCAAGCTGGTGTAGCCATCCTAATATATAACAAAACAGACTTCAAACTAAATTAATCAAAAGAGACGGAAAAGGACTGTTTATACTCATCAAAGGAAAAAAAATCAATCTAGAAGAAGTCTCAATTCTGAACATCTATACCCCAAATAAAAAAAACAACCACATTTGTCAAAGAAACATTACTGAGACAGAAACCACATATCAAATTTTGTGCTTCTTTACTCCGATATTTATTTTGGTTTTAATATATTCTGAATGTTACATTAGCAATTAATATCCAGGAAGTCACACAGAAAAGACTATGTGGTTCTTTTATGAACCATGGGGCATGCTTCAAAGATCACAACTATTAATCCCCACTGAAACTCAAGAGGGGAGGTGATGTGGGAATGTCTTTCTCTAAGCTGTGAATATCAATCTTTAAATAAAGAAGCTGCTTTGGCTCATGACAGGCACCATAGAAGAAGTAGGTGGGAAATCAGAATAGGTAGGAAAGGAAGGGTAGAGTCAAAGACAGATCGACCCAGTCACCCAAAGGAGCAACATGTAAGGAACACAGGTGAACCACAGGCCACGTGGCAGGATAGATTAATGGAAATGGGTTAAGATGAAAGAGCTAGCTAGCAATGAGCCTGAGGCATAGGCCAAACAGCATGAAGCTAATATAAGTGTCTGAGTCATTTCTGGGGGCCTGATCAGCTGTGGGTGGCTAAGGGGTCTGGGGCTGCAGTTCCGTGGCTCTGGACCTCTGGCCACCCAGGGCCAGGAAACCTTATTGTAAGAGGGAGGCCCAGAATTAATCTCACAGTTGTGAGAAGACTCACAAAAGCTATCTGACTGAGGAACACAGAGGCCAAGAAAAAGCCAATTAACTTCTTCAGCTATAGAGAATGGGAAGTTGAGAAGCATGATAAGACATGGCAATATATAAACTTGAAACTTGGAGGTTGCCAACACAAAGGAAAATTTTGCCTTCCCAAAGTCCACAGATACAAATTTCATAATAAAGCATCAACAATCTGAAACAATGTGGCCAACACTCTATGTCGCTGTGAACATTTTATGGGAAGAAGCATTTGTGAGGTCAGGGGACAAATCTTCAGCTAACTGCTAACCTGACTGAATAATGGCATGAAGTCTCACATCTTTTACCCTAGTGCTTTCCTAAAGATCTAATATCAACGGGAATTTTAGTCTGATCCCATACTTCTCCACTGACTAAACTTCTTATTAACCTTAGAAGCTCCTAAAAGTGTTCAAAGAATAATTTCCAAAATATTTAAAACATTATTCTCATCTAAGTATAGTTAACATAAATTAAAATTTTTATTTAATTCATTAGTTCTAAAAATGAAAAGATATTTATAATCAGTATCATCTCCTCAAAGATATGCTGAGTCAATTACCAGTTGTGGGAGATTATGTCCCACCCACTGGTTTAATAAAAAGCACTGATTGGCCAAAGGCAGGCAGGAAGTGAGGGCGGGGCTACCAGACTGAGAAAACTCTGAGAACAGGAAGCACAGAGCAGAATGCCAGAGAGAAGCCGGAAGAAGCAGAGGACAACTATGCTGCTCTAAGAAAAGGTACCCAGCCGCATGGCTGAACAGGAAGAATCATGGGATAGATGAAGGGTATAGAGTTAGCAAGTTATATGCCTGGGCCCGAGGCCAATCAGCCTAAAACTACTGAAAGTGTCTGTATGCCTCTGCGGGGTCTGTGGGTCTGTGTGTCTAGACATTGAGGTTAGGCCCGAAAGTTCGGGCCAGAAACCTCATACTACAAATGGCAGCCCAACGTGGGTAAAATATACCCGCATAAAGCCATAGAAAGCTTAAAAAATGCTCTACAGCACAGAAACAAAGGCCAAAGCAACTTCCGAGTTGGGGCTCTGAAGGGGCCCATGGTAAAAAGACTGAGTGGTTTATGAGATTAAATTATAAAATGGTGTGTTTGCTACATGCAACTTAAGGTGAACAAGGCCAGTTCCTGAGCCTAGATATAAGCAAAGAGCTCTATATGGTGGATTCAAGGTTTCTGTTAACAAGGACAAAAAGGGAACAGAATCAAAGATAGCTTTCTAGTGTCAATGTTTTCTTGGATCAGCTCTGTTTGCCAGAGGCAAACTGAGGCTTGGCTTTTTAAAGAGAAACTTCCTGATTCAGCCTTAGAGGCAAAACACTTGTGAAGTTTTTAAAGAGGCCCTGCTGCCTAATACTTGAAATGGAGTTAATGAGCAGCAGATGGCAAAGCTTTACTTGATAATTATATGGACCCTAAAATTCCCCAGAGTACCTGGGCTAAAAAGATAAATTCTATGAAATTAGACTAGGAGCTGGGTGGAGCCACACACCCATCCTACCAACCTTGAATCCTGGCATATTAAAGGTGTGTTCAGAAACAGAAAGAAATAGAAGAATCTGGGTGGAGTCAATCACCCTAGCCAAGCAAAGGTGTGGTCAGAGACAGACAAAGCTAAGAAATAAATATACAGTAAAGAGAGTTTTTTTTAAGTCTAAGTGGTTTAGAGTGTGTTGAAAATATAGATACATAGGCTTAGAGAAAGAAAAGAAAAGGTAGAGAAAGCCCTTAAAAAAGAAATAGAGTTAAATAAGAAAATAAGCCATGTAAAGATGGAAAATACAAAGAATGTCTGGATACTGTATGTTATTGTCTTATCTTTAAGCTTCTTGACTGAAAATGACTAGTAAAAGCTGCTGAAAAACAGTTGATTATAAATGCTGTTGGATTAATTTAACGTATATATTTTGTAAATGAGTTTACTTTAAAATTGAAATGCAAAGATATGCTACTTTGGAGAAGAGGTTTTCGTTTTATTTCCACAGAAAATGAGAAGCTGTAGATTTATTCCTGGGTAAAGAACATAAAGTTTGATAGAGGAAGACCCCCTGAAAAATCTCCAATGGAAATGGATGGCCCAGATGATTCAGCATTTCAAAGCACCTCTGTTGAAGTTCCTGAGCTCTGTATACAGAACAATTTCAAGGAGACTGGCGAGATGACCCAGCCTTACAGAGTACTCCACTAAAGACTTGTACTTAATCCTACATTTTTCTTTGGATTCTTATGAAATTTGCCAATGCCCCCATTCAGCAGGAAGTAGCCTAGAGAACGATGCCCATATTCCCAAAACATGGATTATGGATGTTTGTGTTGACGCTCACATTCCCAAAACATGGATTATGGATTTTTGTGTTTATTTACAGTATTATTTATAAGTTGTTATAGATAAGGGGGGGAAAATATTAGATTTGGAGTACTTTTTGTTTTAAGAAGAGAAAAGGGGATTTGTGGGAGATTATGTCCCACCCACTGGTTTAATAAAAAGTACTAATTGGCCAAAGGCAGGTAGGAAGTGAGGGCAGGGCTACCAGACTAAGAAAACTCTGAGAACAGGAAGCACAGAGCAGAAGGCCAGAGAGAAGCCGGAAGAGGCAGAGGACAACTATGCTGCTCTAAAGAAAGGTACCGAGCCACATGGCTGAACAGGATAGAAGACATGGGTTAGATGAAGGGTAGAGAGCTAGCAAGTTATATGCCTGGGCCTGAGGCTGATCAGCATAAAACTACTGAAAGTGTCTGTGTATCTCCGCAGGTCTGTGGGTCTGTTTGTCTAGACCTTGAGGTTAGGTCCGAAAGTCCGGGCCAGAAACCTCATACTACAACCAGTGACTCATAATGTTATATCATTAAATTCATAAAGTGGTGGGCCTTTAATCACATGTCACTGGTGTCCTTTAAAGAAAAAAGGGGGAATGTGTGGAGACCCACAAGTGTGGGAAAGACTTCACTTCCTTCTTCTCAGCCTATTGAACTGTTCTCTGAACCAGGAGGTTCTCTCCCAGGCATGAACGATCTATTTTGTGGCTCCTTGTGGTCCTGACCACCATGCCATGATGCGTACTTTGTTCTTTCTGCACAATGACTAACCCCCTGCTTTTGGTTACTGTTACTATTGTTACTGTTACTATTTCCTTGTAGTGCAGCCAGTAGGTGGGGGGCTGACTCATTAAAGTCATAAAGTTGGTGGGCCTTTAACCAAATGTCACTGGTGTCCTTTAAAGAAGACAGAGTGAATCAAGCTTAGTGGCAAAGGATTGTAATTATATAATTTGGGGTTCTACGGCAAGAGGATATGAATTTGTGGTCAGGGTGTGCTAATGATCATCTTCATCTGCAAACACCGAAGAGAGATGTGGCAGGGTATGGGTAAGGATGAGAGGGGAGCAAAAAAGAAGAAAAATCTATGAAGGCAGAGAGTTTAAACCTCCTAATTTTAGTCTAGAGACACTAGTAAATTTCTGGCAACAACCAGAAACTAAGAGAAGACTAGACTATTCAGACGGAGAGCCATCCATTCATTATGCTGAGGATTAAGAGAACTACGGTTGAGAAAATACATTTACATTGTCTTATTCCACATAATTTAGTGATTACATGTCAGAACAGCTTTGTGACACTGTGCTGTGCGTAAGGCTGGCTCACAGAACATTGTAGACTTGAATATTTAGCAGTATATTGGAAGAAAAAGAGAAGTATCTTGGATTAACATGTAATAGACTTACAAGACTGGGATTTTTCTTACTGGCAGGAAAGCCATTATCTTGAGGGAGAAAAACTTTTGGTTCTGGACACAGTTAGTATGTGACTTCACAAAGCATGAGTTTTCAATTAACAGGTCACATGTGCACACACACACACACACACACACACACACACACACACACACGCACGCACGCACGCACGCACACACACACATAAATCACACTCAAGTACATGCCTGTAGAATGTTTAAATAATCCACAGTGGGCTATGATGACATTTATTCTGTATAAACTCAGGACTCATTAGATGGCTGACTATCATATAAGTTAACTCCCATCCTGCCTAGCTGCCCGCTATTAACATATGAAGCTCTTCAGCTGGCCCAACACTACCAGAGCTGTTCCTGGTCCTGAGAATAACTCAGCTCCCTGCATTTTACTATGAGCAGCTCTTTCACAATTCTGTTATGTTACTCAGCCAGACTGGAGGCTTAGCATGATGCAGCACATTTCACAGAAAAACAAACAAACAACAGGATCCTGTGGCAGAATCTGAAAAGAAACACAGACTGTAATATGAAAACTTAGATGCTTTGTTTTTCTTGAAAGCCCCAGAAAGATGAAATAAAATATGTTCTCTCATCTGCCTTGAGGGTGTAAAGATTAAATTTGTCCTGTCTTCCAACCATGAGAAGAGACAGATCTTTCCCTGCTAAAAATCTGAACTCCAATTTGAGAAATATTTTGGGGTATATGGTCAGCCTAGGCATTGCCTTGTGTGGCAAGAACACCTATCAAGGATGGAAGTGGGTACTGAGTACCCAAAGTGGAGTATGTAGGTTTTCTGCATGTGGAGATCATCCCTTTAGCAGAAAGACCATGATGTGGAAAAAGCAAGAAGGGCAAGGGGTACTTAAAAGAAGACTTCTGGAATAGAAGCTACTGGTCGACATTGCATTACTTAATAAAGCAATACATAAATCAAGTGTCCAATAAATATGCACCTGTGAAATGTGTGCCTTGGGAAAGTAAACTGCAAGGGGCCAATGGGTGGGTGTAGTTTATGGGGAGAGCATTTGCCCAGTATGTGTGACATTCTAGGTTTAATTCCAAGAACGGAGAGGTACAAACCAAAATCAAAACAACAAAAACAAGTATGAAATCTCATACTCTGCAGAGGATATGTAAAAGTTCCCCATGAACATGAATTTCTGATAACTCAAATAAACATGTTTGGGTTTTTGCAGATGTGGTAACATTCAATGAGCCCTTGGGGCAGTAACACATTTCCATCTTAAAGCTGAGAGTAAAACATAATCAGTTTATTTGTGCCCCTCCCACACACTTCTAATGCATAAAAAATCGAAGGAAAAACATCTAACAATCTGTCTGTATATTACATCAGGGTAGTGCCTGTCACAGAGAAGGATTATCTCCTGTCTCGTGTAAAGTGAACAAAAGCTAACTTTCCTGGCTCTCAGCTCTGGCACCAATTAGATGCATGTTATGGCTTGGTAATACTGGTGCAGTTTCAATTTCTGGGAGGAAGAGAGATGTAAATCCACCAGACAAGGCATTTGTGCTTGGGGAAATGCTTTATGCATTCTGCTTGAAGAAGAAAGCAAAGACACAATAGGCCTTCTGGTCACTAATAACAAAGACAGGAATTGAAAGGATATGTCATTTTTGACTGTGGTATTGAATTTTTAAAAATCGATGCCAAGAAAGAAAATACCGTAATATACAAACATTGTCAGTGACCTTCTTTAGAAGATGAGGTGACATGTTATCAGTCACTGAATGGATTTGGGTCTCCTGCATGACCAACAGGGCTCTTCCCTCCCAGCATTACCATGACCTGATAAAAATAAAACCAGAGCCCCTTGCCCTGATGGGTTACTCCACACAAGACAGAGCAGAGACAGCCAGCATTTTCTAATGTGATCTTCCCAATAGTCATGGGAAGTTCAGACCATCTCCTAGGAGATGAAGATGGGTACAGCATGTTGACAGTAGCTATGCAATTTGCCAAGAGTAAATGGAAATGTGAGTAGAAGCTGATCTGGCCACACAACCCATGCATTTCTGGAATATTGTGACAATTTTTCTTTGCACACTACTTAAAGTTGCACATACAGCTGCGAGGTGGAAAAACTCAGTGAACTGGAGATTCTAACCATGATTACAACAACCTCTGACCTTAATGACTGAAGTTCCCTTAACATGAAGCTTGAAGTACCCTAATTTTTATCCACGTGCCATTTGATTTCCTTTCTTGAGATCGTCATTTTATTAGGATGTTTTCAGTGAGACATACTTGGCCAAAGCTGTTCAAATGCAGCCTAGGGAGCCGACCAATCAGAATCCCATTAAAATCAGTATGGAGAAGAAGTGGCTGAGCTCAGTGTCTCGTGGAGGGGATGCTTTTCTGCTGTGTTGGATGTCTTCCATGAGAGTTGCTTCCAGAGAAGTTAGTCTGCCATCATTTCCCCTTTTTCACCTGGGAATTTCTCACCCTGAGAATTTATCTTGAAGCTTTTAAAAGATTTATGCCCCTAGTGGTCTCAGCCTCTTTTTCTTGGAGATTTTTCCTGCTGGCTGGTGCTTGCCATGTGATGAGATATCAAATATTCAAGTTAAAGTTCCACTAACTTCTGAGCTTCTCCCTAAGAATGCCCAGGAAAGGTCATTTTATAAGTGTGGGTATAACCGCTTGGGCACACATTGCTTTGAGCAGGTGCACACGCACATAGATATACACATAGAGACTGGAAGAAGACCTCTACCACTGTCTACATGATTTTGTTTCTGAGACAGTTTATTTCTGGTCTGGAACTAACAAAATAGGCTAGGCCAGATGTACAGAAAGCCCCAAAGGTCTTCTTGCCTCCTCAGCTTCCCAAGGGATAGGATTATAAACAAATGACACTATGTTCGGCTTTTTATTTTATTTTTTTGCATTGAGGGGGGTGTCTAATGATTAAACTCTAGTCCCTGTGCTTACAAGGTAAGCATTTAGCCTACTAAGCCATTTCCTCAACCTGGAAATTCTTCTGATTCTTTCCAATATATTTAGGTCTGTGTCACATCCACCCTTTCAACCATATGTGCTCCCAACACCACAGATAGAAACAGGTACAATCTGGGAAACAGAGATGACTCCAACCTGGCCAGAGCCATAAATGCACATAAATGAGTTACATCTATTCACCTCATAGACAGAACATTTTCATTATACATAAATGGTTCAAAACCTTTTAAAAGGTAGTATAACAGGAAAATAATTATAATTTCTGGGTTAAAATATTGTTTCTGACTTTCTATTCAAGATGAAGAAAGGAGAAACCTACCTGGATTTTAGAGTGAGGCTTCCCCAACATGGCTGTGGGTTACCTCTAAAAGGGTAGGTGTCCTGTGGCCAGTCCCTGGCCTCTTCCTGCAGGGTTGCCAGTCAGTGACAGTGACAATCACTGGACATGGCTCATCAGCTTTGGCAAGTATTCAGTGAAACCATATGTGAGAAGTGCTTCAGAAGGTATAAGTAACACTATGGTTTCTCAAGAAAAGGGGTCAACACTACCAGTAAACAAGTAGTAGCACCAGGGTAGATGTAATATTAGTGGTGATGATGGTGGCATCTGCAATGATTCTGCTAGAGAAAAGAGCAAGTTACAAAAGCTGGGCACATTTTAAGGACTAGTTAACCCCAAAGTACAAATATTATGCTTAGGGAGTAAACATATTTGTATATTTTAATGTACTTTATTTTTCGCTATGAATATCAAATAGCATATTACCCTGAAGTAAGAACTCACAAAACTAATTGTTTTTCATGTATTTATTTCTTAAAGATACTAATTCTAAGAAATTGCTTATTATTCCCCCCTTAATTCATTTAAGCATTTAAAATAGGAATGGACATCTCAGAGATTATAATAACAGGAGATTAATATAAAGCAACTTGTTTTCAAACTTAAACAGAATCTCTGTGTCTACCTTTGCTCTTAATACAGTTTCTAATGTACTGAGAAATATCAAAACATCTGCAATATGCAAATAAAGCAAGAAACATATGAGGTCATCTGGAGGTTTGTTTGTCTTATAACAATACTTCATTGGAAGATCTCCAGGGCCTTGAGAATAACTATTTTAAATAATTCCCCAAGAACAAACAAACAACAACAACAAATTCACCAACTTATCCTTATATTTCAAACTAAAGTTATACAGGATTGATTTCAGTTCAAAACCTGCTTAGACCTGGTCTCTGTCAGCCTCCTAACTTATAATGTGGACTGACAGAGGTTAAGAACTCATTTATCTTGTAAAATATTTTGGTAATGTGCCCAGATGGGTCAAGCACCAGAGAAGGGAATGGTTAGTTTTCATTTCCGTGGGCTAGGAGACTGCTCATAATACCTTCTAACAGGCTCATCTCTGGTCAGTCAATCTGAAGGAGCTGTGAAAGATCATTTCAAAATAAATACGAGAATTAATATTAAGGATGATGAGAGATGAGAAGAAGGGGTGAGAGGAAGAATTACACTTTCTCCAAGTGAACTGAAGATGCTGGACTGAACCTTTGTTCACACTTCTAGGCGGAGTGAACATAAATCCTTTTCTTTGTTCATTGATCAAATACATACTGTGTTAGACCACATGTTAAGACCGCTTTTGGGTGCTAAGAATTACAATGAGGAACTCATTTTGAGGAGACTCTTGTTTAAGTTAAAGGATCTGTTGGGTGAGATAAGAGAGACAACAATTAATGATAATTTGCATCACTCACAGCCTCTGCTGGCACATAAATAGAATCCCAACACTCAGGAGGCTGAGGCAGGAGGATTACCAGTTCAAAGACAGCTAGTACAATGAAGGTAGATCAGGTGTCAGGAAAAAATATCAAGCACCATTCCAATGAACAAAAAGTAATGAAACCTTCTGTGAAGGAAAATAACACAGAACCATTAGAGAGTATAAAAATGAAAGTAGATGGGTGGAAATAAATTTGAAAGCTAAATGATGGGGGAAGTAGAATTTAGCCAAGTAGAAATGCATTTGGAATAGAAGAAACAAGCATAGCAAGAAACTAGAGAGGTCAGAAAGGTAATTTTTCAGGAGGGTAACCCATGATCGTGAGAATGTGAGGTACATATGTGTAGTGGGACTATACTTGTTGTTACATTGTAAATAATTGTCTCTCCTACTGGTTTAATAAAAATACCGATTGGCTGAAGGCAGACAGAAAGTGTGGGCAGGACTACCAGACTAAAGAAAACTCTGAGAACAAGAAGAGCAGAACAGAGACTCCAGAAAGACCAGCGGAGAAGCCAGCAGATACAGGGGACAACTCTGCTGCTCTGAGAAAAAGTACCGAGCCACATGGGTTATGAGTTAGTTTAAGAGCAAAGAGTTAGCAAGTTATATACATGGGCCCCAGGTCAATCAGTGTACAATTAATGCAAGCTTCTGTGTGTTTATTTGGGGCTTTGGCCCAAAGTAGGTAGGTCTTGCTCATTCTGACTGGTTTTCCCAGATCTTGGGGCAAGTCTGGGCCAGAAACTTCTTACTACAGACATGCTTTGACAGAGATTGCCATAATAGCACAGAATATAAATTTTAAGTATGGTAAGTAGGCCAGTGAGATGACTTAGTGGGCAAAGGCACCTCCTTCTAATCCTGAAGAGATGAGTTTGATCCTTGGAACAAGACGGAAGAGAATTAACTCCCACAAGTTGGCTGTGGCTTCCACATACATATCTATACACATAATAAGAAAATGTTAAAATAAATTAATAATAACATGTAATAAGAGTGATTTTTAAATACAGAGATGTGAGTAGATAAGCAGAAAATTAAAACTCAACAGAAAGGTATCAACGTATCTACCTGCAGCTCTACTTAGAAATCTCTAGAATATACATATTCCTGTTGTTCACTTCTCTAAGATATTTATTATTTTAATTTTATATTTTATTAGCATTTTAAAGGCTTATTTTACTTCAGGAGTGTCGTATGTGTATATTTAAACATTGTATACATGCAGTGCTGTGGAGGCCAGAAGAGGGCATCAAATCCCTTGGAAGTGGAGCTATAGAAGGTTGTAAGCATTCATGTAGTTGCTGGGACCCACTCTTTTGAGTTTTCTGAAAAAAACATCCAATGCTCCTAACCACAGAAGCATCTGGTCAGCTCTTATTTTATTCTTATAAAAGGTTGTTGTAGTAGGAGGTTTCTGGCCCAGACTTTTGGGCCTAGCCTCAAGATTTAGGCCCACAGACCCACAGATGCTTACATTAATTTTAGACTGATCGGCCGAAGGCCCAGGCATATAACTTGCTAACTCTTTACCCTTAATCTGATGTGGGAATGCTTTTATGTACGCCTAAAAAAGATTAGAAAGGGTTCTAGATCACAGAAACTGAGCCAAGGCAGCTTCCAAATTGTATATACTAAGTGGGCCATTGTACAAAGAAAGCATGGTCCGGGTCACATTCAAAATGGCGCCGGCGGACTGGCGGCAGGCAGTGTAAGCTGCAATCAGGCGGGTTCCTGAATCTCACAGAAGACTCAGTAGCATGTGATCGATTTTAGATTTCTGCCTATTTTGAACAAAAAAGAAACAAAGACTGTTTCTTCGTAGCAGCATTTTCTTGGGTGTGCTCTGTTTACGGTCCCTTTAAGAGAACTTAGTGATTCAGCCTAATTTGCAAAAACTATGCTTCTTTTTAGAGAATGTATTTTAAAAGCTCTTAAGGTTAGAAGATGATTAAGGATTCACAATAAAACAGATTCAGATAAAAAGAAAAACCTGTAAACGGGTTACAATGTTTGTAAAAGGTACATAGGCTTCAGAGAGAAAAGAAAGAGGTTAGAAAAAGTTTTTAAAGCGAGAAATAGAGTAATAAAAATATAATAAACCACTTAAAGATGGAAAATAGACACAAAATCTGGATTTTGGTTGTTATTGTGTTTTCTTTTAATTTTTTAACTGTTAATGAGCTAACTGCAGAAAGACAATGGATTGCAAAGGCTACTAAGTTAAACAAGAATATATATTTTAAAGGTATTTTGATTTTGAAATTTGTGTCTAAGGATTTATTGCTTTGGAAGAGTTCTGTTTTTGTTTCCACAGATGAGAACCTGTGGATTGCTTCTAGGCAAATATGGTTTCATCAACCAAGACCCCCTGAAAAAACCTCTGATGAGAAGAGATGGCCAGATCAGCTTCACAGCTGCAGATTATGACCCAGTCTCAACAACCGTGAGATTTTCAACGCCCCTTAATCAGCAGGAAGTAGTAATGGAAAACAACGCCCAAATTCCCCAAATATTGTTTCTAAATGTTTGTTTTCATTATAAATGGTTAATGGTCATACTCAATCTCTTTCTAAGAAGAAAAGGGGGATATGGTATGTGAATGCTTTTTTAAAAATTAGATTATTGAATTTACTTAGATCAGGAAATCAGCTGTTAATCTCAAAATGCTTTACATTGGTATAGATTTTGATTTATTGATACAAATATAAGGTCAATTTTGTTATGCTGTATGTGTTTTTCTATTCTTCTTTAAGGTATGATGTTCATGTAACTGCTTTAAAATTGTAGTGTATAATTAAGAAATGAAGGTTAATAGTCACTTTTGATAATCAAACTTACAGTTAGGTTAGTTAGGATTTTTAGGTATACAAAGATATATTTCAATTAGGTAGGTAATCTTCAAATACTTCTAAGACCTACAGAATATGGCATTTAAAATGTTTTAAGAGCTTAGACTTTTCTGGACAGTGAGACAGGTCTGCTCCTGGCAGCACTAATTTGCTTCAACAGGAAAATGGGCATCGAAGAAACTCCATATGGAGTCTACTCTCTTTGTGGCAATGGTTAGCCACTGGATAAGGACCTGTTCTTATATTGACTGCTTGACAGTATGCTGTTTAAACTGGACATGCATGTTCCATAAGAAGATGACCTCTGAACTTTGGCAGAACAATCCTAGATGGTCATTCAGGTTCCTGCTTTGCAGGGAAAACTGTCAGACATTCTTCAGGACTCGAGTAGAAGCAACTGATGAACTGTGCCAGAATGGGCAGAGCAGATTTCCTGCTTCACTGAAATGAAAAGAAACTTTGGGCCTGTAGGCTAAAGATGGATGCCCCAACTTTATAAAGGAACTTTGGGTGACTGTCCAGGCAGATAGGTGTCATCTCTGTCCTTTCTAGATTTTAGAAGTCGCTTGCACTTCTGGCTTACTTAGATAAATATATCCTTCTGTGGTCTTTGATATAGTTGAAGATTAGATAGTTATAGGTATAGTTTTTCTTAGTCATTTGAAAGATATATTAGATATAAAACTTTAGATTCATAAAGATAAAGTAGATGATAGAATATTTTCTTTAATTTTGCTAAATACAAATAGACTAGATATTGCAACTATAATTCTTGCTTGATAGCTATTTTGTTATATGTAATTTTGCTATGTTAAAATTGAAACCTTCCTTTTTGATTAGAGAGAAAGGGGGAAGTGATGTGGGAATGCTTTTATGTATGCTGTGAATCTCAATCTTTAAATAAAGGAGCTGTTTTGGGCCATGGCGGGCACCATAGAAGAAGTAGGAGAAATCAAAGCATAGGTAGGAGAAGCAGGGTGGAGTCAGACGCAGACCGAGCTGAAGCCGCCGAAGGAGCAACATGTAAGGAGACACGGGTGAGCCACGAGCCACGTGGCCCACAGATTAATAGAAATGGGTTGATTTAAGATGTAAGAGCTAGCTAACAGTGTGCCTGAGTCATAGGCCAAACAGCATGAACTTAATAGAAGTGTCTGAGTCGTTTCTGGGGGCCTGGGCGGCGGTGCACGGATAAGCGGTCCTGGGCGGCAGGTCTGTGGGTCCCGGATCTCTGGCGCACGGGACCCGAGAACCCACTACAACATTAATCTAATCCATGATTCTTATCCTGTTCAGCCATGGGGCTCAGCTCCTTTTCTCAGAGCAGCATAGTTGTCCTCTGTTTCTTCTGGCTTCTCTCTGGCATTCTACCCTGTTCTGCCTGTTCCTAAAGTCTTCTTAGTCTGGTAGCCCTGCCCACACTTCCTGTTTGCCTTTGGCCAATCAGTGCTTTTTATTAAACTCATAGACAGGGACAATTATTTACAATGGAACAACATAATCTCTCACAGGTTGTTGCCTTTGAGCTGCTGTAAGGGAATTGTGCAGGGAGGTATTATAAATTTAGACTCTGGGTAAGGGATGATAATACACACTTACAATCTCACCACCCTGAAGGTAAAAGCAGTAGAATCCTGAGTTTGGGGCTAGCCCTTTCTATATCAGAAGAACCTACTTTTTAGAAAGAAACAGCAGACACCACTGCTGACCTGTTGACTCAGAATCTTTATGTTTGGAGGAGAAAAAGTAGTATGTTAAGTTTTACTAAGTAGTAGTTGTTAATTTGATACAGTCACAGCACTTGTGTGCTCAGAAATTACAAGAAAGCATGGACAGTGAAATGACAAATTCAGGGTGGGCTTATCCAAGGCAGAGAGAACTTAGGCCAACAAGAGTACACAAGATGAGACAGGACCTGAGAAGGGGGCAAGGATAACAGAGATCCAGAAGACCTTCTAGGCTTCTAGTTCAACCTCTCAAATGATCATGGGATTTATTTTCCTAGAGTTTCCTCAACCAAGCCTCATGAGGTTGGGTATCTCAAACAAAAAAAGTTTATCTTATGATTCAGGAGACTTGAAGGACAATCAAAAGGTATATGAAGGGCTAGTTTCTCCAGAGGATCTGTCTCTCGGCTATTCTTTCTCCTGTGAATCTATATCCTGATCACTCTTTCAGAGAAGCCACACACTAGTCAAATCAGTGCTTACCTTAGTCACATCACCTTAACACCTTGATGGAGATCCCATCATCAAATGCAGCTCTGTTCCTAGCCAATGAAGACTGGAAGTTCAAGACGATGGTTTGGAAGAGGAGGGGGCAAAATGCAACCCAACTACCATCTTACAATTACTTCATTTCACTTCATTTCATATCTCACATCTTTTGAGGTTTAGTTGCCAGAGCAGCAGCTGTCTGCTCTGATTGTAGGTCTCAATGTTACTTCAGGATCCTTCAGAAGCACATGGTTTAGAGGACCCAGCAGGTCATGGATGCCCTTCTGTGGGGTTCTAATCCTTAATGGACTTTCTAGATCAGCCATGAAGTTGCAGGCTTAACTAAATCCTGTCATCCTATGTTTAGTTATTGTCCTAAATTCAAATAACTAAGATCTTCCTGCTAGTTTCTGAAATTTTGATAACAAATTCTTCATCTTAGCATATTAGACTTTAAAATGCAATGATTGGCCCAAATGATGCATTTATTGAAGAGAAAATTAATACACAAGCAAATTGGATTCCCAGTTATACTCTTACAAAAGATAAGTATTTAGAAACTGTATTGCTAGTTAACAAGTAAATTATCTGAATGGAAAAAAATTTAACCGTTCAAAATGAGAAGACAGAGTAGAAATATGCCATTTAATCCCAAAGCTCTTTTTTTACAACATGAGAACAAAACATGATTTTGTCATGTTGAATGGATCCTTGGAACATAAACAATTTTTTTCTAATTACAAAAAAAAAAATAAAATTCTAATGAGTCAGTGACACAATTTTGAAACTCAGCCAGACCTACATGAAACAAATTAGTCTCCATTTTTAAGCTAAAACATAGTGACAGGCACTTCCCTCCCACTCAACTGCATTTTGTTTTGATAGTCATGTTTTAACTTTACAAATGATTTGTGGAAAAAGCTGTTTCAGATCTAAATGCAGAGTGTGGGAGGCCACAATAGCCTCTCACTGCCATATCCAAGAATTCCCTAGGGCTCTGACACACGAGGATGAGAGGGCAAGCTATGAAACACCAGTCTAGACACCAAGTTTTTCTGGACAAAGCCCTTTGCTATTACACTCTTTATGTGTCGCATCTGAATGATAGCTGAGAGAAGACGTATCATGGGTAATTTAAAACAACAAACTTCAAAAGTTTACCAGAAAGTCATGAGTCACTAAATTCTTTCAGTAGGCTTCAGCAGAAGCAGCAAGAGCTTCTGGACATTATCAGTAAGTCAAAGTCTCAGGGCTATGTGAGAGACATTGACCTGCTTTTTATTTGTTTTGTTTTTTAAAGTTTTCTCTCTCTCTTTTTGTGGAAATGTTCTAATTAGAGGATTTGTAGATACAGTGGTTAGTCTGTTGCCCACAATTCCTTACCAGTGAGGCCTCATGCTGGGATGCCTTCCTCCCCACCATCTGAACACAGGATAGTCACAGACCACATTCTCATGTTGCAACATTTACATCTCTGGTAAGCCAAGGACTGTGGTATAAAAGGAACATTTTATATCTGGAGTCACTACAGTTTGCTAGAAACGTCAGTTACTTTAGAATACTTTGCCTATAAAATAAGAAGACTTTTACTTCGAGTTTTATAATCAAAATCAGAGCCAAACTTTAGGGTTCTTCAAGATACATCTGGCCTTCAAAAAATAAAAGAATGGGCAGGGAGAGATAGAAAGAGAAGGAAAGGGAAGACAAAAGTGACAGGTAGGACACATGGGTCCAGAAGAGAAACCAAGAAGGAAAGGCCCCAGGTCCTGCCCATGATGGCCAAATCCACAATGACAAGCAGCAGAAGTAAGAGAAGGTTTTTGTCTGCTCACAGTTGGAAGGGATAAAAGTCATCATGGGGGAAGGTCTGAATGCGGGAGAAGCACATGCCTTTGACTCTGAATGAAGCTTGAGTCTGCTTGCCTCCATCTGAGTGGAACAGCAGTGAGGGGAAGGCCAACACTGATGTGTACTTGGCTTTCTCCTTTACTCCTTTTATGGAGCCTGTGACTCCAGCTTGCAAAGCGCTGGTGCCTATGTTTGGAGCATCTTTTCCCCTCAGTCAGTTCTCTCTGGTCAAGCCTTTGTCAACAAACCCAATGGGTGCCTTATTCACAGCCTGTGTCTTATAATCCAGTCAAGCTGAAAACTAATATGAACCATCTTGACTTTATTTGTGAGAGTTATCTTTCTCACAGACTTTTAAGATATCTAAAATGATAGTCATGGGCAATAGACTCTTTAAGAAAGAAAGAAAGAAAAAAGGATGCTCCATGCTTCATAGGTTCTCTTTACTGTCTTTTTCTGACCCTGGACTTTCCTATAGATCAATGAGAACAAACCATCCAAAAAGCCTGCACTTCTAAAATATTCTGTCCATATTCATAGGGTAGCTTGCTAGCATTAACTAAAGCCAGATTCTAAACATGTGCTATAGGCTTCTTATCTAGTGTCATCTTTTCAAGGATCCTATGTGGTACCTCTGTGTTGTCCTTGACCCAAAAGATAACCTAGTGTGAGGGATATGGGAAATGGTTGTAGTGGGGACATTGAGCCCAGGAAATGTTGACTGAGATGTTCTCATATGAACATGCAAGTGTCAAAAAAATTTAGAAATATGTGTAGGAATTTGTGTGTAGGAATTATCTCACCATCTTTAGAGCTAATAAGGAATTTTTGAAGTGTGATCTCACAACTATAAATGAGACAAGATCACTGCTTGAACACATCCTTAAAATAACAGTATCACATGTACACTAACAACAACTTCCAGCACTTTGTCCACTTTATAGCCATCTTCTGCAAGCATTTTCTCTTTAAGGGATCCTGTTTGGTCATAAAGAGTCATAAACACTGCTAACAGCATATTAGCTAAGCTTTCTATAAAATTGCAGGGCTTACCAGGCCATTTAAAGTAGAAAGATATTTTATATACTCTGGTTTATAACACACAGGCATTTTCCTGGGTGGAACTCTGAAGGGTGCAGTTTTTAAAGTTGCAATTTGAACCTGACCAGGGAAATGTACACAAAGAAGGAGGCTAGATAACTACACAGATAGACCACATGACAGGGCAGTGCCATCAGTAAAGACACTTCACATGTTTGTCCAACTGCAATGTAAGCTAATAATAAGACCCAGTAAGAGAGAAATATTAACACTAGTCACAAATTTTCTTGGGAAATACCCTTGTGAAATGTTAAATAAGCTTTGATCTGAACTAAAAATTAAGTAAGCTCGTCTCATAAAAGTAAAAGGTAGTTTTGCCATCACTTTTGAAAACATACTCTGTAGGGAACATTGCCAGGTGTGTTACAGCAGAGAACATAGCCAGTTGATCACGTTGAGAATTCTGCATTGGCTAACTCCTGTTATTTTTTTTTTCCTCATGGTTGAAACTGCAGTTATCATCACTTTGTAGAATTACTACACCCAAGGCAACACCTGTTATTGTAATACAGAGGTAATTGTGTCCTACCTGACACAAATAATTACATATTTCTTTCCAATAGTCTATCCTAAATATTTGTTGTTTGACATTACCCATACTGTGACAGTACAGTACAGAAGTTCACATGTGAGAGAAAAATGCTGAGGAATGATTGGCCTGTAAAAGACCTGCCCCCAACAGTCTTAAAGAGTCAGGAACACTGTAACAGGTTTCTGTTTTTACTTCTTTGTTTTGAGATTAGGTTTTATTCCATAGCTCAGGTTGGCTTTGAAAAACTATCCTTTTGCTTCAGACTCCCAAGAATTAGAATTATCAGTTTGTGCCATTGCACCCAGCTAGGGTGATGGCTTTCAAAATCTCTTCCCTGCGGTGTCACCAGATCCCATGTGAAGATGTGGAGACACAGAGAAATCCTGATATCTCCAATGGGAAAATTATATTCTGAGATGGAAAAAAATGACTTACTTCATTTAAACAGTGTATTTATAGATTGAAGACAAGTTTGAGTAACATCCAGTATTCTTATGAAATGCAGACATTTACCTTCAAGACAAGAAGAATATATTCTCAGGCAAGAACCTGAGGCTCTCTTAAGAAAGAGGGCTATGAAGCCCATTGCATACCACCTCTCATCAGGGCTGTGGACTGAATGCACCCTGTGTTTAAGACTATATCCCATGATAAAAGATACACTTTCAAGGTCGTCATTCTAAGCCTTCTCACCGACCCCAAACCACCTTCTAATATAAGCCTTCATGTACCACAGTGATTTATACAAGTCTTCCAAGCTTAAGCCCCAGATATGACTATTTTCAACTCTCAAGAGTTTGACAGATTAGTTTCCTGGATTTTTCACCAAATTAATAACAAAATTGTGATGAACAAGGGCCCTGGTGTGTTGTATACTTAAATTTGATATTAGTTTGCCATGTTTGCTTATGAGTACCCACAGTATCAAGCAGAGTCAGTATGAAATAATGATCAACATGACTGTCTTTAGTACGACCACTTTCACAATGCTCTCACACAGTCACTAAGAAAGTAAAGCAAGCCACAGCTACTTCAACACATGGTTTAGATAACTTGTTATCCCACAAATGTTTAACTCAACATTTCACAGCATTACTGTAACTTTGACAAGATGCACTTAACTGCTTTCCAGGGTCTGGCAAGAATTCCCAGTGTGTAGGGGCACTTGTCGCTATGTCTGATAACCTGGGAACAGCATCTGAGACTAGCATGGTAGAAGGAGAGAATGGACTTACACAGCATCCCTCTGACTTCCACAGGCACATCTTGGTATACCAACACAAGTAACAAATGAATGTAATTTTAATAAAATATTCCAAATCTGAAAATATAAAATCTAAATTAGTAAAAAAAAAAATCAGAAAGTTTTTGAAGTCAAAACTGGAAAATTCCTCACATGATAAGTCACAATAAAAATATAAGCATATTAGGAATATTATATTAAATTAACACAAGGCTTTATGTGAAAAGTGTATATGAAATATAAATAAATTTTATGTTTAGACTTTGGCTCTATCCTGAAGAGATATCATTTGGCATGAACATATTTTAAAGTCCTAAAACTGAAAAATAAAATTTAAAACATTTATGATTCCACAAACACTTCAGGTAAGATGAACCCTACATGTGTGTGTATATATGTGTGTGTGTGTGTGTGTGTGTTTATGTATGTATGTATGTATGTATGTATGTATGCATGTATGTATGTGTATATAGAGTGGAGGAACTGATTTTGCCATTTAGCATTTAGTTTTGATTTTCAAATTAAAATCGATTAACATTAAACCAACTTAGGAGAGAGAATGCATTGCTGACTCCGAGCCATTTTGAAACTCTGATCGCTGGTTGGTGAAACAGAACATCACACAAATAATCAGGTAAAATATCAGCCCTGCTCCCTTGTAGACCATCAAGGAAGGCATGGATGGTTGTCTCCTCCAGAGAGGAGGGAAAAGCTTTCTCTTCTGTTTGCTCTTGTTCCCAGGACAGACAAAGATGACACAGCCCAATTGGACAAGTGTGTGTCATAAATGCGGCATGGACCACTGATGTAGCTTGTTCTTTAAGCTAGAAGTTTTGGTGCAGAGGACAAATGCTGACCTGTAGGCTCAGAGAGCTGAGTCCAAATCCAGATCTCCTCAACCAATTGCTATCTGTGCCGCCATCTTCCTGGATTAGAACAGGGCCATGAGAATATCACACAAGTGACTTCACTGACATACAAGTTGTTGTTTTGGGTTTTTTTAACTAATTTATTCTCTCATATATTACATCTAACCAATTTCCCCTCCCTCTTCTCCTCCCAGCCTCTCTTCTCTCCTATCTCCCATCCATTCCTCCTCCAATTCCCTTCAGAAAAGAACAGAGATATCAACTAAACATGGCATATCAAGTTGCAAGGCTTGGTGAGATATATGTTTTAATAAGTAGTTAGGCTAGAACTTGACCAGAACTTTTCAGAATAACCTTCACTTGACTTTAAGTTTACAGTTTTATCTACTAAAGCTTTGTCGCTTGTTATTTGTAGTTAGAATCCAGTCTATTCATCTTTCAAAGGTCAAGGTATGAGAAGCACTGGAAGCAGAGCCCACACTGACACTCAGAGTATGACAGAGCATGCCTGCCTCTCACAGGTGTCAAGCTAAGTGCTTCACAAGGATGGCCCTGTTTAATCTTCACAAGGTCTCAAGGAGGAAGAACACTGTAGGTCTGTTTCTAAAGGAGAAACAAGCTGCAGGAAGTTCATGTGTTCCCATGCTCACACAGTTAGAATCAGATCTCCCTGAGTTCAGTTTTAAACCAAAAAGGCATTAGATATGATAGTATTCCAGCATGTGGTGGCCTTTTCTGTTTTCTTTCCCCTGGAATGATCTCTATAATTCTCAAGAGACACACAATGGAAACCTTGGGACAGAACTTTTCAAACACAGTATCAGCAATATCGGTCCTCTTATGCCATATTTTCAACCCAATTTTGTTACTTTTCAAGCATGGTGGTATAATCTTTTCCTCCTTTAGAACACAGGTAAGTCTTTGTGGCTGTTTACATAAGTAGAGTTTGATATATGTCATAATGTTTGTCCCATAACCATATCATTAATATTGTATGCATTTCTGACTTATTATTCAAAGAAACTCACCCTGTGGAAAACTCAACTGCTATGCCATGGGGAAATTCAAACTGTCTCCTATGTAGAAACCATGTAGAGAATCCATGGCCAAAATATTGGACTAATAGGCAACACTGACATATAGAGATGTGAATGAAGATCCAACTAGCCCTCAGTTTATATTCAGATTTACAATGGATTCATTTTGATGCAGTATGAGATGACAGAAACAGTTTACATATACATTTCTGGAGGCAGGAAGCACATCACAAAGCATCAGGGTGGGAAACAGCCAGAAAGAACAAGAATGGGATAGTCTGAATAGCTCAATGCGGTCTGGTTCCTAGATGCTATATAGGAGCTTGATAGCTGGCTAAGGAGTGATTTAGGCGAATTGCCAGTAGCCTCAGGAATATGAGTTGGAAAAAGAAAACAGGTGAGGTATAAGGGAGGTTTACTATTCATATGAATGAATGCTGACATTTGGTGAATTGGCTACCCCTGAGAGATGCAGTTTCTAGAGCATCAGCAAGGACACAAAGATAGAGGACATAGCACACATGATTATCAAATGCACAGATTCCTACTCAGCCATGTAGTATATTCCAGATTGTCATCTTTCCAGCTGAGACCCCAAATATTGTGCAGCAGAAGTAATCAGCCTTGTTCTGTTCTTCCTGACCCCCAAGACCCAAAGCACAGTTACCAGGAACTTAATCTTACCAACTATGGGAGTTTTAAGTAACTGATGCAGAACTTTGGCTTGTGAGCAAGAGTAATTCCAATCAGCTCTCGTCCATTTGACGTCACAGGAGGAGGATTCCTGAATATATGTGTTTCTTTTGGCATGGCATGCATGTGGGCCAATTAGTGCTTGTGATAGAAAAAACACATTTATGTTATTTGTCCCCAACCTGCAGGAAGCGCTCTCAGAGATTAGTGATGTTAATTTTTCAATGTTCACACAAAGCTTCTGCTCTTTAAGATGAGAGAGTACTGACCAGGTAGGTACAGCTACAATTCATAAAGCTATACCATCCAAGACAGACCTAGCACAAAACTTGTATCTTAACCTTCCTCAGTGAAAATAATTGTGATGGTCATTTGTAGCACTTGTGCCAGACCAGAAAGATAGGTTCTCCAAAGCAAGCATAAGAGACAAAGAAAGAAGACACACCGTTTTAAGGATCTATTTCTATCTGATCCTGTTTTCTTTTCATGATGAGAAATTTCTGGTCTTAATTGAAAAGTTGTATCCTGACTAGAGAGAGAAAATTATGTACTTTGTGGGAGAATGACAAGCATTAAAATTCAAAGGCATATACTGGTTTAAAGAGAAACGCAAAGAACTTTGAAGATTCGGCCACAAGGGAGGAGAAAAACTGACATTCAAATTTCTAGGCTGATGAAGAGAAATGAGGAAAGGCAGAGAAATAATTAGGAATGAAAGGGGAATTCTTATCCTTGAACATTATCAAAAAAAATAATAACCACTATCTCTGGAGAGTTTGGAATACGATCCCCTTTGGAGGGAACAATCTTAAGTAGCTGCAAAATGTCCTTGTGGACTTTAGAAAATAAAAGCCACAGGTTACCAAGGTTTTGGTTAGAAAGTGGTGCAGCTATACAATAAGTCACATTTTTTGATCTTTGTCGAAGAGTGTTTAACCCAATATTTTTGATCATGTAATGCAGTACCAAAAAATCAGAGTTAAAGATACCTTCAAAGTAAGAGATAGTGGTGGCAGTGGTAGCTCAGGGGCATGGCACTTGCTTAGTAGGACTGTCTGCCTCAAAACAGTGAGGAAGCATTTTCAACACAACTGTGAACAGTGAAAAAAATATTTATTTGTCTTAGCTGTTAATATACTTAATGCCCTGGCAATACGTGCCTGTTTTTAATTTCCCTTATTCACCAAGCTCACTCAAGCCTTGGGATCATGTATTCTGGAAACACTTCCCTTCTCTATGGTCCAGTTGTTCCCCCATTTTGGAAACTCAGCTTGAGCTGACCCTTTTTGGACTCCAAAGATAAGGCCATTCTTTCCCTGCCCTGTGTTACCATAGGGACTTTTGTACTTTCTTCTCATCCACCTCCAGTCACGAGGGGAATAAAGTAATCGTTTGTGGGATCCTTTGTGTGTTCTTCTTCAACAGACTCTGATCTCTGAGTGTCAGAGTGCCCTTCTCTCATGCAGAATGAGAGACAATGGCTAACATCTCACAAGCTACAGCAGAGGTGACAACAAAGTGGCTGAATAACTAACATAAATGTCTTCGCTCTTATAGAATGGCTTCTGCTTGGTTTACATAAAAGTCAGGTCAAATTCTGCCTTCTTTGGAAAAATCTTCTTACCTTTTGTTAAATTCATGAGAACATGTATATGCATGTTCATGTATGTGCAAATGCATGTGAGCATGCAGGACATGGGTGTGGAGGCCAAAGAACAATCCTTGGACTGAGGAAGGCCACATACCTCCTTTAGACTCAGAAAGGTCCCATATCTTATCAATTTGAAGCTTGCCAATTAGAGTAACCTGGTTCACAAGTCCCAGAGAGTATGCTGCTAGTTTTCCTGCTATGGAATTACTAGTGCATAGAACCATGACCAGCATATTTTAGATTCTGGAGATTAAACTCAAGTCCTCACACCTGCAAAGTAAGCACTTTACCAACTGAGCCATCTCTCCTGACCAGGAAAGCTATCCTTAACAATGTTCCACATCAGGCTTCAAGTCTGCAAGCCTGGGACACCAGAATGAAGGGACAAACCATGGATGCCGGTTCACTAAGCAGCCTCCCTAAGAGTTTTCTTTTTTCGTAAAAGATCAGAGCTAAGCAGCTGGAGCATTGTCTGCTCCAAGCCTACATTGCTGTGTTTCTTTTGTTTTTTTTTAACATAATCATGGAAAATGCATAAAATCAAAATATTTACTTGCCATAGCTGATAACGTTGTAAATCCATACATCAAGAATAAAGACAAAGACTAGCAATGAAGCATATCTTTTAAAAATATCTGGGGTGTTTTGGCATTCTATAACTGGAAGTGGAAAAAAAAGGTTTTGAAGGAAGGCAAATGATAGTCATAAATGAACAGGGAGGTCAGAAGACTCTGTACCTTTGAAAGTCACCTGGGAAAATAATCTTCATTGAAAACCATTCCGACCTAACCATTGCTTTCTTTGACTTGCAGTATGTCTGTAATCTTTGTCAAATCTCTTTATCATGCTTTCCACTTTCTCCCGAGCTTGGGTGACACCTGTGAAACAGTAATTTGCTTTGGTAGACACCAGATGTTGGCTGGCTATGAACACCATTCAGTGAGAGCTGTGTGCCTAAATTCACACTCAGGGCCATGTACCTCATGTCAGTTAAGAAAAACAGGTAAGTCATAACAATATTAATTTGCCAACCATAGAAAGGTATTCCATATTCCCCTGGGGAAAACATGCTGTAGAAATCAGGGAAAACCTCTTAAAGGGAACTCAGAAATGGTGCTCCATTTGTGTGTGTGTGTGTGTGTGTGTGTGTGTGTGTGTGTGTGTACCCAAGAAATGACATATATATTTCTAATATATTACTATTTCTGTCTAGGCTGTAGTTTACATATTCAAAGCACTTGAACGATACCACAATAAAAATGCCCTTATAAGAGACATAAAATGGTCCTGGAACCATCATTAACACCATTGTGGTGATATATTATATATTTAATAAAGTTTTCCTGAAAATATCTTGAAACTCTTAAAAGTTTAAGCCATTGTGCCCTTCCTTGTACTACTAAAAGTAAACCCAAAGTATGGATTTTATAATATTGCAGGTAATTATGAAATAGGCTTGACTAAGCAATAGCTCATAAAAGAGAAATAAGATAGTTTAGTGTAATATGTGACCAGATTATAAAGGATGACCACCAGATCCAGGGTTGAAACATGCCTCTATTGTTGACTTCCTTATATTATTCACCATTTAATTAGTGACACAAACCACAAAAGGTTGCTGTGGTTTACATGATGTGGTAAATAGGTGAATGGAGTGCTGGGCATAGTCAGCATTCAATAAACACACGGAGTTAGTTAATTATGTCTATTTAATCCAGAGATTGCGTATATTATTTACTTTTCTATTGCTGTGAGAAAACATATAATTAAGTAAATTTATAGAAGAGTTTATTTGGGCTTACGGTTTTAGAGGGTGAGTCTGAAATGGTAGGATGGAGGCATGACAGCAGGAAGCCAAGAAACTCACATCTTGAAAAACAAGCAAGAAACAGAGAGCACACTGGGAATGATGAGAAGCTTTGAAATTTAAAACCTCCTCCAAATGACATCATTCCTTAGAGACATTTCTTAAACCTACCAAAATGTGGGGACCAAGTGATCAAATATCTGAACACACAAGGGACATTCTCCTTCAAATCACCACACTAAAAATAAAAAAAATGACCTTAGGACTAAGGATAGGAAATTCCAATATTATATATGATTTAAAAATGACAGAAGCCAATAGGTACATTAAATGAAAATGAATATAATTATTGCTATATTGTCTGTTTTGAGACAGGATCTTGCTTGTAGTTGTGGGTGGCCTGGCATTATAACATTTTCATTCTAGATCAAGGCTTCTTAAAATTCAGGAATTTTTTAATGTAAATAACCAAGATGTCTCAGGAAGTTCTGAAGCTATCAAGGTTCATAGGTACACCTTCCCCAATATTATATAAGGAGTGATGAATTCTGGAGAGAGAGTATTCTCTAACTTATAGAACCACACACAATTCTGCATGGATGTAGTTTTTTTGTAGTCATGAACCAGGCTAGAGTGGAGTTTCTGTAGATGTATCTGCCTTTGAATAATCTATGCTCCCGTATGTAATACTTCACTCATACTCCTATAAGAGTAACTCTGATAAAATCACTGGTTCATCAAATTGTACTTATTAGAATCCTTTTTTTTTTTGGCCTCTCATTGGTGCTCTGTTGGAGATGGTGAGTGGATGTTTTCTCATATCTCTCCAGAAAAAGTCTCATAATATCTGGACCTTGCTTTGTAACCCAGAATGGTCTTGGAGCAATGAGAATCCTACTGCCTCGGTATTCCTGCTGCCTGAGTGCTGGATAATGTTTTATTTTTAACTCTTCCATGTGTAACATATACACTGGTCCTGACAAACAGCAACATCATATGAGGTCATACATGTGCTTCACTTATCTAGCATAATGAAGAAGAAATAAGCAATAATAAATATCTTCATATCTGTGCGAAAGCCTTGATATTTTTATATGCACCATCTCTGTAAATTCTATAGCTGTCCTGCTTAAAAAAAAATTATTTACATTAAGTACCCTACTACATTTTCAAGGAAAAAACAAAAGTTGTTTTTTTTTTTTTTTTTTTTTTTTTTTTTTTTTTTTTGGTCTTTGTTTATTTTCAGTATAAAATAGCTTAGGGGAAAATTCCACTATTGCAGAACTGCTCAGAGCCCATACTTAAAAACACAGCAAATTTTCTCAATTGTGCATCTTGCAGCATGCTTTTCTCACTAAACCATCAAATGCTGCTTCTGACAGCTGTTGTCTCTCATTTTCAATCTGACATAATGTGTTTCAAGTCTTCAAGGCTGTTGCCCAGAAGTGGTAGTGGGGCCTGAATAATTAGTTTGGAAAACGTAGAATTTGAACAACAGGAAGGAATAAATGTACCCCCTGCTTTTTCTTTTTATCTCAAGCTATCAGTTTGGCATGTGTGTACTCGTGATGGAATTCTTTCTGAAGTCAAATCACTGTCTCCACGGAGGGAAATATGCAAGGGCGTTTGAGCTCTATATTACATGTACATGCACCCCATTGTCATGACTGCTGAAGGTGGTACATTGCTTGCTTCTTCAAACAGAAAACATTCTAGTTATACTGACATCTATTTATTCAGAGCCTCATTATCTAATTCAGAATGAAAAACACATTCCACCAGCTCCAAATCCTGTGCTATTATCCCCATAATAAGAGTTAATAATTTCCACATTAAAATTACACTTGGCAGTACTCAAGTGCATAGACTTTGATTGGAGGGCAGATTCTAGAAGTCATAGGATAAATGACAAGTTTAACCATGTATGATGAGAAAGACCACAGTGTCATTAAATAAGATTGACAAAAGAAGGCCCAGAGGGCAAATATAGTTTATTGCTTATTTTATGCAATATATTAGTTTTCTTTTTGTTATTTGTGTTATAGCAAGACAGGATCTTGTTATGTTGCCCAGGCTGAACTTGAACACCTGGACTAAAGCAATTCTTTTGTCTTGTGCTCCCTAGGAGCCAGAACTTCAGGAATCTATCATTGTGTCTAGTTTTTATTTTAAAATACATAAGATTCAAATTTCAGTGTATGTCAGTAATGCATATTGTTTATGGTTGTTCTGATGCTATAATGACAGAGACATACAGCATAAAATGTTTTATAAATCTTTCTATGTATATGTGTGCGCTCCTCCATGCAAAGATCAGAAAACATCTCAACTCTTGTTCCCTAGGCTGTCTATCCTTTTTCCCTCCCCTCTTCCTCCCTCCCCTTCCCTCCTTCATTTCCTCCCTATCCCCTTACTCCCTCCCTCATTCATTTACTGGAACATGTCTCTTACTGGTCTGGAATTTGTCAGCTAGGCTGGCTAGCTACTGAGCCCTAGGTTCTGTTTCCCTGCCTCCCTGACACTGGGGTTTTTAGTGTGCATGGTCACACACAGCTTTTTACGTACACGGACTGTGGGTGTTCAAGTCAGTCCTTGTGCTGAGAGAGCAAGCACTGTACTGATGGAGCTCCCTCTCTAGTCATTTCTAATTAATTATATAAAAACTTGGCCAAACTGAGTTAAGGGAGGAACCAGTAACTTAGATGGATTAAAAAAAAAATCTGGCAAGGATCTGGATCAAGGGTTCTTAACCTATGAGTCATGACCCCTTTGTGGGGGGGTCAAACAACCTTTTCACAGGGATCACATATCAGTTCTTCTGCATATCATACATTTACATTACAATTCATAACAGTAGCAAAATTACAGTTATGAAGTAACAACAAAAATAATTTTATGGTTAGGGTCAGCACAACATGATGAACTATATTAAAGGGTCACAGCATTAGGAAAGTTGAGAACCCCTGCTCTAGATGGAGTTTATTTAGGGTGAACAAATCAAAAGTAAAGAAAGTTTCAAGGCACACAGAAGGCAAAGAACTGACACCTTGGCAGAGGGTTGCTGGGTACCCATTTGGTAATTTGACATCATCAGTGTCAGGAAGGAGGTCAGTCTGCTGCCTCCACCTTTCAGTGCTTCCCTCCCACAGTCAAGTAGAAAGATACAGGCATGCCTTGAAGTCATACAACGTGGCTGCAGCAACATCTCAGGAACACTTCCAGTGTGCAGAACAAATGTGTTTTTTTTTTCCTGTCACTCCCACATTAATTAATCTGGATTTTATTATTAATGTTGACATTGTAAAAAAGAGGAAACTGAAGTGTACAGAACTTGTGTGGTTAACAGTCAGGGCTCAATTACCTCTTCCAAACTTGTTGATTTCCCAGATGTCATTCATTTCCTGATTATACTGATTATCAATAGGTGCTATCAGACTAGTTGGCATAAAATACAGTGGCAACTGAAACACACAATCATATTGGCCAGTTCTAGTTTTCTGTCTAGTGTTGTTGTAAACACCAGGACAAAAAACAGCTTGAGTAGGAAAGAGTTTATTTGGCTTATGCTTGTTGATCACAATTCATTGAAGGAAGTCAGGGCAGGAGCTCAAGTTAGAAACTGAAGCAGACTATGGGGAAATGCTGCTTACTGACTTGCCCTCCATGATTTCCTTAGCTAGCTTTCAAATACAGACAGCCCAGGTCTCCTTACCCAGAAGTAGCACTGCCAACAATCGCTTGGGCCCTCACATATTTATCATCAATCAACAAAAGGTCCCACATACATACCTATATCCTGATAGAAACAATTCTTTTGATGAAAGCTCCTCTTAATAGATATGTATACTTTGTGCCAAGTCAGCAAACACTAAACAAGTGTAGTCAACTAAGACAACAGATTATCTGTGACTGGTACTCTTAGTTCCTCACCTGAGTCTAGCCTCTCCTGATCTTTGGTAATACAGTCTATCAGCTGAGACCCAAGAAAGAGATTCTCTTTTCCAGTCCCCACCCCCACCCCCAAAAAAAAACCCAAGGCTAGTACTGCTCAGAAACATGTGCATAAAGGAAGGTCCACTGGAGCCAACTGGACTAAAACTTGTTGGTGTCTTTGGTCTTTTCCCTTTACTGAAAAGAAAATAAATGGTTGGCACATTTACTAAGTAGTAAAAGTCTCTTCTACACTGTAAAAATACTTATGATGGGTAGAGTCCTCTTTGCATATATAAACTTGACTTAGAAGGATTACATTAAAACAAGATATCATGAAATATTTTTTTTTTTTGTTACTGGCTTATTTCACTTAATGTGGTGTCAACAAGTTTTCACTGTGGTTCAAGGTGACAAGATCCCCCCCCCCCTTTTTAAAGTAGACTAGTATAGCATTGCTTCTGCCTATGTTTCCAAGCATGTAAGTTACTAAGGCAATGCATTTGCCTATTAGATAAATTTAGCCACTCTATAATGCATACAATCAAAACACCACAAATACCACATTGTATACCAGAATGACATGTTAATTATATTAGAAAATAAATACAAAATTAAACAGTGTATGTCAATGGACAAGAACTGCTTTAAATGCTGGTAGAAAGAAGTCAGAGCTAAAGAGCCTGAATGAGACTAACCTAGGCCCTTTGTGTAGCCTGGTCTGCCTGTTAGGCTCCAGCAGCAGGATCAGGACCTGTGCCTGGCACTTGAGCTGGCTTTTGGGAACTTATTTCCCAAGCTGATTGCCTTGCCAACCTTGATGCAGGGCAGATTCTTGGTCCTGCCTCACTTTGGGGTACCATACTTTTTTGACACCCATGGGAGGCCTTTCTCTTTCTGAATGGAGAGAGAGAAGAGGATGAAGTGTAGATGGGAGACAGAGAAAAGGACAGTAGGAGAGGCGGGAGGTGAAGCTATGGTCAAGAGGTAAAATATATAAAATAGATAATTGAAAAAAGGAAGAAGTTGGAATTCACCAGTAATTTTTTTCAGATCATTAAACACACTGAAAAGCCACAGAAAGCAATGATAAATATGATTCTTGGCTTAAAGATTGTCTTCCACTCTTTGATAGTCATAGAACTCAATGAGAGATGCTTACTCTCCTTGGCTTTTAATGAGATAATGATTGGCCTCTACCCATGATGGGTAAGGACAGGTGTGAGAGCCCATACAATCTCTATAATCATTGTGCCTATAGAGCCAGGCACCTGGTCAGTGAATAAAAGTTGTCACTAGTATTTTTATGAGCATACTAAGAATGGAATTCACATTTGAATGTTGAAAAGGAAAGAGCAGAGCACAGATGTGGGAGAATGCAGATGTGAACCAGAGAAAGGTGTCTGGAAGGATGAGTAGGTGTCTCCTAAAAATTAAAGGAAGAATGGAGCCTTTGTAGCAGAGGCTGGGAGGGAGATATTGCGGAGACTGCAGAGGGCATACAGATCTCCAGCTGTGAGGATAGGAAGACAGTTCAAATCAAACATTAGAGTGATGTGGGATATCTTTCTGTAGGCCATGAATATGCTTTATTACTATTGGTTAATAAAGTTGCTGTTTTGGCTTACGGCAAGGCATCTTAGAGACAGGTAAGAAATCCCAGCATAGATAAAGATGAAGGAGGGTGGAGTCAGAGAGAGAAGTTGCAGGCTGCTGCCCCAAAAGCAAAATTTAATGGAACACGGGTAAAGCCATGGAGCTATGTGGCAATACATAGATTAATAGAACTGGGTTAAGTTGTAAGAGCTAATTGGTAATGAGCCTGAGCCATAGGGCAAACAGTTTGTAATTAATATAAGCCTTTATGTGATTTTTTTGGTGGGGACTAGAAGGCTGCAAGACTGTCAATCCCAACCTTGGGGCTGGGCTGACCAGAAAATATTCTGGCTACATTAGATGGGGTCAGATCAACTGAGTTCAGGGCTTTATCACACAAATTACCAAGAAGGTTCTGGAAGATAGTAAATCAGGAAGTAACATAACTGGATTTCTGATTTAAGAGGGTAATTGGCAGTAGAATGAGAGATGGATGTTGGTTGATAGGAACTGTGGGGAAAGCCATTATGAGGTTATTTCTATAAACCAGGAAAAGTATAATGAGAAGCCCAACTGAGACATCAGGACAAAGAGAGGAGGATGGATGTTAGAGGTATTTGGAGACAGAAAGTCAAAATGTTAATACTTATGGATCGTGGAAGTTTGAGAGCATTGAAGACTCCAAATTGACTCTGAATTGTTCTGACTGCTGAGTTAAAGGTCTGCTAAACACTATTACCTGAGATAGGAACATTCAGGAACTATATTAACAAATGAAATCTCAACTTATTTGAGGTCAACTATTTGTGTCACATCTTCACAGGTACTCATCTAATTGTCCTGAGTGTCATTAGGCTGATTTTTTTTCTACAGTAATGTAAGAAATTAAGGATTAGCTGCACAATGTTCTTAATAACCATGCCGTAGCGTGGTTATTTTTATATCCCAGTGAGAAACAGGGTTCTAGCCTTCCATCTAATAGTTTTCACTCAGAAATATAGCTCATATTTACATACATGTCTTAGTGTTTTTATTGCTGTAATAAAATAAAATGACCAAAAGCAATAGGAAAGGATTGATCTTGCTTAAACTTTCAAATCATAGTCCATCATCAAAGGGAGTGATGAGTGACGTCAGGAGCTCAAACAGGTCAGAACCCTGGAGATAAGAGCTGATGCAGAATCCCTGAAAAAGTAAGATTTACTGGCTTTTCTGTCATCAATTTCCCAGCCTCTTATAGCATTCGGGGGTAGCATTGTCCACAGTGAATTAGCCTCTCCCAAACTAATCACTAATTAAGAAAATGGACCACAGGTTTGCCAACCGCCCTGTCTGTTTAGGCATTTTCTCAATCAAGGTGCTGTTTTCCCAAGTGACTTTTATATATGGTAAGTTGACATAAAGAGTAGCCAGCAGAACACAGGTATATAGACACACACACACACACACACACACACACACACACACACACACACACACACACAACCAAACACCATTGAACCTAATACAGGATGTCACACACAGAGGAATAGTTATTACATACTATTGACTAGTACTTAGATTCAGTGCAAAGGTGCATTGTGAGCACTGAACATATACGTGTGTGTGTGTGTGTGTGTGTGTGTGTGTGTGTGTGTGTGTGTGTGTGTGTGTTGAGAGAGAGAGAGTGAGAGAGAGTGAGATCATGTATGATTATGAGTGAATGAATACATGATACTGAGGATAAATTTTAGGGCCTTGTACATGCTAGGCACACACTCTACCACTAAGCTACATTCCTAGGCCCAGCATATACTTATTAAGAGTCAATTTTGAAGTTATAGGTGATTATTGTCCAATAATTCATTTTCATGAATTCAGGCACAGAGTGATTCATTTATTTTATAGAGCTATCATGTGATATTTGACAGCCTAAAGCTGATTTCTCCACCAGCTGGACTTAGGATCAGTGTTTCATCCCTGACCACAGCTTTCTATGCTCTCCACAATTGGCATCCCTCTTGTCTTTGCCTAGTCATTTCTTCCCAGGTGCTGGTACCCTGAAAGGCCTGATATGATGATGGTCATCTCAGGGATCTAGGGATCTCTTATTTACTTCCTCAGCTCACATCTGCCATGCCCTCCCTTTCCATGTGCTCCCGAGCCTCATTTCACACATGGGGATCTGTTACCGCAAAGGCTGTGGAAGTGTGATCTTGTTTAAAAAAAAAAAAAAATCTCAGTACTTAGAAGCCTGAGACAAAATAATACTGAGTTCAAGGCTAGCCCATGCTCCACAGTGAGACTTTACTCAAAACAGTAACAACTAACAAGCAAAACACAATTTGGTGTTTTTTATATGACACCCGCCAAGAGTGTTTAAGACAAGAAACTTCAAAACACTTGTTGTACTAATCCAAAAGTGTATATTTTAAGCGAGTAAGTACACCATTTCAGGATATATTAACATGGCAGGAACCAGACCTAGAAACAATTTTACTTTTCATTTCTGATTGTAAGATATAGGCACTGATAAAGAGAGTGATTTAGTTAAGTAGTATATAAGCAGTGTTAACATAAACAATAGGACAGATGAACAAATCAGCTCTATATGTTTCCTCAAAGATACCTACCTGTATGCTTGGTCTTCTGTCAGTGTCTGCACTAAAGATGGGAAAAACACCAAATATCTGACAGTGGCAGGAGACTTTGTAGTCCAGAGTAAAGATTTCCTAGTGGAGAATTCTGACAGTCTTGTGCAAATACACAAGATTTGGCATTCCTGCAACAGAGGGCAACCACTGCCAGGCAGGTGTGAAGCAAACTGAAAGCCCAGGCGGGCATCCATCGAGCCTGGCAGCTGTACACTAGTAAACACACTTCACTCCTCTGTCCATTCTGAGGGCCCCATTCATTCAGTATGGCTGCTCCTTGAGGGACTGGCAGGGTAATGCAAACTGCTACCACTCCAAATTAATGGAGTAAGAGAACCATTATTTTAAATGGGTTGAGGCCACACAGTCCCAAATTTCATTAGTTCCCTTTCAAAGGAGCCTATCCACCAAATTCCATGACACCTGAAGAAAAGAGAGAGGATTTATGCATAGGCCATTTTACCCCTCATCAGCAAGCTAAGGATATACAAACTGACATTTATTAGAGACCTAAAATAGACATGCTATCATGACATCCTAAGTCTTAGGATGTGTCAGTGATGACAGGAAAGACAGAAAACAAACAAACAAACAAAAAAAGCTGAGGTAGAAGGCAAATGCAACACATTTGTATAAGAATCAAAGGCTGTAAGCTATGCACTTGAGTTGAAGAAGCTAAAGGCCAACTCTGGTCAAATCTGCTAGGTGTAGAGTTAGTTCAGTCCTTGACTTCTTGCCTAGCAAGTATGTAGCCATAGATTAGATTCCCAGTTCCATAAAAGTAAATGCACAAATGAATGATTAACCCAAAGTATAAGAAAAATATGTCCGTGATTCAAATAATGAGATAATAAATGGATGTTGTTTTAAACAAAATGTACAACAATGTTTCACCCCACCAGTAGAAATTTTATGCAGGATTTATTCACTCACTCAAGAACACTGAAGTTCCAACATTGGTGAGGTTTATTCTAATTCATCCACCTAATATGCACAATTGAAGCGCCTCACTGTGTAGAGGGATTATGTTGTTCCATTGTAAATAATTGTTCCCACCTATGAGGTTAATAAAAAGCACTGATTGGCCAAAGGCAGACAGGAACTGTGGGTGGGGCTACCAGACTAAGAAGACTCTAGGAACAGGCAGAACAGAGCAGAATGCCAGAGAGAAGCCAGAAGAAACAGAGGATAACTTTGCTGCTCTGAGAAAAGGTACCGAGCTGCATGGGTGAACAGGATAAGAGTCATGGGTTAGATTAAGGGTAAAGAGTTAGCAAGTTATATGCCTGGGCCTTAGGCTGATCAGCCTAAAGCTACTGTAAGCATTTGTGTGTCTCTGCAGGTCTTTGGGTCTGCAGGCCTAAACCTAGAGGCTAGGCCTGAAAGTCCAGGCCAGAACCCTCTTACTACATCACTGACTTGAGTTTGACATATGGTGGTAATATATATAAGAACTAAGAATACATTAAAGGCAAAAGTGCATCTGCTCCTGTGTGTCCAGCCCAGTTAGAGATATAAATATTAAACATTCATATATATCCACATGCAGTGAAAAAGTAAAATGCAGAGGAAGCACTTGGCACTAAGCAAGCCTTCAGCTAAGGTTCTAGTGAAGGAACATGTCAATGAAAATGAAGATGTGCCAGCAATCAAGTATACAGATGTAGTACTGTTAAAAGGGACTTGAGAGTGTAGAGGTTTATGACAAAGCAAAGCAAGATCCAGAGCCACAGGGAACACAGGAGTGTGAGAAACTGTGGTGCTGAGAAGCACAGCAATGGTTACTTCATGAGGTTCTGTGTGTTATTCTCATGGGTTTCTATAAAGAAAATGACACATATGTCATGTTTCAAAAAGAGGCATTATCTGTTGATTAATAAGCATAAAAATTCAAAGCCAACCTGTTCCTATGGACCATTTGCCTTGTTCACATCTATGGCTAAAGGAATGGAGAGTACAGTCAGCCCTTCATGTGCCAAATCACTCACAGATTTTTTTAAAGACCAAAATTGGCATTATAGGATTAAAATTTATTCATGAACAAAGGGGAGATTTGTCTTTTTTGTTTGTTTTGTAGTATGTGAGAGAGGGAGAGTCTCAAGTATCTCAGACTGACTTCCCACTAACTATGCCTTTATAATTGAGGAAGACTTTGAACTTTTCATCCCCTGCCTCTACCTCCTGAGTGTTGTGATAATAGTTATGTACTGCCACAGCCACCATGAGATACTGGTTTTCTTACACGTTAGGCAAGCACTCTACCAACTAAGCTACAACCCCAGTTTTATGGAAACTATAAATTAATGCAAATAGAAAGACCAAACTAAGTAAGTAAGAAAATAAATACTTGCCATGCTAGACTTGGAAGATAAAATGTTAACTGTGAATGTACTTGGCAAAGAGAAACAATTTCCACCAATCCAAATATCTGCTATGATGAAACCAATGAGACTGTTGATCTCTCTGAGGAAAGAAATTAGTCCTGAAAATGAACGAGAACACATTAGTTATGAAAGTCTAGGAATTTTCATCCATAGGTGCACTTGCAATAAGAATAGCATCTACATGCTATGGACAGACTAACAGGGTGCCAGCTCAATGGCTACAGACCATGGTGGATGACAATTCTGAACTTCGGCTTTCCAGGTGAACGTGCTCCAACCTGAATAAGATATGAATCATGGTTCTAGGAGGCACTAAGGCGGTACTTTTTAAACTAGTTTGATTAAAATACCCCCAAAACTGCATCCAAATTTAACATTTAAAGAAAGCATTTAAGTTTCATATTTTTACCAGGATGTTTTCTTGAAAATCCAAGGAATTCTGTTTTTTCTCTGATATTTCAGTTCAAGCCAAGAAGAACACTCTCTAAAGAGACACTACAGAACGAATTCCACACTGCTCGTGCATAAGCTTTGGAGGCCAAGAGACCTGTGTTGCTAGCTCCAACTCTTAAAACCACTGGGAAACTTAGTTACTTGCAAATACCAAGTTTTCTGTGAGTACAATGAGAAAAGGAAGATGATCTAACACACACCTGTGTTTTATGTACTCATAGTACTTGGAAACTAGTTGGGTAATACACTTATCCCTATGGTGTATTAGAATGATTTCAATGTGGAAACTAGAATGAGAAATCCCCCCTCCTCCCCAAGGCCTTAGATGTTTTAACACTGGTCCCCCAGCTGATGGCACTATTCGTGAGACTTAGGAGGTATAGCCTCAGTTGAGAAGGTCTGACATAAAAAGCAGATTTTAGGAATTTCTCATCTCCTTCCACTTTCTGCTGACTCAGCTTTGTTCTTGCATTTGAATGTGTGAGGTCTGAGCTCTGTCTGAAGGCCACACCTACTGCTTGCTTCCTTGTCTTCCACCATAGTGGACTCTTATTTCTACAAAGCTATAAAACTCTTCTGTAAGTTACTTCTGGTAATTTTTAAAAATCATAGTAACAGAAAAACATAATATAGTTTTTAATACAACACAAAACTTAATATAATATGCATGAGTGGTACATCAGTATTCTGTCAACAGTCTCTCAGACCTATGTACATATATTTTTATAAACTATGTCTGAATTAAACTTGCAAATAAATTTGTTTTTCCCTTATAATTTCCTAAACTATATAGCATAACAACTATTTCCCCATAATCAATGTTGACCTAAACATTCTAGGTCAGATATACAAACATTATATACAGATATTGTGGTATTGTATAAAAGGGAATGGAGTATCTGAGGACTTGGATGTATGCGAGAAACTTCCCATGCATACCCAGGAACAAGTGCATTATCACACATTAACACACTACTGCCATTCCTGGTGGATATACCCAACCTGAGTCTGAGATCTTGAGTGACTGAACTACAGAAAAATTAAGTGTTTAAACAGGTGTTTATATTGGATTGTTCATTATCCAATTTCCTTTCTCTTACTAATGAAAATAAAGGGTAAAATGGACTGAAGCCTGTCTAAGAAAGATTCCTAGATGAGTTATTTGTCTGCACTGGGGATTTTGTGTCCAAGGCAGAAATGAAACAGCAAGCCTCAGCCACAGCCCCTCTATTTCAGAGAACAGCTTCAATTGCTGCATTAAAATGCATTGAAGATAGGAACTATTATAATTTCAAAATGTCTTATCCTCAGAAAGCTGCTCCAATGCAGTCATTCCTCCATAGTATCATAGCTGGGGTCTCACAGGGAGGCCCTGAGTGCAGGCATGTGGTAATTAACTCTCTCCACTGACTAGAAAATCCACTGACTAGAAAGATAGTCAAAAAAAAAATTCTTATCATGGGCAACGTTAATTACACAGAAATGACAAAGCAGTCACACTGGGAACCAAACTGTAACCTGGAGAGAGATAGAAAGGCACAGCTACAGAAAGGGCAATATGCAGGTCTGGTCACTGGGAAAACTAAACCCAACTGGCCTGACAGCATAAACAGATATATTGGGATTGGCAAAGCATGTTCTCAGTGTCTAAATGGACTTACGTTGAGTTCATTAACAGAAAAATATAACAGACTATTCTACCAGATAATTTTTCTTTCAAGTGTGTGTGCGTGTGTGTATGTGTGTGTGTATTGTGTGTGTGTGTGTGTGTGTGTGTGTGTGTGTGTGTGTGTATGCACATGCTACAATGAGCATATGGAAGAGGTCAGAGGATATCTCAGGCATCAGTTCTCTCCTTCACTTTTGTTTAATACAAAGTTTCTTTTCTTTCTTCCTTCCTTCCTTTCTTTTTTTGTTTACTGCTGTATACACCAGACTAGCTTGCCCATGAATAGTCATAGACTCTCTTATCTATGTACACATCCTGCTTCACGATAAGGACGCTGGGATTACAGTGAATTTGGGGATCCACACTCAGGTCTTAACACTTGTGTGGTAAAGCACACTACCAACTTAATCATCTTAATGGTTCACTTTCTAGCTTTTGATGAATTTACCAATGCACTAAACCATGTGCAATCTACTTTAATTTATTTATTAATTAATTCACTCACTCATTCATTCAAATGTTAATAAAGAATGAACTCCTATAAGGTACAAATTTCAACCCTGGAAAACAGAAAACTCAGCAGTTAGACTATAGGAACACAGAAATGTAATGGTTACAACATATACCTTGATGAGCACCTTGAATAATAAAGTGACTTGAAAAGAAACATGGGGGGGTGAGAAAAACAAACAACAACAGCAACAAAAAAAAACACCTCAAAGTCAAGTCAATACTGTGAGAGGAAGAATGAGAGGAAGATGACTCAAGAGGAGAGATGCTCCTGGGAATCCCACATCCTTGCATTCCTGTACTAGTTACCCATATGGGGCAACATGAAGGAGCAAGGCCATATTCTTGCAAGCTCTGGTAGAATACAGCCTCCCAGGGGAGCTGGAAGCAGCTGGTCTTACTGAATCTCTAGTAAGGAAAACAGTAAATGACACTCACTACCCACCAAGTCATCATTTTTACATGGTCCAGGACTCAAACCAAGGGAGAGGGTGGTGTTCTCTTCCTTTTGGGTAGGTTCTGGTTCAGAGCACTTACTGCTCTTGCTGAGCACCAAAGTTCAGTTCCCAGTATTTCTACTGGGTGGCTCACATCCACCTATAATTTAAGATCCAGGGGATCTGACACTCTCTTCTGACCTCTGTGGGTACTCACATTTAAGTACACACCCCCAACACACACACACACACACACACACACACACACACACACACACACACACACACACACTCACACACACACACACACAAATAAAAAGTGAATCTAAAAATATTTTTAAAGAAAGGTAATCCATCATAGGTTGTTAGAGGCTAATGATGCCTCCCTGGTGCCCCTGGAGGTTCTTCACCTAGTGATTCCAGATCCTGTCAAGTTACCAATCATCACCAGCCACCATGATTCCTTTTTCCTTCCTTCTTTCCAGCCAGCAAGGATTTATTTAGAATAGCCCATGCCTTGTTCCAGATACTGAAAGGTGGTAAATGAAGTTAAAACTTGTCTTTATCATCTATAGAGGAGCACATAGAGATAAAAAAATATGTGTCAAAGAAAGTATGATATACATATATGGAAGACGAATGATAGGTACTAGCAGTACTAGCAGAGACTACATGATATATCACAAATATAAGTCAGGAGGGATTTCCAAAAGTAAATAAAGCTAGGGAGTGACCTGGATGGGGTGGAAATAATCAGATATGGTGCAGGATTATTTCCAGTGTGTAGAAAGAACATGGGGAAAGGCAAGGGCTGGGAAAAATTTCCATTTTGATGAAAAAAGGAGGGGAAGATGAGGCAGACCACAGAGGAAATTGATGGTCAGTAATATGGGTAGTGAAGGATGACCACAGAGTAAGCACATGAATGTGAGGGCCACCAAAACGTTCCTCTGAACGTTAAGAAAAAGAGTGTTTAATAAGTAGTAATTTCAAAAATCATCTATCTAAGTAAATACCAAGGAAAAATAGGACTACCATGGTACACAAATCCTGCCCATGAGCAGCCCTTCTTTAAATATGGCATTTAATAAATTCTGTAAAAACTCAGCTTTCTGACTAATTATTGTGAGAAAGAATGTCTGAACACAGATGCATCAGCAGAATTATCTAGACGCAGTCCTGTGTCCTTGAATTTATTCCAAGTCTCCAGATGCTGATGAGCCCTGCCTAAGCTCTGTTCCACTGTATCCCTTGGGCTCTCCACTGCTCTTTCTAGAACTCTTGTGAATATTCTAGTCACCTTTTCCAGAGCTCCCCACAGTGGACTAAAGTTTTTCACAAGGGACTCCTTTACTACATCTCCTAGATCAGGCATATCACCTCCTTCTGTTTTCCATCTCTTTCCTGAGCCACAAAGAAACCTAAGGAAATAGACAAAAGATGCAGACACAGTTGGAGTTTGCTTGACACGCTCCTCTGGATATTATGAGTTGAATTACCAGCTTCTCCTATGGTCCCATCTTTACCCCTGGGCCCATGCAACTGTCAATTCATTTCACCTTAGAAGCTACCTATTCCCAAGCATCCCTAGCACATGGTACCAATACCTTCTGAAAAATATTGTCTTCTCTGTGTTATTTTCTTACCAAGAAACATGTTCTCAAGCACAAAACAAAAATATTTCATATGACTTTTATACTTAAGTTAAGACTATGATAAGGATGCTAAAGTACAACTCTCCACAATTGATGGTTTTTTGCAGGATGCAGGAGGGGAAATAGTCTTCCTCAAATGGCAGGCTACTGAGAATTTCACCATGCTCTAATGAGTATATAGAAAACACAAATTCGACTTATTTATTTTTATTTTTTATGTTGTCATTATTATTATTTTGGAGAAGGTCACAGGATTTAGGAGTAGACATGGGAGGACAGGGAACTGAGTGTGATCAAAATGCATAATTTGAAATTCCCAAAGAATCAATAAAAATACATCAATACAAAAAGAAAAAGGGTGTGGGCATGAACAGATCATAAATGCCTTCTAATGAACGCACACTGGCTAGAAATTGCCTAGTTTTGTGTATTTTTCTATAGCACAGACAGCTAAAAGGCACTGCTCCAATTCGTTTTTTATTAATAAAATTTATTTATTCTGTGTATTTTTTACATCAGGTATCTTGATCTCATTCATTGCTCACCCCTTCATATCCACCCCCTGCACCCCCAAAATAAAACAAAATTCAAGAGAAAATATGAAGAAAATAAAATGAGAAAAATATTTTCAGAAAGGGAATTAAAAATCTTGTCATGGAAGCTTAAGAGCAAACCTACAAGTCAACATAAGCATGTTGGGGTGATGTAAACACTCTGTCAAACAAAGACAGAACCTGCCTACAGTCAGAACAGGAAGTAGGTGTTACCATACCTCCTTCCAGAGCCAAATAGCAGAGATCTTATCTGTTAGCCATACTGTAAAATTGACTATGGAAGCATGCAGGCTTGAATGCATCAAATGATTAATAAAAGCAGAAGTAAAATTGTCCAGTTTTCTCACATGAAATAGAAACAGCTTAACTTGTCAGGAATACCAAAGTTTCCAGCATAGATCTAGTTACATAACATCCACCCTTTCTGTGTGCACTGGGGGGAAGGGAGGAGTTAAACTTATTGGTGCTCTTAGAATTGACAGATACCCGATGGCGTGTAGGATGCATCACAGTTCTATCACTTCTCAAGTTCAAAACTTTTTCTGCCCTCCCTACAAACAATGATTTCAACAGCCCCTCTTAATCAAAGTCCTGTGTGCTAATTTCCATCTCAATGTCTGTGCCCAGGAGAAATGGATGTCTGCCAACCAAGAGCTGGAGAAGTACCCATGTGGATGCTTCCAATGATTTTATCTTATCCTTTGGGCGCCAACTGAGCACCACTGTGTGCCAAGTATCATATTCCCCGAAGTGGCTGAGAGATCTGCTACAGAGCCCAGAGTCATAGAGTCTTCCAAGCATTCATCAATAAACCTAATGTACTAGTTGTTCTTCCAAGGAGTTTAATCCTTAATATCCTTAATATTCAAGGTAGTTGTGGTGATTCAACGTGGGCCATCTGTTGTTCTGTCAATCTGTTCAGGCAGGAGAGGGAAATCCTGTGAGAAAGCTTGAAATCACAAGTTTGTTGCATTCAAAAATAATGTGGCAGAGTTTTCAGTCCAGCTGCGAAGCACAGCATGACCAAGAAAACAGGAGTCCCCAAGGAGACACTACTACATGTTGATGAAATAGGGACAGAGCCAGCTTTATGATCTAATTGGGCATCAGAGAGACAGAGCTTTAACCAGATCTTAAGCACGGATATTTTTGCTGTAAATATAAGGACAGATATGTAGGCCTACAATTTTCATTCATTTTTTAAATTTTTCTTTTTTAGCTTAACTACATTCTCCCCAAAGAAATAGTTGTGCTTCTAAAAATTAATTTTGGAACAACAGCATAAAATGCCTGTCTTTAAAGGGTAGAAAACTAAGCATTTCCATTGTTTTAGAATTTAATTAAGAAAGAGTTGGCATGGAAAGCCAGGGTTGGTATTTATGTCTGCTGGGGGGCTCATCTGAACACAGAAAACTAAATCAAAATTTATCTACATCCGCTAAAAGCCACAGCAACCAAGCCCTTCAGATTAGTTAACACATTTTTTTGCATACCTCCACTATATCACCTTTCCTGTTTAAAGGTATCCCGTTGGGCATAGCTTGCTACAGTTATCACAGCCAGTGAGACTTTTCACCTTGACCTGTGCTCTCTTTTATACAGAAAGGCTGTAGTAACAGAAGAATTTACAAATGTTCAGTCTCTTTGTTTTCTCTATTGGAACTCTAGGTCCAGCCAAGGTGTACTATAACTCTTGAGTTCTAATTCAAACCTACAGACCTCAGAACTTGTGGGGATGCTCTATAAACCATATTTTAACAAACCGATATGACTTGTATTTACAATAAAGTTTTGGAAGCAACAGTCTTAACAACTACAGTCATGATTCAAAAACCCTACATACAAATGAGCATGTGCTGGTCATTTACAAAAGAATTATTTTATTCTTTATTTATGCTTGTATGTGTATCAGTCCTCATGGAGTCTAGAAGTAGGTGATGAATCCCATCATCCTAGCCTAGTTTGGTTTCTATTGCAAGCAATCTGGGAAGAAAAGTCAGGGTAAGAACCTGGAGGCAGGAACTTAAGCAGAAGCCGTGGAAGAAAACTGTTCCTCCTGCCTTGCCCAGTTCACTTTCTTTTATCTAAGGACTCCTGGCCAGAGATGCCCTGCCCACAGTGAACTGAGTCCTCCTACAATGACCATGAATCAAGAAAAGGCCCCACAAACTTTCCTCTAGGGTAGTTCCTCAGTCTAAAACTTTTCTCCTGTTCTACTGGCAAACACTGACTTCAACTGTAATGCTTAAATCAAAGTCCTGCATTGTGGGGATTTAATAAAAGCTCCAGAAGTTTCAGAGATATAAGAGGGATCTAACCACAGTCAGTCTAGGAGGATCAGAGAGTGGTGATTCATACCATTAATCCCAGCACAGGGAGTATCCTGGGAGTGGAGACCTACTCACTTAATCCAAACTGAGTTCAGGTCATTTTAGTTTACAGAAGGAGTTCCACGCTCTCAGGCAGGCAGTGGTGGGGCCACGCCTTAACTTACCTAAAGAGTATTTTAAGACGGGCATAGAGAGACAGAGGGAGAGGAAGTCAAGAGAAGCCAGGCTGAGGAAGCTGGAAGACAGCTGGGTAAGATCTGACTGTGGTGTTTATACTCTTGAATATCTCCGACTTTCTCAGAAATCTATCCCTGAGTCTCATTTATTCGTGCAACACTGCATAATGATCTCTGTCTCAGAGTCAAAAAAAAAAAAAATGGGGGGGGGGAGTTTGGGGGAGAAGACCAAGGATTTAGAGGGATTAGGGTCAACATGTGGGAAAAGAGACAAGATCACATCAGTTCATGGATGCTAAGCTAGGAGAGAGAAAGAACAAGTGACACGAGACAGACATGTTTCAAAAGGTTTGTACTCTTCCTGTGCCTTAGTATCTTAATGTGTAGTACAAAGAATGTAAAGCCATGCTGGCTGTGTGGTTGCTGGAGGATGAGTGAATGCCTGTCAGCCATACATGCTATGAGCTTGTGTTGCTCTGACCTTAATTTGAAAGGGGTCCTGTGGCTGAAGTAGCATGGTCTTTGTAAGTGTGCGTTCTGAGCTAGTGATGTACATTCCACCAATGCTACTACAGGTCTGTCCTGCCCAATTTAGAGAAGAAAAGGTGTAAAAATCTCCCCTCCCCCGAAAAGTTCTGGTCACAGCATATATACCTCATCCTGTATAGGTCTACTCAGAAGAGGATGCATTTGCAATATCCCTTTATGCCTATTCCCTAGACACAGAATAGAATGTACTTCCTGTTTTTAGAGATGTTGGAGTGTTTGGAAATGATAGTTAATAGAAAAAGAACTTACAAATCCAATACCTGGATGTCAATACCTGAGGATATTTATAGTTAACTTTTAATCTTAGACCTGGCAATTAATTCCCATTTATATAATTTTACCATTATTTGTGTTTTCAATTTCTCTTTCTGAATATGACACATTTCAAGTCTTCAAAATTATGGTAAATAATGTAATCTATAACCCTTTACCCTTTCATGAATTAAACAAATATTTATGTTTGTGATTCTATATTATCTTTAAAGAAATAAAATAAGGTAAGACTCTTTAAAAAAGCTTCCAAATTGTTTTCAAGCTCTTCCATTCTTAGAGGTAATCATTCTTTGGAAATTACTGTGCAAATGCATTTCCTACAGCTTGTTTCTTAATACTTCAATTCTACTTCTAAATATTTAAAATAATATGTAATATTGGCTTGCATGCTTAAAGTTTTCATATAAATGGCATCATGCTGTGAGTAAGTAGAATTTATCCTAGGAATGAAAGAATAATTTTAACATTTGAGAATCTACTGTCAGGATCCATTTCATAAAGTGATTAATGAAAGATATCAGATAATCATTTGTGTATTATAGAAGCATTTGAAAAAACTCAATATGCGTTCAAAATACAAACACTCCTAAATCTATCAATGTCTAGTGTTAATTCAAGGCTTCTCAGATGTAGCACTATTAATATTATGAATAGAATAATTATTCACTATGGAGCTTGTGCTATGTACTGCTGAAGTTTTCTCCTATTGGGAACAAGGAGGCGATGCTAAATCCTGCACTTTTTCAACACACTTTCAATAATTGATCACAGTGATATTATAGATAACAATGATGTTCTTATGTTGACAATGATGTTGATGAGGGCAGCATGCTATTGTTTCAATATACATTAAAAAGTGTTTGTGTTCTTAGGAACTCCCTTGGCCCTTTTCTAGCTACCAGACACCTTCTGCTTCTGTAGTCATTTACTGCCAGGAAACAGGCCATGGCAAAAATGATAGAGACCTAAGGAAGAGCCAAATTCCTGCCCTAGAGAATGCAAATGGAGAAGATGTCCTTGGCAGAACAATAGATTTGTGTGAGAATGGATTAAGTTAAAGATTTCCCACTCCGTTTTCAAGCAGACATCTAATACTAAGAGGACAAGAAGAGATGGGATGCTACAAGGAAGATGGAGAATAATACAGGTCCACAATAGAGCAACTAGACAGACAGCAGAAGCTCATTCCAATGAGTAAAAACAAAACTTCCAGAGTCCCTCCATCCTCCGTGGGGATATTCCATTACAGTGGCACTATCTACCCCTATGCTGTGGGAACCAGGCATGTTCCAATATGAATGTGCTGTTTAAGCACTTGTGGCTATAGAGCATACTAACAGTTCCAATAGCTGATTATCTCCCATATGTGTCTAGTAGGCAACTCCTAGACTGCCAACTTATCTGTATACTCACCACTACTGGGTTCCCTATGGGTGTTGTACCACTCTGTGACTTGAATATTGCAACATGTCTTGTATCCTGGAAGGAAACCCTTCCTGTTCACCTAGATAGCAAATTTTTATGACACAGATTGGAAATGTATGCCAAAGATTCACTTGGTACCCAATAAAGCAATATCTGGAGGTAGAATTTTGAAGATGTCATTGCATCAATGAGAGCTATGATTTCATCAGTGAATCCACTGTACGGACTATATGGAGGTGGAAGAACCTGTTAGAGATAGAGCTTCATTAGGGAAAGATCATCATTAGGAGTGTTTACCTGAAAGATATATATCACCCTCTCATCCTTGGCTACAACCTCACTCTCTTATTGCTTCCTGCCAGCCATAGTAGGAGCAGCTTTGCTCTCCAGTCATAATGTCACAGTGCAGAATGGCCATTGTATTCAGCTTTAAAGACCATGAGCCCAAATGAGCTTTTCCTTCTGTAGTTATCTCAGGTTCTCTGTCACAGTGTGGGGCATGCTAAGACATCCATGATACTGTGGAGAAAGAAAACATGTTGAAGAATCACAATGTGCTCTCTTCCTCAGGTTTAGATAAATGTTCCCAAGACATCAAGCTGTGTTACTATTTTTATAGTATTTAATTTTCTTTTTAAAATTATCACACTTAATATTTGATGCTGAGCAAGTAACATAACCTGTCCAAGTCTCATCTCTTCCGCTGTGTGTGAGCCAAAAGTCATCCAACTCTAAAATTGTATAAAGTTCCTCTTCTCTCTCCTTAGGCACAGATTGACTGTGCTTCAGAAATACATAGTAACTGCTTCAAAAATATTTAGATGTCATCAGTCTTAAGTCACGAAAGATTGAGATGTAAAGAGTAAAATAAAAATGAAAAGTTGTTGGGCTACTTTATCAGACTGCCAGAAAGAACTTTCTTGAAAAATGTCAAATTAATGGTAGCTTTATTTTTCTTAAATTAACTTCCTTTGCCTTCATCTGCTATGATTTTTAAATAGTGTCTGTATCTGAGGCCACAGAGTATTGAAGGTGTAATAGAACTTCCAGGATTTTACAATCAACGGTGTATCAGAAACGGCAAAATAAGTGACTTTCAGGGAATGATAACAGGAAGCATCTCAGTTGAAAAAGAAATCCTGGGACCCTGAGAAGGTAAATAATCACCGCCATGGAATTATGAAGTGGATAAGTCAGAATTCACAGAAAGGACTTCAAAGCACATCGTTGTGGTGAAAGAAGACATGGATATGTCAGCTACAGGTTTTACTCACTGTGCGCTTCACTTAAAAGCCCAGAGTCTAACTCGCTAATTTATCTGGAAGGCCAAATAAAAAGATTTGTGTTCTACACACCAATCTTATCATTTCTATTCCCATCCCACCATTCAGATAACTCATCATCATTGGAAAGATTCTTTCACTAGAGGGAATATTTGCACAGTATATATAAGTGCAAAAGTAAGTACTTCACACCTCTGCTGAGTCCCCGATTCACCTGAAAATGCATTCCCGGTACGGAGCCAAACTCAAAGGACTATATTAAAAAGTGAGTCATTCATCTTTGAAACCTAATTTTAAGTGGTTAGAAAATGAGAAAGTCTGTGCAAATATGCTACCAGTTATTAAATCCTGATTTGGAATACGCCGCAAATGGCTGTGGGTAAATATCATCACAGGATGATAATTATTCAAATTCATCCAGCTCCCACATTGCTCAGGCTCCACTCAGAAATATCATAGAACCAGGGTGTTTCGAAGTTGACAATTTATTGCAGTTATGACAAAAAATAAAAAGGAAAATGACAGCCACACACATCTTGCTATATAATTTTTAAAATGTATGTGGACAAATTTACAAGCACAATTAAGATAAAGAACAAAGTCAGTAAACAAACAATGAACAACATTTGCAACACATGTAGGGCTGGCTATCTGTAATATGGAAAGTCTCATCATAGGAAAACAACCTAACTGAAAAATAGGTAGAATAGGTAGAGATCTTAAACACGGACCTGGAGAGATGGTTCAACTGTTAAAAGCACACAAATTCAGTCCCAGTATTCACATGGTAGCTAACAACCAACCACCCATAATTCCAAATCCAAAACTTATGACATCCTTTTCTGGTCTCCGCCACATGGATGCTGGATATCCAAACTAGGTACTATTCAACATTAGCGGGTGCTTTTACCATCTCTCTAGTTCCCAAACAATACATTTTCAAGAAAAGAACTTAAATGTACAACTGAGCAAAGCTATTTATGGCCAATTAACAAGTGAGAAGACTATTCTAGTCACAGGTAAATCAGGATAAATAAATTAAAATGGTGTGTAGCTGTTTTGTCTTTTAGCTCTGCACAGATTGCTAAGAGTACCTGAGAAAGTGAAGGGACACAGGTTCTCGCAAAGACTGCTAATGTAATGTTTGTAAACATTTCAATGTACCCAACCTTCCAATTAATCAGCACAACTTTTGCATACTTTCCTGTGGGAAAAAAATTAACATTTGTTTAAAGATACTTATGCTTGTTCATGAACAATCATCACACTGAACATTTGATGGAAAACCAATGGCTATTATTAAGAATTTGACTACAATTCATAATTAATTCTCAAATAAAATATATATGTGGTCTAAAAATACTGTGTGTGTGCCTTTGTACTTGTTGATATAATTGAGTCAATACAGATATGCTAGTAGATAAATATCCATAAAATATTATCAATGGTAACTATCAAACTCTCATATCAATTAGTAATGACAAGTATGGCTATTTTCACAAAATTATTGCAAATTTTAGTATTGAAAATGCCTGAGCATATAAAAATTAACCTTCCAATGGTAGTCATCTTTTGGAATCGTGACTGAAGAAAAATGTCACTGTGACATGCAAACACATAGCATTTCATATGTCATAGCATTTCAGTGTTTGATTATGTGTATATATGCATTATCTTTTCTTCAACTAGAAAAAGCCAGGGGATGGACAGATGGTTCAAGTAGCTAAGAGCTTATACTGCTTATGCAGAGGTTCCCAGTAGCTATACCAGGTGTCTCACACAGCCTAGAATTCTAGTTCCAGAGATGCCAATGTTATCTTCTAGTCTACTTGGACATTTTCACTCATGTACTCTGAGTGTACACACACACACACACACACACACACACACACACACACACACACACACACTAAAAAATTTTAAAAATAAAACAGGCTGAAGCTATCTTCGAAAGAATTGATCATCTCGCCATTTTACTTTCAACAACTTGTGGCCTGTGCTTGATCAAGTGAGTGAATCCATGTGCTAGGAAAGATCACTCAATGTCTGAATGATGGCAGTTAGTTCCTACAGAGGAAATTTATGCAGATTATTTTAATGTGAGTAACTGAATCGAGTTAGCAGTGTGTGTGTGCATATGTGCATAACCATGTGTGTGCACATACATTTTTGTGAGCGTGTGTACAAGTCAATGCCTCCATGTTTGCATTATAAGTACCTACTTGTGTGTGCATAGGTATGCATTTTTATATGTGTTTAAATAATTAGGTCAAAATATTTATGGTTAGGAAAAATTGCTTGTTTCATATTTTAAATCAGACTTTCCTAGACATCATTTTATATTTTATTTTCATATTTTTAAATTTTCATATTTTAAATTTAGACTTTCCTAGACATCATTTTATCTATACATAAAACTGTTCATAAGAGAAAAGTTTCCAGTAACTTCTCCTCTACTTTTCAGGTCACCTGTGAAAAGTGAATGAATCAGTAAGCAGTAAACCATTGTGAAGTTAAAGATCCTCAGAAGGAAGGTGCAAAGTTTTCTGTAACTTGTAGAGTCACAATCTGTTAGTACAGCCACCAAAGACTAGAGATTGACTCCATCACTTTACCCAGACTCATATTTTAATTGCATCTACAGACATATTCAAGATCACTTCATTTGCTAAAAACCATGTATCAAACTTCAGATGACATTATGATATCATGGACTAATTAGAAACAAATATGGATCAAATCTCAGGGCCTGAAAATTAGACTTCAGAGAGCCATGTTTTATAACCAATATTAGCTATGTATCAACAAAAACTTTGCTGGACCCCACTGCAAGCTCTGAGATAATATTTTAGAAGGAGTTTCATAGGCACAAATCATGTGTTCTATATCTTGCAAGAGTTTTCCCTCCCAATTCTTAATGAATCTGATAAAGATAACATAAGCACACCACTGCTATCAGACAGATCTAGGGAGTCAGAAATGTTTTGTTCAGTGTGGCTTCCCTGCCCAGTCAACATGAGATCAATGCTCATTTTCACATTTCCCTCCCTATACTTTCTACTGCAGAGAATTATAAACAACTAAACATCATTTCCTCGAAAAGGCATCAAAAAACCACTGATGTCTCCATGCAAGACTTCTGAGTCTCTCTTTCCTAATGGAAGAGTCAGAAGAGCAGGTCAATCTTTCAGCTTGTTCTTGACCAGAATGCATGTGCATTGCCTGGATCTGTGGCCGCTATGAAGCCAAAGGAAAAGTCTGAGAAAGGAAGAGATGCTGTCCATCACATCATCAAATTGCCGAACTAGAATGTGTGGTGCTATATTATATATTTAATAAAAATAGCCTGAAATATGAGAGGACAGAGCCATCTACAGAGCCAAGCCATGAAGGTCTGGGAGTGGTGCCTCTAATCTCAACACTTGGGAGGCAGAGATTCTCTGGATCTCTGTGAGTTCAAAGCCAAACAGAGCCAGATGGTGGTGGATCACACCTTTAACCTAAAGTTGAACCAAGAATTGAGATAGCTGGGCTGGGAAAGAAAGATAAGGTGAGAGGAGGCAGAAGTCCTCCCTATACCTGCGATCTGCTGCCCGTGAGTGAGGACTGAAGATTCCTGAAACAAGTCCTACCATTTTCACCTTGAGAAGCTGGCTAGGTGAGAACTGCCTGTGGCTTGTTTCTCTGTCTCTCTGATATTTCATCTTTTCCTTGGCTCTGGATTTTTATTATAATACCAATATAATATGTGCAATAAGAACCATTACTATCTCACTTTCCAAGATTTATGTTAAAATGGAACAACCAGTTTTTGTTTGGATTAGTCAATATTTCATGAATTTCCTGTTCCTTGCAACCGTTGAAACATCACTATAAACTTATCAGTTTCCTAACAAGTTAAGTGAGACAGTGATGCCTACCTCAGAGCAATGTATATAAAGATCTGCATATGGTACACAGACACAGCCATGGATAAAACCTATAAGCCATTGTTACCACCACTACAGAAATGACTGTCTTCAGGAGGGCCCACCTGACAGCCTAAGCAACTACTACTTCATCTCATTCTAGCTACTTAATTTTTCTCCACACTGATTTGCAACAAGAATAAGGGATGACATCAATTATTTATCGGCTTCTTTTCTGGGCTCTTCATGAGGCCAGAAACTTCATTGTGTTTATTGCTATAATTTCAGTACTTGAAATTGTACTTAGCATGCAATTCACATTTGATAAATATTTATCAGCTAATGAATGAACAAATTAATGTATGTAAAATGTTTTGCATATTAACCTTGTAATAAGTGAGAATGGTTGTAGCTGTTGTCACAGATGATGATGGTCACGGAAAAAGCAAAAACCAACAAGGCAGAGAGCTCCAAAACATGGTCATCCTGACAGAGGATGGGTCGACAGATAGATTCTTACCCTGGCATGGTTGTGCATGAATTCTCAACATATAGAAGGTGTATGCAAGATATCAGAGTGATTGGAGGCCACCTTGGGTTATAGGACACCCTCAAGACTTATAAAGCATAAGATACATTGATTTAATTGATCAGAATATACTTGCACATTAAGGAACAGATACATATTTATATCTATATGTAACAACAATTAAAGAAATAGAGGCCATGAATATGAGAGAAAGAAAGAATGATGGTATGTGGAAAGAGTTGGAGTGAGGAAAGGGAAGGGGAAATATATGATTATATTTTAATTTCAAATCCGTATATATTTATAATATATATGATGTATGTATCATACACCCCCACACAAACACATATAACATATCACATCAGAAAGGATTGTCACTCTTTGGTTGTCTGTATGTTGTGACTGAAAAAAAGCACAACTCTGCTGGCATCATAAAGCTAATCAATGGTGGGGGTAGGGAGGGAGGGAGGGAGAGAGGAATCTGTCTTTCTGTTTTAAGTCAGTGTCTCTTCATGTTGTCCTGGGTGTCCTGGAATTCAATTCCTTATAAAGACCAGGCTGGCCATGAACTCAAAGAGATCAGTTTCTTCCTCCTAAGAAATGAGATTAAAGGCTGTGCTACCATTCCAGGCTTAGTAACAGGATTACAAAGCAATGCACAAACTTGAGGTTTATATTTTATAACTTATTTATCAAAATGAATAAAATACACAAAGAATCTTACAGACTACCCAATTGATTTCTTCCTTATGGAGCAAATGCCATACATGATGAGATTTAATATGCCTGCATGCCAGAAGAAGCACCAGATCTCATTACAGATGATTGTGGTTGCTGGGAATTGAACTCGGGATCTCTGGAAGAGCACAGTCAGTGTCCTTAACTGGTGAGTCATCTCTCCAGGCCATCTACCCAGTATCTTAAGGATGTTGAATGGTTACTCACAGTGATGGTTACCTACAGTGGTAGGATTTTCAAGACTGTAATATTGATGACCTACTTACTGGGCACTGGGGCTATATGAGGCATTTATCATTCACTGGATGATTCTATTCTCATCACCATGTTCTCATTGAATCCTCCAGCAGCAGTCTAGAGTTGCACTTACTTAAAAATTCTTAGAGGCTGAAAGGTCTGGGATGGGGTATCAGAGGCCTTAAGAGCTTGGCCAGGTCTCATTCACTGATACTTTATGTGCTGTCGCCATGCAACACAACCCATGCCCAATATACTAAAAAGAAAACCTACTTAAAACCTGCGTTCCCTCACACATCTTCTTGTTTCTAAGACAAGGTTTCACGTATAACTCTGTGGGACTTAATATTTAATTATTTTGTGTGTGGGTAATGATGAACATGGGGCACATGCTAGAGTGTGGCATAAATATAGGTTGGAGGAAAACTCACTGGAACCAGTTATCTTTTTCTACTCTCTAAGTTTTGGGGATCGACTCAGGTTATCAAGTAGGCAGCAAGTGCTTTCATCTGCTTAGCCATCTCCAGAGACCTCCCTCACATCCTGAAGCATGCATGTTCAGCTTTGTGGGCGTTCCTATGGGGAAACACTTGTAAATTGCAATTATATTTTAATGGAATACCTTTGCCCAACAGAACTCTATGGGGACAGACCTTAAAAGCTCTTGCAAAATTATATCAGTTAGCACTGTAGGCTCATCTCTAGTTCATCAATAAGATGACAATTTCACAGGTTCAAATGGAGCATTGTTACAATAGAAATAAGATTTATATGCTAGAAACTTAACTGCCCTGAATGAAGGAATGTGAACATGAAAATTCACCAAAATGAACCTTTAATAAATTCAAGGTAATATGACTTCAATGTTCCAAATATGGGAAGAAAATTACAGGCAAATCATCATATATCACAAGACCACTATCAGTTCTTAGAAAGAATAGTCTAGATTTGCATTCATTAGATAAATTTGAAGAACATAATATGAAGGGGGACCTATAAGATAAAACAGGCCTGAGAGATTGCTCAGTGGTCAGAGTTCTGCCTACACAACCATGGATACTTGACTTTGAATTTCCAGCACCCATGTAAATTGCCAGGCATGACTATACATACATGTAACCTTACTTCTATAGTGGTCAGAGGCAGGAGGATCCCTAAAGACTGCTAATTGGTCACCTAGCTGAAGGAGACCCATCTCAAAAGGATAAGGCTGATAAATCAGGATACCTAACAACCCTCCCATTCTCCTCTGGCTTTTATGTATGTGCATAATCTATTCCACTACCTGCAGCACACATGTACCACATATGCACACATATATACAATTAAATAAAAGTCCCCACATGAACAATTGTAAACAAGAGCTGCACTTTGCTCCATGCACCAGTTAATGTCTGCTTGTCCATTCAAAACACACTGGGAACACAAGTATCCACAACTCATTGGCAGGAAATGAGTTGGACCGCAGAAAGGTCAGGGCAAATTTCTCTTCCTTTCTCTTCATTTTATTTTCCCTGAGACCAGGTCTCACTTTGTAGCAAAAGCTGGTCTTGAATACAGAATCCTCCTGGCTCAGTCTTCTTTGAATAAATTGCTAGCATTATAGGCTTTCCCACTCTGTGTAGTTCTTACGTTTTTATAATCATGTGGATTTTACATAAAAGACGTCTTTGAATAGCTTTGCATAGCGATAACCATGACAATGTCAAGAATACTAGCTAAAGTACCCATCTGTGTAACTTAATTTCATTTCCACCTAACACAAACTTAGTTCCCAGAACAATGTGCCCATTACTATAGGCAGTTGTCACATTGGAAATTCAGAAACTGATTGTTAAAGTTACAACAGAAAATACATTCCCATCAACTGCCTTCACTGCCTTAGCTTTACTCTGAAGGAGTGACAAGCATTTTGAGACCCAATTGAGTGACTGCTGCCTCACCCTTTATACTGCAATATGGGACAATCTATCAGTTTGTGAACAGCCCTCAAGAGAGAAAGAAAGAACCTTTTTCTTGATAGCCATTTCTTCATGAAAGGGGAACGACAGTACTCTGTGGAATGCTAAAATACATCTGTGCCATATGTTACAGCGTAGGGATCAAATGCCAACAGTGCTCAGGTATAAGAGGGATGAAAGTTGTCTGGGAACGTCACCCTAAGTGTCTCCAGGCTCCCACTTCTAGAAGCTCTGCACCATGTCCACCAAATTAAGAGGAAATGGGTTGAGAAGATCAAGGTAGTGAAAGCAAATTGTCCCTCTATTCCCGACTGCCTCAGAAGTCATTACTGAATGTATCCCATGGTATAATAAATAAAACTGATTGGGTGTGTGGTGAAGAACATTGCAGAAACCTGGAGTGCCTTTAAAGACCATTGTGCTGAGCGAGGAGTATTAAAACATGAGGCATTTTCTCACTTCACATTTAAATGTGGTGGCTTGGGAGAGAACTCTACTTAAAATGGATAGGAGTAATTTCCCATCGTTATGGAAACCCTAAACAAGCGCTGACTGCTTATACTCTCATCTCTTAGCATCCCGGTAAATTGCAGTTATTTGTTCCAAACAAACAGAAAGGCCCATGTGATAATGGAGCAATTTAAGGCTGTAAGAATATGACACCTGTAATTCAATTTCATGGCAGCTGGTTTCACAACATGCTTATGACACAGGAAATGTCTCTCTGAGTGTGACAGTTCCATTCTTCCTAAGCTGGGGACTCAGAGGATAAGTGGACTCCAATGGACAGAGGCACTCAGCTCAGGTTGGTATTAACTCAGCCTGGTTCCTCATCATTCCCACATGCACTAGATACTTAGGGGAATGGGAAAATCAAGGTTCCTAACATTAAAGGTACAGTAATAAAATGTTGTGAGAAGAGAAAGATCTAGAACAAAAGTGACTGCCTATGATCACAAACTACAATATTTAAGGCACAGAAAGAGGTGCAACTATCCATCCCATATAAGTTTTCATATTAACATCTAAACCATTCTTTGTCACCAACCATCACAACTAAATAATAAACTAAAAATAAAACAGTTTTTGGTGGCAACAGCCACTTAAAATTGGACCTGTGCAATGGAACTGTCTAATGTAAATACTGATGACTTTTATCTGATGCAAGCTAGCATTAATAGTAATGAGTATGATAATAATCATGTTTATAGTAGTGTCAGTGAGTACCTGACATCAACACTATTCGGTGGATTTTTACAGGGGTCAAATTTAAGGTCATTACTGTCTCTTTTGTCAAACATCCAAAGTCACATAGCTGATAAGATTCTGGAGCTAGCAATCCAAGCACAGCTGCCAGATCCTAGGTATGAGTATATCTTGTTTTCTCAAAACTTAATGAAGCATCTCAGGAAAATTCTTGCCAAGATGCTGTCAGGAGGGCCAGGTAAATTTTGTCAAGTATTTATGGACTGCTTTGCTATCTTACAATGATCTTGCTCCTCATGTAATTTCTCTCCTCATGATGTTGGTTTGAAAGATACTCAATCCTTATTACAGAAGACCCTGTGATGCAAACAGGTATTTACCCAATCTCATCACTGATGTGGGTATGCCTTTCTGTATGCTGTGAATATCAATCTTTAAATAAAGGATCTGTTTTGGGCCATGACAGATACCATAGAAGAAGTAGGGGGAGAAATCAGAGCATAGGTAGGAGAAGCAGGGCAGAGTCAGGCAGATCAAGCTGAAGCCCAAAGGAGCAACATGTAAGGAACACAGGTGAGCCACGGGCCACATAGCAGACAGATTAATAGAAATGGGTTGATTTAAGATGTAAGAGCTAGCTAGAAATGTGCCTGAGCCATAGGCCAAACAGCATGAAGTTAATATAAGCATCTGGGTCATTTCTGGGGGCCTGAGCGGCAGCGGCAGGCTACTAAGGGGTCTCGGGAGGCAGGTCTGTGGGTCTAGGCCTCTGGCTGCCCGGGACCAAAGAAACCCCACTGCTACACATCACCACTGAAGGAAGTCAGAGAACCTTAACATGCAGAGAAATAGCCTAAGCCTTGTTTCCATTAAACTCTGAGAGACTGGATTGATGTTGGCATTCAAGACACTAAAGTTTTTGGCTTCACATCTATTGGTTGGGCATATATTAATAGTGAGGTAGTTCTATTGGATTTGGAGCATGTATGGAGGATTTGACACTTCCAGAAATTTATCTTTTACATCAGGGCATTTGCAAAGGAATATCTTTTAAAGTGACTTCATGTTGTTGTAAGGGGCTTAGTAGATTTACAAAGATTTAATGACAATAAACTGAGGCTAGAGCTCAGTGTAGAGTACCTGATAGCATGGACAAGGTCCTGGTTTGATGCCCAGAACTTCTTAAAACAATAAAAGGAATTTTTGTGTGACTCAAAGAAGCAAAGCTTACTTCAAAGATGAAATCAGACAGGCAAACTTTCTCACCTCAAGTTGTCTTTGTATTTTACTAAATTAGCTGAGAGTTAGAAGAGAATAAAAGACATAACCAAAATTGCCAATTTTAATGACTGTGATTATATTTAAGAGACACAGGTGAGAGTGTTAGCTATGATGGGCATAAAAGACCAAAATACTTCTGAAGTTGATAAAAGCTTATTGATGTATCTAAGAAGGGAGAACTGAGATGTTGGGTTGATATATCAACAATGTCTTCTTAAGTGAAAGACTCAGGAGCAAGTTCAAAGTGTAGGTGTGTTATAGCTACGGAACGGTTTATGAGCACCACAGTCTTAATTTATCTTGTTGTCCAGGACAGACATGAACAAAATAAACAACCTTAATTCTGAAAGGTAGGTGAGACTTCCTATTCTCTGAACACCAACTTCATAGTGTGTTCACTATGTTTGTTAAGACAGTCACAAACAATCCCAGAAACTATTGACCTGGCAAGTAATACACTGTTGCATTTTTCCAGGATTGAGGCTCCTGGATTCCAGGAGTGCTCATAAATCTTGCATTCTATTGTACAGTATCTGGAATAAGGCAGCGCTGAATGGCCTTTTTCTAGCAGAGTATAAGCTGTCCATGAGCAGAGTACTTACCCTAAAAAACATGATATAAAGAATTTACCTAGAGTTTAGCCTTAACACCCAATCTTAGTTCAGTCACCCATAACCTGTGCTGAATCCTTCAGGTCCCCTGCTTGAAGACCCAGTGTTCTCATATTTGCAATGAGTAACCTTAAGAAAGTATTAATGTATATAAGCAAATTAGCATCATAGATCACAGGAGAGTAAAATTAGAACAGGGTTAGAACAAAATAGTGTTGCAATGAGGTTTCTTGGCCGCAGGCAGCCAAAGGTCCGGACCCACAGACCTGCAGTCCTAGACCCCTTAAGCCACCCACTGCTGATTAGGCCCCTAGAAATGACTCAGACGCTTATATTAACTTCATGCTGTTTGGTCTATGGCTTAGGCACATTGCTAGCTAGCTCTTACTTCTTAACTCAACCCATTCTCATTAATCTGTCTGCCACATGGCCTGTGGCTCACCTATGTTCCTTATATGCTTCTTCTTCTGTGACTGGGTCTGTCAGTCTGACTCTGCCCTGATTTTCCTACCTACGTTGTGATTTCCCCTCCTACTTTTTCTATGGTGCCTGTCATAGCTAAACAGTTCCTTTATTTGAAAATTGATATTCACAGAATACAGAAAGACATTCCCATATCAAAATAGTATTCTAGACTACATTAGCAATTTTATATTTGTTTCTAAGCATTAAGTACAGCTTAAAATAGATGCTTCAGAGGAAGTGTTTTCCCCCTGCCTTCCTTTCCTATCTCTACACCAAACTGCCTTAAAGAGGAAGTCTCCCTTTGGTCATACTTTCATGAAAAATCAAAATGCATGCCAGCAGTTTTCCCTGACTGTCACATGCACAGCTTCTAGCATTTTCACAAACTGCTTCTAAGAAAATCAGGGCAGACACTATGAGGTTCGCAGACGTGGGGAATGAAGGCCAGATGAGCATCTGCCGTGGCACAGGAATATTGACTTAGGAGGTTCAATTTCAGCAGCTGTTAAGTTTCCTGATTTGAGAAGCGCTTCAAACTTGTTTAACATAAGAATTATTTGTGACCAACAAAAATGAGAAATCTTGTTTTCAGATAAAATGCCTAATGAATGGTATCATAGGAAGAAGAAATAAATGAAGATTGGGCAGTTTCTTTCATTTCTTTGTGGGGGAGCTTTGTGAAAACCTTGATCCTCATGGTTTCATTTTATAATCTTTATAATAAAGAAATAATAATAACACAAATTTTTCCCCATGAGTTTTCTGTGAGGATAAAATAAGCCAACACATTTTATTCTCAGCATCTACATCAGATGGCATACTTGCTGCACCTCCAGGTCTAGAGAAACAGACACCTTCTGGAAAATTATCCAGTGCTAAAGGTACTCATCTGCAAAAAGGCTATGTTGCTATATAAGCCTTTGGAGGCACACAAGAAATTCTGTTTCCCCCCTCCTCACTTTATTATCCAGCTTTTTCACAGAAATTTTGCTCAGAACAAACTTGAACTGTCTCCAATAATCAGTGCTAATACCCAGAGACATGGATTTTCTGTCATCTTGCCTGTTGACATGGGTACCTATCACAACGGCAAAGCAATTCCTAAGCTGTTATCCTTAGTGTCCTCTCTTCACCACGTATGATCAATGAAAGGTCATTTTTACTTAATTTGAGAATAAAAAAATCACACCAAAATATTCCAATTATTAACACAGTATATATAGAATAATTTTCTATCTATTTTGTGTTTTAAATTTATTATTTGACAGCTTCATGCATGTGTATATGGTCCTTTGAGATATCCACCCCTACTATTCCCTGTTAGTCCTGATGAGCTCAGCTTTCTTCTCCACAAATACCCTGCCCTTCAACATTTGTTTTATTTATTATGTTATACTTATCTGATTGGGTGACCCTGGTGGCTACACCACTCAAGAAAATGGCATCATCCCCTCTGACAATCCCCAACTGTTCAAGCTTCTTAGGTTTGGATGGGGCCTTCAAACTTCCTCCCCATTAATGATGGAATCTTGACCTGACCAGTCAGTCTTACAACAGGTCTTGCTCAAATAACCACAGTTACTATAATTTTATGCGTAGAAGGGCTATGATATGTTCAGAAGACAACTCGATACAGCATTTCTCTATGTCTGCAAGCTCATATATTCCTTCTGGTTGTTGTACAGCCATGTTCAAATGGAAAAAAGTTCCAATAGCAATACTTTCCAGAGAAAAACAAAACAACAACAACAAACAAACACCTTGGAACAAACCTAAGGGAGGTGAAAATGCTGAAGGAAAAAATGGATTAAGACAAGATGGGGAACAATCCCATGCTCATAGATAAGCAGAATTAATATGGTGAAAGAGTAGGCCATCCTACCCAAAGCAATCTTCAGGCTCAATGCAATTATCACCAAAATTCCAATGTCATTCTTCACACAAATAGAAAAGTGCAATCATAAAACCCATACGGAAGCCCAAATGTGAGAAGAAAGAACAATGCTAGAAATATCATCATACCTGAGTTCATACTACAGTACAGAGACATAATAGCAACGTCAGCAAAATACTGGCACAAAGGCAAACATGGCACAAAATAGAGGACTCAGATGAAACACCATTCAGCTACAGGCTACCTGAGTTTTGACAAAAAAAAAAAATGACAAAATTACACACTGAAGAAAAGACTGTCTCTTTAATAAATTATAGAGGGAAATTTATATATTTATATGCAGAAGACAACTCTAGTCTTATCTTTCACCCTGCAGAAAAGTAAACTCGAAATAGTCCAGCATCATTTTAATCCCACACTTTAATTTTAATATACAAGACACTCCACTAGGTTTCATCAGAATGTCTTTGGAAACATTCCCCTAACATAGAAGCTTTTCTGTTCCCTCTCTGGTTCCTAGTACACTTGGTAGAGTTTCCTGTACTTGTTCTACCAATCCCCTCAGGTGGCAACTCATACCACAGTCCCTCACTTCTCTGGAATGTCCAAGATCTTATACCTTGTCCTGCTTGATAGAAGCATAGCCCACTATTCTGCTCAAATTTTATTACCTGCAGTTACCTTGATGACTTGTGAATGCTTTCTAAGATGAACAAGATTCTGGGGCTCTTGAGAGGCACACTGGCATAAGGCATCCAATAAACATGTCTTTGTGAGTACACTGTGCAGACTTTGATTTTTGGAGGGATCTGTGTTATCAATAATTCAGAGAGATCAGCCAGCATCATTTCTATCCAATATCCTGCATATTCCTGGGGCTGCTGATGAAGGTAAAAGTGTCACAAAGAACGGCTCAGGACCCCTTCAAATGGGAGACACTAGAGTTCTCCAAGACTCCTGGTAGAATTCCTTATTTAGGATCCATCAGCACCACACATTTATAATGGGGAAATCCAATGCTTATGGAGATAAATTATTCATGAGAGGAGTGGATTCTAAAACTGACCCTATCTTGATTGCTTTGTGACAATCAAGAACAAATGACCTTACGAAGCCTTACTGTCCTCATTTGTAACCTAGAGTTCTAATGGCTCTCAGCTCATTGGATGTTTGTGACTGGTTGCAATAAGGTACTTAACATACATGTAACACATGACAACTACTTGCACCAATCATTCTTATTATTAAAAAGTCCTCAAACCATAAATATCTATTTGCTTCTTTGCTAATATCTTGTACAAACTTTTCTTCATGTATACTTAATCAATTATCTATCATCTATCTACCCATGTATTTATATATTTCTATATATCTATGTTCTCTCTCTCTCTATCTACCCTCTATTTATCTATCCATTTATCTACCTAACCTACCTGTTTATACATATAGCTTCTACTATACAAAACACCACTCTGTTTTCTTATGTTTGAAGCAACAATATTCTCTAAGCATAAGGATGAAGTTTTTATAATGCTGGTTTGACTTGTACAGGCCTTGGATTCAATCCCCAGTAGCATGTAAACCACACTTAGTGGCACATTTACTCAAGAGATGGAGGCAGGAGAAGTTCAAGACTACCTTAGCTACATGAAATCATATCTCAAAGATCAATCAATCAATCAAACTAACAAAAAAAATCAGACTTTTCAATGACAGTCATCATTACTTTAAAACGTTTGAACTAAAATAAGGATTTTTAAAAGTGACTCAATAGTAAACTATAGCAAAGTGTTTACACTTTGTTTTGTAAATGCCGTATTTCCTTGTGGCCTGCTTTGTGAAGAATGAGCCTTTCTAGAGAATGCTATATAAATAACTGATAGCATGGTATATTGGATTTTAATCTTCAGTAGTCCATAGTAATAGCCACAAAGTTTATCTCGTTGTTGGTGCCATTATTAAAATTGCCCATCAGTTAAATGCCAAAGATACAACTGGTTATCTGAATATTTCATAGTGATCATAGGGATGCATACTCCATCTATAAGAAAGCATGATGAATAATTTCCTGCCTATGAAGTTGAATTAAAATAAGAACTGCAAATACTTGTCAACCAAGGATGATTATTTTTAATGGAAAATTGAAATGTAATTGCTCCCAAGTTAAAATAAAATAGACAGTATAATAAAATCTGAATCTTTGATAAATTGTGAAACAAAGAAAATCATGCTCATAGTTTCCCTTAAGCATCATAAATATTCTCAAAATATTAAATTTAATAATAGAGGTGGTGTCTGATATTCTTAACGTATTGATAGGATGAGAAATTTCCATCAACGAAATTAATATAACACAACAGAAATGTTAAAAGCATTTACTATTGAAAACTCAGAACTATCTTTTCTTCCAAGCCATTCCTAGCACATGTTACTATCACATGCTCAAAGCTCAAAGAACATTGTTACTGAGAAGAAGGAAGGACTATAAGATCTGGATAATAGGGACGAGGGCTGTGAAGTACCATCTTGTAGGCACTATATGGCTGTAGCACTTTGCCTGTAAAGACCCGCACAAGAGTAAACTCATAGACATTCACAGATGGTAGGGACCTGTGGGAACCCTGCTCCACCCAGGGGAGCAAATTACAATGGAGGGTGGCTGGGAGAAGAGAAGGTGCTTATCTTCAGATGTAGTCACTAGTGAGTTACTTGCTCTCTGATATATAGCTTTATATGCTTGCCCACACAAGTGGCCCTGGTTAAACCTAGATCACAAATCAAAACCAAAATCAAATCATATAGACATGAAGTGGGATAGGAACTGCTGGTCACGATAAGAGAGTAGATGGATGAATGTGGCCAGATTGCAGTATAGATGTATATTAGATTGTCCAAGTACATACATACATACACACGAACACACACATGCACAGATACACACACACACACACACACAGAGAGAGAGAGAGAGAGAGAGAGAGAGAGAGAGAGAGAGAGAGAGAACCTCAGATTATCACACGATAAAATAAAATCTAAATGTAGGGTAGATACTGAATTATCATGTGCTATGTTAGCTTCTTATACATTCATAGATTTTATATATATCTGACTCAATATTCAGGACTGGTATCAGGAGGTAGAAAAACTTTCTTAGCTAGGACCTAATTCGAGAAAGTCAAATCACTGGGAGTATACTATGGAAAGGGATGAGGCACAAGACTCTCTTTCTTTCTCCTATAGTATGAGGTGAGCAGTTTTTCTTATCAGGCATTTCCCATCATGACATTCGGCCTTGCCACAGGCCAGAAAGTAATGCTTTCAAGCAGTCACAGACCGAGTCTTGGAAAACACAACCCCTTCCCCCAAAATATTTTCTCCTTGCCTTCAAGTTAGCAATATCAGGTTATTTTGTTATTGAATAGAATTCAGAACTCATGTGGGCTCTCTTAGATATGCAGATGTCAGAAAAATGCCTACATCTGTTCTTACAGAAGTCATAATCTGTGGAACAACATGATGCACATACTTATAAGACACAAAGTGATAAGGTGAAGCAAATCAGTTCTTACTGGAACTTTCAGAATTTCGGTTTCTTTCTTCCTTCCTCCCTTTCTCCTTTATTTCCTTTTTTCTTAAGTAGTAATTTTAACTGAACTACCTTGAAAGCCACTGCTTCAGGTGAGGTAAAGGATATCCATAGACTTACAGTATTTCTGTCAAAAAATTTGCTCAGAGTACATCATAGCTCTGAACCTCAGGAAGGAGGCAGAGCCCTGAACTCTCTTGCCTCATGCTGGGTTAAAGTCAAGAAGTAGACTTTGCCTGGGAGCAGGGCTGGGTTGGTACAGGACTTCTGAAATGTTCTGAGGAATCAAAGGAATCACACATTTATAATACAGCAGGATCAGCCTGCCAATGCTTTCATAGAGCAGGTCACTAAGTGCAGGGGCTGGCTATCCCCTGCAGGGTGAATATGTGAAAGGAGCCTTAGGAAAAGGTGTGCATGTGTGTTTCTATGTGTGTATTTGTAAATACGTGTGTTCGCGGTGTGTATGTGTGTTTGTGTGTGTGTGTGTTTGTGTGTGTGTACATGTGTGTATGTGTTTGCATATGTGTGTGTATATATTTGTGTATGTGTGCATGTGTGTATGTGTGTATGTGTCTGTGATGTGTGTGTATGTAAATATGTGTGTGTATGTGTGTGTGGTGTGTGTATGTATGCATGTATATGTGTGTATATATGTGTGTGTGGTGTGTGTATGTATGTATGTATATGTGTGTATATATGTGTGTATGTGTGTGTTTGTGTGTGTGTACATGTGTGTATGTGTTTGCATATGTGTGTGTATATATTTGTGTATGTGTGCATGTGTGTATATGTGTATGTGTGTGTGATGTGTGTGTATGTAAATATGTGTGTGTATGTGTGTGTGGTGTGTGTATGTATGTATGTATAATTGTGTATGTATATGTGTGTATATGTGTGTGTGTGTGTGTGTGTGTGTGTGTGTGTGTGTAAAAGAGAGGTCGGGAGGGAGAGTAGAAGGAGTTGAGACCAGGAAGGAGGAGCAGATGCTGTAAAGGAAAGGAGGACCGGAAGAATTGAAAAGGATAAGGAACAGGAAGAAAGAGAAGCCAACTATTCAGTATTCCAGGGCAACTGCAGCAAACCTCAAAATCACTGTTTTTAAACCTGTGATTAGTGGCTTTTGTTTGTTTTATGCTAAAATAAGTCTCAGTATTGTCTCTGTCTCTATTTCTCTGTTTCTGTCTCTGTCTCTTCTTATCTCTTTCCTTCTCCATCTCTGTCTAGAGTTAGAGTAAGAACAGGCCTTGGCTTCTAGGGCAGAAAGCCCAGAAACAATTTTCTAAAACTCACAAGCTGATAACATAGGCATCATCAATTCATTTTGGTGTGATTTCATTTTTTTTCCCCCGCATAGAAAGCCAGTAGGATAAGAGACTCACCTTCCGTGGAGCTGCTTTCAGATTGAGGAAGTGAATATGCATGAGCCCTATACAGCCTGTTCCACAGTGTATAGTTAGCATTAAACATAATGCTGGAAATATTTATAAGACTACCATTAAGACTTCCAAATGTTATTTTTTAAAAATGTCTTCTAAAACATTAATTGAATATATAAAAGGTTTGTATCATTTAATGAAATTCTAGAAACTCAAACTTATTTTAAAGCAACTCTATGAAATTCTCTCGAAGGCCAGAACTAAAGTGGTACAAGGAAGTTTTCCCAGACCATGAAGTCCCCAGACTCTTTCTATTTAATCTATTTGAAACTGGATGTGATAAGATGCCCCTGTAGGCATCAGGAAAGAGTCAGGTGGAGCCTAAGATGGGAGAAAATAGACCATCCTAGTTTGAGCTCTGGCACACGGCTTGCCTCATAAATACAAATGAAATGAGTGAAGCAAAGAAGAGGTGGGATCAGACTGTAGGTGACTGTAGAAAGCAGATTAATGTCCTAAACAATGTCACCTTACACTGAGAAATGTGTGCTGGGATTCAGGTGTCAGCTGATAAGGTCAGAAGACACTTATCCAGGGTCCCAGGCTCCTGAAGGGGGAGTGGCCAGTCCCACTCAAGAGGGCTGCTGGGATCTTGGGGAACCGGTTTGTTCCTGCCTTCTAGAGAGACTAGATCAACGTCCATTGCTTGTTCAAGTGTATTCCTAAATTATAGCCTATTATCTTGAGTGTTAATTTATTTAACAATAAATATTTATCTTATATTAATATATTTTAAATAAATTTTACTGCCACCACTGGAGCGCAATGTGGGGCCTGGCTGTGCCCACTGGCATAGGGAACTGGGGATCAATTTGTGTTTTAAACACTGTTAAAAAGCAAAATACAGGCAAAGTGTTCAGCTTTGTGAGGTAGACTGCAGATCCACACCAACTAAACTAAATAAACTACGATAAAGATCACATATCACAACAACTATCCCTGAATTCCTGGCTCCCCCTCCCTCCCCGCTGGCTGTTCTGCCAGAGTCCTGGGTCCCACGCAGGCTACAGGCTCGCCAGTTTACCCTCCCTCCCCACTGATACTGTTCCTCTCTCAGCTTCCAGAACAGTGCTCTGGGCTCCAGGGTCCCACAGAGCCCAAGGCACAGCACTGGCTCCCCCTTCCTCCCTCCCCCTACTGATTCTCCAATCCCATACCCCAGCAAGGCCACATAGCCCATGGTGCTGAGCCAAGGCCATCAACAGACACAACACACCACAGGTCCATAAACCCTCCAGTCTTGCTAAAAAGACCACACCAGCAGAGGCTTAGAGTTCGTTCTGCTATGCCACTGACAAAAACTGTCTATAAACAAACTTCTAAGCACTGAACTGCAGCTGCCTGCCGCAGCCACCTGACATCTCCACTGCCTCCACAGACACCATGGCGGGTGCAGAACCTATCTTAACCATCCCCACAAATTACCTCCCTGTAGCTGAATGATACTGGAAGACTTCCATGATTTATAATGGCTTCTGGGGATATTTTGTAATATAATAAAAACATTTGGAGATATTAGAGGGATTTACCCATAGTCAGTCTAGGAAGCTCAGACAATGGTAATTCACACCTTTAATCCCAGCACAAGGAATATCCTCAGAGTGGTGACCCATGCCCTTAATCCAATCTGAGTTTGAGGCCATCTTAGTTTACTGAAGGAGTTCCAGGCTCCCAGGCAGGCAGTGGTAGCCTTAACTGAGTGAAGAAAGTATTTAAGGCAGGCATAGAAAGACAGAGCAGGTAGTAGAAGCCAGGAGGAGCAAGGCTGAGGAAGCTGGAAGACAGCTGGGTGAGATCTGACTGTGGTGTTTACTCTCTGGTATCTCTGCTTTTCCCAGAGATCTGGGCCCGAGTTTCCTTTATTCTTACAACAATGGCTGAGTCTGAATTACAGGGAGGAAGAAGTCCTGGCAAGAAGGGGGTGGTATACAAAACATGTTAGGGGTGAGGCCTTTGTAAAACAAAAGAAAACAACAAAGAAATCCCCAACTCTTAGGGTCTTACAAGATAAGGTGGCTTGAGATAGGGTTACAAGGAATACTTTGCTTTGAATTAAGTTGGTAAATCTAATACTCTACTTCTATTCTACTACTTATACACCAAACAATCTTATCTATTATTTATGGATTTATTGTGTTCTGTCTCTCTCTCTCTCTCTTTCTCTCTCTCTCTCTCTCTCTCTCTCTCTCTCTGTGTGTGTGTGTGTGTGTGTGTGTGTGTGTGTGTGTGTGTGTGTGTGTGTGTGTCTGCATGCCACAGCCTGATTATAAAAGTCAGGGAACAATTTGAAGGAGTTGGTTTTTGTTGCAGGGTTAGAACTCACGTCGGCAGTCTTGGCAGCAGAGGACTTTCCCAGATGAGCTAGCTCACTAGCCACTTAAATATATCCCTTCTAAGTGACAGGCAAGAAAATTCTTGCATCTATAATTTTATTTCTCCTCACACTTGGCATGTTTTCCTAGCTCACGAATGAACAAACTGAGGCTTAACTTCTGAAATGCTCCAGCACATCTACTGAATGGCTGCACTAGGACATGGAGTTCTGAATTGAGACTTTATGTTTTCAACCACTTTTTATATTGCTACTATAATATTATCGGTTTCCTAGATACTTTAGTTACAGTGCGTGGTGTTTTATTCCTCTGAGTAAAAGATAGTGGCCTTGCCCTTAAGAATACACAAAATATGGTTGTGAATTTACTAAGTGTGTTAGAAGGCAGAATGGAGGTAGCTGTGCCTTTAGCTCTCTATTATGGTAACAGGCATCTAATGTAAAGATCAAAGGTCCCTCTGGCTCACAGTTTTTGAAGTTGTTCTCTCTGATTGGTTGACAAATTATTTTTCATGTCAGTGCTGGGGCAAGAGCACATGTTGGAGTGAACCACTTTACTTCATAGTCATGGAGCAGAGAGAGAGAGAAAAGGGAGCTGGGAACATTTATGCCTTCCAAAGTAACAACTCCAGCAATTGGAGAGCACACAGGAGGAGCCACATTCTAAAGGCTCCATTACTTACCAGAGCAGTGGACCTGGGCTTAGACCTGTAGCCCATGGTCTTTTGAGGAACACTTATTTATCCAAACTGTAGCAGTGGTGAAACCTAACATCTCAAGCACAGACTGCCGGATTTTATATTTCAGCTCTGCCAAATCCACCCGGAGAACCCTAGGTGTTTACCTATTTATGCCTCAACTTCTCCATCTGTCATATGAAGCAACAACAAATCTCTCTCCTAGCTGTGTGATGAAGATTATCCACTTGATATGCATTAAAGGCACAGAACAGAAATGATCACGAGCTAAACAATCATTAGAAGGTGCGTTGTGTTAGAATAATGCTTTGGAATTAAACAGACGAACAAAAACTACCCTTGTTTCTCATCGTCCATTCAAACCCTGGAAACAAGCCTGAAGCAGGTAGAACTGATAAGATCTTAGAGTGCTAGCTAAAAACTTCACCATTTCACATGGTGTTTTCATCTCTCATTCTTGTACATGCTGTTCATAAGTGTCCTTCTCTTCGGTATCTTCGGTGTCACTTAGCTGTTGAACTTAGTCCTCACTGTACTAAGAAAAGTGAATTTTTGAAAGAACCTTCCTAAACCTCCCCAGTATTATACCTAGCTACACTAGTACATCTGTACCTACACTGCCATCCACAGTGCTATCAGTGAGACATTCCTATTCTATCTGTCATCCATCAGAATATTGGTCAAAACATGTACATTTGCTAATCATGTCACAAAAGGGAACTAAGGCTACAGGTGGAATTAAGAACACTACTCAGTTATGTAGTGGATTTATAATGTTACATTGTAAATAATTGTCCCGCCTATGAGTTTAATAAAAAGCACGGATTGGCCAAAGGCAGATAGGAACTGTGGGCAGGGCTACCAGACTAAGAAAACTCTGGGAACAGGCGAAACAGAGCGGAATGCCAGAGAGAAGCCAGAAGAAGCAGAGGACAACTATGCTGCTCCGAGAAAAGGTACTGAGCCGCATGGCTGAACAGGATAAGAGTCATGGGTTAGATTAAGGGTAAAGAGCAAGTTTTATTCCTGGGCCTTAGGTCGATCAGCCTAAAATTATTGTAAACATCTGTGTGTCTCTGTGGGTCTGTGGGTCTGCAGGTCTAAACATTGAGGTTAGGCCCAAAAGTCCAGGCCAGAAACCTCTTATTACAGTTAGTCTTAAGTTTAAGGAGGTCAGCCTGATTAGGTGGGCACACCAATGAGATCACACAAGTCCTTACATATGCAAAATGGAGAGAGAAGAACCTGGGAAACAACATAAGAATACTTCCCCCACTTTTGCTGTTTAGCAATATAAAAAAAGCGTGTAGCCAATGAATGAGGAAGGCCTCTGACAGCTGGGATAGCCAAGAAAATGATCTTTCTTGTCTCAAAAGAGAAGGTATTTGGGTGACATCTGAATACAAGCCTGGAAAACGTACTTCAGAAATATGCCCTAGCTAACCACATACATAGTTGGAAGCAAAAGAAGCCCATGGTTGCCTCCCATGTGGACTCTGTTGTCTACTCGATTCATTTGATGAAATTGCAGAGAGGCCATGACTTGGAAGGTGGAGGCTCCTTTTCCCTGAGAGACATGCCCAGACTGGTTTGCCATCAGCTGCACAAGACACAAGACCCTGAAAGAATGAAGAACTCAGTTCAGAAGGGATCTGAAGAGCACATCATGGAATCCACTAAGAGGTTTTCATCTCTGTCTTCTACCAGAACTATACTCCTGAAGACCAGACCATGGAGGTTCTCTTTATAACAAATGGTATTTCCCAGTGAATCCTCCTTGACCATGTCATTCAAAAAATATCATTTTTCTACCCAACCAGCACTTTCTAGCCACTTCCTTGCTTTGTTTCCCCCATACATCGTTTACCTAAAAACAGATTTTTTTTAACATTGTATTCACAGTCTGTCTCCATTCACTAGGCTGAAATTCATATGATTTTGTGAGGACTCCTGCATGCACTTCTCACTGATTTCTGTTAGAGGAGCACCTGCAATCTAGCAGATGCATATCAAACAAATGTATGAGAATTAAGAGGGTTAGTGAAGTTGAATACTCCATCAAGGGCCTGTAATGAGAACGACAGTCATTAAGATTCTGGGACATATATCCAAGTCATTGTACTCTATGAAACCCAGGGGTCTCCAGATTCCTTGAACAATAGAACTATACTCACTCATCTATCTTCCTTTTAATTATAACTTGAGAATAAAATCAAACATTAAATAATCAAAATGGTATTCTGGGGCTGAAGATATGGCTCAGCAGTTAAGAGAACTTTGTTGCTCTTGTAGAGGACTCAGAAACAGTAGCACTTGCTTTGTGTATCTACAGTGTGTATTTACTATCTGTAACCATACTTCCAGGGGCTACAGTGTCTTCTGTCATATGTAGACAATAGACATGCACATGATGTATATACATATATACATATATACATGAAGATAAAACTCATACACATAAGACAGACTAAATAAATCTAAAGGGCTTTGTTTTGGTTTGGTTTTTAAAGCAGTACCATGACTCATCAAGTTCAGAGAGAAGTGAGTAGAGAGGAAAAAGTACAAGAGAATTCATACTTTTATTGAGAGATGGATATGAGATAGCACAACTGGTGATGTGCTTGCCATACAAGCATTGAGGACTAGAGCTCAAGCCACAACAGTCATGATAAACCTCAACGAGACACAAACAATATCAAGAGTAAACAAATGGGCCTAATGGTGCATTTTTTAAATTCAGTCTTTGAGGAGGAGGAAATAGAATTCCCCAGTCTCACTCATCTGCCACCTGAGCAGTGTGAAACCTAGACTCAGATGAAAAATATAAGGTGCCGCAGAATAACAGCGAGACAGTCCATGTATGCATGCCTGTGCATCTGTGCTTGTGTACACACGCACATATATATACATGGACACATACACAAATTTCCCATAAGATAAATTAAAAATGAGGATGTTCACAGCATATTAATCATGCAAGAGAAACTGAAGTTGCTAGCACCACAAGTCACATAGTATAAGAAGCCTAGCTAGACCAAGAAAGCCCTGCATTGTTACATTATGGATATCTGGGGATTTCACTCTAAAATATATATTGAAGCAATAAAAATAAATCTGTGAATCAAAAACAGAAAAAAAAGTGCTATGTATCCAAAATCAAACTTCCTCTTCAGGCTCGATATCTGATAGTGAAAAAGCCATCAGTATACACTCCACAAATCATGTTTTGGATAATATCTGAAAGCAGTTCAGAGAAATAGAAGTTCAGTCAAAACAGAAAAATCACCAAGTATTTTGATAAAATGCTAATTTAGCAGAAGTGACTTCAATTACAACAATAGGAAGATGTATGTGCTGCTCTTCTTCCTTATGCTGCACACTCAGCAACAGAGACGAAGCTGATATAAAAAAGTTTAAACACATTCTAAAAATCACTCCATTAAGCCACTCCCATTATATTAGAAGAATGTCTTAGGCTGTTTTGTCTCCACTGTGCAGGGCCAGTAGTAGAGCCATCTGGAAGGATCTAGGAGCCGTGAAAGAAAGCACATGGAAGGGCTGGAGAGATGTTCTAGTGGGGAGCACCTTCTCCACAAGCATGGCAACATGAGTTTAGATCCCACAACTGAGACAAAGCTGTATCTGGTAGCATGCTTCTAGAATACCAGTGCTCCTTCTACTATGGAGAAATGGGAAAGCCAGGGACAGGAAGAATTCCCATAAGCTCAATGGCTAAATAGCCTGTCATTGGAGCTCTGAATCAAAGGACACTGGGTCTCAAACAAAGTAGAAGGTGAGGACAAACATTCTATATAGTTCCCTGACCTCAAGGTGCATACTATAGTGTTGTGCATGCATGCATATACAGAATTTTTAAAGTTAGTAAAATTACAACTCCAAAGACTCTGTTTGGATAAAATGTCTTTACAGGTATATGTAAGTGAATGATATCAAGATGAGGGTATGCTGAATTTTTAAGGTGACCCAAAACCTCAACAATATAAATCTTTCTAAGAAGAAAAACACATAGAAGAACATAAGGCCACAAATGAATAATAGGAGGGACCCAAAGCTATACAAGTCATGAAGAGACTGGAGCCTTAGGAAGGAGTGTGGTCCTGTCACCACCTTGACTTTCCATTTCTGCTTTCTAAATTTATGGAAAACAAGTTTTTGCTATTTAAAGGAACAAATGATTTGTTATGGTTGCCTTGGATGAGGTAACAGAGCATCTTAAAACTGCTGGCAACAAACCCCTGCCTATAGCATCATCCAAGTCAGCTCAGGACACCAGCACTTGTCTTACCCAAGCAGGGAGCCTCTATGTGCTACCAGATCCCTTCTCCTCAGAGTTGATCAAACTGTCTTTTATTGTAAAACTCAGTGTTCCATTGGTCACAAATGCTACTAACTTCAAAAAAAAAATTAATTAAACAATCAGCTGCCAAATCAATAAAACCAAGTCTTGTAAGCTTACAAAAAAAAAAAATCTTCAATAGCTTTACAAGAAATAGTAAGGAAATAAATCAGCAACAGAAATATTTCAGCCCTTAGGCTGCCTACCTCAGTTAACCAGAGGGACCTGGAGGCCCTCACAGGTGGGAAAAGAGTACAGAATAATGAGGCAATTTCAGTGAGACACTGTACAGAGCAACACCAGGTTTTAGAGTAGAAACAGTTTCCATTGTCTACTTCCTTTTACTCATCCACATGGCACTAGGACTACTCCTTTGTCCTTCCTTTGTGCACAATGAAAATTTTACACCATGTATGTTTAATCCACATACTTAAAAAATGTCAGATTGAACGTGATTGTTATTATAGGATGAGCACTATGTCATAATTTCCTTTCATTATGCACCAGTTAATTTTTTTTATCTGAGAGAAGTAAAAGGTAGATAATTAAAGAGATTAATTATTGGAACTAGGAGGATGGCTATGTAGTTAAAAGCACTTGATGCTCTCACAAAGGACACATATTCGCTAGCCAACACCTACATCGGGTGGCTCACAGTTATCTGTAACTCCAACTCCAGATGATCTAATGCCCTCTTCTGAACTTTATGAGCAAATTCACATGCACACACACACACACACACACACACACACACACACACACACACACACACACACATTTTAAAGAGAACTGAAGATGTACATTAGTTGACATAGCACCTGCCTAACATGAGTCCCTACATTCAATCACCAAGGCCACCATTACCACCAAATAACAAAAACGTATTAAATTGTGATACAAACATTCCTGTGAGATGATTTATGTTCATTCTAATATTATAAGTATTTAGATTAATTAATATAAAAGGCCCTGTAGGTCAGTGTGAGAACAAATTTAAAATAAGTAGCACCATCATCATTTGTATGTGCAGACCCCTATCTTCCATTCCCTTTAATATACAGTAGAAACACTAAGCTATACATTAATAATAGTAACAACTTCCTCACACCTGAGAGTTCTAATAATATACAGTGATTTTTTTCCAAAGTAGCCCAGCAGATAAATGAAACTATCAATGGTAAAGCACATCACATAGTGTTTACATAGGCATTGTTAGAGCTTAAGGGATCTTGGGAAATGCCTACATCTGAAATATTAGCCAGTATGGTTAATAGATTAGCTGCAAGGTGACTCTGTTGAAGGATACTTCACATGTCTTTGGGAAAATCATTATGGTATTTATTGACCACTTATTCTAGTCCAGCCAATGTTATAAATTTTACATTCAATAAACTAAGTCATCAAAAGCAGAGAATTAAGTCCAATTGACTGGTATATAGAGTGTTCAAACATTTTATCAGATAGATGCTGTGAAAATGAATCTCTATGAGATTAATATGAACCAGTACACTAAATATGGCCAATTGCTCTCCATGATGTAAGTGAGCTTCATCCAATCAACCGCAGGAAAATTTGAAAGGCCTGAGTAAGGGGGAACTCTCCCTCACTGTCTGGGATCAGGCGTCAGTCTTTTCTGACCTTTGGACCCGGACTAAAATGCTGGCTCTTGGGTCAGAAACTTAACAGCTTTCAGATGGTTCTTGGCTCTAGGCTTTAGAACTAGCACCTGCTACACACTGATTCTCATGAGTCTTAGAGAGTGCAGATCTTAGGGTCATTTAAGCCTGATACTCATATAAACCAATTTCATTATAGTATGACTTACTGATTCTATTTCTCTGGAGAACCTTTATTGAAACAGTTTCTGTTGACTAGACAGATAGAGAGGAAAATATTTAAGGAGTGACTTCTCTGAACTAATTTTGGGATTTTTTTAGGACCCTATAGTAGTTGGAATGGCATGTCCCCATTTTCTTGGACACTTGAATATTTGGTCTCTAGCTCTGAAGGATACGGAAATGTGGCTTTCTTGGAGGAAGTAGGTCACTGGGGGCCAGCTTTGAGTGTTCAGAGCTTCCCACAATTTCAGATTGATTCTCTCTGTTTCCTGTTTGCGGTTTGTGATGGAAGCTTTCAATTGTTTCTGAGGCTGTGCCCAGTATTTGCTACCCTGCTTCCCTGTTATGACACTATTCCCCTCAATCCTTAGGCTCAAATTAAGCGCAATCTTCTGTTTGCCTTAGTTATGAGGTTTTATCACTCAATAGAAAACTAACTGATACAGAGTGACTCTCTAGGACAACTGAACTTCAAAACATTAAGGATTTCGTTCCTCATCTCGTTGTTAGTCTGTGGCTTTACCTAGTAACAGAGACACGTGATCTCTCACAATCACAGGTTTCTGCTTAGAGGAATCAAGGGTGTAAGCAACTGTATGTGACACTTTCAGACATATCTGCCTAACAAATGAAGAAAATGAGAGTATCTTGTTTGAATTTTTTTTCCAGATAAAGAAAAAAAATGGCTAAGGGATACAAATCACTACATACACAAATGACATGAAATTTTCTGTTGTGACCACAAGGAGCCCCTTGCCTCAGGAAGTTCCAAGGCTGAGAAGTTTAAAAGTCCTGCTTTTGGTGCCAGTTGAACTTGAAGCCTGTTGATTGTCTACTGTTAAATTGGGGACACTGATTGGAGAAGACATTATGAATGCTGGGATGGCAGAGTAAGGAAAATCCTTCATCAAGGTAAGGATATATAAGCCGCCTAAGTTCAGGTGAACTTCATTTGCCAATTGAAGAAGTCCCAACTGCCAAGGTGAACCAAATCCTTATATCTAAGTAGATAAGCCCTACATTTTCTGAAGAAACAATATTTTTTTTTCCCAAATCAAGGCAATTTTGTTCAGGGTTCAACATTTCTATTCTTTTTTGTTATTAGTTTTGAGTTCTAACAAACCCCAAATGTGTGGTTCAAAGTGCCCTCTGTGACAAAAGACAGTGAACCCCAAAAGAATGACTTGAACTTTTTAATTGTCACAAACATAAATTGGAGAAGTGTATAAAATGGCTCCTCACACTGTGGGATTATGTGTCAATGAATGCCTCACTGGACCTGTGTGAATGTTGATTGGTTAATTTAATTCCTTCTTAAATGCTGAAGTTCATGGTGTATAAAAAGTCCTACTTTTTGTGGCTCCCTAAACTTGGAACCTAAAATTGGCTCACTGGAGCAAAGCGGAATAGGCAAGTCTGACCTGGCCTAAGTGTTAAGGAAGGATTGAAATGCTAAGGAAAATAGGAATCCCAGAGTGAATGTACCATTTAAGGACTCTTTAGACCACTCAGACGATTCTGGAGGCAGCTTTCAACACCACTGTGAATGCCATGAAGGAGACTTCATCACCACTTTACACCAAAAGTTAAGAGTTGAAACTATAGCTACTATAGTTGAGAACCCTAAATGGAAGCCTGTGGCTGGATGCTCTAGGTGCAGAAGCCAAAGGATATCTGATGACTACCAAAAACAGAGTGGCCTATGAAATAAATGGACTCACACAGCACTGTGACACTGACTAGTTCATCATGATGTTTCTAGAAGACAGAAGGAAGTGTAACTGCTCCTTACTTGACCTACATAATAAGAAAAGTTCTAAATCAAGAATTGCTTTAATAAAATTGCATGTCTTTAATTTCCATTGCCAGGACTGAGGCAATCTATAAAGCTAGAATCTGCTAAGTAAAGGAGAGGCTGGGACCCCTTGAGGACAGACACCAGGAGACTGACAAAAAGTCAAACCTTAATTATTTCCCCCATCCTTGAAAGTTACTTATAATCAGCGTTTCAAAGGCAAAAAAAAAAAAAAAAAACAAAAACAAAAACAAAAAAAACCAAACCTTTTCAGAAACTACAGGACATTGAGTCAGAACTGACACTAATTTTGGGAGACTCAAAATGTCACTATGGCCATACAAGTCAGGAGTTAGGATTAGAATTGAAAGTGACAGTGATAAATGACTGTCTAGCTGAGGTCATCTTACATTGGATCCCCAAGTTCAAACGCTTTATAATTTCCAAGTTCTGAATGCATAATTTGAACATTCTCTCTCTGTCTCTGTCTCCCTCCCTCCTTCCCTCCCTCCCTCCCCTTGGCTGACTCTCCACATTGTTGTCTGACCTGTGGAGTGAGAATTATGGTGGGAAAGGGCAAATGTGTTGGCTTTGTCTAAGAAAAGGTAAATCTAAACAATAAAACAGTATCTCATTCCTGGAGGGACTATGAAGGTCCGTGTCAGTACTGGGACTTGATTGCTCCAGGGATGATCATCTCTGGCCCGTCCTACAACTCACCTACTTATGCAGCTAAGTGTGGAGAACACAGATGGGTCTTGGATAAAGACAGTAGGTTATCATAAGTTTACCAGGTGGTAATTCCAATTAAAGCTTTTACAACAGATATGTTTCAGTGCTTGAACAAATCAATATAACCCCTGGAAACTGGAAAACTGCTATTTATCTTGCAAACGTTTTGGTCATCAAGACTATTAAGAAAGAAAATCAGAAATGGGCTTTATTTGTTCAATTACTTGTTTTTAGCTGGTAAAAAAATGAGTGTTTAACCATAGGTTATCATGTTACCCTATATGATAAAGTGACCATCAATTATTTGTTAAGCTACCCCAAAAGACATTGGGTAGTGCAAAGCATGAATTATCAAATTCTATTGTTTAATGTTGGTAATGTATATGAGGGTGGACCTCAGCAAATCTGAAAATACAAGGGATTTACATGAAAAGTAAATATTGAGTTCCCTTTAGATATTTACAGAGGAAGAGATGGCCTAGGCCTGCTTTGTAGATACCTCTATATAATGTGCCAGAAGCAACCAAAACCATGGACAGCTTTGACATTTCAACTCTTCTTTATTCTGGACTATCACTGTGTGATAATGGAAAATGTAAATCTACCCAGTAAGCAAGGATGTATGTCCAGGCATGCAATTATAAATCAACTCATAAGATTTAGTCAACAGTTTTATTTCATGGTCAGAGACCTGTAAAGAACATACTCACAAATTGGTGTCAAAAAGTTTTAGAGAAATGGTATATGGATAAGTCCCTCTAAATGGGGAAGAAATGAAAATATTTATATCTTGTATGAATGGTCTCAAAGCATAAATTCAGGCAAGAAGACTTAATGATCAACTAGATAAAATGCCCTACACTGTGCTCACAGATGAGACTCTTTCCACCGTTGTCTCTTCACACGATGACAGAGGTTGAGTTTACGAAAAGAGTGAACAGCATGAACCTTTACATGTTAAGGCTGACCCTAGTGTGGCCCTTGTTGTGTGTTCAGTCGGCAGCAGTCACCAACACTGAGCTCCTGGATGGCACCATTCCTTTCTATGACAGACCAGATTCCTTGTGTGTAGGTTGAGTACAAAGGACTATTTCCCTCATCAAAGCAAATCTTTCTTCCTAGAATAGCTAATTACTCTGAATATAGACTTACCTTCCCATAAAATGATGTTTTTTACCAAAACTATCACCCATACACTAATAGAGTACATTGCTCATTATCATGATATTCCATACAACATTGCTTCTAAACAAGGAATTCAACCATGGAAAGAAATATGGCAGTGAGTCTATGCTCATAGAATCACTGCTATTACTGTGTCCCTCACTATATTCAAGGAGCAGGTCTACTCTAAGGGTGAAATAACCTTTTGAGTTTCCTGCCAGCCACATATGCTCATTCATTCAAAAAATGGACATAAGAATGAGACACCAAGACCCACATATGTGAGAAAACATATGGTGTTTGTCTTTCTGAGTAAAGCTCAAGTACTTTACTCGGTTGGACTCAGTTGCAGAGTTAGCTATTTGAGAATGCTCTGGGAAGACTTGAGAGAATGATTTTCATAGGCATCCAACAGATACTGCCGCTTCTCAAATATCCAGGACCAGAGATTTCAGAGCCAAAGGGTGGAAATGAGAGAGACATCATTCAGAATTGTCACTGGTGATCCACAGCAGATTACACTGTATTGTCATAGACCTATTGTGTATTTGTTTATTTGCATGTATGCTCACATGCATGTTAGCTCACGTCTGTGTGTGCAGAGGCCAGTGCCAGGATCTGAAATAAAAAGTCATTATTGTGACAAATCCATCTCTCCAGCAACCCCTGGCTAGCAAAGTTGTGATCATGTTTCTGTAGTGTTTTACTCTGGTGGCCAAAAGGGATTTTTCCACTTTGAGACTTGCAGCGACCTCATCGAATTAGAACATAAAGTTGCTGGCTGACAGCAAAAAGAGTCGCTGTGCTGCCTGTGGTGGCAGGTCCACACTACAAAGAAGGAGATGGACGGCACTCCCCAGAGCAGACAAGAAAGACTGACACCTAGACTACAGGAGATATTTCCCCAGGCCCTGGCAATTATGAAAAACTGGAATGGTCCAACTGAGGAATGAATACTAATAGCTCAGACCCTTCAGAATTAGAAGCTGGGTCACTTTGCAAGATACAGAACTACAGATTTATTCACTCAAGGTAAAAGGATTCCATAATAGGTAGTAGAAGGGGGTGGCTGAAAATATCAGTTAGCCATGCAAACCATTATAGAAGCCAGACTGTAATTGGCAGAAACATAGAGTCCTCATTTTATTATGAGTATGTTTGTATCTACAACCTTGTATTCTTTCCTTGTCATCTAGGGCACATTCTATATAATAGTGTTTAAGTATTGTTAACTTTACATAATACTGTTCATGTTATCAAACAACGAGCCATGATTCATAAACTTTATTTTCTTTTCTAGAAAAAAATATTAGCATGTGTGTGGCTGAGCATTGGAAGTTTTACTATGTTTGTCATAGTAAAATTTTTGTTTAAATTTCTATATCTAGAGAGGAAGTATAGTTGAAAGAAGCATATAGAAGTGTCAGGTTGAAATGGGATTGACTAGAAAAGGGCGAATAAACACTATGCTGTCTGTGTGTATCTGTGTATGTGTGTGTGTGTGCGTGTGTCTGTGTGAGAGTGTCTGTATGAGATGACGTTGACTCTATAGGCTGGATAAAACAGACCTGAACAGAATACACACTTGAATAGGATGTCTGCCTTCTGGGGGTCTGCTTGGACTGGAGCCTGGCTGTGTCCAGCATTAAGACTCAGATTGCTGAGTCTTGTGTCTTGGCTATTTGTGATTCTCTAGCTTGCTGACTATGAGCCTGAAACTTATCCCATACTCCATTAGCCTTGGCCTGGTACTCCCCTCCCTATCAGTACTCATGGCTCATCAACTGCGGGACTTGATAATTTTCTATAATTGCTAGTTTTATAGTTACATGAGCTAATAATAAATAAATTCTCCTTATTAATATTTCCTTGCAATAAATCTCTTTCTGAATGTGTTTGTAACCTAGTAACTTTCTTCCTCTATGGGTTCTGCCTCATATAGAGTGCAAAGTCACCACTGTAAAAAGAATACTCAAAATTCACATTGTGGAAGGTTTACATTTTAGTCATTTAGTCTTTGGAAAACAAATAACTCTATACTAGTTTACCCATGGTAATGATTTCTGATTCTTGTTTCACACCCAAGGCACCAAGAATTGCTTGAACCCTCTGCCTAGCTCACACATAAAAGGGATGTATGTTGCTGTGGGACAGATCTTCTACACCTTAGCAGTGTCATTTTTCTTCATTTTCATTGATTCTTTTCTCATCAGTTTGGGTACCACAGGTTTCCAATATGTCTATTTGTGGCTGTGTGCACATATATGATCCTGGATTTGAAATTGAGCATACTTTTGCAGTTGTATAGTTGGATGTGCATTTATGATTAGAGAAGCAAAACTACATTTTCTTCAGGAGTCAGTCAGATTTCAAGATGCAATAGGCAGACATTGAAACAGAAAAGTCTGTCTATGACCACAAACGAAACAAAGACACCTCCAAAGCATATGAGACAATGCTTTGTTTTCACTTATAAATGGAAAAGTAATTCAGGGGAACCTTAAATCCACATGATGGAAAACAACTAACAAAGAAGTAGAAGTCAGAGACTAGATAGATACCTGTTTGATAAGATTTATGAAAATAACCCATCTATTAGCTTAATTCCCTCTTTATTTATGGTCTGCAAAGTGGGGAAAAAAGAATATCTGAACATGGCTTGGTGATGCATGCCTGTGACCTCTGTCCTCAAGAGGCCACAGCAAAAGGATTACCAAGAATTTAATAAGTGGCTGTGAAAATCTGAGTACAATGGCTGGAACACATTTAATTCTCATTAGTTGTTTGTTAAAAATAACAAGTAGAGATCTTTAGGTCAAACTTTTAGAACAATTTGATATGTTAATGTCTATATGAAAAACTAATAAAAAAATTAGCCAATAAGAAGAAAATGATTTTGTTATGGAAAATAGAAGACAAAGTGGCTGCCTGGGTCTGAGGAAGCAATGAGTTTTCACTTAGAATATAATTTGCACAAGGAATTTAAGGACTTCAAGTTCCATCAATTCTAATAGCTACAATGAATAACTGATACTTTCTAAGAGGCCTTTGTGTCTCAGTCCCGTGTATCAAGTTAGTAGTGAAGAAAACTCGACCTCATGGGGTCTACAGTCACTAACCAGCCTTTGCTGAGCGATTTCATGAAGTGATGCTCTGGGCAAAGCTTTCTGCAAAGGGCCAAATAGAAAATATTTAGTACTTTGGGAACAATGGTCTCTGTTGTAAGTGTTGACTTGGCATTATGGAGCAAGGTAGACACGAATGATTGACTGATGATCAAGCTTGGCTGTCCTCCAATTTAACTTCAGCTGGGTTGTAGAGCTCTCTGGCCAGTCCAGAGGCCAAGATGCTCCTAGTCCAAAGGGCTTCAATAACTAGAAGGTGGTTCTCAATGAACTGTGCTTTGAAAGAAACAAACACTCCTAGGCACACAGTGAAATGGGAGTTACAGGTAGAAGAGACTAATGGTCGACAAACATCAACAGACAGGGCTTGTTCTGGAGAAGTGTGAGGAGTCACAGTATAGACTGATGTCAGAAGGTAAAGCACAGGAATTAGGAGAAAAAATGGAAAAAAAGAGAAACCCACAACAACAAAATACGTCTTTTTGTGCATAGTTCTGTGATGGCTGGCAGCAGAGTGCATATCATCATCCAGCGTTTCTAAAGGTCGAGCCGCTGTTTCCCCTCCCAAAGCAAAATGATAACACCACTCAGTTCAAAAGCTGGCTGTATCAAATTGCCATCTAATCATTTAATTAAAGCCCCATGCTGGCACCAGTCATCCTCCGGGCCCATTTTTTCATTTGGGCACATTTCATTACACTTTTCAAAGCAAATTTGCCTTTTCAAAGGCAAAAAAATGCAAATGACTAGCTTTGAAAGGAAACCCATAATGCTCTGTGTAATGACAGGGTTCTTGGAAAGTAGCAACACATAGACAGAGCTATCTGTAGGGGTGGAGCACGACTTATCAGGCCCCATGGAAATGCAACCCAATATTTCATTACAGCATCAGGAGGCAAACAGAAGTCAAATACCAAATACCAGAAAATGATTAGACTTCTTTGTTTTCCTTTCCAATATCATTTGTGACAGTTTTGAAAGAGAGTACATCCTTGGGCTAGGCCAGACTCAGGCGGACATTAATAAGTGAAAATATTTATAAAGTGTGGCCAGGAAAAGAGAAACTTGTCTGTACAGAAACAGGCATAGGGACACCACACGTTAAGGCCATTTAACATGAGGTATTAATGAGCAAATTCAAACACATTCCAAAAGTGACCAAGAGTAAGAAGTCATCCACTTGGCCACAGTACAACACATTCCAGTGCTAGTCAGCAGAAAGAAACAGAAATGACCGTAACAACGGAAGCATCATCATCCCTGTGTTGGAATGTCATAAAAGTCCTGATACCCAATTATTTGTGCCTTTCTCCCTGGAAGATACAACTGCATCACACATTTTATAAATCTAAAGATACCATAGCTGAAGGTACTTAGCCCAACGAGGACAGTTAGGTAGAAAGTAAACAGCTGTCAGTCATGTCAGGAAGCCAGATAAACCCTTTAGTTCCATGAAAGGGTTTACAAACTGTAGGTGTAACAGTGGCAGTGAGTTTGAGAATCTCATGTGAAGTTCAGACTGACAATTGTTCTGATTTATGGCCAGAAGAAACAACCGCAGTGATTGGCTCAGTTAAGACTTCCTTCTGGATTTAGTTAAGGTTTTCTTTTACTCCAACCATAACAAGCATACATGTTGCTTTTCTTGGTGCCACAAACAGATATCCAAGAAGAAGCAACTTACAAAATGAAAAATTTGTTTTAGATTGTCATTTGAAAGTACAGTTGTTCATGGTAAGGAATACATTCTGCTCAGAGTAGACCATGGATGGAGGGACAGGAGGTTGCCTGCTCACATCTGGGCAGATCAGTAAGGTGAGAAAACAGGAAGTAGAATCTAGCAATAACTTTCAAAGTCCACTTAATACTGTTCCACTTCTTCTCTCTAGATCCTGCCTCTCAAAGATTCCACAAAATCCTGAGGTTGTACCATTTGCTAGGGACAAACTAGCCTAACACATGAGCCTGTGAAGGGTAATGACATCCAGACCATTAGAGATGACAGTCCTTGCCAAACAAATGCAGGACAGCTCGCATTCCACATTTAGTATTCAGTTCTTCCTGTTGTCCTACCCCAGAGATACAGAAAAGTGTTAGAATGTGTTAGGACATCTGAACATGGCCCACCTCCCATTTGTCTTTTCTTTCTAATTTTAGTAGTGTGTGTGTATATATCATAAATGCATAATATGGGAATCTCATATGAACATTCCTGTTTTATCGACAGTTAGTCAAAAAGTCCCTAAATACTATCAACACCTATGAACTCTCTCACTCCCTTTTAGGATAACCCAGGACTTCACTGAGCATCTTGGGGTATATTGGTGCTTGTTATAATTGCAAGCATAGAGTACATATTTTTCTCCGAATCTTTTAGGGTAGTCTCCTAGTGATGAAGTTTATTCATATTACAGTTTTCTATCCCATTTTGTAAACATATATATATATATATGTATATATATATATGTTCTCCTACTGGTTTTGGTTTTTTTCAGTATTGAGCTCTCAGGAAGATACCTATGAAGAGCTCATAAAAGTCTTTTAGTGGAAGATAGTTTGATCTTGCCACTTGAATGTAAGATAAAATGATTGTGAAACAGCACTGGATACAGCTGTACAAAATCCCTTAGTCTAAAATATGAAACCCCACTTCAGTTGGGAGTGAAGTACAGAAGGATAACCTAATTTCTTCTCTGATCCTCCCACCACACCCAGCCCTGTGTCACCACTCCCCTTCCACTATCTTCAACCCTATACTAGCCCTTCCCTCCCACCATCCTCAATACTGTGTTAGCCTCCACATCTTGCCAAGTTCGAGAGACTGTGTTTGAAGGGTATCTAAGTTGGGGTTTTTATTGCTGTGAAGAGACATCATGACCACAGCAAATCTTATAAATGAAAACATTTATTTGGGGATAGATTACAGTTTCAGAGATTTAGTTCATTATTGTCATGATAGGACATGGTGGCATGCAGGCAGACAAGGTGCTGGAGCTAAAGCTAAGAGTTCTCCATCTTGACCTACAGGCAACAGGAAGAATCTGTGTGCTACACTGGCTATAGTTTAAGCATAGGACTCAAAGCCCAACCTCACAGTGACACACTTCTTCCAACAAGTCCATAGCTGTTACAACAAAGTCACACCCTATAGGGACCATTTTCTTTCAAACAACCTAGAAACGACCACACATTAAATGACTCCAGAAGCAGGTATGCAATATTTGCAATATTAACAACAGTCCTAAAAAGGTCAACAAAATATGTGTTTAATACCACATAAAGATTCTTTAAAGTGGCATTTTTAAGTGAGACGGTTTCCTGCACCTAGAATAAAAATCAATACTTTCAACATACATGCCAAGTAGTAGTAGCAGTTGAGAACAAATATATACTCCTTGATATGTTCCAGACATCAGGTGGGAAGACAAAGGGAGATAAATCATGTTAGCAACAGGCTCGAGTATACAGGAGTTCAAAATCTTTTGCACAAGGCAGATACATGGACATTTTTGAGGTTAGTTTACCCACTAACCTCTATTGTTTTTTTTTTTAACATAACACCAATTTCTTTCTTGTACACCTATAATAACACTCACCAAACTTTTGATTGTTGAGTTTAAATCTAAATGGCTTAAAGTACCATGAAATCTACAGAGATTAATCAGGTATAAGTTTGCCTCATGTTTGAGACAATTGTTATAATTCTGTCTCTCAGCCAGAAACATTTGGCTGAGGACATAAGCAATATGGGCCTAAGACAGAGTAACCACTGTGCTTTATCAGAAATGAATCTTTATCTTTAAAAACTTCCAAGGGCTTTCTTGTCAAGTTAACAGATTATTGATTTGAAGTTTCCAATATGATTTAGGTTTCTTGTTACAACCTAACTTTCAAAAAGTAAATACCATTATGCATAGATATTAAAAGGGTACAAGGCTCTTCTGAATATTAAAACAAAGAATATAAAGATCTGTGGCTATGAGTCCAGGCTAAAAAAACACTGGGGCACAGTGAAAGAGATGCATTAAGATCATTCAGGATTCATTAAACATTTCTTTCTAGAGACAGAATAAATATTTTCATTTTTGTGGGCCTGATAATTTGTGTCCCAATTACATAGATCTGCCATCAGAGCTGGGATTCAGCCATAATAAGTATGTAAACAAATGAGCACATCTGTTCTTCAAAGGTATAGCACTTTTGTTCATTGGTGTTGCAATTCTGTATAGTTTAGACACACCATAAAGTATTATTCCCATTTGGATGTCATTTTAGTTGTTCAACACTTAAGAAAGAAAGAAGGAAGGAAGGAAGGAAGGAAGGGAGGGAAGGAGGGAGGGAGGGAGGGAGGGAGGGAGGAAGGAAGGAAGGAAGGAAGGAAGGAAGGAAGGAAGGAAGGAAGGAAGGAAAAAAAGAAAGAAAAACTGTCCTGTTCATGGGCCATTAATTGACTAAATTATCAATAACACAGTGAATGCAACATTTCTAGATTCAGTCTTCTTCCACATTTGAGGTACTGAACAAACTACTCAATCTCAGGTGGCATGTCATAAAGACCATTATAATCATCAACTTATAATTTTGTTCTAACAAATCACTTACTCCACAAAGAAACATTGAATGTGATATGAAGTGCCCAATAAATGCTAGCCATCTTTCTGTAAATTGATTAAAGGCCCTTTGTTAACCAGCCATGTGTTTTAAGATTCATTTGCTTATTTAATTTTTATTTGATGTTTTGCCTCATGTATGACTGTACCACATACATGTGGTGCCCATGGTGGCCAAAAGAGGCATCAAATCCCTGAAATTGAAGTTTCAGATGGTTGTACAACTCCATGTGGGTGCTGGGATGGACTCAGGTCTGCAAGAAGAGCAGCCAGTACTATTATCTACTGAGCCTTCTCTATTCACTCCAGGTATGCAGTTAAACAAGAGAAGATAGATCATCAATGTTTCTCAGGTAGAAAATCTACAGAGTTGTGTCTTGAGATGCTTATAAAATCATTGATTGCGAGGATATATGAGAAAAGGGTTGCCTATTTAAGCTGACCTTGGGTGTGCCATGAATTTAGCTTTAAAAATTAGGAATAAAGCAGAGAGGGAGGAGAAAAGTGTGAAAGAGAAAGAAGAAACACAGAGAAGGGAAAAGGAGGAAGAGGAGAAGGAAGAAGAAAAGAGGAGACTTTTTTGGTCTATTTAGGGGTATCTATAATCCATTTATTTGGAAATAAATTCTCTTACAGATTCTCGCTTAGCTGATGAAAGTTTTAAAATCCATGGTCATTTTACTACTGGTGAACCACTGGTTATAATAATTTTTTCATTGCCTAATTAGTTCAGCTAAATAGTACAAACCATGTCTTTTGCTATGAGACCAGATGGTACCCTCTCACATGGATGATGGGAATAAGACTCCACACTGTATTTGTTAGACACCCTACTGGTAACTGATAAGCAAAAAATGGCTCAATAAAGATTTGCGTTTAGTGTGTCATTAGGTCTTTGCACTCTGTACACTCTTCCTCTCTCCAGCACACACTAAAGTTCCTAACCCCATTTAAGATCACCAGCAAATTCCAGCTTTCATAAATATCACAGGACGCTAATGAGAAGACTTATGTAGAGAGGGCACAAGATAGTTGGAATTTTCTGGTCCATTCTACAGAGAAACCAATTGGAATTTTTTTTTTCTTGCTGGATTTATGCAAATAGAAGGCAAAACAATTTGCTGAATATGAAATTGGTTCTATATTAGTGGGAATAAACATGGGCAATAGGAAACAGGAGTTTTTCTCCAAGTCCTGCTTCTGATCTGATCACTCAGAGAGCAAAATACATGTGTTGAAAACCTACTGTGCATTCCACAAAAAAATTAAAACATATTGCCACTGAATTCTTTGCAACTGACCTGTGAAGAATGCCTCATTGTCTAAGTTTCAGAGATTTGAAAAAGGAGAGCTCTTACACCTTATCCAAGTTCATAGATCTCATAAGCTGTCAGGATTCACTTTCACAGTCTCTCTTCTGCCCACACTTTGAATCACAATGACTAAAGAGCTCTCTTTGCTCAGTAACAACATGTGCTTGCTGGGGAAGTGGGTGGAGAGTCAATATCGATACTGCTTGTGGTTCTCCGAGTTCTTTCCCAGACCCAGTTCTATGTGTTTGCTCTTTTAATTTAATTTTAATCTTTTTCAAAGTACTCCTTTAAGATATTTTACTCTCTGATTAAGGTATGTACTTGTATGTTCATTTCACAAAAAGGGGAACTGAACCTCGAAAAATGCCATGTGCCATGTTTAACCTCTCAAAGTAATAGAGAACTAAGACATATTATTAACCTGATTTTGTCTAAAGATCCCAATATTTTCAAAAATCATCAAATTTTTCAGAAAATCACTAAGCCTTTTCTCCTTAATGCAGTTTCTGTGTGTCTTGATACATACACAGAGGAGTTGAACATGTGTGAGCTGTTGCATTCCTCTCTGTCTTATTGAGACAGAAGCTGCGATTGTGGCTACAAAGCCCCTACCCAGTGCTGGGTTACAGGTACGTCCAACTTTATATATGGGTTCTGGGGATTTGAACACAGGTTTAAATGCCAGTTTAGCAAGTGCTCTTACTCACTTAGCCATCTCCCCAGTGAGTCATCCCTTATCTAATCAAGAAAATTCATCTTTTCTTGGGCAACTGTCAAAAATTAGTAGAAACCCCAAGTATCTTAAAATTCTTAATAGACTATCTCTATGTAAAATTTAATATTTATGCTAATACTGAAGAACTTAAGGCTCAGGTCCTTTATCTGGTAAATGAGTTAATGATGCCAATGTTGCTGAGTTATTCTAACAGTTAAGAGAGGAAACACAAAGCAAGTTCAAAAAAATCAAAGCATTAACACTGTAACTACAATATTAAAGAAACTTGTCACCACATACTTTCCACATACTTTCCCCGTCTATACTAATTTGCATTTTTATTGCTGTGATAAAATATGTACCAAAACCAGCTTGGGGAGGGAAGGACTTATTCCATTTCATAGGTTACTTTCAGAACAGGAACTAAAAGCAGGAACTGAAATAGAGGCCATATGGAGTGTTTTATTCTTGTTTGATTTCATGGCTTACTCTGTTTTTTTATATACCTGAAGCTCACCTTTCCAAGTTGGTACTACCCACAATCATGCCTATCATTAATCAAGAAAATACTCCCCAGAGACTTTCCTACATTTTGATGAGGTTCCCCCTTCCAAGATGACTTTAATTTGTGACAAGTTTATATAGAACTAGCTATCAGACTGTATCTCTAGCCCAGAAGTCTGATGACAGGAAGAATCACAAATTAGCAGTAGATGATCCTAACTTACTTCTATTTTCTATTTTGCCATTCTTGCCATTGTCTCTGCTCTTGTCTCAAAAAGAGACTGGCATGTCAAACATGCAGTATTCTCAGAGTCCCCACAACCTTGTCATCACAGAACGCCACTATGTAAGTGACAGCTACATTTAGTTTCCCAGAGCAACAGCCAAGAGAGTTGATGATGGGCAGTTCTCATTTACTGCCCCAGCTAGTTTGATCAGCCACATATACTAGAGCTCTGATACAACTAGTCTGTTTATTTGCAGATGATTAACAGGTAATTTGCTGATAAATGGCTGCGGTTGTATAAACAGCAAAGACAAACAACCCGCACTGTCTTATCTAAGCATGAAAAATCACACTGATGGAGCTTCAAGTTTCATCATCATAGAGCTGGGAACAGACTAGGTATTTACTAGTTCTGAATGACTTTCTGAAGTTCTTCTCCTGTTCGACTCTTTCTCCATCCTTGCCTACATCCCTTCTACAAATATGCACTGAGTGCTTAGCATATGCTAGTAATTCCATTTGGTGGCCTTAACATTGTTTCACAAATTTTATTTGAATGTTGCCAGTAACAAGGACCTTATTAGTTCTGAAAAGGCTCATTTGCACAGAGTTCTAAGTGGCATTAATTCTTCTTCAAAGCAAGCTGTAATCTATCTCTATGCAATTTTCACCCATTTTTTGATATGGCTTGTTATTTGTACTCGGGGTTTGAGAAAATGGAGCCACTTGTATGATAAACAACAAGAACGAGACCTTAAGTAAGTGTTTTTATTAATTTGGAGCATGATCAGTATGGAGAGATTTTCAATTTCACTCACTTCATATGGTTTATGTCCTAGATGAGAATATAAGTAATTAAATGAAAGTCAAGGGCAAATCTATTGAAATCTGAAAGTTTGTAATGATTGCTTTCTGTCTCTTGTAATATTATCTGTCCCTGACACTAGATATGAGTTTATTGAAAGGGAAGTTAAAATGCCTAAATCTTTGTCCTGGTGGTCATCACAAAATCTTTTCAAAATGATTTGTTGAACAAATGACTATGACTATGGATGTGCCAATAGATTTCATGTATACACACTGAGTAAAGTAGTGAAATTGGTAACAGAAGGTCAAGAGAGGACACTAACACATGCAAGTACTTGCAGGGACAGTGATTTAGCAGAATGGAGTAGGCTGCCCTCTGCAGTGCACAGTGAGACTGGCTGGACAGAAGGTTTAAGAGGAATATTTTAGCATACAGCAAAGAAAGTTCTCTCACACCATCAAATAACTACTCAGTAATAAAATGGGATGCTTGGAAGCATCATTAGAAGAAATCCTGGTCAGATATGTCAGTGAACAGAGTTCAGGATTATATAAAGTCTTATGCTTAAGTAAACACCACATTGATATGGAACTTTGACAGAAAAGTGACTCTATGATATACTTTAACATCTTGGAATAAATGCATGATAAAACAGACTTTTAGGGTAGAGATCTCAAACCACTCTTGATATAATTATAGAATTATAACAGCAAAGCAGGATTCTACTAAGAAATAGGTGGTGGGACAATGATGATGATGGCAATGACAATAACAATGTTGCAGAGTGCTTGCCACATGTCAAGCATTGATAGGCTACTTATTACAATTCTTGCAATAATGATTTAAAGAGGCAGAGATGGATTAAGATACATGGGTTGGAGAGCTAGAAAGTGATTAGTCCAAGGTAGATCAGCTGTAGTGTCTTACTTCTTCCCATAGAAAATTGCACCTAGGGAATAAAATTTCCTAGGCTTCCTTCTCAGCTCCATTGTAGTTAGGTGTAGAATTTAAATAAGGTACTTCTGTCATCAGCATTTCACTGTTATATTGGGAAAAAACGTATTAAGAACAACCTGAAAGTAATATAAAATGAGCTTGGAAAGCATGGACTGTGCTTATCCACTATGTATACATTTTAATCGCCTTGTGAATGTAAGTCTAATATAGACATGCATTACTTAACAACAAAGACACAGTAAAAAAAAAAAAAAAGTCCTCACGGAGTGGGATTCTTTGTTATATAAACATCTTAGGAAGTCATTACACCGATTTAGATGGTAAAGCTTACTGCACATGTATCCAGGATGTACAGAATTGCTCCTGTATATGTAACCCACCATTGATCAAATTGTCATGTGGCACAGGACTGTGTTTGCTTTAAAGCCATTGCCAACTAATTCTAACATTTAGGGATATCTTTAGGCACTATCTTGCATATCTTCCTTTGATTGTATGTGTGTGTGTGTGTGTGTGTGTGTGTGTGTGTGTGTGTGTGTGTGTCCCCGTGTGTGTGTGTGTCCGTGTCTAGCAATATTCTTATGTGTCTTGGGCATTGTAAAGTTTAATTTAGATGTTTATTCTGTTAACTTCCTCTGAACAAATGTTTGTGTTTAACATTTAAACTGCTTTTATTCAAACTCTAAACTATACCTCCATTGCAGTGGGGAACTACTGAAACCCTCTATATTCCTGTTAGTGTTCAAACTTATATACTTCAGGGGTCTGTCAGAAATTTAAGGATTTGTATATAAAAAATTGGGTACTTTTTCTTATGATGGATTTTCTAAAAGTCATGTTCACCTTCTAATTAATATCCTAAGCTACCTGAATTCTACTTTCCAGTTCCTTGTGCTAAATTAATTTGGGGTTTCAATGCACATATCTGTACAAATAAATAATTAAAGCAAGGAGAAAAAGAAGCTGTTGCCTTAACCTCCTTTTAATCTCAGTTTCTTCCAACTTTTCTCTAAATTTGGTTCCACTGTCTGGGATATGTATACATATGTATATATATATATCATATATTATATAAACATATATGTGTGTGTATGTCTATTTTTCAGAATTAGTCTTGCTTGTGTATGTGGTCAGTGAATGTGTACCCATGTTCTCATGTTGTGAGCTGCACACATGTGTCCTTGTGTGTATGGGCAAATAGAGGCTCAAATTTCACCTTAGGACCTCTCCTCTATTGCTCTCCACAGCATTCCCTGAGGCAGGGTCCGCAAATGAGCACATAGCTTTCCATTACATGTTTAGATAACCACCTCACTCCAAGACCCTCCCCCCTGCTCTTAGAATACTAGAGTTGTAAGCAGGACACATCTTACCTGGCATATGTATGAGTTTGGGTGGAGTAATTACATCTATTTCATAAGTATAATGACCGAATTAAATTCTGCAGTACCTGAATTTGAAAGTTGTTGGGGGACCAGATACTGTTAGTTGAATCTCCTTATTCTTTTCTTTCTCAAACTCTCAAGTCAAAACAAAAGCCTCTGTCATAATATCAGTGCTTTGGTAAGCGGCTCAATTAAGCAAATGTCTTGTAATACCATCTACATTTCAGCAGACGAAAATGGTACCCAAGCGAATGGAAAAAAAGGCCAGAGTGATTAATGTAGTTCTAGTAACAGGCAGCCTGATGCTTCATAAGCAGCCACATGTTTGTTTACATATGTATAATTTGTTTATCTTTTGGGCTTGAGTCTTACATTCAGAAGGGGCTATCAGAAGAGAAATCCAATCAGAAGTGATTCTCCAAGCACACTTATCCTGAGGCAGACTCCAGTTTATTTCAGGCTGACAGCTGGCACCTGTTGCCTGCAGTGAAACACTTGCTGACACTGATGGAAAAAGACAGGTGGCAAGGCTGGCATAGATGCCACATTTGATTGACAAAGTGATCTAAGTATCATAGACACTGAAAATGTCATTAGCAATCACTGCTTTCACTGTGGAAAGCATGGCAGGGACCAACAAGGCAACAAAGAATGTAGCCCCAAAGTGTCGACATATGCAGGGAGTGTGTGTGTGTGTGTGTGTGTGTGTGTGTGTGTGTGTGTGTGTGTGAGAGAGAGAGAGAGAGAGAGAGAGAGAGAGAGAGAGAGAGAGAGAGAGAGAGAGAGAGAGACTCAGTGCCATCCCTATCATTGTGGAACAAAGAACACTTGGCCTTAAATCTGGGGTTCAAAATTGGGTTTAACTTTTGACCTGAAGTTGAGAATATACAGGACCAAAACAGCACTTCAAACACATCAACTATGATTTCTCATCTCTTTCTTCTATTGCTCATCAGTGAAATTGACTCTGCTTAGGGTGAATTTCCTGGCCTGGCAAATCTACCTCTAAGATAAGTTTCAAATCCTGGAATATAGTCCCAAACAAACAATAACAACAGCAAACCCGATGTGGGCTTCATACCATACTATCAAACATGCATTTATTAACTGTTAATGTAATGCTCACTTTCCCACAAATTTCTAGCACCATAAGAGCAAAAGCTATGTCCTACTCATCAGAGTTAATGGTGAATTACACATACCCATCTTCTCCATGTTTCTCCCAGCATGGTTGTCAAACAGTTCCTTTCCAGAGCTCTGGACTCCTCTGGGAACCTATCTCTAAAATCTTTATCCCTTTTCCCTGTTTGCTTTTTCTCACCCATCCTTTTAGAGATTATCAAGTATCCAGGGCTTGTCCTCTTTAGTATAAATCAATTGAGTATTCTGGCCTCTCCAGTTTCTATTTTCCAAGTGATCATCTTTGGAAAGTCAGCTATGGTTGGGTACTTCGATTCAAACCACACCTCCAACACTTCTTAGCTTATAAGCTTAGTCAAGCTTTTCAGATGCACTGTTCTTTGTTTACCCTGGTTGTCTCTGTCCCTCACCATCAAGTGACTGCTCTGTAAACATTGGATGAAGGCAGTTATGGCCCAGAAAGCTTTCCTTTCTGCAGATTTTTCTTATGGCTAATCCTTCAGAATCAACTCCACCAATCCATTAGCTCACAGCATTAGTCTAAGGTGTGCTGAGTAGATCAGAAAACTGTATGGTGGATACCCACCCTATGGTGAAGATGTGGGCGAAGCAAGTGACCAACAGCTTCGGCTCCTACAATGGGAAAGATTGTGTCAACCAGAATCACAAAGTTAGAAGTTTTCTAAGCATTAGACTAGAGCTCAGGTTCTGAAAAACGTATGACCCATTTCTACTATATCGATAAATATATACACTCATAAAGCCCTCCAATTATCAGACCTTTTGCCCAACAAATAAATGGCAGAAATAACCAAAAGCAGAAAATACAGTAAAAAGCTTCCATGTCATCCCCCAAAGTTAGAAACAGAACTTTCTGAGTTTTTTTTTTGGGGGGGGGTTCTTAGTTTGTCCCCTATCTGAGTATTAAATATTCTTCAGTATTAATCTGAGAGGAAATTTGTCTTGCATAGTCCAGTGCTGTAGGAAAAAAATAAAGATTGTTAAAGAGTCCTCAGTGATAAGAACTCTGGAATGTGTGCTCAACACCAAATAAGCCAGTTCAATTTCCTTGCTTGTTGTTTACAAAGGCAAAAGAACACTGGAATGTTTTTCAAAACTGCAGATGTCAAATGCTCTGCAGTAAGATAGTTGTGGACTTAACAAGGCTCTGCATTCAGCAACATTACATAACATGAACCTGAGATTTGTTTTGCAGACCCACCCAGTTCCTTCTGATGTTATGATGGAGCTGTAAATAATCATGTCCCTATATTTGTAATGAAGCTTGATTAATCAGACTAGTTACTTCTGGAATTGAAGCCTTTGATATGTTCCAGAAAAGACCAGAACACAAAAGATGGAATCCCCAATGAAAGATTTGCAGTGTTTCAGGTGCTTAGATGACAGTTATATTTGGTTCTCTGTTAGTGTTGAAACTTGGATCTGGGTTCTTCAGTTCTGTGAACATTGCACACAGCTTGGGGTCAGCTCCTGTGTGGCTTTCAAGAAAGGAGCTTTAATTGATATTATCTTCTTACCATGAGGATAACTGATGAAAGTCTTAATCACCAAAGCCTAAGTAAGCCACAGGTGCTAAAGAAACTGCTTTGTAAGGGATGCTGTCATTTTAATTCTAACACACAATCTTCAAGGTAAAGAGTTCCTTCATGTACAAATTTTTAGCAGTTTCCTAAGCGTCATTAAACTGCCCTTGCAAGAAAGCACTCACAGAAGAGTTAAGGTCTCTTAAGCCAAACCTAAGCACTTGACCACTGAGCACTAGAGAGTGATATTTACTCATTTGACCACTCTGGTATCTACTAACTACTGCTGCAACAGTCCTGCAATGAGATGCCATCCATATTCCGTAGAAGCTTGGGTAATTATGGCAAAAGATGTTCCCTGTGTGTGAAGTATAATTCCAGTGGAAAAGGAAAGGTACAAGAAAGGGGAAAAACACAAAAGGATATGGTAGTACACATCTCTTGTCTCAGGACTTGGGGAGATGAGGCAGTAGGATCTCCATTTTCAGGCCATCATGAAGTACATAGCAAGACAGAAATCTATTCAAAATAGCTAATTCTTGGAGCTTTTGTGGGGAGAGTAAAGTAGAAGTATTCAATAAATACTTAACATTATATTTTAGGTAGAGAAAGAAAAAATAAATATGCACTGTAGTTTCTGATAATAAGTACAAAGCAAGAAACAGAAGGAGGACAAGGATAGAGTGGGGTGTTGCAATATGGTTTCCTGGCCTGTTCCGGCAGAGGACCAGAACCCTTAGCAGCCCGCTGCTGTTCACGCCCACAGAAATGATTTAGACACTTATATTAAGTTCATGCTGTTTGGTCTATGGCTCAGGCACATTGCTAGCTAGTTCTTACATCTTAACTCAACCCATTCTCATTAATCTGTCCTGCCACCTGGCCCGCAGTTCACCTGTGTTCCTCACATGTTTCTTCTTTTGGTGGCTGGCTTGGTCTGTCTGACTCCGCCCTTTTCCTACCTATGGTCTGATTTTTCCTCCTACTTTTTCTATGGTGCCTGTCATGGGCCAAAACAGCTCCTTTATTTAAAGATTGATATTCACAGCATACAGAAAAATATTCCCACATCAGTGGGGATATCAGTTATGTTGATATCTGATAATGCAGCAAAAAGCCATTGAAAGTGCCCAAGACACAGCATTTGAGACAGAAAAATGTCAAGTGTTATCATTGCTGGGGCAGAAGTAAACTGGGTATATTTGATTAGCAAGCAGACATCTTTGGCTCCAGAGAAGAGAGAGTGAGAACCAGTAGAAATTATAGCATGTTGAGAAGTGAGACCAGGTGACATGCTGAAGTGGAGGTAAGTCCCCATTTATAGCCCTATCACTATGGTAGAGTCCTTCCCCTGCAATTTGTGATAGTTGCTTATTTACAAAGGTGGGGGGTGTAGGTGAGGCAGGAAGAGAGGAACTTAAGGATAGTTCTAAGCGCTGACACTGTGCAGTGAGATAAAGAATATGATGAATGGCAGAGTAAAAGTGAGGCTTGAACATGTGCCTCCATGCTGCCGAGGTGTTCACGTAGTTCTCCATCCTCTTGGTTCCTATCAGTGTGAGAGTTCACAAATAAGAACACCACCTCCAAATACTGCAGATCTATCTGGATAACTATTTTATTACCTTATTAACTAAACACAAAGGAAAAAATATATCTGCCATTTAATATGAAAGAAAAATAAGTTTGAGAGTAAAGGAAATTTTTGCCCCACTGGTAGTTTAGATATAATCAACACACAATGTTCGGTGTTAATTTAATAGCTCTGCTTTGGTGATTTTTTCCCCTCAAAATAATAGCTCTCAGAATCAGCTAGTTTGAAAGTCAGTGGATCAACTCATCTTTATTTAAAACAAATCAAATTATCACATAAAATTCTGTCCCATGTAGCATGTACAGTTATACTCAACTAAATATATAACTTAACATTATTCTTTGTAATGTGAAATCTGCCTGGTGAAGTCTCTGTGGAAGGAAACTATTTGGTAATAGAGACCTAGTCTGTAAAACTTAAGCAATTTTATTTATTCTTTAGGGTTAAACCTACAGTAAGAAAATAATTACTCAGTGAAATGATAAAGAATGCTATGACCTTAAGTACACTGTCACTGGAACACATAGTAGGCTTATAAAACTATTCGGTCAGTTTTCAGAGGAAGTAATTTCTGATATGATGTGAATGTTTCAACCCCAAAAGCATATGCTGAAATCTTTACACTGATGGTGATATTATGAGGAGGTAATGCCGTTAGTGGGTGATAATGTTATATAGGAGAAGAGTGCACATAAATTGGATTGGTATCTGTAGTAGTGGAGTTTCTTGGTCCCAGGCGGCCAGACCCACAGACCTGCTGCCCGAGACCCCTTAGCAACCTGCCGCCGCCACTCAGGCCCCCAGAAATGACTCAGACGCTTATATTAACTTCATGCTGTTTGGCCTATGTCTCAGGCACATTGCTAGCTTGCTCTTACATCTTAAATCAACCCATTTCTATTAATCTGTCTGCCACATGTCCCGTGGCTCACCCGTGCTCCTTACAGGTATCCTTATAAAAGAGGATCAAGAAGAGCAACCCAATACCTTCCATCATGTGAGAACACAATGAAAAGGAGCTGCATACAAACCAGGTAGCAGGTCCTCAAAAGACACCAAATCCCTTCCAACATTTGGAGAACACCAAGGAAGAGGGAACAGAAAGAATATGTAAGCTGGAGGATGGCAGGAGTGCTATCCGATGCCGTCTTCTGGACATGACATGCCCATTGTACTCATGAGCTCACAGTACCTGTGGTGACCTGCACAAGTACTTCTAATGAAACTCAACATCCTAGAACCCTCTCAAAACAAACAACAGCAAAGTGATCAGGAACTTGTTGGAAAATGAAGAGTTTTTGTAGACGAGATGGGGATGAGAGAGATGAAAATGACTAAAATATACAATACACATTCATCCATCTGTGAAACTGTTTTAGAATAAAAATCATTACAACCCCGACTTTTAAAAATAATGTCCCAATTTACAGCATTTTGATAAAGTAGTTCACAAGGACAAAAGAGAATGGCCTAGGACTGGGTGTGCCTGAAAGCAAATCTGAACTCAGGCTTCTGAATCTGAATATTCTTGGTAAAATGAAATCTAAAAATAGAAAACAAACTTACAGGCTTTTTTAACCTGGAAGGTATTCAGAGTTAAAATGCTAACATATTTGCTCTTCTTAATTAAGAAAATGTATTATTAGTAAGATACCAAACTAGATCCTAGATCATTCTGCTTAATTTCTTTTAAAAGAATTTACAAAGGAAAACAAACACAATGCATATGTATGTACACACACACACACACACACACACACACACACACACACACACACAATTCTTCGTAACCCTGTACTAACATAGAAGCACCCAAATTGGTGGGAATAATGACATCAAATGAGAGTAGTGACAAAGTGTTTCTAATATCTCTGGTATAACTGAGTTTTTTAAGGTTGAAATTTACTCACATTCAAGTGTTAATCTTGTTACAATAAAAATGTAAAAACCCATTAAGATATTGAAATTACTGAAACAAAATAAGTATTTGAATGTAGCTGAAACTTTTCCTGTGTTTTACAGCTGCTTGGTCCCAAATAAACACACAGAGGCTTATATCAATTACATACTGTTTGGGCTATGGCTCAGACTTCTTGCTAGCTAACTCTTGTATCTTAACTCAACCCATTTCTTGTAATCTATATTTTGACACATGACTCATAGTTTATTTGTGTTCCATTACATTTTGCTCTCCCAGAAGATGGCAGGGTCTGTCCTGAATCTATCTTTCTTCTTTCTCTCTCTCTGCTTGGATTTCCCACCTGGCTATAAGCTATCTTACCGTAGATCAAAAACAACTTATTTATTAACCAATGGTAGTAACACATGTTCACAATGTACTGAAAGACCATCCCACATCATTTGAATAATTTCTAATTGTTTTTCTTATATGCCCTCATAAAACTTGAGATATTGAAGCATAAAATAGCAAGTTCTATTAACCAAAAACCCCCCTCCACACACATACACACAACACACACACACAAAAGTACTTTTGCTTTTTAAAATCCTTTTAAGATACTTTGAGGAGCTTTTCTTTTCTTTACTGTTTAGTAACTTTAGCTTTACTGTGATTTGTTTCAAGTAATTTAGGATTATTGTGTATATGAGCATAGTGCTCCAGACCAGGAAGAGTCTATAAGTAAATATCTGTAAATGTTAAGCTATGTTAAATATCTTAGAAGACCAAAAGGTGAAGAAGAAAGGTGAAGGAAAGTGAATAAAGTATTATAAATTATTAACACCAAAACAAGATTTTATGAGGTATTTGTAACACCTGATACAAATGCCAGGGACAAAATGACTCACATCATTGTCACTTTGTGAACTTTTGCATTAAAGTCATTCCAATTAATGAGGACAAGAATGAATTAACTCAGAGGTTTGCTGAGTTAATACTATGAAAATTTGGCAAAAATACATGACTGGAAAAGAACCATCTATTTAAGTTTTCTGAATAACTATATTTGAGTGTTGATTTCAGGCATTGTGAATACAAATAAAAAATCATTATAAAAAATTTCTAGGCTAAAGCCAGATCCTATTCTCAGACAAAATGGCTTTATAATCCAGACTTTCTCTATTCTTTGAGGATAAAACTAAAAGGATATCCCAGGAAACGAGGTCACTCTAAAGACCATTTACATCACCCGCAATTCTGTGATTACAGAGCATGTGGTGAGCTTTCTCTCTAACATCCCTTTCTTCTCTTGATGTTTGTTGGCCATGAGAAATTGTATTTGGCTTCCATAGAGCTCTCAATGGATTATGGAAACTCCTTTAGTTTTGGTTATTGAAACTCTTGGGACCCTTCATATCAGACCCTCCTGATTCCTGGTATGTTCTGTAACAGCACCTCAGTGACTCAAAGTTAAGTCATGATGGGCTTACCACATGGTATGTGTAATGCAAAGTTGGATGAGAAAGGAAAGTTAATTACTTTGGTGATATTTCCTATTTCCTGGAGTTGTGGAGGTGGCTCATGAGATAAAGTGCTTAGAGTACAAATGTTCAGATGGGAGCAATCACAATTTCTGGTAAACACAGTCTCCTGCCTGCATACCCAGAGCTCTGAAGGAGGATACTGTGGATCCTCAAAACAAGATGGATAGCTAGACTATTGGTGAACTGTGGATTCAAGTTAGATACCCCATGCCTATACATAATGTGGAAAGTTATCTAGAAGGATACCTGACATTAACTCCTGGCCTCCATATACAGAGGCATGTACACATACATGTGAGTGTATGCACCCCCACCCACAATTGACTTCTAACTTGGCAAAAGTGGTAGAGAGTCATAAAGGACACATAGAAGACAAATGTATCCATTAGACACTGACTCGAAAAGTGAGACTACATTGAGATATAAGCAAAACTACTATCATCAAGAAATAAAAGCCAATCACTTAACATCTATGGTTGCCGGAAACATGCCTAAGAGGGACATTTACCATGGACTTCCAAAAACAGATGTTGTTCTCCATAAGGAAGATAAATAAAACATTCTGTAAAGAGAACAAAGCATGTAATCATGAATAAACAGTGAGATTGGATGATGTAGTACAAATGGTACACAACCAGGCATAGTAAGTACACATAAAGTATTTTTGAATACATGATTTTGAAGGAAAGATGTAAAGCACTTGGGAGGGTAGAACAAGTAACAATAGTTTGAGATGAACAAGGGAGACCTTGGTAGTCTGTTCTGCAAAGTAGAGAACTATACCTTGAAGGCAAGGAGAGTCACAAGTTGTATGGAAAGGAAGAATCCAGATTTCTTTGGAAGATGGAAGGGTGGGGGTGGGGTGAAAAGAGACTTTGGAGGAAAAATTAGTGAAAGGAAATATACCAACAGTTCAGAGTAGGGTGACACATGAACAAAATGAAGCAGTGGAGATACTAAGCAGAAGTGAAAATTCAGAAGGGAAGCATAAGGTTTAATTATCATGTGATAGATAGAGAAAGGGAGATAAAGGACTTCCTGGTTTTAAAATCATTGAGTTCGTAAGATGTATTTACTGAAATGAATATGAAGTCCCTGCTGTTGCATGGGAGGGGTCATTGTATGCAAATAATAGAGCCTATGTTTATACTGTTAGGGGAAGGAGACAATCCAAACAGAACAACCACAGCACCAGCTTCATGGAACCACCTTGCCAAACTAAAGGTTAGCATTGGAAATCTGGGAGTAGTAGTGTTCCTACCACTGAAACTAGGAGGGGGCATTGTAGCATGCTAACAGATGAGTATAGGAGGTCATTATTTTACAGAATAAAAATAGAAAAAAAAATCCTGTGCTGCTTCCTTTATGCCCTTATGTCACTTGAAATCATTATAATGAGCCAATATTATTTTTAATCTTAAAAATGAAAGATTAGAAAGTAATTAAAAATATATTCACAGTTCAAAGAATCCCTGACTCAATCTCCAAAAGATTTATAATATAAAAAGAATGTCCTTGAAAATACTTGCTTTTGGTCATTGCTTAAAATATGCCTGATTTAATTTATTTCCTCTTTAATGTTACTACCAAATTTGAAAGAGAGAAAAAATCCAATTTTTAAGGTTTTCTTTTCTTGTTATTGAGTGAAACTTTAAAGACATTCACATTTCCTTGTACATGTACCGTGTTTGTTCTTTCCTTTAAAAGAATAAAGAGAAACCACTTTTATTCACCCACATATTAAGATTCAATTGCTTAATACATAATGCCATCCAAGCCTAACTTTTGAAAAGCAACTCACTTTCTGCATTAGTAACTCATTAAAAGCAAGATCCATAAAGACCTTTACTTACAAATTATATATCTAATGATATATGTGGTGTCAAAAAAAAAAAAAGAATAGCTGCCCTCCAACAATCTATCCCTAAGTCTGACGTTGACAAATGTCACAAAATGTTATTTGAGAAGAGTCTAAGTTATTTACAGTTGCCAGTTGCTTGCTTATGCCTTTTATGGAGACAAGGTTTCATTCTCCACAGTACACACCTGAGTCGTTTTATCTGCACAGGCCATTCATTATTTTTATTAGTGTTAATTTTTCATGCTTATTAAAGAAACAAAATTTCAAAGTAGAAAAATTATAAGCTATGTAAAGTACTCAGAAAGGTAAAAATTCTGATAGCAAAAGATGAGGAACCCATGGTACCTAAAAGTGGGCTGACTGCTTGCAGTTGGCATGGAAATTTCCTGAGGGAGATAATTCCTAATCTAAATACCCATTTCAGGAAGAACAGGAGGTCATACAATAAGACAAGGCTACTAGAGAGCTTTGTCTGAGCACAAATGATGACAGCACCTCTGTGCCACTCCCATAATAGCAACCCTCCAGCAAATCCATGCCACTCCTTCTTCACTTACAGCTTCATCCTTGTCTGCTCTCACAATAGCACTTTTAAATTTTACTGACTCACTTACTTACAACATCTGATCAAGACTGAATTTGTGCTTCCCTGCTCCCTTTAGAATTCCCCAGTTAGAGTTCCAACCCAGAAAAGAGATTCTTCCTAACCTTCTTGCAGCAATATGATTCTCCAGGATATAGCTGATATGTTACAGATATGTTCTGAGTAATCTGGCGGGGGAGGGGAGGAAAGCTGTGTGATATCATTATATTTTGGATTCATTCTTCTTTTGCTCAGTAATGTCAATAAGAGTGAAGAGAACTAGTCCTTACTGGATGATTAACAGTCTTCATTTACATTTCCAAGCATTTTTCTAATATTAACTAATGAAAGACCTACCTTGATCCTATGAAATGGATATTATCACTTCAATTCTAAAAGCAAAGGACAGAAATATAAAAACAAAGCTTGTTTTTGTTTGAAGGTTCCTGGCCATGGCAATATTTATATGCCAAATAGAATAGTGCCTTGTTGCAGGGAATAGTTCTAAGCACTGTGGGAGATGAGCAGGTACCCTTGACTTCTATGTCTACAGTGTGCTCTACTGTCCATGCTCTGAAACCTGTAGCTGTCTCCAAACATCTTAAATGTACCTTGCAGAAAAACTATCAACTTCTAAAAGCTACTGTTTTAAAGAATTGCTATTATTTATTTTTTAAAATTTGATACACGTCTATGTAAATATAATATATTTGAAAAACTTTTGAAATGTCTCATGATGTTGCCTGGGATGGCCTGAAACTAGTTATAAAGTTCATACTTGTCTTGGACTCCCTTATTTCTGGCTCCACTTTTTGAATGATGGTATCAGAGGCATGTACGCCAAACTGGGCAAAACCCAAAATTTCCATAAGCAAAAATTTTAACAAATACAAAATACACATACTCCAATTTATTAAGCATGTCCCACTGAGAGATCTTTCCTTTGTTTTCAAGTCTTTGTTATTGAAAATGATTCCACAAGGAACATCTTTCTACATAGATTATTTTCTGTTTAATGACTTTGCTACTTAGATGCATTTATTAGAAAAAGAAATCACTGAGCTTCAAGATATCTTTACATTTTAGAAAACAGTGCCTGTATCCTTTACTTTGACTTTATTCACCTACTTGTCCCACTAATGCAGTTAAAGAAGATATGTGACCCAACTCACCAAATAACCTGATTAAGTTCATTACTAGTCAGCTGATAAAGTATGTCTTCGCTCAATTTTTGCTACATTGAACTATGTATTTTACCCACTTGTAACCAATTTGTTGCATACATTCATAAGCAACCCTGGGTTACTAAACAAAGAGCAGATGGAGTAAAGTGTTGGGACTATAGCACTGAGATAAGCAGGAGGCTATGTAAATGGGGAAACGAAAGATTCATGTCCAGATCCCCAACACTGACGAAGAAATCCAAATGTCAACCACATACCATAGTCCCTGAATAGGGAGACAGAGATCGGAAAAATCCTGGAGCATTTTAGTCAGATAATCTAGTCAAATGTGTGAGCTTCATGTTCTGTGAGATACCTGGCCTCAAAAGCAAAAGAAGATATTTAGCATCAACCTGAGGTATGTAAACACGCATGAGCACACACATAGCAAAAAGAAGTATTCATACAAGAAAAGGAAGGTTAAAGATTATACTCCCAGAGTATTGTCTTTGTAGAAGCTCAGAATACAAACTTCAGGGAAATAATTCCTCTGCTGATATTACAATAGATGCTTCCCAATTGACAGTAAATGACATCCTCATTAATTCATCTTAAATGCAAAGAGTTGCTTGCTCAATGCATGAAATTCTTATAACCTACCAGCATCACAGCTTAGTTTAGCTTTTCTTAATACATAAACAAGAAGAAGCAAAACAAGACCAATTTCATAATGGAATAGAGTATTGCCTGTAACTTGTTGGACATTGTACTGAAGGTGGTAACCAGTGGCTGTATGATAGGCACCACTCAAAATATTCTGGGCCAAAGAACGTTTGCAAGACTCAAAGTTAGTTGCTATTGAATAGAGATAACGTAGAAACAGAAACATTGGCTTCTGATTGGAAACTGTTGTCCAGCCTCTCAAGAGAATGTCACTCTACATATTACTGGCCTGGAACAAGATCTAAACTGAAAATCCTAAGTGTAGTTCTCCAGAATACATACAGCTTTTCATAAAGTAAAAAAGAAAAAAATAAAATAAAAATGTATTCAGTTCAACCATCTTAATTCAGACAGAATGTGCAATTGAGAGAACATCGGATAGAGTTAGGACAGCCATGCTCTCCTTCTGAGAATAGGACAGTCAGCCCATGGAAAAAATGACACAAAGTTCTACAGGAAATGGTGAGAAAAAAAAAAACAGAAAGAATGATTGTAGCTTTATGATCACAAGCCACTGCCAGCCAGGGGGTGACTGTAACCTGGAGGAAGGTAGGCTAGGCTTCCTTCCCTGGAGCCTTTGGGGAGAGTGTATCCCTGCCATCACCTAGACCATCACAGTGCACATCTCTTTTGTTTGTAGCTGTCTGGCTTGGGGCACTTTGCTATGTCAGATGCATCAAATTAGAATCTCTGGACAAGGATTTATTATCTTCATGAGAAACCATGTAAGAACTTGTACCCAGTAAGAACTTGTATCAGTATTAGAAAGTTTAAATCAGCATCTGAAAGTAGAGCTTCCATCTCTTTTCTTTGGCCTCAGCACCTCACTATGTAGCTAAGGCTGCCTTTGAACTTTTATTAATGACATATTTTTTATTTTTAATTGTGTGTGTGTGTGTGTGTGTGTGTGTGTGTGTGTGTGTATGCTCCCAGAAACCAGAAGAGGTCATCAGATTCCCTGGAAATGTGGTTACAGGTAGTTGTGAGCAGCCCAACCTAGGTGCATTGAACTCTATACAAGTTCTCTGAAATAACAGTACCATCTTTCCAGCTCTGAGCTTGCATTCTTCTACCTCCCAATCCTAGAATTATTGTAGGTATTCACCAAGATGTTAGATTTTCAATGCTGGAGATACCAGGGCTTTGTGTATTCCAGACAAGCAGTCTACCAACTCGGCTACAACCACAGTTCCTACATATGGGATTTCTGTTATTTTCCAAGAAATATCATGGATCATTGATGTGTACATATTCTACCATTACTATTCTCATCATTAATTTATTAAGAAAAGACATTATGGAAAGCTATGAAAATGTAAGTTTGATAATGTATAGTTTCTTGACTGTTTTACTAAGGATTTCTGAGGCTTCAACTATAAATTTTCACAATCACAGCTATGGTTTAATAAATCCACACTAACTATAATCTATCGGTAAGCTTCAAAGTTCAAAGTCCTTATTATAGAGAGCAATTGAACTGCACAGAGGGAAGGCTTGTGAAACAAATGTGAATTTTACAAAGCTTCTCCTGTACATTAAGCTTGCCCTCATAAATACTCACCTACACTGGTGTTAAAAGAATTGTTTTATTTATAACTTATTTATTTTTTAAATACATTATTTTTATTTTTTACTTACATGTGTCTGTATGGGGCTGTGTGACATGAGTGCCGGTGGCTGGAGGTGGAGTCACATGTGGTTGTGAGCTGTCCCACATGGAAGCTGGGAACTAAACTCGGGTTCTCTGGGAGAGCAGCAAAAGCTCTTAATTATTTAGCCATTATTCCAGACCCTCTTTTTTCTAATAAAATACCATCTTCAATATTTCTACATATACATTTGATTTATTTATTTATTTATTTATTTATTTATTTATTTATTTATTTTTTAGAATTAGGAAAGTTTATAATTGAAATGGAATTAAATTTCTTCTTTTTATTCCCATAGAGGCTCAGAACCAGGACTGGAAAAACCAAGAATGGGCAACTGACCCATGAGGAGAATGGCTGCACTATTAAAAATATTCTCTATTAGCCTTAGTCTACCCAGTGTGCTTTCTATAGTCTCCCTGACCTTCACTGACTTCCTGCTGATTTTTATTTTCATCTGCCCACCTCATACTAAGATCTTTTTGGTCAAAGCCAACATCTTTGATGCCCATCATCTATGAGCCTCTCCCTGGCTGAACTTTTAGTGTCTGAGGTCAAAAGCCAATACGGAAAAGAGAAAACAGTCATGGTAAGGCATGAGTAAGAAGTCTTTTCCTTTGTTACTGAGGTGTGTATTCTAAATGGCCCTAAGAGACCTGTGTTTGTATGAAAAGGTTACTCCTCTGCTTGGTGGAAGTTCCTGGGTCACTGTGGCATGCACCTAAAGAAAATTGTGTGTCACTGATCTATTTCTTTCTATATAGACCTACTAGCTTCCTTCTGGCCCACCGACCAATCTTTGCCATGATAATCTACCTTACTCCAGGCCTAAAGCCACAGTGTAAACTGACCCTGAATATAAACTCTGATATTATGAGCAAAAAATTAGTCTTTTCTATTTTTAAGCTGATGGTCTCTAAGATGCCTTACAGTAACAAAGTGCTGACTGATACAGTATCTTAATAAGCATCCATTTTGTTAAATCTAGCCTTTTCCCATAGGCTCCCCTCCTTCATCAATGTTCATCTGGTTTAATTATTTTTTTTGCACAATATTGGCTAGAATTTCTTCCCAAATTTATTATGACTACATATGGTTAGCAAAAAAAAAAAAAAAAAAAAAAAAAAAAAAGATCCACATCTTTTAAACTACAATATTTTTCTTCTCTATAAGTTATTCTGACAGACAGAATAACATATTCTGGAGACAGAATAACAGTGAGAAAGAAGGACATGGTAAGTGTGGATGAGTGATATATTTATGCTTCTGACCCCTCCCACACTGTCCATCCCTTGTAGAATGAACTTCAGATAGCACCCTATTAAAAGGCTGTAGGGACTATATTAAATTTAAAATAAAATCCTTCACTCTCTAAGATTCAGGTTCTATGCTCAAACTGGTAGACCCTTTAACCTAGCCATGTTAATGGTTATCAGATGTCACATAATCATTCTATAAAATCTGAGGTCATAGGCAGAACCTGTAATTGTCAGTTCACTGTTTAAAACGGGCAAATACGTCCCTAGCAGAAGAATAAAGAACAAGATCCTCAAATAAAAGGCAATACAGAAACGCTAAGTGTTCTTGGTTAAAGAAACACTGTTGGCACTTGCCACATCTATTTGTCTAATTCCCTTGATTCCTCTCTTTGTTTCTTTGTGGCTCTAATTGAAAATGTACTGGCATTTCTCAGTTTGAAGCTGCTGTCACATTAACATATCGATCCTGTGATGGTTTTTGCAAGGACTTTGTGCAGGGGATGTCCACTCACAAGAAGCCCATTACATAAAGGACATGAAATAAATAATTATGGAGGTGCAGCTTTGCGTTTTTAACTCCATTTGATGAGCTAAGAAATCTATCTCAATGGTCAAGGCTGACAACTTTTGATCCTGATCATTAGTACCAGACAGAAGATTGGGATAGGGTTGGGCAAATATTGTCAATGCACAGACAGGGCACTTGCAATCTGTTTCTCTAAAGCTTTTCCATCATAACCCAATCACCCAAGTAAACTTGAGTGGGCATCTATCTGCAATATATGAAATTTGTGGTATGTTTTATTCATATGTCGTGTAGCTTAGAAATATACAATTAAAGGGGCTTGAGGGAGATAGTTCAGTCAGTAAAGTGCTCTCTGTGAGAACATGAGGACCTGAGTTCAATTACCAGAACCCATGTTAAAAAAAAAAAAAAAAGGTGAACATGGTAGAAATTTCTACATTGGGAAGTTGATAGAGTCATATGCCGAAGACTCAGTGTACAAACAGTCCAGCCAAACCTATTGGTCCCAAGTTCCAGTAAGAGATTCTGTTTAAAATAAATACAAAGCAGGTGTTGCCTGAGGAATGGCCTTTACACATATTCCTCCAACACACATAAGTAGACACGTATACATAAAACACATAACTTAATGCAATAAAATATACACAGGGTTCTTAACTTTTGTGTTACCATTGGAATTATCTTGCTTACCTTTGTGTAGTGAAAAAGATTCCACAGTTCACCCTAACAAGGAATTATACTGCTAATTACAGTATCCTCTACCTGTGTCCAGCCCTGTCTCACATCGTAACTGCATTTCATGCTATTTGGCTATGCTAATAAGACACATCAAGAAATAATTCTATTCTCCACTGTACACATCTGTTCATTATCCACTTGAGGACTGACACATTGTTTGGTATCTACATATTTTAGTAGACATTGATTGGTTGGAGTTTCTGGTAAGTTATTGGTCTTCCCCTTAAAACATACAACCTCACATGACCTCTTCCTCTGTCTCATATTTTTTTCCATGAAAGACAAAGATACTGCAGTTTGGTTAAATATATTTCCAAGTACTTGAAATAAAATGTTTGCACTAGCAAGAGAGGGGAAATTAATGTCCCTAGCGCCTGAGAACTTAGCCTGAGGGGTAATGCTGAAAAACAATCACACAAAAGCCATCTCTGAAGCCACTAGAAAATCTTCACCAAATGTGATTTCTATAAAAATCAAAAACCCTTTGAAGTTTTGTTTTTGCTTCAACTTTGTGCTCTGTGCTTTGTAAGCCATTTTTAATGTTCATGTATAAGTAATACTTTGAAATTGTGGGTGCTTCCAACCTTATCCTGTTTCCATGAGTATCCTCACCATTTTCCATAGTTTGCTTAGCCGATAATAGCCACTCATGATATAGGATGTGTAGAACAGACCAAGAGGTAAAAATTTGATCATTACCCAGCCGCCTGTGGAATGCTGGCACATATAAGTTCTCTAAATCTCACTTAATGGTTCCAAGAGATAAGCCTGAATGCCAGCACTCTTTCTAAGTCATATAAATGAGTTCAGCTATAAATTCAATACATTGGGACCCCATGAAGGTCTAATGATCCTCATACCTTTTACATGAAGAACTCCAAGGTTATAAAGGTTGACATTCTGTCAAACTCCTACAGCCACAATTTTCAAAGACTAGAAATGGTGGCTGTGATTTGAGGAGAAAAATATGTATAGAAAAAGAAATTACTTTACTTATGAACTTTCATGATGTCTCACAAACTGAATCTTGCACCTCAAGTGCAAGCCCTTTCCAGAGTGCATGTCTCTGTCTCTACTGTTGAATTAGTCAGGTCCTTAAATCTTGCTGGTAATGTGAGTTAAAATATTCAAAGGATGGGATAATTGATAAATCACTGAGGATGGAATCATTTGTAACTTCTTTAAGTACAACACTTTGGAATCTTCCAATGACTTCAGAGAAAGAGGCATTACATGTGTGGAGGTAACTTTGAAGACTCTCCATGGTTATAGAGAGTTGGAGGCAACTCCATCAGTTGATATATTTGTGTTTATTATATAGCCCTCAAAAGCACTGTTCTCTGCCCATGTGAAAACTTTTTTCTAGTTGTATGCTGCTAATATGTTTAGAGTTCCTCAGAAAGTGCAAATGCTCCCCCTTGGATGAACAGCTCCTGTAGCAGTCATTTCAGGGGCATTCTTGCAGCAATAAACAGCTGGTGACACACCCCCTTTTTAAGTTTCTATGACCATATTCTTTAGGTTTCTCACCTTCTAGAACTTTCTTTGTCTTAGGATCTTCTTTACTTTGTTCATGAAGTCTTATTGCTCACAGTAAGATAGAATCCTATTCTCTTTTCATTGTTATTATATCCATGACTTCAATTATCCCTTACCATGTCTCTCTACCCAGATTCCATGTAAACTGCTTCCTGTTTATCTTCACATACTATACAGTTGCAGATCCTCCAGTAACCACCAATATCTCATTTTGGGGACTGGCCTGACATCTCAATTTCCCCACAGGAGCTTGGAATATGAATTTTTGACAGCTAAGCCCCACTCTGAATTTTCTTTCTACTGACATCTGCTCTATCCAAGGGTGGTATGCCCCACACAGAAGTTCAAAAGAAACAAGTGATTAATCGAAGAATATAAAGACCATATACCCCTCCATCAATGTTTGATATTCTGAAACACATTCAGATATTCATATAGAACTGGCCAACATATTCACTGAAACTTCATTTCAGGTATATGTGTGTGAGTGAATTAAGAAGTATGGTGTGTGTGTGTGTGTGTGTGTGTGTGTGTGTGAGAGAGAGAGAGAGAGAGAGAGAGAGAGAGAGAGAGAGAGAGAGAGAGAGAGAGAGAGAGAGAGTGTCTTTTTTTCCAAATATTCCCATAGGAATGTCTTCTTGTCAACTTCGTTGTAAATCCACATTTAATTCTTCATTTAAATCTTTACCATATGAACCCACAGATAACATCATAATGACATATGGCCCTTTTTCTATAAACGCTCTCATATTTTACCTTTTACACAAGATCTCAGACTGGGGTGCAACTTAGTGGCAATGTGCTGCTAGTCTGTCATGTACAAGGTCCTGAGTTAAGTCCTCAGCATCTAAACATGAACAAACAAAAATAGCACCTCAGAAAATACATCATGATCCCCAGTCACTCAAGTGCGATACCTGAGAGTCATCTCCCATATCTTCTCCATATATCATTATTCAGGTCTCATGGGCTCATCTTCAGTAACTTCAGGATCATCTTTTCTCCACTGTTATTGTTTTTTTTCACTTAACTCCCCTGTCCCAAAGATTATTGCATTCTGGTCCAATCAACAAGTCAAGACTAAATGTTGATCATCTCATTGACAGCTGTGACTCCTCTGATGACTTTCCCATTATTTGCTGTATCCAAGGTTCTGTATTGTTACTAGTGTCAAAAAAAGCCATCACTTTCCATCTCTGCCATGTTAGAATGGAGGCTGAAAATGCCATTTTTACTCCTACCATGTTTCTTTTCAGCCCTGAACCAGGTGGACACCCCGGGAGACTGTTACTCTTCATTTGTTGTGACTCTTTTTCCTAGCGTTCTGCCTAAGCCTTCCCATGAATACTCACTTGCCAAATATTTGCTGAATGAGTCAATAAGACAGTCAATAAATCTTTCAAATGAATAAGTGAATCAAAAGATGAAAAAAAAGGGAGGGTTATGACAAAAAGGGAAATTGAGCAGGGAGGGGAAAGCAGCTTCTGGCCCTTCCAAGAGTCTTGTCACTGCATTGTATTGATGCCATGATGAATGATCCAGTTAGGAAATAAGAGGGATGCTGACAAAGTTCTGGAAAACAAGGTTTTAAATTATAGCTACATTTTCTCATTTTGTCTCTTCTAGTTTTGAATTTCCAAGAGGGCTTATAATACCAGTTTGTGCAGTGAAGTAGTTTATGCAACAGAGAGGAATCAATAAATACTAATTAATGATAATAATTAAGGAGGGAGAAGTAGGTAGGAGACTCAACTGGAATAGCTAAGTAGGCTTCGGCTAAGATAAGTTTCTTTCTGAAATGGAAGTTCTCTGCCATTAGTCCTGCATATTGAATAGTAATTTCTTCTATTAGAAAAACCAAAAATCCACTAGCTAATAAATAGAGGGGGTAGCATGCTTATGTTCTATATCAATCACATACTTTTGGTATGACCTTGGGGGGCTGTCTAACCTCTTAGAATTTGCCCATCTGTGTCTATAAGAAACAGCTCCAGTCCCAGACTAGGTGATGGTCACATCCATTTCTAGCTCTAAAATCCTGTTCCGTTTTTTTTCCAGTGCTATTTTTAGTTCTCTTCATGCCTGTCAATCCAGTGCTTTCTGCAAACTGGAAAATGAATTCAAACTGGCTACTATTTTATTAGTCACCTAAAAATAAACTTTCTAGCAGGGACTAGGAAACTTCTCTATGGTAACAATACGTTCCCGTGAGCCAGAAGTGCTTGTGCAGCAACCATTTTTTTTTTTTTACCTCATTCTTTGTTACCTCTGGAAGTGTGTGCTTCCCACAAGCATGGAGTTAAGACGGAGAACCACATACTTATTTACCACACTGACATACAGAGAAGACAAAAGGCACAGAGTGGCAATTGGGGGCAAGTGTTTGTTCCTTGGGATTGTGCTCCATAGAAGTCTAGAAATTTGGGGTCAGAAACGGAATCCAGCAGGGGTTTGAAAGTGCTAATGAGAGCAATGAAATGGTCTGCTGTCCTAAACTTCTGCTTCAAGTGGGATAAACTGCAGAATGTGATAAAGTAGGGCAGGGTAAACTTCATAGAAACATCCATGCTCACTAGTTCTTGGTTATCAAGTATCATTTTATTCATTAAAAAATATTTTTTAAGGTTTAACTTAATTCTCAACCCCTACTTCCTACCCCCCAGCTCTTTCCACATTGCCACCCTCCTTTGTGTCTTTTATTTTTATCTGCTTGTTTGCTTGTTTATAAGAAGATACAATCCCCCAGCAGATATCCGGATCCTCTGGTTGCTACTATCTTTCCACCTCATTTCCTGCCCCCTTCTGAGATGTTTCCTGTGCCTTAAGTGTGGGAGTTCTGTTGTAAATGGTCGGTTGATTTCTGAATTTTGGCCAGTTGTAGATTTCTGTAAGGTTTCTTACCCACTGTAAAAACCAGCTTTGATGAAGGGTAAGAGCTACCTGTATCTATGAATTTAAGGATCTGTATTCAGAATGGAGTGAGAGTTATACTGGTTTAGGAAACAGGCAATAGTCAGCTCTCATAACTTTACAGTGCTAGACATGAATTCCTTCCTATTGAGCAGATCTTAAGCCAAATTAGGTAACTGTCAGTTATCCTTGATATATAAGCACCTTCATTGCACCTATGAGGATATTTTGCCCTTTTGGTTGTTGTCATGGTCTCTTAGTGTTACAGCTAAATAGAATCACTTTTCGCTCATGGGAGCTTGCATGGCGCCTTCTGACACATGAAGCTAGTTCTCAGTAAGGAGGCTCCAAGGTCATTTCCAAATTGGTTCCTCCAAACCCCTTGAATTTTGTGATGACTCCAACAATAAGGGGCTCACCTTCGCTTTGTGGAAGGCACCGGGGCAATGGCAATGGTCTATGTTGTTTTACAGTTCTTTACAGTTCTCTTAGAATCCTCTGGTGACAACTCACTACTGGAGCTCTCTGTTTCATAAGGAGAAATTCTCTTGAGAGTCTTCTACTCACTTGAAGATGAGCCTACTTTGCAACCTACTATGACCTTATTTTCCTCATAAACTCATTCTTTAAACCTGAATTGTCAAAGTTGCTCCACAATCCTAGTTTAAATAACAGTAATATCTGGTAAGAAGAGACAGCATTAATTCACTTACTTGGTAAAGAACAGGTTCCATGCTGATCAGATGCTCTTCGTGCAACAGTATGCCATGTAATTCTACTCCTTCTAAGGTTGGTGGATACTACTCTCAACCTCCCTTAACACAGAGGCAGCTATGGCAAGCCCTCACATGCCCTGAGCTATTTGTATGTTGAGAACTGGTAATATGGTTACTGTGGAGTGCAAATGAAAATTTTCTGAGTTAGAAAATCCAAAGACCAACTGGAAAGAAGAAATGTTATGTGGTCAGGGGCCAGATGAGAAAGTGAGAGCCCACAGTTGAAGCCAAGTCAAAGAGAAGGAAGCCAGGAGGCAAAATATCTGGGTAACTTCAGGATAGTATTTGCATATCCACCTGAAATTTTCCTGTGTCTAGAAAGAACATAGTATCCTTTCCCTTCCCATTTCAGTGGACTTTTCCAAGAGATATCAGAGGTAACATTTTAAGGAATGTGAAATTTGGAGCATCCAACTGCTAGTTTTATCTAATCCAGGTCAAATTCACTTTATGAGATTCTTTTATGAACATAAATTTGAAAAAGTTCATGACAACTGAAGAATCTTCCAATCACTTATCAAAATGAATGCATACTTTGTGCTGTAGCCATGTTATATTCTTCTTAGAAACTATTGGAAAGAGGCAGTGTACAATGAAACGCAAGACCAGCATGCTCTTTAGGTCCTCGGTAAAGTGGACTTTAATTTGTGACTCTGGCCCCTGGTAGTCCTGTAATCAAAACAAACCCAATAATCTCAGGCCAAGGTGACCAAGGTTGAGATTACCTACGGAAAATCCAACTCCAATGTTCTCAACATAATTTCAGTTTTTAGGAGCTTTAAAAGAAGTATTGAATTTATCAATGGAAATATAACTAGAATATGTCACAGTTATTTTTGAGAAAAAATATATTACACTGAAATTCTCCATTGTCTTTCTTTTTGTGTTAATGATTATTAAACATTTTATCCTGCCCTAGGTTTTCTAATGAAAATATCCACAATAAGGCTCATGGGGGGGTGTAAAAATAATCTATTCTAATATAATGAGACAGTAATTGTTTTGCTTAAATAGGCTAGCATCTTCTATCCTCACTGAGAACTCTATTTGAACAATGAGAATATGGTCTAAAAGGAACTTGTTTTATTTTTAAAGATGTCTACAACTGAAGATAATTAGTTTCATCTATCAAGTATTTTTCTCTATCACATATATCAAGATGCCTATCAGTGTGCTGCAAAAGGAGCTTCCTACCCTTTCTCTTTTTTCTCTGCTGTCTCTACCTCAGTTTCTCACCTTTTTACTCTGTTTCCCACGTATCACTTATAGCATCTTGAAATAATCAGAGAGTCAACAATGATTCAGAAGTTACTTCTGACCAGAGTTGTTTCCATGCCTACCTTCAGAAGTACCACCAACACAATGCCACATATATAAAATATACACACTATGCCTTTTGAAACATATTCCACAACTTAGGGACTGAACTATTTTGGCAATGAGTAACTCATTTAATATGTGATTGCTTCATCATATAATCAACATGTCTAGTGTGACTGTTAACAAGTGAGAAATTAAACCAATATCATTGTCAAATATTATCCTCTTCTTAACAGTATAGAATGGGGCAAGAAACTGATAAGACATTATGACTTAGAGACACGTGATCAAATATGAATTATTTTGATTTTGTACATTTATATTTACCTTATGTAATCCTTGATTTTGTGTGTGTGTGTGTGTGTGTGTGTGTGTGTGTGTGTGTGTGTGTGTGTGTGTAGGACGTACAGATTTTTATCATCTTGGCCTTGCTATATTTATTTTTCTTAAATGTTTCCCATGTTTACTGTTTGGTTGTTCCAGAGTTTTTATATAGCCAATCTGTCTTTAGTTTTATTATTATGTATTTATATAGTTAATCTGTCTTTAGTTTTATGGCTATATATTGAGTCACAAATGTCATGGGTTCTCAGTATGAAATACAACATTACTAGGAATTGCAAACTTGTTCTGGGGAATGTATATGCAGAATATACAGATACAGTACAGGTCCTATAGTGTGGAGTAAAGATTTCCTGAGGTAGGTGAGGTGTCTGGGAGAATATGTTTCAGTATTTCCTTAGGGTGCAGATAATGACTGAAAGGTGGAGAAGCACTTCTCTTCATTACTTTTGTGTACTTCCTGTGTATCTCTGTGATTCTCCCCTCCCGCAAAGCTTACTTGTAGCTATCAAGAGTAGAGATTATGCTGCTGAATGTTTACACGATCTGTGCAAAGGTCCTAACATCTTTGTAGGACGCCCTCCTGGGAAGACAAGATGTTCAATTACACACAACCTTGAATTATGCAAATTAAAAATATCAGAATAAAGACTCAAGTTTTGTAATATAAAATAATGTTAATTCCTTCAATAAAAAAGTTACTGAGAGAAGCTGGCAAAGATAGCTCAAGGGTAAAGGAAGCCTGAAGAACTGAGTTATATCCACATGGTGGAAGGAGAGAACTCACTTCCCATAAGATGTCTTCAGAACTCCATGTGCCCTGATGTGTGTTTTTACACACACATGCATGTGAAAACAAATAAATATATAAGTAGAGATTTAAATTGCCATGAATTACCTGGTTTGAAAACCAGCAAACCAAGTGAATTATTAATCATGTATAATGTCTTGTGTAACACTGTAGACATAGAAATTCCTGCCTTGTCTCTGCTCCATAAACCAAATTATAAAAAGTCTCTATGGATGTCTATTCCCAGGAAAATTAATAATCATATACTATACTCTGTCAAAGTATATCTATAGAAACTGATATATTACTACATATATGTATATTCAATAAATTTTAAGTAGAAAGCTTAGAGATATTTGAAAAAGTATTGATTGCATTAAAAGGCATACTACAGATTATATGTTGGTGATTAAGATAACACATTCATTTTTATTAATTATTGTGGAGAAGCTGCATAGGCTATTTGTTCTTTGTTGTATGTAATGTTTATATGAGTAGAATTTAAAATATATAATTAGCTGAGGTATGGGAAAAGAAAAACACCTAAGTGTCTCCTAAAATCCTGGTAGACAGGAGGCTGGGGGTGTAGCTCTGTTGGTGGCGTGTTTGTGTAGCCTACACAAAGACCTGATTTAAGTCTCAACAGTGCATAACCCCATTGTGGTGGTTACACATATAATCCTAGCTACCCACAGGTAAAGGCAAGAAGACAAGAAGTTCAAGATCATCCTCAAGCATGCAAAATAAAATTAAAATACTGAGTTCTCATTTGCCACATAAATGGCAGGACAGTAGGTATGACAGTAAATCCTTAAATGAGTACAGGGTTCTGATGAGAACATTACAGTTACACTAGATGCTTGAAGATCACCAAGTCCTAGTGTGTTATCAATAGTGTGATAACAATGTTATCCTGCTTGCTACAGACATACACTACCTCAGTGTTTAACAGAGATCCTGGGAAGCACCTGACAGAATCCAAAGTGGTAGTATATGGAGCAGTAACACAATAAGGATGAGACGATCCAAGTTCAGTTTTATCCGTTCACTAAACAATGAGCTCTAAAGTACCTGAATCTCCAGGGTGAAACTCCCTCTTAGTTAAACAAGGGCACTGGGCAAGTGTTCAGCTTTAATGAGTTTTATGCTCAATAAAAGTTTTCATTCCTCTCTTGTGATTACTGATGGATTTGTATCTTTGAGGTTAACATCACGGAACTGTTTCCATACTCTTAATATTTCCATTTCTGAAGTTTATACTGTGAGTACAGATTGTATAGAAATCCTGTATTTAAATTGGGGCATGCCTGCCAAAATCAGCCATACTTCCACAATATAATGATCTTAGGTCTATTTTAAAAATTGAATTCTACTTCAAACACAATTCAATACAATATGTAAAAGGATTTCCTAGCATGATTTGAAGAAGAGAATGATAATTCCTTAAGTCTTAAGTCACTAGTAATTAATGAACAGAAAGTAGAAGTGCAAAATAAGCAATGGGGGATAATATGCAAAGAAAATTTCAATTGCATATTCTCAACACAAGAGTAAATAGAAAAGATACACAGCACTAAATGGCCATGATGGAAGGAGACAGATGTTCAACAGAGTTGTCTTTAAAAGTTTTAGGAAGGAAGCTTTTGAATGACTGGATCCTGGACGAGAATGGGCACCTTGTTATTCTTCTTGAATCCTCCTTCTGTCACCCACCTACCTGCATATGGAAAAGCCAGCACACTATGAGACAGTCCATTCTGGTGTTAATCAATGCTCATCATTATGAAACGACCATCTCAATATGATCTTCTCTACTATAGTCTACTCACTGGAGTGAATGAAGTGAATGGGATCTTGTTTTCACTAGACCTCTCGTAAGACAGACAAGGTCATCTACAAGTTGATTCTTCATCTGGAGAAAAATGTTCCTAATACCTCCTATTAACGATTTCACAAGAGTCTAGCTAGCTATACTATTTAACCCCCTAATCATTCTGGCCTCTTTTCAAAAACCGGTCCTCTTTAAAAAAAAAAAAAAAAAAAAATCTGATTTGAATAGCTCAAAGTTGAGCGATCTGTGAGAAAGATTGTCAGGAATCATGTTCAAAAAAGAAAATTTCTTAAAGAAAATCCTATGTCACTGAAGTAGAAAGTATCATCTTGGACTAGTTGGGGGCAGGGTTACTGCAAGATTAACATTAAAGATTGGGATAGGGAAGGGGTCTCTATAGGAAGAGTGTTGGTAATACATCTTTCTAAATACTCGAGGTAACAGACAGCAAGAGAAATGAAACTATAATGGAAGGGGGTGGGTAGCAGGAACATAATTAAGGGAGCAAGAAAAATGGAAAATGGATGGCAAAGGATCCACTGGCACAAAAGAAAGATGCTGCTTGGGAAAAAAAAGAGGAAGAAAGGAGCTGCAAGGAGATGGAAGGAAATAGGGAAGAAGAAAGGCAGAGCCAGCCAAGACCAAGATGAATTGGCCGTCACACTGGTTTCCAAAAAATATTATTGTGAACAAAATGAAGGCTGTGTAATGAGGGGAAGATACATTCAACACAACAATCTGTCTTCCAAGTTGTGCTTAAAATTCAGTCATACAAACCGTGTGATTTGGAACAAAATGACTTACTGTGTGGTTACTGTGCACTGAGCAGGCTGTTCTGCTGCAACCCAGCACTGCTGGGAGAGGAGAGTCCTGCCTGCCATCTGGAGAGAACCCAAGGTTTTTATGCCCTGATAGAAAGCACAAACTGCTCAAAGAAAAAAATTTAAAAATCAGTTTACAAGTTGGTGTGTAATCTCTCCTTCTACTACAGGACAGATTCTTCAGGTGAACCAGACCCAGTGGTACACTACAGAACACACATCATCAGTACCAGCTAATACATGACCCTTGCTTACAATTCTAGAATCTACCTTGTACATTCAGTAGAGAAAATGGTCTTGAAGACTGTTGGGGCTTCACCCAGATATGGCATTTTGTCATCTGTCTGATATACTAAGCTCCAGAGCTTCTAATTAACATATTAATATATAAGCCTGAGACTTGAGACTGACATTAGTCAGACTAGCCAACCAAGTCTAACCCACAGAAGGAAAAGGTATGTGGAACGATTATGAACACAATTCTGTAGACCAGAGAAAGGGTGAACAATGATAACAGCCTTCAGGCTCTCAAAATTGTTCTGTTCCTGGACAGAGGACCATAGGTGGATTAGAAAGAGCCTCTATCATGTGAAATGCAGAGCTTACAGGAATGGATAGAACCCAGATGACAAAAAATGACACAAACGTAGTGCAAAGGACTTTTTTCTTTTTCAGTCAAACAGCTGTGATCCAACCTCTACTTGACAAGAATCTCTCAGAGTTCTAAGAGGCATCACTTTGATAGCAGTGAATGCTTTCCCTGTGTGCATCAGTGGAAGAGAGGCATGAAGAGATTCCAAGACAGATGACGTTATAATTGGGGCAGGAGGCACAATTGTAGAACACAGTGGCAGATGTATGATGCCTGGAACAAGCTCACGGAGAGGCTGCTCATGTACTTCTAAATCTCCCTGGAAAAGCTGTTGCAGGGGAATGCATGACTGATTGTGAACTGACTAAACCCAGAGGCCACTTTTGAAATCACAGAGGGTAAATGGTGTTATTCCATTGACCTCTCCATAAGAATTGCTAGTATTATCCTGAAATTGTTAGTGTATTTCTTAATTTTTAAAAATAATCCTCAGAAAGCATACATATTATATGCTCACATAGTGAGGATAATTTCATTATTTTATCAATTTCCAAATTTAATACAAAGATTTCTTTTATACCCAGTATACATTTAAAGACATAGTAAGAGCCATGACCCCCTGAAAATCATACAGTTTATTCAAATGAAAGTTCTAGGAGACTATCCGAAGTTATAAAATGTGTATCTTAAAAATCAAGTATGAAACTGCTGACATGTAGAATAAACAATATTAAAACCAGTAATCAGAAAGAAAAGGTTAGTTGAAGCTAGACTATAAAATAAAAACAAAAAGTAAAATCTGAATGGTTTAAATAAGAAATATGGGAAACATAATTGCTTGTGGCTTCTTTCATCACTTCTTAGTTATCTTTTTAAATCTTTCATTGGTAACTTTACAAATATAAATAGTAAGTTTATATTATATCCTCAATCCTTACAACATCCACAAAATAAGAAATAAAATATAAAAATAAAAACATAGAAGACAATCTACGATAAAGAATATTTGGGGATGGTCATTAAAATTTAAGAATTTGGATATGCCGAGATCCTCCTACGTGTGCTGGATTTCATAGGCCGGTGCTTCTCAACATTCCTAACGCTGCAACCCTTTAATGCAGTTTTTCATGTTGTGGTGACCCCCACCCATAAAATTATTTTTATTGCTACTTCATAACTGCAAGTTTGGTACTATTATAAATCATAATATAAACATCTGCTATGTAGATGTTCATCAACAATCCCTGTGAAAGAGTCATTCAATCCCGAGGGGTTGCAACTCACAGCTTGGGAACCACTGTCAAACAGTGATCTGAGCCTTGGTTCTTCTATGAATGGCAACACTCTGTGATTGTCCAGTCACATGCATTCCCTTTGCTCTTGGATGAGATGAGAACCTGCCCTCTGCTGTTCAATGAAAGAAGCAACTACATATGGCATCTGACCCTAAACTCACCCCTTGCCACCTCCAGAGACCCAAAGCCCTAATATTTTTGTAGCAAGCTATCAAGTATATTTAAGATATGGCACCCAAATAAATCACAGTGCTGAAGGATATCCTTCTCTGTGACCATGGACTTGCCTAACACTAAGAATTAACCATGTACATGAATCATTTTTCTGTTATTAAAGAGTGACAAATTAGTAGCCACTGATTTACTCTTTTTTTACTCAGGGAGGAAAAACAATCCTATATGGAAAAGTGCAGTCTCAGGGCACTGGGGTGGGGGTTGGGGCTGGATGGTCTCCTGTGCTGACCCACTTGACTTTGTTCTCACACTTGAGTGTTTTTTCATGATCTTTGTGATTTTTTTTTTTTAAATCAAAACGGGTTTGCTATGCAGCCACCAAGCTAATGCCTTCACTGAAAGTCCCTGTTCCTGTGCTAGGGTAATTTAATTATATTGGGACCACAAGCCAGAACTAGTTTTATGCCCCAACTCCATTTGTCTGTCTTTTAATTTAGCATGCCTAGATTTCTTATATTACTTCTTTCTAAAATCTGTCACTAAAATTTTCTAATTGTATTATTTTAAGCAAGAGAGAATCTAGTCTTCTTTTGTATTTTCCTATCAATAGCTCATTAAAAAAAAAAAAAACTTTCTTAATGGTGTAGAATCATTTTGTTCTGTTTGTTGAGTGCTGGAGAATGCATCCAGCACATTCTAGGTAAGTGCTCTACTCCCAAGCCATGCACCCCAGCCTGAGAACAGCTTTTTTAGTAACATGTTAGGATGGACCTAAATAATGAAATGGTAGAACAGAGAAAGTAGGTCAAGGTACACGGGTAATTAGGCTGCATCTCAACCACTGTACGGCTAACTATCTCCTCTTCGCATATTGTTATCAAAGTTGGAATCACACTAAATACCCCCAGCAGCCAAGTTCTGCCAAAAAACAGTGAACAATGTAAAGAATATGAAAAGGCTATTGCCACATTGGAACAAAAGACAAGGAGACCAGTGTCCCTTACAATGAGTCCATCTTCAGGGTCTTAAAGTGTAATTCAAGTTAAATATAAGGTCAGAGATATGCACATCTAAGATGCTCTGGTCAAGGTGTGGTCCTATCCACAACTGACCTATCAGTGCCTAGACTTCAGTCTTAACCTAAGTCGTTCAAACTGTGTGAGATCACTTTCCTGGGCGATGGGGTCCTACTCTGGCTGATGCCTTTTCCTTCTTCCAGTGAAAGGTTTTTGAAGAAATTCCAATTTCTTTGGGCTCATTCCAATAGTCTGATAGTCGGATTGAGAAGTCTCCTCAGAATATATTCATTTCTTGTAGGCTGGTTACAATACAACTACACATTTGCATCTTTTGGAGAACAAAAATTTTCAAATATTGATTTGTAATGGAATAATTTCCTGTTTTCAAGAACAGCTGAATATTTCCAAATGAAAGAAAAATAGAAATGAAAGTACAGCTGTCATCATCGCCAAAATAAGATCAGCTAGTACCTGTCACTTGTCCTCTTTGTCATGCTTTAATCTCAAGGTTATGTGTTCTTCAGGAATAATCTGAAACCTACAAAACTCTAATCTTGTGTTTATTTTAAAAATCCATAGAATTATTCAAATAAGTAAAATATCCCACCTTCATTTTTATACTCTTTAGAGAACCCTATGTATGCAGCAGATATATCTAAGAATTCTAACATTTCCAGTGAAAGTCTACTATGGAAAATAAGAATAAACTTCGGTGTCTCCCATGTCAAGAACCTAGAGAAACCAGAAGTGATAAACAGTAAATTTCAGAAGCCATGGTGTTTATTCATTCTCTAAGAAGAGTCAGCCTTGTTAAAAAAAACTCCATTATTTATGTATCCTAGTCTGAATATCTCATAATCTCTATTTTAATTCTTATAGTTATGTTTTTCAAATGATTCGATCCTAGAAGAGGCATTCTGGTGGCCTGTGAACGCCCCTAGACATAAGTCTCCCTCACCACCAAGAGAATGCTCTTTGTAGAAAGGTGTTGCAGAGCCAGAAGTAAAGAAAGGAGAAAATTAGAGTTATTTATAGCAATGCTTACGGTACATTCCACTGGGAACTCACTTATTCCAAAGCATTAAAGTAGATTCCCTTAGAAATGTGCATATATACTCAGTGTTTACCAAGCAATCTAGCTTTTTAAAGGAAGAGTTATTAGAATAAAATATGAGCATTACTGGGATTGAATGATTCATGGATCGAAGTTCAACATACTTTTAGCTAAGAGAAAGCAAGATGTACTTTGTTTCTGTTATGGGACCACCAAGGGGTTTGCAGGGATCTCCTGCAGGAGAACTGCACTTTCATATAACTTCATACCCTTATAGAGCCTGTTGTCATCACATTATTAGCCTTAGGCTGATGAATACTGTAAATCATAAAATCACCACCTGTGTCCTTTAAAAACCAAGAAGCCACTAGCACATTATTGGAAAAATTGTGAAATATTTAAAAACTATGGGTGATGATCTATTTCTACAATTCTAGTACTTGGAGGCATAGTTTGAGGCTAGCAAGGTTACCTAATAAAACTCTGGACCACAGAAATAAGGGAATAAAGGTAATACATGTGTGAAGTAAGCTATTAGCTCATTTCTCTCTCATTCCACACATGTTTATCCAGCAGTTACTACGGTATAATATACATTGTGCTTTTCAAAACTGCAGATAAGAGTTGCCATTTGAGAAAATATACAGACACTCTCAAAGTAGACAACATTATGGATATGTTACACCATGGGGAATAACACTTAGCAAAATGAGTTCAGAAATAACATTCCATAGTGCCTAGGTTTTATGCACATATCAATGATCATATACAGAAGCAATGATCACTGGAAACTGACATGAAAGATAGTGAGTACAAAAACTGCCCATATGGACCCAAGATTTGTAAAGTGTCTTTCAACCAGTGGGTTCTATGGGGGGGGGGAGTTTGTTTTTATTGTCAAAGACTGTCAACATCTCTATATGAAGGAAGTGTAAGAAATTGCTCCAAAGTTATTGCTACAAACTAAAATAAAATTTATAAAATGTTAATAGATAGCTAATTCAGTGTATTTTCATGAGCACTACAAGCAGCAGATACACTCAGCTCTGTGGGCTGAGTATGATAACAAGTCTAAAATGGTTCTTGAGACACAACCAGAGTGAAATAAGAAGATTCAGTTACATAGGACAATTAGTTGGCTGCAGGGTTCATAGTATTAATATTTTAGAGTGTATACCACCTGTGAGGTGAGCAGCCTGGAGCTTAAGAAGGCTCTAAAAATCATCTTTCTAAGCAGTCCAGTATCACTTATGACTGTGAGATGAACTCAACATACATCTCCAAACAGCTAACAGTAGCTAATACATAGTAATAACACCCCATGTGTTAGACATAGTTGAAATGAATCTTTCTCTGTCCCACCAGCCAACTGCCACATAGTAACATAGATATGTATTAATTATGAAAACCTGGCCTTACCTTAGGCTTATTTTCAACTTGCTCTTATAATTTAATTAACTCATATTTTTAAATCTATGTTCTGCCTCATGGTTCATTACACCATCTTCATACTGCACATACTGCTCTCCCTGTATCTAGCTGGAAAGTCTGCCTTTCTTCCTCCCAGTGTCCTCTTTGTTCCTGGAAATCCCACATAACTTATTCCTGCCTACCTATTGCCCATTCAGCTTTTCAGTAAACCAATCAGAAGGCACCTTGGCAAAGGCACATCTTCACAGGGTAAACAATTTTTCTGCAATACTTCCCTCTTATCATCTAAATGAGAAAGAGTTTAACTCTGATATAGTAAAACTATGTATAATAATAACAATTTTCTGGTAAGAATTATATTTACAACTTTTAGTCCATTTATATTTGGCAAATTTGGAGAAACTCCTCTATTAACTATCTTATCTTTATGAATCCAATATTTTATAGCTAAACCACTGTCTATCATAACATATTACCATTCTAAAAATATCTTCTTAGACCTTAAAATAGCTTCTTAGATAAACAACTTAAGGTTTTATGTTTCTCAAACTCTACATTTTTTATGTAAGTTTCTCTTTTAAATTTGGTAACAAGAAGAAATGTAAAACTATAACTACCTAGTCTTCAACCCCACTAAAGACCCAAAAAGCATATAATATTACCTGAGTAAGAGGAAGTGTAGAGCAAAGAACTTACAGAACTATAGAATTGACCGAGACATCTATCTGCCTGACAGTCACCCAAGTTTCCTCTGTAATGTTTGGGCTTCCATCTTTGGACTAAAGGCCTAAAAAATCTAAAATAAATTTTGTAAATCAGTAATTTTGAAAGATTTTCCTACCCTGTCTTATCAAATTTTGGTAGTAACTTTCTTTTGTAATCTGCTTGTCCACTATGAACAGCATTATTTTCAGTAATCAAGGCAAGGGTAGTTTCTTAACCAAAATGTCTAGTTTTTCCATAAAGAAGGCAAATTCCATATAGAGAATTGTCAATGCCCACTATCATCCTAATTTTTTTGAGTAATTGGTGCTGCCAGAAGAAGATGTGTCTCACCATCATGAAAAGGCCTGTTATTAAAACATTTTAAATATTATGTAGGTTTTTGAAGTATCTGAAGATATATCTATCTAAAATACATCTCTACATGATCTTGAAAACATGCCTAACATGACTATATATTTGATTATTATAGATGATTAACTATTAATCTGTATTTATCTATTAACATAAGTATCTTTCAAGCACTAAAACTTTTTATTACATTTTAAGAGAGCTATGCATAGGTTTAAGAATAGAAACAAAATATGTATATATATATATATATATACTATAACAAAAATAACCTTAAATTTCTATCAATATACAAAAATCCATACCAATATAAAATATTTTAGACTAGTAGTTTTTCAAAAGTAGACTCAATATTCCACCCTTTTATCTCATTATTTCTATACTATATCTTTATATTTCCCTTTAAAAAGAGATCCTTGTATCTAATCTCCTTTGTTTACTTTTTTCCTGATAATGTAACAGTAACAACTTGTAACCAACTCTTCAAATAATGACAAACATCTATAACCTACTGAATGCCCCAAACCACCACCCTACCTCTTGGGAATGTGGGCATTGTGGTTTTTAAATTGTTTCCTGTTTTCTTGGAGTAATGGCATCTTCAGGGAACCTGAGATAATGGTCAGATTCTGGGGAAAATAGCCATAACATTTGTTGCCCAGTCTGTGTGCAATGGGAAAGTGCAAGGCTTATTAGCATTTCTGTCTAGAATAGTCTGTGAGGCTGGACTATCTCAACCAGCAGCCTTGAACATGTCTTAATGTAGAACTCTGAGGAAACTGTAACAGAGGCAATCTGAGAAGCTGGGTCACCTCGGTCACTCATTTTCACTGGTTTCTAGTCCCCTGCCTCTGAAAACACACAAACTTTCAAAGGTAACAAAGACATTTTTATTAATACATGTATGGATCTTGTTGTGTGCACAAATTAGTTAAAGATAATTTTTAGATTTATGTATTAGCAGGTAAGAGTCATCTGTTAACTTCATACGTTTGTTTGACTGTATAAATATCTACCCATGCCATATTAAAGAATGGTGTGTAATAAGTCATGAAGACTCTGTAACCAACAAAATTACCATATCTTAACCAGTTTCAGAGTTAATTTCATATAAAATGATCAGCTTATGTATTATCTGTCTGTAGTTTCACTTCTGTTTCTCATTTTATGTTTGTGGCCAAAATTTTCAGAAAGTCCCCCTCAGTCAAATGTAATCTTAATTAACTTTGAAAAAAAATCCCTAGCTTTTTTTTTTCCCCCTGGGGGAACTTCTATTCCAACGCAACACATTTTTTGACTTCCATTTTGAAGCCAAAACATCTCTAAATTATATAGTCTGGTTTAATTCAGCAGAATCTTCTATAATTCAATGTCTTTCAGCAGCCATAGTTTTTATACATTAGTATTTAAACAATTCAAAGTCAACAAACTACCATACAGGATCCAGATGCCCTGTGTATTTTCCACCTATATGTGGCTTATCCTTTTTATATTATTTTATTCTCTCTTTAGAGACTTATTTTATTATCTATAAACTATTCTTTTTTGTGACTGTCTATAACCATTTTTAAGCCTACACACATTTTTTAAGACACACTGAAACCTGTTTAGAGTATTTTTCTATCTGGACCTGTTTTACTGAACACCTGCAACATTATCTGACTATGTGAGGCAAAATTTAAAATGCATTGTTAGCCACATGTCTCAGCGTAGTCCACGGCACTGATATATGGTACTCACAGCTGGCTTCGGCTCACAGGTAGTAGCTGGTACCCACACCTCTGTGTAATATTGAACACCAGCTCACGTGAGAGTGTTCGGAACTAGAAAAGCTACATCCGGATTCTTGTCCAGAAATTTTCTTAGCTTTCTCAGGCCCTATGTTTGGATATTTGAGGCACCACATGAGGTGCCATATGTAACAAGTTTTTTTCAATCCCAGCAGCCACCTATCAAATAATGACATGGAAATGTCTTATTAACTTAATTTAGGCTTGTTTTCAACTAGCTCTTATAACTTAATTAACCCATATTTTTAAATCCTTGTTATGTCACATGGTTCATTATACCATCTTTGTACTACACATACTACTTTCTGTGTATCTTGCTGGAAACTCTGCCTTGCTTCCTCCCAGAGTGCTCTCTGTCCACAGAAATCCTGTCTAACCTTTTCCTGCCTGGCTATTGACCATTCAGCTCTTTATTAAGCTTTATTAAGAGCATGCCTTGGCAAGATACATCATCACATTGTAAACAAATACTTTACAACACAACATCTCATTATGGCTAGAAGTCTGGCATTGTTTCTGATATGGTTTCAATGCCTATTTTCTCTAGAACATTTAGTATCTGTGGCTTATTTATAATGTGCCATGTTAGTCATACTAAAACTAAGCCTCTTGGGATGATCATACCTGCGTTATAAGTTGTATGAGACAACATGCAACTACTGGTTACTAGCAAAGGTGAGTGTCTTAGTTAGGGTTTGAATTGCTTTGATAAAACTCTATGACCAAAGCAACTTGCGGTGAAAAGGTTTTATTTCATTTTATAGCATGTACTTGATCATTCAGGGAGTTCCTCGGGGTGGGGGGGCAGATACAGGAACTGATGTAAAGAACACACAGAAGTGTTTCTTTTAGCTTTCTCTTCATGACTTTCTCAGTCTCCTCTTTTAAAACACAACTCAGGACTACCTGAACAGAGACAGTACCATCCATAATGGACTAGGCACTCCTACAGTCTAGGCTTACGGAGGCATTTTCTCAGTTAAAATATGTCTGTTCTCTGGGTTTGTTTCCAATTGACAAAACCCAGCCAATGCAGCAAGTCATTGTCTTCAATAGTGTAGTCACTGCGTATTTGTCTGTGCTCCAGTAGATAAGTGTCAGTTAAATCAATTCTAATTAAAGTTAGTAGGACGGACACACACATGCACACACACACACACACACACACACACACAGAGAGAGAGAGAGAGAGAGAGAGAGAGAGAGAGAGAGAGAGAGAGAGAAGGGAGGAAAGAAGGAAGAGAAGAAATAAAAAAGGATGAAGGAAGGAAGGAAGGAAGGAAGGAAGGAAGGAAGGAAGGAAGGAAGGAAGGAAGGAAGGAAGGAAAGATGCAGTCTATGGGTTTGGCAGGATGAGTGTTATGAAAGGACCAGTGGAGAATATACTCAAAATACATTATATGAACGCATAAAATTGTCACACATTTTTTTTAAAGTTAAACAATTTCCTTTTTTAAGCTTGGATATCAGGTAAAGACAGAAGTAGTCATGGGAACTCGGATGTGTTTAGATGCTGAGCAAACTTCCCAAACCAACACCAAAGTTGGTCGATGAAACACACATGGACCCATATGTTCACAAGGATCTCAATTAGTTTTAGTCAATCCTTCCTTCTGCTACTCCACTCATTTCCTGACACCTACTCAGCTGTCCTCATACCCTAGATTATCACTCCAAAGCAGTAACCTCCAATGTGCTAAGACCTGGTTCCCACACAAGTCCATTTGAGTCTTGTATAGTTCTTTGACTTCTATATCCATTACTGGTTCTAATGGTCATGGTCTTAATTTCACAACTTAATTATCTAAGTGGGGTAGCTGTCTTCATTCACAAATGGTAGGAAGAATCTTTACTTTTTATTCATTTGAAATTAAGTATATATAGATCTATAGTTCATATAACATAAATTTTTAAAGTATATACACGAGGGATTTTCAGTTTATCCACCAAAGAGTACAACCATTACCTTTATCAATGATAGGAAATACTTTTTATATGTGGGGCACAAATGAGATAGTTTAATAAGCTAACTAATATATCCACCACCAATCCACTGTACTATTGTGATTATTTAAAATATTTTTTATTGTTTAAGAATTTTATAAACGCATATAATGTGTTTTGATCAAAAATATCTCTCTCCTCCAACACCTCCCCCATCTGCCTCATCATTATTATTTGTTGTTGTTATCAATTGTTTGGGATTGTTGTTGTTGTTTGTTGTTTGTTTTGGTTTTCCCTGAACATTTTTAAACAAAGAAAGAGAAAAGGAATATACAGTTTGGTGTCTAGAGATGTAAAGGGGATCAGGGATGAATTGGGAAATGAAAATTAATCAAAATATTTTTGTATGAAACATTTTTTTCAATGGTTGGAGATTTTTATCTCTTACCCAAATCTCCTGCTCACGTGAGCAGCGCTATCTGTTCTCCTGCCTTCTTAGACAATAGCTATTACCCATCTACTTTCTGTCTCAATCAGTTTGTCTACTCTGGATATTTCAGAAACAACAAGTGGGAGTATATATCTTCTTTTCAACCTGCTTTTAAAAACTTGAACACAATGTTTTCCAAATCCATCCATGTTGCAGAATGTATCAATATTTCATGTCTCCTTCTAACTGTGTAAACTGTATCTCTTGGAAACATTACATTTATTTTTATCTTTCTGTCAGTGGATGCTGAGATCACTTCCAATTCAGAATGGCACTGGACCACACTCCTAAGAACAGAAACTGACATATGATGCTTTGTTTTATGATGTTTTCAACCATCTTGAATTTACTCCAAAGAATGTAGTTACTGGGTCTTATGTTTATTCTATGTCTAACACACTAAGAACCGTCAGCACGTCTGTGTCTGTCTCACATTACAGTCTCACTAACAATACAAAAAGATCCAGAGTTTCTACACTTTCTTTATTCTTCTTATTCCCATTCTGTCTCCCTCTCTTGATTGTAGCCAATTTCAGGGCATGTGAAATATAAAGGTCATCTGATGTCTTATCTTCCTGTATGGTTCCAGGTGGCCATGGTAAAAAGTTTGTTCTCTACTATCTAGATACAAACACAACCAACCTATGACCACCTGACGTTAGGCATTCTAGGATTATTATGAATGTAGCCCAGTACATTTTTAAGCTACATTATATCACAATGCCAGAAAACTGAACACTTGAAGTAGAGGCAATGTTTCCTTGTACTTTTTTTTTCATTTTCTCCTTAAATCTTATAGGTAAAGTAAGAAAGATAACAATCATTATACTTCATTAGTACAGTGTTATATAACAAAGAAATTATTTTGTTGTAGTGTAATCTCCACACCCTTTAAATAAGAAGACCCATTATGTCTCCATGAACTTTAGCTGATATCAGTGTACCATCAGGCTCTGGGACTCAGAGCATCAAATTGCCATGTCCAAGTTTTTTAGCTATTAAACAAAAGAGTTTCCCAACTTATAAATGGATGCTTGTAACACCTTATTAAACTTATCATGGTATATCATTAAAAGGAAAAATAGTCATGGAAGAATAGTTCCATGCATGCACTTGGTGCAGATACATACAGACATACATACACATGGTCAAAATACTTATACACATAAAGTAAAAAAAAATTAATAATGGAAAGAAAGGAAGGAAGGAAGAAAAGGAGGAGCAAGCATGGTATTCAAATCACAGGGTAGACATGTTAGTCCACAAGACAAATGATTCCATGTTATTTTATGTCTTTGTTGGTATGGTCTTTATTCAATAGGATGGTTATCAAAGCCCAAGGTGAGCAATGTTTCTGTACGTTCCTTTTTATCCTTGTCTTCTTCCTTCTTCCTCTTCAATGGATCTTGGTTATATTTAACACGGAAGCAGTAAAGTTAATCCCAGCACTTGAGAGGCTGAGACAGGAGCGACAGAAACTCTTCCTCCAAAAACCAAAACCAAACAAACCTCACAGAACCAAAACAAACAAGTAAGCAGGCATAAAAAACCAAAATGTGTTGTCTAGAAATATCCATCCATCCACATCATTTATACCACCATTGAGGGAGCAGTTATTCCCTTTAAAATGTCTTTGTGTATCTTAAAAATAACATATGGACAAATAAAAGTAATATCATATAAAAATATTTTATAAACACAGGCGAGTTAGGTGATGACTATACAACAGGAAATGTACCAAATTTTACTTAATTTCCATTTTAAATGGCTTTTTTTTTAAAGATAAGATCTCATATTACTGGCTTAGTACTAGCCTTGAACTCCTGACAATCTTTTTGCTTCCCTTTCTCCAGTACTGAGACTCAAAGTATAAGAGCTTATGCAAAGGAGGGTTTAGCACATTTTTGAGGGAGTTCAAGTTGATCAAGGGCTCCAAGAGCCAAGGGAGAGTGACTTACAACAAGGTTGCCAAGGAAACCTACTCTTCTTGGTAAAACCAATAGCTGCAGGAACATGTCATTCATGTTTCTGAAATCCCCTTTACCTTGAAATTTAAGGCAAATTTAAAAAAAGTTCATTCTTTTCATAATTACATAAAGACCTACATCTTCAGGCTTCCTCCCATTCTCAGGGTCACATTTTATCATATGCTAGGGACTGAGTGAAAAAGTCATGGGGACTTTCAAAGTGTTGTCTCTTGGCACAATTCATATATATATTCCAAACAGATTTATTTTATTAACTTGTTATGTTCAGTTTCTGAGTGTCAACTATACCTCACTGGATTTTATTTCTGTGCTTTGGACTCAACTTCTTATGAGGACAATATCTGACATCTATTAAAAAAGCAACTTGCCAAAAGCTAATCATTGAGTGCAAAGATAAGAAAAATCATGATAATCTTGCACATCTATTGTTTTGAGCTTGTCCTGTTTCTGAGCTCTGCATCTACCAGCTTTCACTTTGACAAAACTCCTGAGATAAGCAACTAGAAAGTAGAGAGTTTTCAATCTAAAGTCACTTGGCTTTACTGCCTAGCACCTACAAGGCAACGATCACAAGGGAACACACATCATGGCAGCCAGGAGGAGAGAAGAAAGGAAAGGGTCAAGACTTGAGTGAAGGGCAGGTCTCCCATGATCTGTTCTTGCAAACAGGCCCCAACTCCCAAAGCTTCTAGCACTTTGCTTTGCCATTGCCATTATTTGAGAGCCATGTCTTTCACACGGGTCATTTGGAGTGTGTGTGTGTATGGAGGGAGGAATATTTTAAATTGATAATAAAGTTTTCTATTTTATGATGCTCTTATTAAAGCAACAATCAAAATGGAGATGTCATCTAGTTTCAACATTGGAAAACATTTATTTTCATTTATATTTTTTGTAATTTTATTAGAATTTTTATGTAAACTGAAAATGTAGCTTAAATCAATGGTTATCCTTTTGGAAAATTTTCATGTCTTTGTATATATAGTAAATGTTTGGTAAAAAAATTAATTTTTGTTTATCAAACAAAGTAATGACATTTTTTAAAAGTTAAGTTACGTTTTTGGCAGTGCAGGATGCAATCTTGTCATTCTTCCACCTTTCCTATCTCCTTTCTAGCTCTATCAAGAACCCCTTCTCCTACTTTCTTTTCCCTTTCCATAATTCATGACTATTAGTTTTGGTGTGATGTGGGGATTTAATAAAAGCTCCAGAAGTTTCCCAGATATAAGAGGGATCTAACCACAGTCAGTCTAGGAGGATCAGAGAGTGGTGATTCACACCTTTAATCCCAGCACAGGGAGTATCCTGGGGGTGGTGACCTACACCCTTAATCCAAACTGAGTTCCAGGTCATTTTAGTTTACAAAAGGAGTTCCAGGCTCTCAGGAAGGCAGTGGTGGGGCCACGCCTTAATTTACCAGGAGAATATTTAAGGTGGGCATAGAAAGACAGAAGTTAGAGAAAGCTAAGAGAAGCCAGGCTGAGGAAGCTGAAAAACAGCTGGGTAAGATCTGATTGTGGTGTTTACTCTCTCTAATATCTCCAAAACTTCTGGAGTTTTTATTAACGAAACTTCTGGAGCTTTTAATTAAATCCCCACAGTGTGACTAACTTAGGTTAAGACCATATGTGTGTTCATTAGACCAGGTCTCTCCATTAGAACCTGACGTAGTCACTAGTGGGTTTCTAATGGAAAGCAATGATTTACTCCCCATGCCATTGAATCTTGCCAGAGCAGTAGTGAGGAGGATGGTCCCACTGAGTACCTCCTTCCATCCTTGTACAAATTAGTTTTAAGGAGACAGGAAAAATTCAACTTAAAATAGTAAAAGATTAATTATATATTTTATGAAGACTCATAAGAAGAAAGTGAATTATGCTATTTCTTTTTGGGGGGGGAATCTGTGTTAGTCGGTGTTCTATTACTATAAAGAGATACCATAACCAAGGAAACTCTTATAAAAGATGACATTTAATTTGAGGGCTTGCTTACAGTTTCTGAAAAAGTTTAGTCTACTATCATCACAACAGGGAGCATAAAGACATGCAGGCAAGAGCTAGAACAGTAACTGAGAGCTACATCCTAATCAGTAGGCAGAGAGAGGAACTCTGGACCTGGTGTGGACTTTTGAAAGCTCACCTCCTAGGGATTATACTTCTGCCAACAAGGCCACACCTGCTAATACTTCTAATCCCTTAAATTACTCTCCCTGGTACTAAACATTTAAATATATGAGCCTACAGGGGCCATTCTTATTCAAACCACCATAGGATCTTTAAAAACTAAAATTAATTATAATTTATTAGGTAATTATTTTTTCTACATCTCATATGAATTGTCTGAAAACAGAATTTTAAAATTTTGACAAATAAGCTACCAAAGGTAAGCTTCAAACTCACTGCCATTCTTTTCAAAGTATATCTTGAGTCCTACCTAATTGTGATCTGAGGGGGCATGCCTAAGCAGGAAAATACATGCACCAAAGAGCATTTATATATATATATAATCACTCAGATTTATTTTTCTGGTGGTTTCTAATCTACAGCAAGCTTCTGAAATACCACGCCAGCACATGGGAAGAAACACATTCTTGTAGGGTGGAAGTGTTAATTAATGTGCATGCCACAGAGAGAACAAGAAAAAGGTTAGAGCCATTTCTGCTAATAGCATTTCTAAAAATAGAGGCTTTCTGAAACAATGCTTCTTCATGTTAGTTAATGTTCCCAAAGCCCTAGGATTAGGCAAAGATACAATGAAGAGTTAAAATAGAGTCACCTGTGGCACAGAGTTATTTACAGATTCCCGATAGCTATGCAGATTCATTATTTAATGAATTATAACATTCATATCTCATTAAAATTAGCTGCTTTATTTATTGGGTTTTGGTTTTAACACCATTTCCAGCACAGTCTTCTGGAGTCACCTGAAGAAGCAAGTTTTCACTTGATGTTATAATCATAGTTCTAGAGGTTCTTAAGATAGCAAGCAGTCTACATCTAGATCTTTTTAAATGTATCACTCTCCAGAGCCATACTCAAGGTTTCCTTAGGTTCTTCAAAGCATGTGGCGCTTTCCTGCCTTACAGCTTTGTAAGCTTCTCTACAGTGTTCTCCCCTTCCTCAAGTTAAGACCCAGCAAGTCCTTTCTAGGCCAACTTTACTGAATTCAGTGGACATATTCTTGCTCTTCTCTGCTCAGTAGCAATTTCTGTCCTTTCTCTTCCTTCTTGGTTTGGCTCTAATTTAAGAGGGTAGAATGTAGGTGTTTGTTTTCCTATTTCCTCCATACTTGGCAGAGAGCCTTGTGAGCCACTGAGATATGAGAAGCATCCAGGAGCCACAGTCCTTCCCCAGAAGGAAAAGACACACCCTTTTTTCTGTCACCACCCTGGCCATCTCTCTCCTGAAGCAATTTCACAGCATTGCAGAACTTTAGGAGCTATGCTAACACAGGCAAAATGGGTGAACAGAAGTAAAGAAAAAAAATCACATGTTTATAACATACCAGACCACACACACCTTAAACTGCATAACAGAATTGTTTAAGCATTACTCAAGACACTCATTCTACATTGGTGTAACTACCTTTCTGTATGTGGAATTTGTCTAAATGAATGTGCACTGCCGATCCCCCAGCATGGGGCATAGTGTATAGAATGAATCTGATGGATGAATAAAGGAATTAATAAACAATATAGGACTATAGAAGAAATCATGCCAAAACACTCTTTAATATTTCATATTCCTCATTACAAACAAAGAGCATTGGTCAACCTGTCTTCTGTCTTGTTTTAAAGTTTTCTAATACTTACCTGAGTCAGTGGGGCAATTTAAACACAAGTTAACTGCCCTAAATTATCTCTAGAACAAATTTCTTAGAAGTTACCAAAGAGAAAAGAAGCAAAGGCGAAAAGTTTTGGTGAGAAGTTTTCAGAATTTAACTTTAGAGTCCAAACCAAAGAAAAATTCACACATTTATTCATTTGCCTCTGGATTCACATTTAGAATATAGCAACCTTCAGATGTGTCTTGTATTATGTACTAGATGCCAACAACTCCATGAGAGTCAGACAAATACAGTCATAATATTCTCTCTCATACAATTTTCAGTGTGGGAAGAAGCATCACACACATCTTGTCTCTTCTTGGGAAGCCTACAAAACATCAGCATCTATGCTTGCTATAACATACCTGAATTGGCATTTGTAGCTTGCATGCAATTTTCCTAGACTTTATAATGAGGCAAAAACTTACACATGACAGAGAGCAAATCCTTACAGATTATCAAAGCCATTTACTTTCAAATTTTAGTGTCTCTGTCATTTCTAAGACTTCTAGGCATTTCTGCAGTTCTCAGATTCAAGCGAACATAGGCTGGTATGAATAACTCATTCTCTGTTCTTTCAGAGACTGCTTTGTAAGTTCCAGAATGCCAAGAAGATGAAGTTATTTCTTCTTTCTGATGAACAGAGCTGGAAGAAGAACATATATTCTTTATTCATCCCAGATCCTTCTTCTCTCTTCAGTAGTTAAGCTAATTAAGCTTGACTTACTCAAACACAACAACCAGTTGTGAAAAAGACCCACAACCTACTATGGATGTCTAAGGGCTGTAAAGATGGTGGTTCTATACGTCAGAGGGCTTGGTGACATTTTAGATGACCACAGTCTGGTTCCTAGCACCAACATTGAGTGATTCACATCTCCTGGTTCTGGGGTTCTTTTTTTTTTTTTTTTTCCTTCATGGGAAACTTGCAGTCACATGCCCTGGCCCAAACAGATCACATATACATAGAGATAAAACTAAATCTTAAAAAATAAGAATCTATGTGATGTGTGATATATTTTTATTTCACGGAGTTTAAAGGAGTTGAACGCTGGAAAATTAATTCACTTGGTAATGTTCAGGATAAGTGGTCATCTTTTCAGACAAGTTCACTCCGGAACATTTAGGCTACCTATGCACTGTAAAACCCAGGGACAGTGGCCTATCAGTTTTCTCGTGACAACAAAGAGCTCTAACTAAAATAATGTCTTTTTCCCCATTTTTCTGGGTTTCTAGAGGCCCCACTTTGCTTATTCCTTCCTGTGATACCACTTCACACTTACTCCTTTGCAACGTGTTCTTGCATTGCTGTATAAAAGCTTAAAGGGTGCTCTAAATGGATCTGAACCCCACAGAAAACTTACTTAGATGATATTCAAATCTGTTTCTTAGGTATTTTGAGTGCCATTATAAGAAATCATACAGTCATTACACTTCAAATTTGACAGCTCTTTCACAGCATGAAAAGGCAGAAATTAGGCCAAATGTACTTATTCAAATGCAAGTTTTCATTTACTAAGCCAGGAACTATAGAAGACGGAGAGAGGACACAGAGTGCTGCAGGCCTGCACTATTGTTATTTTATGAATCTGTAACCATGAATCTCATGTTCAAATATTTTAATTTCAAACAGTAAACCCATTAAAGAGAACTTCCAGCTACTGCCTCTTGTTCCAGTGACTTGAAGAACTGCATTTAATTCACTTAGTAGTAACATTTAAGAATAAAAGAGAAACCTTTACTATGAGCCTGGTTAGAAATGTACCAGAAAGAGAAGAATTCAATCAACCTAGTTCCATGTTGAAACTTCCACCAGAATGTTTTCTGGAAAAGAACTGAGCCTTATGAACATCAATCTTAATTGCAAAAAAGAAAAATTACTACTATGAACACATTGTTTGAGTGATCATTGTACTATTATACATAAGGACTAGTCATTGTCCTATTATACGTAAGGACTGGTCATTGTCCTATTATACATAAGAAGGACTGGTAGACTTGCACCAGGCCTTCCAAGAGTAATGATCACTATGGAATCTATGAACTTAGACAAGACCATTTTTTTCCCCATTTTTCCTGCCCACTTTGGTGAACCCAGACTGGAATCTGATGTCATATATGTCAACATATGGAAAGCTGGGATTTTGCCATTCTTCTAGGAAATATGTTAGTGCTTCTTTAAAACAGGGTTTATAATGGGTGATGTCCAGACTGCAGATGTGCATTATTTTACTTTTAGAACCTCATTTTTAATTAAGTTTATTATCAGCATACTAGGTCAACTTTTAAATCTCTAAATTTTTATGTGGATAATTGTTTTACCTGCATATCTCAGAGTCTAGAAGAGAATGCCAGATGCCTCAGAACTAGTATTATTGACAGTTGTAAGCTTCCATGAGGGTATTAGGAACAAAACTTGGTCCTTTGGAGAGAATAGCAAGTATTCTCAACCACAGAGCCATCTGTCCAACCTTTGGCATGGGATACTTTGGTTCATATGATATTTAACATCCCTCCTCCATGCTTTTGTGGTACTCAATCATCTTCAGGGAATTCCATCCCTGAATGACAGACAGGTAGACACAATGCAGTTGTTGTACCACCTTCCTGTGGCAGTATAATGTAGTCCAGACAATTGGGTTTTCATTCTTCCATCCCAACATTCAGATGAATACTCTGTAATTGAACGATGTTGAGATAGAAAACGCAGATCATAGCTCATACCTAATAACTATGAAGTAGTTCTAGCAAGACCTCAGGTCCTGCCATTGTTCTGATATTTTCCAGGAACCCAGTGGCCTTCCTACTACCTAACCCTGGTTCTCTTCTCTTCCTTCATGTTTTATATCTTCCTGAGAAATTTCTTGCCATTTTAAGTTTGGTTATAATAGGTTTTCTGTATTTAAGAAAAACATACCAATAAATTTCATTACATAAGTATCTGCCTTCACATGGATTCTGTTTTGTTTATGATGCCTATCCTCTGGTAACCTCAGTTTTCACATGGCTCTTAATGGCTTTCCAAGTCAGGTCCAGTATTTAGTTAGGATTACTACATATAATTAGCAGGGATATTTATCACCTGATTGTCAGAAGTCTGATAATATTGCCATAAAATCTGCATTTTGTTAAGAATTTAGTTTAATTTTGACATAAATGGTCCCTACAGCCCATGAGCCCTCAACTTTCATTCCTATTCTGTCAACTGCATTCTCATTTTGGAATTTATTTCAATTTTTAAAAAAATTATATTTACTTACTCACTTACCTATTTATTATATGGTGTGTATAGATTCAGTTCTCTCCTTCCGCACTATTGGTCCCAAAACTTGAACTCAGGTCATTGGCTATGGTGACAAATTCTTTAATCCACTGTGCCACCTGGCTGGCCCTTGTTTCTTTCTTAATTTATGTATCTGAGACACAAAAGCAGTTTTCAACTTTCTTTACAAGCCCATTTTCTTGTCAGGTGAAAAGCTGATGTCCAGTTGGCTGAGAGATAGCAAAGGGACATACAGTTCACATCTAACTGCCCTGAAGAGAGTCTGTGGTACAACTTTGCTCAGCAGGCTGTTGGGATGCAGTGCTCCAGGATCCAGAAAAGAGCAGAGTTGGCTCCTGATCATGCTCCCATTAATTCTTCCTCCACCTACCCTCCATTCAGAAAGCCTCCCTGACTTGCTGTATTCTTTGAAAATAAGATCCAAGATATAATGAAATGTGTTTTAATTAATGAGTTTGCTATCTAGGAGGTACAGACTGCTAATGAATAACTGGTAGGCAGATTACTTAAACATCAGTATTCTCTTGTTAATCACTTTAATTACCACGTCCTGAATCTCCTATGCAGCAAAATCTTAAAAGAACTTTTACTTCTCTGGAGGATGACAAAGCTTTCAGATGTAGCTATAAATTTCTTTATAGAATCATTGGCTCCTGGGGCCGGAGAATAGGCCCTCAAGAAATCCACATAACCGAACGTATCTAATTCTACAAAGAATATAAATGAGAAAGGAAACATTTCCATTTAGAAACACATTTTAGAAACTACCACAGGTTACATAAGAGTATGAGTTAATTTCTTATTTCCAAACAAATTTAACATTTACATTGGCTGTATCAGTTACGTTTTGTTGCTGTGATGAGATGTGACCAAAAGCACTTTTGGAAGAAAGACTTTATTTTGGCTTCTGCTTTTAGAGGGATGGAGGTCATCAGGGCAGTGGTGACATAGCAGCAGGCAAGCAGGCAGCCAGAGCTGACCACACTTCTTTGAAACAGCAGGAAATGAGAGGGAAGTGGAAAGGAGACAAGGCTGTGGAATTTAAAGCCCATACCCAGTGGTATAAGTCCTTTAATAAGAGTCCATGTCTTAAAGGACCCACAATCTTCCAAGGACAAAGCTTTCAAATTCATGAGCTTATGGGAAATATTTCTCTTTCAAAGTACCACAGAAGATGAATACCCAGCATCACATATGGAATCACAGAATAATTAGGAAATGTTCTTTGCTCTGTAGGAGCAAAAGTAGAAGATAGTAACTCATAAAAAATATACCACTTAACATGATTCATGTCAATGGATATAGTGTTATGAAAATAGAGAAGAAAAATAGTCACTATGATTATGAAATTGGAAACCATGAAAGGTATTTGATTGGTACTGTGAGGACCAAGCAAGTTTAACAATTGGCAAAGTCACAGGTGGACACAAAACAAAATAACAACAAAACCATAGACATAAGAAAAATTTACAGCGCCATGACACCATGATAAAATTGAAGTGTAGGGGGATTATGTTGTTCCATTGTAAATAATTGTCCCACCCACTGGTTTAATAAAACTTGCTGATTAGCCAAATCCAGACAGGAAGTGTGAGTGGGGCTACCAGACTAAGAAGACTTGAGGAACAGGCATAACAGAGCAGAATGCCAGAGAGAAGCCAGAGGAAGCAGAGGACAACTATGCTGCTCTGAGAAAAGGTACTGGGCTGCATGGGTGATTAGAGTCATGGGTTAGATTAAGGGTAAAGAGTTAGCAAGTTATATGCCTGGGCCTTAGGCCAGTCAGCCTAAAACGATTGTAAGCATCTGTGTGTCTCTGTGGGTCTGTGGGTCTAAACCTGGAGGCTAGGCCCGAAAGTCCGGGCCAGAAACCTCATTACTACATTGAAGCTAAAGCTGGGAATATTGATTGTGGATAATCAACATCATTCAAAAGGGCAAAAATAGTGATATTTTTTGGCATGTTAATTATTTTAAAATGGAAAGCTAAAAACTGAAAGCATATATGGGGCTTGGGTGGGAGAACAGAGTAAAGAGATTCTTCTGTGGTGATAGATTATATATTTAATAAAATCAGCCTGAAATATCTGAGAGGAAAGAGACCAAAGTCATGTCTCACTCAGTCAACTTCTCAGGCAGAATAGGGTAAATGCAGTCTTCAAGAGTCCTGAGCTTGGCTGGTTGCTTCTACACAACACCTAAATTTCTGCTTTCTCCTGGCCCTTATATATTTACCTTGCCCAGTTGTTTCAATTCTGGATTAACTCTTTATCATAATCCTAGAGTTAAGGTTAAAGGTATGAGCTACTATTGTTTGGTAGTTAGGCCTTGAACTCATAGAAATCCAGAAAGATCTCTAATGTGAGATGTCTTTTTGCTGTGAAAAAAGGACTGTTCTGGAGTATGTAAGACATCATAGAAGTAGAAGAAGAAATCATGGCATAGGTTGGAGGAGGGCAGAGTAAAAGAGAGACACCATCCAGCTGCCTGAGACTCAACATGTAAGGTAACCCAGGTTAGCTACAAGTCACGTGGCAAGACAAATTAATGGAAATATGTCAAATTAAGATGAAGGAACTAGAGAGCAATATGCCTGAGCCATAGGCCAAACAGCATAAAATTAATAAATATAAGTGTCTGAGTCACAGGGGGTGGGGGGTAAGCAGGGTGGGTAGGCCTGGACTGTGGGACTAGGTAGTCTGGGACTGCAGGTCTGTGGGTCTGGACCTCTGCTGGACAGGCCAAAGACCTCTTGTTACAGATGGCACCCAATGTGGGGCGAACACCTACATAAAGCCAGAGAAAGCTTAAGGAGGTTTCTAGAGCACAGCTTTTAAATTGTGTCTCTGAAGTGGGTCATTGTACAGAGATGGCATGGTGTTCAAAACATGGACAAAATGGTGGCAGACTAGCTGCAGAAGGTGTAAGCTGGAACAAAGCTGGTTCCTGAAGTCTCACATAAGACTTGGTATAAGTTACAAGTTGTATGTGGTTGGTTTAAGGTTTCTGTTTAAATTGAACATAAAGGGAACAGAGTCAAACACGTTTCTTAGTAGCAGCATATAATGGAACTTCTCAGTTTGCTTGTGGGAAGCAGATGTGGCCAAAGCAGAGTTGCATAGTTTAGAATTTTAAAAGCTCTTCTGGTTAGAAAATGATTAAGGATATGCAATAAAACAGATTTAGATGCAAAAAAACAAAACCCTCTATAAATGGGTTATAAAGTGTGTGAAAAAGAATACAAAAGCTGGGAGAGAAAAGAGAAAGGGTAGAGAAATTTCTTTTAAAAAGAGAAATACAATAATAAAATATAAGCTATGTAAAGATAGAAAATACACAAAGAGTCTAGATTATAGTTCTTATTGTGTTTTATTTTAATTTTTAACTGTTAATGAGCTAACTGCAGAAAGACAATTCCAAAGGCTGCCAAATTAAACAAAAAATATATATTTTAAACGTAACTTTGACTTTGACATTGGAGTCTAAGGATATGTGACTTTGGAAGAGTTCTGCTTTTCTTTCCACAGAAGATGAGAACCTGTGGATTGCTTCCAAGCAAATATGGTTTCATCAACCAAGATCCCCTGAAAATTCTCTGGTGGGAAGAGGTGGTCACATCAGCTTCAAGGCTACAGACTAAGATTATCCAATCTCAAGAACTCCTGAGATTGCCAATGCCCCTCAATTAGCAGGAAGTCATAATGGAAAACTATGCCAAAATTCCCAAAATATTGCTTTAAATTTTTGTTTTCATTATAAATGGTTAATGGCCATAGTCAATCTTTTTCTAAGGAGAAAAGAGGGTCATGGTATATGAATGATTATAAAAAGATAGATTGTTGATTTTATTTTATTCCAAAACTCAGCTGCTAATCTCAAAATATTTTACATTGGTATGGACTTTGGTTCATTGATACACATATAAGGTCAATTTATTATGCTGTATGCATTTTTCTACTAGGTTGGACACCTACTCTAGATCTGTGCCTGTTAGACTTCTTCATCCAGATTCTTGGATTCTCTAAATATTTTTTTATGGTCATCCTGAAGCTAGGAGAAACCATTGTGGAGACTCTCTTTTTAGAGTAAGAAGATAGAGGTCCTCATCCCAGTCTCTTTAAAAAAAAATTGACTTGTACTTCCTGCTCTTAAATTCTGTGAAAAATACCTCTGTATTTTTCAAATAAATGACTTCTGTTGGAGTGAAATTGGTTAGTATCTGCACCTGTTACTTGTAATCTAAATAGCCTCCACTATGTAGCAAAGAAATTTATAAAAATGCAAATATTACTGGAAATTTCACCATCCATAAAACCAAGATAAGGCAGAGGTGTGCACTTCTGACTGTGATAAATATTCAGGCAAAACTAGTAACAATGTTAATAAACAGAGTAGTCACACTTTTTACTTCCCAAAATCTTGTTTATGGTATTTAGTTTGGGAAATGCTTTGGGCATTAAGGACCATGTTTCAATAATGAGGCTAACATACCAGCCTTCTCTCCCCTGCAGCCTGGAGCCTCTATGGAGTAATGTTTAAAATAAGTGTGTTGATGTACTCTTGAGATGTTCTAATAGATATTTTTAATGATATCGTTAATGATTTTGAAAGATTGTCATTTGACCTTTTCAATTTTGAAAGTAACGTGGAAATCTTAGCTTGTTGAACCAGCTTACAATTGTAATTGTTAAAGTTAAAAGCTAGGATTTTAATGTGGAAGAGTATTGACCATAGCACATTCAAAGCATAATGCTATAGAGATCAGTCAATGATGTTATTGCCTGGTAAGCATGAAGACCTGAGTTTGCTCTCTAGAACCCATATGAAAATGCTAGTCATGGTGGACCATTTGTTATCACAGAGCTGGAGATAGTAGCACAGGTGGAGCCGTGGGGCTTGCTGGCAAGCCATTTTAGCTTATTGATGAGTTTCAGACCAGTGAGAAACCCTGCTCAAGAGAAGCGAATAATGTTCCTGAGGATGGCACCTGAGCTATTCCCTGACCATACATAGACTAGGCAAACACGGCCACTAAGTTATACTTCCAGACATTTTTATGTAACATTTTATTTTATTATTTGAGACATGTATATAATATATTTCAATCATATGCACCCACATTCTCTTTCAATTCCTTCTGTTTTCTGTCACATCTCCCTCTCAACTTCATGCCCCATTTATATATTGTGAGATAACATACTATAAATATTTCTTACTTGAACTGGTTTAATAAAATGTCGATTGGCCAGTATTGGCAGGAAGTAGATGTAGGGTAAGCAGACAAGGAGAATTCTGGGAAGAGCAAAGTTAGAGTAGCAGATACCAGCCAGATGCTGAGGAAGCAAGCTAAGAATGCTCTAGTGAAAAATGGTATCAAGCCACATAGCTAAACACAGATAGAATGATTTGTTTATTTAAATTTAAGAGCTAATCAGTAATATTCCTGAACTGCTGGCCCAATATTTACTATAATATTAAGCCTCTGAGGTAATCATCTTATAATCAGCTGTGAAACTAGCTGAGTGGGACAAAGAAACTTCTGACTATAATATATAAATATATAACTCACAGAGTATAATTAGTGCTGCCTATATATACATGAATATGGAGCTATCTACAGGAGCATGGTCATCCTTCAAGGGATCACACTCTATAAAGAAAACTGACTTTCCAACCCCTATATGTCTATGGCTACCCCTAATAGCCATACACTCCCAGGAACAGCTCAGCTAGGAGTAGAAATTCACAGTCCCCTTCTCCACCTATGCTAAATGCTGGCTGGCTTGATATTGTACAGGAAGTCATAGCTGTGCAAGTTCATGACTGTAAAGGTCTTGTCATGTCCAGATGATATTGTTTCACCACATCCTCCTAACTTCTACAGCGTTGGGACACCGATGACCATACTAAATACTGAACTTGAGTTCTGACTTCTATCTTTTGGGTCTGCATTCTCATTATTTAACAAAATGTCTAGAATAAAAATAAGTATTGATTCCTGGATGACTAAAAATAGTGAATATAGTTCATGTACCCTAAGATATTTTGATAATCTAGGTGACAAACCAAGTATCTTTAGAGTCTGTGGGCATCATTTTATGCCTACTCAACAGGTTCATTCTCTCTTATTAATGAAATGTGTTAGAAAGCTGTTGGGAGGACAAATGGGGAAAAAAGGATCAGACACTATTATGACTTTGATGTGAGCTGTAGAAGAAATAGTTACATAAAATGCAAAGGCTATTATCATCTTTATCTGTGGCCTCTTCACTATTATAGATTAGTGGGATTCCTCCCCTCACTTCATTTAGTCACTCCAACTTCACAAATGAAGTACCAAGTGTTAAGTACTATTCACATTTAAGCAACAGATCAGAGTTTACAGCTCAAGTCAGCCTATGCCTAGCATTCACATCTATACCTACACAGATGCCATTAACTGCTATGCTAACTCTGAAGACATTATAGGTTCAGAGAAAAAAAGAGCATCCTAGAAGTATAAAGAACTACATGACTCTCAAACACTTGCACATGAATATCCTTCCTTAGATGTGGGTGGACTATATATGGTAAAATCAGAGCAGTGTTAAGGTATTAAAAAAAAAAAGTCCTTTAGCGATACTATAACTCGGTTCCAGTGTTAGCTGGAAGCCTGAAGATGAGCCAAATTTACTGCTGGAGGATAAATTGGAAGGCTTCCAGGCATCATGGAGGAGAATAGGGCAGGCTTTGTTGAGATTTATTGTTCCCGAGGAGAGCAGGGGCTCCAGCTTGACTAATCAGGCCATCTATCTGCAGAGTGTTGACTGTCGACTCTTCCACACATACAAGGACTAACAAGTGGTTGGAAAGTAAATGGTAGGAGTCTCTGAAGCCCCTCTCATCGCAAGCTAGAGCTGTGAATCACCTTGGCAAAAGAGTCATCATGTATAGATGTCATCTGGGCTGCAGCCAGGTGTTTAGTGCATAGAGTAGCTTATATCACACATAGATAAGGAAGAATAGGGCCAATAATACCATCCAAAAACCATCAGTGAGAATGAATCCCCTTTATGGGCACGTTTGGCTTGCAATGTGGATTATAGCAAGCACTGAAGTGGAAGTCAAGAAATGTGAATTATGTGTCCGGGTCTGCCATCTTCTAAGTGGGTAAATCCTGCAGAAATGCCATGAACCTCTATTTTCCTTTTTGTCAAATAAGCAGCTTTCTGATAAGCACTTTTCACCTTAACTATCTCATTTTTTCTTCCTTATGTGTATGTGTGTGTGTGTGTGTGTGTGTGTGAGAGAGAGAGAGAGAGAGAGAGAGAGAGAGAGAGAGAGAGAGAGAGAGAGAGAGAGAGAGGGAGGGAAGGAGGGAGGGAGGGAGGGAGGGAGGGAGGGAGGGAGGGAGGGAGGGAGGGAGGGAGGGAGGGAGGGAGAGCATAGAACATGTGCATGGCTCAAAGGCCAACTTTTCGAACCTGCTTATCTTCTTTCACCATAGGATCCAAGGTCAAATTCATATCGTCCACAAAGACTGTGGCCACATGTGTAGGGCCTTCATGGGCCTGGGCATGATGGGATCTCAGTACTGAGAGTAGAGGTGAACCAAGGCCCTCGTCCTTAACCCAGAAGCTATCTCTGATAACCACTTGCAGAGGAATGGTAAGATTCTCACTCCCAAATGAATTTCACCATGTATGCACACCACTCTACAGGTCAGGCCCCATATACAGCAGGAGATGATCAACACTACAGAACTCAATGATAGTTTGCTTTTTTCTTATAATGCTTTGCCTGGAAATTTTTTTCTTGCCTTACAGGTCTTTGACTTGTATATTAAAGCTTTCTATTTTGTGTTTTTATAGAATCTCTGTGTTTACCAGTGTGTATGTCTCTATGTTTTCTGTGCTTTTTCTTTGGCTCTTTCATTTTCTGTTTGTTTTGTCCTATTCTGTTTTTTTTTTATTTTCTTATTTTTATTTCTTATTTAGATGCCTGTTTAATTTCTAATGATGGAGAGCAAGAAAGGATGCGGGTGAGAGAGAGAGGAGGATGAGGGAGGAGTTGGAGAGGGAGAGCCGTAATCAGAATATAGTGCATGAAAAATATTTTCAATAATAAATGATAACTAAAAAAAAACAAGCAAATGAAAAAGTTCATCTCATAAAGCTTCAACAAGTGTCACTATGTGTTGACCCATATTGCTGTCAATTATCTTGACTTTAAAAGTCCACATGGGACACAGCAGCAATGAACACGGCTGAGCAAGTGTATCTGTAGTTGCATATAGAGTCTGTTGAAACCTCCAGGCCTGGGAATGAGTTACATTTAATGGAGGCTTTTTTGCTAAAGAGACCCCACGGAAATCTCTAAACAATGCAAGCTATTGCCAAGGCAATTGGTTTCTCCCTAAAAACTAATGGTAAATCCTGATTGCTGAAAATAAGAGCTACATAATTCAATAAACACAGATATTTCCAACAGGTGTCTCCACCCAGAGCCTTCACCTATACTGACTAGAGCTTATGGTAATGGAAAGTACTCTCAGCACTACCAGAGGAGAATAGTAAACATCACGACAGCTACAAACACTTTGGTCTAGAAACATGATCTGTCTGCAAAATATCCTGGAGCAATAGCAGCCCAGAAGGGTGGGAATAACCAACCACTGTCTGACTAGATTTCAGGCCTGCTCCATGAGATTGAGTCCATGCCTGACACTTCCCCAGGTGGCCAAGAACCTGAGACTAAATAAGCTACAGACCTAGGGGACAACCAAATACTACTGTTCTGCTAAAGGAATATAACAATAAAATGACCCCTAATGACATTCTACTATACTCACAGATGAGTGCCTTACTCAACAATCACCAAAGACACTTCCTCCAGCAGTAGATGGGACACAATAGGACTGACACATATAAATTCACAGAAACTGTGGCGACATGCACAGGGTTTGCACAAGAGTAAGCCAGATGGAGTCGCAGTGCTAAGAAGGGAAGTAGTCACTGGCTTCCATGTCTATCCTGAAGCTATCTCTAATTGATAGCCACTTGCAAATGGAAATTTAGATGCCTCCAAGAAAGTCTCACTGGGGAAACAAGGTACTCTTAAAGGAAGGGTGCCCAGTGGTTGAGGGCCAAAATAAATAAACAAACAAACAAATAAATTCAGTGGTATTTTTAGAAGGTTCTTTTATTTGTTTTTGTTTTGGGGGGAGTTGTTTATTTGTTTATCTCATAATACTTTGGGCATTTTAATTTCTTTCTACTTTACAGATCTTTTGTTTTCTTTATAGCTATTTTTGCTCATTTATGGTTTCTAATTTTTTTATTTCTGTGTGAATGTGTGTTTCAGCATCTTTATCCATTTCTTGTGCTTTTATTTAGCTTGTTTTTCTATTCATTTGTTTCCTATTCTAATACGTTTTTATTTTATTATTATTATTATTATTATTATTATTATTTTAAATATCTGTATTCTAGTATGAGAAAGAAAGGATTTGGATAGGTGGGGAAGTAAAGGGGGATGAGGGAGGAGTTGGGGCCAACAGTAGTCAATATATTGTATTAGAAAACCTCTATTTTCAATAAAAAGAAAGAAATCTAAAAGCAAAAACAGTATTAATTTTGATAGAAGCATGTTTCATGTAGAAACTAAGATGGATTCAAAGTCAACACTTATGGAATCTATCAATAGTTTATTACTTGGACAAACCTTATCCATCTCTGAGCCTCACTTCCCCCATTTCTCAGATAAAAATGTTTGATCAGACAGCTCCCAAAGAATCTTGTAAATGCAGAAGTCCTTGAATTCACATTTCTCACATCTCACAAAATCACTCTAGAAAATGGCATTGGTGGTGATTTGCCTTTAAGAAGGATATTTTTTGATCACCTGGCAGGCAAACATAAATAAAATTCTGAAATAAAAACAGAAGGATTGGCCTGGTTCTGACAACACTAACAACCCCATGTCCTTATCCACAGGGGAAATGTCTGACCTAGAATATTACAGGCAGCAACAGAAATAATACTTCCAGAATGTTGCTGGTGAGAATATGATGCAAATATTGGTTTTCTGGCTGGAGTCCAGCTTGAAAAAGTTGCCAAGGCCAGAGTGGGGCTACTAAAAGCACCTGGCCAAAAATCTCAGGGTGTGATGACAAAGTAAATGAGAACTTGTCTTTAATTCACTATCTCTTTGCATAAGACTGTGCCTCAAAACTAGGAACATGCCTTTCTTTGGAGTACTCCTGGGTATTTGTGAGTGACAGGTTTGAGCAGTACTCTATGACAGACAGCAAGAGACATGTGTGTCGCAGTATGAAAGTGATTGTTTGAAAACAGATTACTAATAGGAAGGCAAACTTTATGCACATTCAAAATGTCATTCATATGACTTGGAAAAATATCCCCTAAATAGTTGAGTCAGAATATCAAGTTCCACCACAGCCATTCTGAGTTTCAACTCTTAGTCAATAGTGTCAGAAATGACCAAGGTCTCCCTATATTTGTGGGCTGTTAAATGCACTAAGCATGTTCTGGACATATTCATATTATGCCCACATGGATGTCTAGAGGGTATCTTGGGACTTATTGCCATTATAAAGATATAAAAGTGCTAGAGGGAGAAACCCATATAAACAGTGGCAGCATGGCAGGCAATGGACCTGTGAGATACCCAAACTTGGGGCCATTTGCTCCTATATGGCCACAGTTCTGCTTGTTGATCACTCTATGTACCCTCTAAGGAAAAGCTTCTGAAAGATGCCCAGTCAAGTCTTTTTAGCTAAACCAAACAGCATTGAAATCTCTGACTTACTATAAAGAACACCAAAAATCATAAATATTTATACTAAGTCATACTAAGCAATTCTAACAGAATAGAGGCAAGCCAATTCACATTCCCCTTCTCCAACCTTGTCTTTTTCTTAAAACAATAATTCAAAACTGTAACTCATCCTGGTCCAGAGCTTTCTATTTCTATACATTACATTTACTTCCATATATTATGTTTATATTTCTATTTCATATAGGTTATTATCACACAATCCTACTCCCAGCACACAGGGCGTCTCTCTCTCTCTCTCTCTCTCTCTCTCTCTCTCTCTCTCTCTCTCTCTCTCTCTCTCTCTCTCTCTCTCTCTCTCACACACACACACACACACACACACACACACACACACTTCAACCTCCCACGTTCTGGGAATACAGGCATGTGTAATTCAGCCTGGCCAATACCCATTTTTTTGTGTGCCAGATTTCTAATTTATTTCTTCCTGAAAATAAAAGCCTCATTTCAGAAATTTGTGTTGCCAAAAACATTTTTAAAGACCTACAGATTTCTACTAATTATCTTCATTGTTGTTTGAAAACAACAAGTATGTAGTGTGATAGTCGTAAAACTAAAAGTCAATACTTTCTTCCCTGTACACTGCTTTTAAAAATATCTTCCTCTAACTGCTGCTGTGGTTAAGATCAGGTACTACTCTTCCAGAAGACTTGGGTTCAGGTCTTAGCACCCACTTCATGAAGCTCACAACTACTTTTAACTCCCATTCCAGGGGATCAAAACACCCTCTACGGGCACCTGTGCACATGTAGCATACACAAGTATAAACATATACACATAAGTTATATAAATAAATAAATCTTTAAAAATATCTCCTTCCAACCAGATTGCTCACAGTTATGAATGATGTAGGAAGCCTCCAAGATGATTCCTTGCAAGAGGAAACTTTTCCACCTAAGGGGACTGTGCAGAAAGCAGGTTTTCAGTCGACAGTGTTTGTTAGTAAACAGGGAGGGCACAGAACTAGAAAGACAAACATGAAGGGCATTTTCAGCTGGATCAACTCTACTCAGCCAATGCCCTGTCCCTAGAGTTTCTTGAGTTCTTTGTATATTTTACTGTACTGTTGCATGTGAGAAAGGCAGTAAGGTATAAATAAGTACAACACAACCATCTCCATTGCTGTGGTGCTTTCCGGTGTGCTTTGCATCTACTTGTTATTTTAAGAACGTGTGGCAGGGTTCCTGAATTGGAAAGATATCCAGATGTTTGTGTACTGATGTCATACCAACTACAGATGGAGATGTAGGGCTCTCTCCCCATATTAGCTGCAGAGGAACTTTGGCAACAAAGCTGAATGTTGCAATAGAATAAAGGTGATCAGAGCCAATGTGAAGATGGTATTTGGTTCAGTGACTTGCTCACCAGTCTTTACTATGGTGCAATTTAATATATTCCATCATAACCACATTTCTAAAACTGAAGTATCTTTTCAACTGTTATCTAATATATAAAAGAAATTCCATAAGATAGAGTTGGGTTTTTTGTTGTTTGTTTGTTTGTTTTGTGCCTGTGGCCTGGGAAGTTGCGGGCAAGGGGGAATTAAAAAAAGGCAATACAATTTTTGAAAAGTTAAACTGTCTTGAAATCCTGAGTTTTAATTAAAATAATATCTTGTTTTTTGGCGAAACTTGAAAGCCTTAAAAGTGTCACAGACTGGAGTCAGGTAGACTGAGACCTTGAAAAGCATAATCACTTTTGTTAGAGCATCATGAGCAAAAGTTTGAGGCTGCTGGGTTTGATGAAAGTATCTTGAAGTAAAACACATTAGAACAAACTCCTTTCTGTTCATCATCCTTGTTCACAATTTTTTTCTGAAAAGTTGTTGGACTACAGTTTCTGGAGCAATGGTTAAGAAGTTAAGAATACAGATTGAGTTTTAGAGGACCCAAGTTCAGTTCCTAGCACCCATATCAGTCAGCTCACAACTGCCTGTGACTCCATTTCCAAGAGATCTGACAGACATATACACAACGTTTTAAATTGTTAAATTAAACATATGATTTCATACATTAATCGCATGATGATTTTTTTTCCTGTGTTCACATCTGCAAAATTCTTTGTACAATGGAGACAATAAACACATCATACCTGGCAGTTTCTTTGTGTCTCTCTAATCCTTTCCTAGCCCTCTTCCTACTGATCATGCCTAGGCCAGCAAACCAGTGATAGAAGTGGTACGTTACAGGACACCTTGCATTTTATAGAAATGTAGACACCATTATTGTTTTTAGAGACATGGTCACATATAAACCAAACTAGCCTTGACTTAGCTGAATAACAGAAGATGACTTTCCTCAGGCCTGCCCTGTCTGAATGTTGGGATATGGGAGGCATCACCAAACCTAGTTTATTCAGTGCTGGAGCTCAAATATAGCCATGTGTATACCTGCCAAGCCAGATCTGCAGTCCTTGCGTTTTCATCATCTTGAGGTTCATCCATATTCTTGTCTTTCTTGAGAGTTTATTGCCAAGCAATTTCTCCTTGGGTAGATATATCACAATTAGCTTATTCACTCATTTGTTGATAGTCATTTTTGTTGTTTTCTATTTAAAAGCCATTAAGACTGCAGCAGATAATCATGTCCCATTCTCTTAGACGGAATATACTTTTATTTTATCATTGCATTAATACCTTGAAGAGCAACAGGCAGGTCATGTGCAGAACAATTTTAAGCTTAACTCTTCATTAACTGTTCACAGCTCATTTGTTCTCCAAACCTAGGTTGAACTTTGCATATCTAGCCTTAGGACATGCAATTTCTAATAACTTGACTGGCTGAGGAGGAGGAGGAGGAGTGTGGCTTCTGAGTTCCTGTGTTTCACTTTGACTTTGTGAGGATGTGTTTCTATTTCAGGCATCTCCATCTTGGTCCTCTTGTGATGATACTGAACATCTTTTTAACTCCCATTTCCATTTGTGTATGCTTTAGGGAAAGATGCATGTCCAAATCTTTGCTACTGGACTTAGAAATGCCCTCATAACCCAAACACAAATATTTTGTTTAAATTTGTTTTGCATATGTTTTTCTTCAGTCTATGTCCTATCATTTTATTTTGAATGATGTTACAAAGGCATTTTTTTATGCTTTGATTCTTTGTGTCATGTTAATAAAACTTCAGTGAACTCAAAATCAGTAAAGCTTGCCCCTTTTCTCTTCAGAATGGTTTCACTTCACTGTTGTGATTTTTAACATATATTTGTACTCACACCATGTAAGATTATAAAACATGCCCCCTTTCCATCTTTCAATTATCATAAAAGATTGTTCTCTACAATACCAGTATGCAGAGAAAAAAAGTTCCCATTTTGTAAAATGGGGTGTGCTCACATGCTCACATGCCTTGCTTTTGATTCATACATGTTAGGATAAAAAGGACAATTGTGCAACAGAGAAGAAAACACTGTGAACACTTAAAATCAAGGCTGAATTCCAAGAATATTCCCCCATTGCTATGATCAATGGCATGTAAATATTCAAGAAACTCTATTTTATAGTGAACTGTTGACTTATAGTGTTTTGTGAGTGTATAAAAAAATAATCCAGGCTGAAAAAGGTAGATTTTGAATATTACAAATGATGACATATAAATCTTCTGAGGTGAAATTGAAAACTGAAGACTAAATCATTTAAAAGTATAGGTATGTTTATTGTTTCCTGACTTCCTTTCTGAAATACTTTTTCCTCTTGGTGAATCATAAAATTTTAATTTTAAAGTACTATGAGTCTTTATCTTTTTAAGAGGTTTGCTCTTGATGAAGTGTAAATAATAGACATTTTTGGCAATTATTTTTCAAAAAGAAAATCACTGATGATTTAAAAACTAGCAATAATATTTAAATGATATTCAACTAACATACTTTGTTATTAGATCTAAAATGAAATGATGTGTAAAGCTCCAATGTTGGCCACATGGAGAATAAAGCATAAACAACAGGTGAACTGTCTCACATGCTAACTGCTAACAGGTGTTCCTAGGTTTAACCTTATGTAAAATTTATCAAGGCAATAATGAGGACATTGTTTTGACCCCAATCAGGATGGACAGAACATTTCTGACAAGGGGAAGTATAAAATACAGATTAATAGAATATGATTAAATTCTTAAGTAACTATGCTGGCCTTGTACATAAAATTGGTGATGAATCTCAGGTCTTCATTTTTACAAAGCAAGCACCTTACCCACTCAGCAACATTTCTAATACAGGCCCTAGCCCTAACTATTATTTTCTTAAAGCAATTCCACGTTCTTAGCATGACATGTTTGTTTATATGCCCCCAGTGGGACCCATGTTATGTAGACAGATTTCTCTGTTTTCTATTATATCCATGTGAAATAACTACTACCTATAAATGTAAATAGTAACAATAATAATGATAATGATAATAAATATGATTATAAAATATAAAAATTCAGAACTCAGTGAAGAACTGAGTGCCAATTGCTGTGTAGCTTGTCTAACTATCTAGCAGAAAGCCCTTAACACTCACTAATGAGGTGTGCAGATATGGAAATTATGACTATGTCAAAGGGATAAAGATAATGAGGAAGATCCTTTTTATATCAGGTTAATTATGTAGGATTTGGACCTAACAATCCAAGATGTCTCTTTCTGTTCTACAATCTTAGGAGTGTAAGATGTCAGTTCTCTCAATCAGCTTTTATCATTACATGGTTTTTGCCATTCAACAGCTTGTGAATCAGCCCAAGTACTTTAAAATTATATATAATCAAAGTTTATAAGGAAACTTTTGCACTTATACTGAAAATTAACTTCTGGACAATGAGATGTCTACAGCATTTAAGGGTCAAAATCAAGATATGTAGATATATACATATGTGTATATGTGTTTGTGTGTGTACATACATATTTTTCTATATGTGTTTTTCATAGAAATCATATGAACAAGTATGTATCTGTGTATGTGTATATAAACATTTACCTATGTATATACAAACATGTGCCTGTGTACACAAATATGCACCTTTCGATGTGTATACAAACATGTGCATGTGGATGTTCATACAAACATGTACCTGGGTATATGTATACAAAAGGTTCTGGATTTCGGGTGACTTGATCTAGAATTTTTATCTTGACATAGTTGTAAACATGTAGTGAATCTGCAGAACTCATTCTCTTAGATTGTGAACTTTGACCTTGCCTCTGGTTAGCAAACAACGGAGCATTCTCTCTCTGTGCTGCTCACAGCAGTACAGGGCAGCTCCCAGTCAGCCACATGACTACAGCAAGTGTCAACACTGCGGCATGTTACATTGTTAGGCTGTGACACTCAGGTGTGTTTTAGCCACTTCCACTTACATTATTTTTAACTTCCAATGGAGCTATCATGTTGTAATGCTATAATAAGCTGAGAATCATTTGTGAATATATATTCTGGATAGAAATAAAGATTTGCCGATCTAATTATCAGGAATGTTACTTTTTTCTAAACTGACTTCAAAGAACAGAAAATGACTCACATGCTAATTATTTTTAGCTGCCATTAGGAGGCAGATATGAACTTACTTCTCTCTAAGCATCTCATTTCCAGGCCCATGTTTTACATGCACTGAGATCCCTTACATCACAGTTCTGCCAGCTCACAGCTCGACAACTTTTTGTTCTTCATAATTCTACCAGGCCACAAAGCCAGCAGCCTTAGCTTATCCTCTCCCTTTATCATTTGTTTCTTTCTTATCCCTTATTATAAATTCATACCACCTTGGGTCTGACCCACTTTATAGATTGTCAAATGCCTCTTCTAAAAAAACAGAAAGGCATTGCCAAGTATCTGGCAGCAGGCAATGCTTTATAGAATTCGAGTATACAGAAGAAAAAAAAATACATCCCTTTAAAGTTTAACGATCTTTTCCCTCTACAAAAGATACTCAGAGCAAAAAGCTCCTTTTAAAATACCTGCCCATTCACTTCATTAATATTTACAATTTCTCTGCTGCTGGTGCTAGTCCTAGGAATCTAAGCGTGCTTCACTATAAGGCAGAATTTTTCACCAGCCCTTTTCACACACCTTTCAAATAGTGCATTGTGGGTTCTTGAAGCTACCTAATTGCCTTGGATTCTTCTCTCCTCAATATTGTGTTTTAGTGAAACCTTCTTTTGAACCCCACTTGCAAAGGAAGAGTTCTCAACACCATTTTCCAGATCACTCTGGTGACTTCCTAGTATTTTTGAAAAAGGAGTACTGGCTGGTGTGTTGGGAATATCAACTAGTCCCATACTGATGCCAACTTAGTCCACTTGGTGCTATTTACACAAGTGAGAAGATGGTGCTCTTTGGCAGAGGAGCTACAGCCCACAGGTGCCCAGGCTAGTGGGCAGAGTAAGACAGGACTCCACACTCTACAGCCCTTGGCCAGATACCTGGTCAAAGCCCATCAGGACCTTACAGACCATCTGTTCCCACCATATCTTCATCTGGCTTCACTCATTCAAGCTACTGAGACCTATTACTTGCCATCCAACTTCAACGCCCTTCTCATCTTTCTCAGCACAAATTTATCCAACCTGAAGACAGCAATCTTTCCTGCCAGATCCTGAATCATTCACACCTCAAAAAAATGCAGAGTGTCTTAAGGAAATGAAAACATGCTGATAGCAAACACCTATCCATTCAACTTCCACATCAGTTGTCCTTGTGGATTCCAGCAGTTTACTCAGCCTCTTTTACCTCATAGATCTTATCTGGAAAACATAAACTAGTCACCTCAGTGCTGTGAGGAAGGACAGATGAGAAGTTAGATGTACAGATTTCAACACAGGCTGAGAAATCTCCAACCCGACTGCTTCTGGCATTCATAATATAAATGTCTCACACAGGATTTTCTTCTTGAGTCTCTGCACATAAATATGCAGAATTTTCTCTCCTGAGATAGGATCTCATATAGCCCCAGCTGCCCTTGAACTCATTATGTAAAAATAGCTAGCCTGGAACTTCTGGTTCTTCTACATCCACCTCTCAAGTGTTAGAAATATGAACATGTACCAATAAAACCTGGTTTTATTTGGTACTGGGGATTGAACCCAGGGCATTGTACATTCTAAGTAAGCACTTGATGGAGCTACATACCTAGAACATTGAATGGATTAAGTAGTGCATGTGTGTGTATGTGTCTGTGTGTGTGTGAATCCATATTTGTTGAGCAACTATTATGTGCTAGGCATTTTTCTAAGAGCTTTGTACATGATTCAGGGGATATTTATGTGATTTTGTTTAAATCTCCCTACAGCCTTGAGCACTAGATACCATTATTCATGTTGCAGAGGTAATGAAGCAGAGAGGCTAGCCTCATCTGAGGTTACACAATTCATGAGACTCCCCAGAAGTGGGTCTTATGATTTTAAGGGAACTTCCTACCTTTACACCATTCCAGTTTTTCTTTCTATGCAGTGCCTGTCACTCTGGGCTGCTAAAAGAAAAACCCCAGAAGAAACAAGAAGCAAAGTTTCCAATAAAAATTGTGGTTAACTAGGAAGAGTTAGGATGGTGGTGGTAACTGGCTTGGACCTCTATCATGAGACTCTGAGAAGAGGATCAGTATTGCAGAGCAAGATCTCTGGGCACTGCAGGCTTGCTCAGGAACTTTATGGCTACTGGCTTCATTGTGCTCCTGCCTGTGGTAAGGACTATTTCAGGTAAAGCTGCAAGGTCTTAGAGATCAGCCCAGGGATGGGCTTGAGTGCAGTGGAATCAAGTTTATTTTATAAAAATGACCAAGGCATTTGTCATACTAAATTTTTTGAAGATTTCATCACTTAGTAATTATGTGCATATGTGTGTGAGTGTGAGGATGTGTGTGCATGAGCTCAGGTACCCAGAGAAGAGGGTGTTAGGTCTGCTAGTTCTAGAGTTAAAGGTAATTGGAAGCTCCAGGAAATTGAACTCAGTCCTATGTATAAGAGTTGTATGCATTCTTAATTCAGGCATTTCTTCAGTCTCTCTCAAGATATCTCATCCTATTTTCCCTACATAAAGATTCAATGTGTATGTGTAGCCTGATTCATTATATTTTAAATAACAACTAATTATGGGTCCCAAAGTATTCTTGGACTGCATTATAATCCTTCATAAATCTTTTGCTCACCAGGCCAGCCATGTTTTCAACTAACAGCAGTCCACTAAAAGACCAGGAATAGTACTGCACAGCTATGTCAGTGAATTCTACTGGTGAACCATCTGGCATTTGCATAGGACCCAGAGAAGCACTTAATAAAAAATTGGGGACAAACAGGAAGGCAGCCAAGCTATTCAATAGTTGGCAAAAGAAACGGACATGGTGTACTTCACACCACTGCTTCCTTATAAGAATCAGAGCATCTTTTAACTTGCATGCACAATTCTGGGAAGGAACTCTATTCCAAGTCCCTCATCTGCTGGCTGCCATTCTATTGTGTCTTCAGTGTTATTGGACTTTCCAACTTAATGTTCTTGACACTAAGAATATAATCTAATGTTAGGCTAACATTTGAAAGATACTGATAACTCATGGAATTTTGCTGCACTATTGCGACAATTGGAAAAGACAATATATTTGGAAGTATGTTTTGTCCCGTGTGCTGTCTGCCTTATAAATCTACAGTCAAATCCATTGTTATAGTCAGTGGTCACTCCTGGTACCTGCTGGTTTCTCCCCACTGGACTGTAAACCTCTGCTTCCCCATGAAGTTTCTTCTCTGTGCTACACTTAGAGTTTCTGCCTTTCATCAGCAACATAGAGCACACTTCTGTGTTTAAACCTTGGATCATTCCCTCCCAAGGGGAGAATAAAGAGACCTAGTTGTGGTCCTTCAGCATTCTGTCCTTACCATTGACCTATCTTGCAGGTACAAGAGCACGCCCACTTGGCCCCACAAGGAAAAAGAAATATTGATTTGGCCATTTCTTATCATTCTTTTATTCTTCCCATTGACTGCCACAAAGTCTGATATATCAATAATCCCTAGGAATGGTTCTCTGAATGAGTAACTGACAGTCAGGTAGAAAGACACACATATAACAAAGAAAGCTCTGGATTGTAAGGGTCACCTTCCAGAGAGGCTTAGAGAAACTGGCACTCCCACAGTAGTCTTTAAATTGAACATTTCCTTCAACACAGGAAAAGCATCTATGCTATAAGTCATTTCACTCCAAAATGTTACCATTCTGAGTAGCAGAGTTATACATATCATGGGGAGAGGAAATATCCTATTATCCAGAATGGCCCTTCACGTACCATAACAGAACAAGACTTTATTCTCCAGAGTAAGTACATTCTTCTTTGGCGTTCCCTTCCTGATTTCAGCCCTTCCTGTTCCAACCCTAGTTCCCAGCAGGCAGCCAAGTTACCACGCCAGCAGAATCAACAGTGGTAAGCTCATCACTACCCAGTCATTCCCCACTGACCATATTTATTTCTATCTCAAGTAATTCTCGATGAAGGCAGCAATTGTGAAAATGGACTCTATTCACTGTATTGATAGTGATAACTTAAAAGAATAATTGGAGACCATGACCTGTGAGTAAAGCCAGCAGAGAGGGAACAAAAGTAGCCCACAAAAGCTCCAGATGACAGCATTGCAATAGATTTCACAAGTCAACCACAAAACACTTTTAAAATGGAGTCTTCTTAGTAATAATACGGGGTATGTAGAGGAGTCATCTAGAGAAGTGAAATTTTGAAGAAATGGTCTTTTTAACTATACTGGAATGATTAGAATATTTGAATCTAGAGTCTATCTCACAGTGGACATTTGGGATTCCTTTTGAGAAATAAGTAACTAAACACTTAGAAAAACAGTAGCTTGCTTGGACCAACACATTTAAAGCTGAGAATCTATAGGGTTATGTTTTTGATTACTTCCTTATCACTAATTGCTGCTCTACTGACAGTTGCCTTATCCCAGTGGTTATCAATCTTCCTACTGCTGTGACCCTTTAATAAAGTTCCTCATGCCATGGTGACCACAATCATAAAATTATTTTCATTGCTACTTCATAGCTGTAATTTTTTTACTGTTATGAATCATAACGCAAATGTCTGTGTTTTCAGATGGTCTTAGGTGACCCTTGTGAAAGGAACATTTTACCTTCTCCAAAAGGAGGGAACACGACCCACAGGTCATCTGGTTCCTCTGGCCTCTCCTTTTCAGTAAGATTGAAGTCATCAGCTCTTACTCTGATGACTATCCTAAGCATCATCACCTTCTCTGGCCCCATTCTCCTTCCTTTGGTATTCTTTCGTGACACATCCATATGAATTAGACCTAAAAACAATGAGTGTCATCTTGTGTTCTTTAAGAACCTCTTCTCGTGGTCAGGGTCTTCTCTCACACTTGAGGTCTGCACAGCCCCACCTTCCATATCTAATATCTTCTTGGAAATTGCCTAGAGGATTATTCACTTACTCTGAGTACTTAACCTCATCTACAAATTCCACTTTAAGATTTCCAGTTAAACTTATTTTATCCTCTTGGTTCCTGGGTCCTGTGGCAAACATAGCTTATGCTTTTTCTCAGGGTCTGTATGAAGTCGCTATTGTACGTATGTATCAGCACAGAAGAGGGAGGAAAACAACTTTCCAGACTTACTTTGGAGCAAGCAGGCTAGAAAACCATGTGACCTTATCCAAATGCCATGGACTCTCTCACGGTCAGATCCTTCCTGTGAAAAACACATACCTCCTACAGCCACAATGTCAGTATGGTCCATACACCTGTGGAGCAGGATTGGTATGTGCTCTACCCAAATATTATCAGGAGCCAAGAGTGACAAAATCTATTTATATAAATAACATGAAGATGTCACTTATCATTGTCACTTTGTTGACATGACATCTTCGCTAACAATAGAAATTTTATTCTGTTACCTCAGCATGAAGGTAGGGACAGCCAGGCACACTTGTGATCATTGCACTTTGTACAAGGAGGGCATGCTTGGGGACTGGGGAGGCAAAACTGGCCCTGAACTTCTAATTCTCCTGATCCAACCCCCATGGGCAGGGACTGCAAGCAAGAATAGCCACATCCAACTCAACCAATAATTATCCTATTTCCCGAGCCATTTTGATTGATCAACTTCCTTAAGTAAAATGCCCTGCACAAACCTTAGTATCTAGAGAGTACTTAATAAATATCAGCAATTGCAGGCATGTAAGCATGAACTGTATAGAAAGATATCTTCATATATTTTCTAAATTGATACCTGCACAAATATAACATATATTATATATAAATATCAAATATAAGGACTTTTTATTTGTTATTAAAGATGATTCTTGAAGTCACCACCAATAACCCAGTTCTGGAAACCACATTTTCACTTCACTACTCAGAGCCAGCAGCATTATCTGAATGGATTATTTAAACTACTCAATAAACAGCCTCACTGAATCCATCCTCATACCATCCAGCCTGATTTCAACATCATGACCCCTTATCCTGAGAACACTGCATGATCCCTCTTATCAAGAGTGTCCCACATCTTTGCTTTCGGCTCACAGCAAAACAAATATTCTCACACACAGCTCAAACCCATTGTCTGAAGTTACCTCCACAGCTCCCCTTCCTACCTACTCCCTCTGTCCTGAGCATCCCTGTATCCATAGTCCCCACATACATCCCATCTTCTGTGGATACTCCTCCCATGACTGGAAATGCTTGCTCCCGTGGACCTTTGCTTCTTTTTGATGTGAAAAAGTTTTCCATAGTGAGGGAGAGGAGCCCACTTTCCCACACATAGTGTCTCATTCTTCATCCCTTGCCTCTTTGTCAGGTACTTTATCTGTACAACATAAGGAATTATGTGTCGCCTGTCTATCTTCCCAGCTGAAATGCTGTTTGCACAAGTGTAGTAATTTTGTCTATATATTCCACCATATGCCAGGCACAAAGGAGTTGCTTAAATATATTTTCGGACTAGAAAAGTGAATGAATAAACAAATGAAGAATAATCACCATGATCAAAGTAGAACTTTACTCAAGCGCAGGAGTGTTTTCTCAGCATATAACCCCCTAAAATATATTTTCAGGACCTTTTGACCCTTATCATGAAATCTCCCATGGAGTGCGCATCTCAGTATCCACAGAAAATGCAATAGTTTTTGCCGTGACTGGCAATTTTCCGGGAAGAAAGTATAAAATTTTTGTTGTATAAATGAAGACTGAGAATATGTGAGGGAGAATAACTGACTTTGCTCAGCTCAGCAGGGAAAAATCACTTGAGGAAATAAAGGCCATGACTGGTCACAACCCAGCATCTCCCCATTAAACTTGAAGGTAAGAAAATAATATGGCATTTTCTCATTAGGTTGGACCCTCTGGTTTATGCTAAGAAACATGGCTTCTAGGCTGAGTACCTCACCGAAATCCCACTAGAAAGCCATTTAGCAATCAATTCACACCGCAAAGAAAGAAAATTTAATTCAGTTTTGAGAACATGGGAACAAAGAACAAGACAGAGACAACAACAACAACAACAATAATAATAATAATAATAATAATAATAATAATAATAATAATAATAGGAATCTATGGATTCTGATGGGAAGTCAGGATACAAGTACTCACCACGCCACAATATCTCTGTAGATGGAGGTCTGTGTGCATTCTGGGAGAAGGACACAGATGTTCCGTGTTATAATTCATCTGGCTTAGACTGGAATTCCCCTTTACTTCAATCACCTACGTTCACTTCAAGATATATTTATATCTTGCCAATGGACAAGCACCCATAACTGGAGACCATTGCCTCTCTGGTGGCATTACCCAGAGTGCCCATTAGGGCTCTTCTTTCATGGAATGTCTCCAACAGATTTTAGCACAAGGGCAATAACATTGACAACTCAAATCTCAAGAGTCCTTAATAAATTACTGATAACAAGGAGGGATCATCACATTTAGATGACCCAAAGATTTGTGGGATACAATTCTCCTTTGTGTCACTTAGCAGGTATATGGATAACCTGTACAATCTCTGCTCTGTTTTCCTACATGTCTCTTTCTCAAAGAACTACTTGACAAGAAGGTGGGCTTAAGTGCTGTACCTGCAACCGCTATGTGTAAAGTTAGGGAAACAAAGTTTTCCTAGGGTCAGTCTGCCATTTTACGCTGGAGCTCTGTTCAGTAAGAGGTTCAAAGTATAAGCACCATGGAGAATGTGTCAAGTTTTTTTTAAGACAAAAGCTATTTACTGTATCAAACATACTGACATTTACTTCTTGGTGTTTCTTTCTCTCTCTCTCTCCCTCCCTCTCTATCTCGCTCTCTCCTCTCTTCCCTATCTACATGGATGGTGATAAGGAGAGAGCAGTCAGTAGTGGGATTCTCTTTAAAGCATACATAACCGAATTGTGTTGACATCACTTCTGAGTATTTGGCTGTAAACTTAAGGCTGAGAGGATTGTATATGAGGACCTATGGAACCTTCAGGAGCCCAGAAGAGATTCTTTTGCTAGTGGGAAAATGAAATAGAAGCTATCTAGGGTAGGAGACAAACCATGTCTTCAGTCAAGAATCTTGAACCTCCCACCTAGGTAACCCCCACCCCACCCCTAGCTCTCTGATTTAAGCCAGGAAGAGTCAGATGCGGATATAGAAAGAGATGACTTCTTGTGGTTTATAGAGCCACAGATAACAAGCAAAAGACCTCAGAATCAGTCTGCACTGTTCACAGATGGTTAGAAGCTAAATGGGGTGGAGGCAGCATGCAGGGATAATATATTTAAACATCATGCCCTAAGTGAGGCCCCTAACTTCCAAACAAAACTCTTTCTCTCCTCATAAATGTTTTCATCTTACAGTTACCACCTAATCATAAACCTTCTCATCCCAACTTAGTTTTTTAAGGTCACCCTTACTACATTGTAAGGGCAATATATGCAGGGATCAAATTTGGCATACAGTTAGACATAAGCATTTATTGAAAAGTACAAAATTTATCTGCAAAGTTGTGTGTTTGTGGTTTTGTTAATTTTTCAAGTGTGTGTGTGTGTGTGTGTGTGTGTGTGTGTCTGTGTGTCTACGTGTCTGTGTGTCTGTGTGTGCCATTCTGTGCACCTTCTGATTTCCTGAACTGAATTTCTCAGACTGAATAAGTTCTGGGCTTACATTTTGCTTGTGGAGTTTTGGGTTTCTAAGAACCTTGAATTCTGTCTGCAACAGTCATAAAATTGTTGTTTCAGGTGTTTCTCTTATAGAGTTATATTCCAGGAATCTTATTTTATTCTTTAAAAATATCTACTGTAGCGACTGTAAAAATCTTCTCAGAATCTCTCAGGAGCCTCCCAGTAAGTCAGCCCAAGATAGTAGAAGATGTGATTTCGATAAAACCCTCGTTTCATGAAGAGCATTGTCACATCCAGAGGCTGAGAAGGCTCCATGGGTGAAGCACTTGTTACTAAAGCAGGAGGACTTGAGATCAGGATTAATGTGAAATTCCATGTTTACTGGCACTGTTAGTAATCCTGGGGAGGCAGAAGCAGGCAGATCACCAGGGCTAACTGGCCTAGCCTAATCAGGGAACACTAGACCCCTGAGAAACTCTGACTGACAAAACAAAGAGAAGAAGAAAACAGGAGGAGGAGGAAGAGGAAGGGAAGGAGGAGAGTTCCTGAGGGATAACAACTGAAGCTTAATCTCTGGCTTCCTTGTGAACATACACACGTATCAGCACTCTACCCACAAAGACGCAGGAGAGACAGAGAAATAAAGAGAAAATTAATGCTCTTGTTACAAATGAGATTAGCAGGAAAAAGAAAAAGAATCATTCAAAAACATTCCTGAAATTTAATATATCATACATCCATCCTCCTTGAATGTGTTCCCCTTTTGTATTCACACTGAGCTCCATCCCAAAACTAGTAATAATCATTACAAGAGTGTTGGAGAGAAAAAACAATAAACATAGCTTTGGTCAAATTTGAGGTAAAAAAGATTCAATCTTCCCAGTGAAGAGTCAGGAGGACGGTAAGATAAAACATTCCTAGACTGATGAAGTGGGTCAATGGGTTTAAAAAAGTTAAAATGCCAGTGCTGTTAGATAAAAGTAGGAAACAAATATCTGGTGTTTGAGGTTAACCTTCTAAAATAAACAATTCCAAAGTTCACACTGTGGCAGGCTTGAGTGATTCTCCTGCTCTTCAAGAATCTCTTCACATGGTTCACAGGAGAAGGAAAACAATTGGTTTATCCCCCAGCAATAATATCAAAGCCCGTTGAGTAAATACACAGGGTTTCAAGAAAATGTTCTCTTTCTCCTTGTGGTTCTCTTCAAAGGGCATGATATTTATGAGAAAGAACCATTTTACAGGCCCTCCAGCTTGCTCTGGGCACAATGGTCCAGCAAATGAGCAGGTAAGTTTCATGTTTGGGGTGGCAATGTCATATGGATTTCAAAGATGGGGTAAATGCTCACTACCAGAATCTCTTTTAGTGTCACAACCATGATAACAGTCTATTACATAATGGATTCTGAGATTCTTGAAAACTAACCTCAAGTCAGCCTTCTATCACAGTTCAGAGGAACATCTATACAGTGGACTGCTGAGCAATACAAGGTATGGACCACTCCGCAGCAGCATAAGTGAACATCAAAAGCAGACTCCAGCTGAAGACTCATAAACACATGTACATGCATATGGGCACAAAGGACTAAATACTAATTAATTCCAATTTTTTGACGTTCTAAGAATGGCCAAGAATAAGAAGAGAGTGTTGACCACAAAAGGACAGAGAGTAACCTTTGGAAGTGGGAGTGTTCTGCCTACCCACTGTGAAAATGGTGGCTAAATGAATCTGTACATTCATCAGAATCCTTTGAATTGCAGCATAAAAATCACTGGATTCAAATGAATGTAAATTATACCTCAGTACCGCCTGACTTTTTTAAAGAAAAAATCCATAAAATTAAAATGGTAGGAAATACATAAATGCTTCCCTGAATGTTTGATGTTAGCAATTATTTCCATGAGGAGAAAAATGTGTGTTCTCATGGCTATAATTTGTTGGATTCTCAAAGCTAGTGAGCAATACACAATTTCAGCATGATCACATTCTCATGTGCCTGGCAATCGCCTGGGGGACCTGACTCAATTAGGACACTGCAGCTCTCAAATGGTCCTCAGCGATGCAGATGTTTGTTGTGTACAGATGTCATCTAACAGACCAAAAGATTCTCCACTCACCAGAAACTATGGGGCTCTTATTTTGTTTTCTGTACTGGACCTTGAACCCAGAATTTTAGGCATTATAAGCCAGTACTTTATTGCTGAGCCACACTCCAGTTTCACTATGAGTATATAGCTCATACTGGCTGTATTTGTTCTAAACATAGCTTATGACAGATTTACTCACTATTTTAACAAGGAAACTGTATTAAATATGCATAGGCATTTTGAACATTTTCCATGTGAAAAGGAGTTGGTTTGCCAAAAACTAACGTGGATATTTTGTAAAGACTCAATAATGGTGAGCTAATAAAACCATACTCATGAAGTAAAGGAAGGCCAAAAAAAGAAATCCATCTGACCATGGATAAGATCTATAAAGAATATTTTAATGTAATATGTTTGTTGGCTCCTTGAGATTTTCATGCATACAATGTATTTTAATATTCACCTCTCTCTTTCCAGACTCACATCACCTCAACTTCATTCCCTCTTTTCTTTTAATAACCTACCTACTGAGTCCACATTGCACCACGTAGATATATGCATGGGAATCGTCATAACACTGAAGAACATTACATCTATCAGGGGCCACACTCTCAAAGAAAACTATTCCTCCAGCCGCTAGCAGTCATCAAATGGAATACGGACTGGCTTGGTCTTGTGCAGGCTACAAAGCTCCTGTCATGTCTTGGTATAACCAGAGGACACTATCTTTACTGTGTCTTTCTTTATTTCTTGTTCTTAGAACCATTCTGTCCCTTGTCCGTGATGTACTCCGATCTTTGTGGAGAGGGATACAGTTGTCCTACTTCTGGGTGAGTACTCATAGACACTTGTCTTCTGCACTTTTTTATACACTCAGTTTTACTAAGAAAAATGTTTTCTTTATAAAAAAAAACTGATCAGAATTTGACTGTCTGGATCATAGACACAGACAAAATAAGTGGAGCAAACAATAAAATAGTGTTGATAAAAGTATGACTCAGAATTGTTTCTCAGCCTCTCTTGCTTCATCCCATGGGACATGTCACAATTTCAACAGATGATTCTGATGATCACAGTGAGGGTGGTGAGAAAAGGGGCTACTGCTGACTGGTTACAGGGATCTAACTACACGTATTAGAGTGCACAAAATAGCTCCTGAGAGTGGAAGCTGAACTTGGCTCTAAGAAAAAAAATAGTATTTTTAGTTGCTTCCACATTACTATAAACCACCACAGTAACAGATCCCTCTAATATACAAGACTAAAATAGATTGTGTGTTGAAAATGTTTGAAAGCTTTGGAGAGATGGCTCATCAGTTAAGAGCAGTGGCTGCTATTCTAGAGAACCTAAATTTGAGCTCCAGTATTCACATGGTGGCTTACAATCATCTGTAACTCAGGTTTCAGGGAATCCAGTATCGTCTGCTGGCCTCCATGGACACCTTATATGCATAGTACACTGAAATACATACAGGAATGACATCCATACATATAAAATAATAAAATAAAAACTTTAATTAAAAAATAAAATTTAAAAATATGTCTTCCTATGAGATGGATCCACCCAGAAACCTATAATAGGAAGGGAGTTTCCCTACAATAAATTGTTGTTTTTTTAAACTGCCATATGAGAGAAACTTCAACAAGCCCTCAACAAGGCCAAGAAATTAAAACACTGATATAGATACAACTTTGGTTAAATATATTCTGACAGGATCTCTGAGACAATGTCAGTCAGAAATTCAGAGAAAGAAGTCAGAAAATATAAGTGGCTAAAAAATTAATTTCCAAATTACTTTAAAAAAGAATGCTGTCAATCCATTGTTTCTCTCTCTCTCTCTCTCTCTCTCTCTCTCTCTCTCTCTCTCTCTCTCTCTCTCTCTCTCCCTCCCTCCCTCCCTCCCTCCCTCCCTCCCTCCCTCCCTCCCTCCTCCTCTTTCCTTTAATTAGTAAGTCCTCTGGAATTTTGACACAGCAAGTACAAGCTAAATCCGATTACTTGGTTTACAGAGCACAGGGAACATTATAAAGAACCAACAACAGCATATATTCACTTTTGACCCCAGCAACCTGCTGACTTTTAATCAAGTTTAAAGGCACAAGAGTAAAACAAAAATTGAGAAAGAATGTTTTTATTCCTATTAGAAGGTAAAGAGGCATGCTGGCAATTGTTCCCAAAACATCAGTCCTGAGATTACTGTCTGTAACCAGAGAAGCTAACACATTTTCTTCAAGGCAATTCTTTCCCCCTGACTGACAAGTTCTACAAAACCCAAAATGAAACTGTGCTTCAAATCCATTTTTTCCACTAAAATTGCTTTGCTTCAGCATTGCTGTAGCAAGCCAAAAGGGATCAGAACACTTTCTCCGCCTAAACAAGAGACGTGAAATAAGACCACAGGGTCTCAGCATTCGGATTCCAATTCACTAAATATCTTTTAATCATTGTTAACAATCCACTCATAAATAATAGTGCTGATAAGAGTTTTCATCTCTGTGACATTCCTAACCTTTCCATTTAACTGGAATCCTTCTCACTTGAATGCTGGACATTTAGCATAGCTAAAAAGAGTTGTTAACAGTGAATCATGCCTAAGGATTTGTGTGTGTCATAAGGTCAGGCACCTAAAAAGCTGTCAAACAAATGAGACATGAAATATGGAGATAAACCCACATGTGACCTGTTGAGAAATAGACAAGTACAAGTGGAAGATGACAAAAAGACTATACCCTAGCCCCAATTACTCTGCCAATGAGGAAAGAAGGGGGAGACCTGAATTCAGAGTGATCCAAACTTCTCTGCACCTTATGCCATGGCTGCATCTTTATCTGAGGCTAGTGCCCAACTTTGTAAGATCACTTACTATTCTGAGTGGATGTTACTGGGACTAGGATTCTTCATGCCCCACAAGTCACACTAAAGACAATGGCTCCTACTCTAGCAGAACCTATCAAGTTGGGAGACTCATGTCTCCATGAGTCCCTTTCTCATCCATGGTTGACTGTTGAGGAGCCCAGACTTCTGCATGTCTACTGCAGGGAACCACAGCTGCTAACATGCTTTTTCTTTTTAAGATTTTTGTTAATGATATTTAGTAGGCAAATAATAATTATGTTCATGGTTGAGAAAAATGTGATATTTTAATATATGTTCATGATGAGATGTAATCCATTAACAAATATATCATTTCACCTACCATTTCTTAGGAAGAAGCATTTGAAATTTCCTCTCAATTATTTTTTCAATAGTAAAATACCATGATAAACTTACCAAAATTTATAACAAAATACCAAAAATAAATTGACCAAGATCAATTCATAGTACAATAGTCCTTAAAATACATCTCTCCTAAGAGAAACTTTGTGCAGTATCTTCTCCGACCCCATTCTGCCGCAGCCTATGGTAACAACTTTTCTACTCCTATCTCCCCACTTCCCACTTCTTTTACACTTTACATACAAATGACATCATGCAGTATTTGTTGTTTTCTGCTTGGTATATTTTACTCACTGCCCCAGATTCATCTACATTGTCACAAATAACAGTGTTTCTCCAGGCTGAACAATATCAACTGTGTATGCATGTCACATTTTCTCCATATATTCATATGCTTTTGGACACTTAGCTATTTCCATGAATTAAATAATCACTGCAACATATATGCAAACAGAATCCTGTTGATAACTGAATACTCTTTTCTGGATAAATATTCAGAAATAAGACAATGGATAGAACTTTTCTATGGGTCCTCCATACAATTTTTCAGAATGGCTGTAAAAATGAAAATGCTCATTAAAAGTGTATAAAAAAAATCCCTATTTTCTATGCTGTCTCAAAGACTCCTACAGTTTGAGCGTAAATTCTTGTAAAACTTACCATAATAGCTATGTGGGGAGATTCCTCATTGCTGCTCTCAACTGTGTTTTCTTAATTCCTAGTGATGATGAACATCCTGTCTCTCTGTCCATTACATAATTTTCCCTATTGATTTATCTGTTCATAGCTTCTAGATATTAGCGTTTAATCCAGTATAATGTTTGTACATAGTTTTTCTTATTCTTCAAATGTCCTCTCAGTTAATAGTCACCCATTTTACTCAGGTGGTGTTCAGTGAATTGATTTCCTACTGCAAAAAAAAAATGATGTCCCAATTTGTTCCATTTTTTATTCATTTGGACATGAAACACTTAGTTGGAGAAAGTTCTTTGAAATAATCTCATGTACAGTAAGGAATTAATGATACAGTTACACTGTCACCTTTAAGAGCTTATCGTAAACAAACATGTCAACAAAATTTGTCAAACAACTGAAACACTAATTGTAGCTGGTATTTAATGAAAACTCAGAGGAAAAGTTGGAATATCAGAGAGAGGAAACAGACAACAGTTAATTCTTACCCAGCCAACTTCTCAGGTTAAAGCTATCTCCCAGAGTCCTCAGCCTCACTCCTCACTTCTACAGAACACCACACTGCCTGCCTATGCCTCCTTAAATATCTTCTTCAGCCAGTTGTTTCATTTCTGGGTTCAACTCTACATCATAGTACTAGAGTTAGGATTAAAGGTATGAATTACTACTGTTTGGTTGTTAGGCCTTGAATTTACAGAAACAGAGAGTCTCCTGAATGATGGGATTAAAGGTCACCACTCAATCATTCCTATGCTGGGATTAAAGGCACGAGTTACCACTCTCAGACCCTCATGGCTCAACTGTGGGTGATTCTGTTCTCTGACTTTTCAGGTTGATTTTATTAAATATAAAATATATTACCACAACTGTACTCTCAACTTTTTAATTTGTCAGAAAGACCCAATGTATGAACAACAAAAACAAGGTAGTAATAATATGATAATGCCATTATAATTTCAATTCTGTTAATTTCAAAAATACTAGACCACTTTAAACAGTCAATGCTCATTCAATGATGGGGGTACTATCCTTTAGCATTAAAAACCAACTTTAAGGAAAACGTGTCTTTGTAAGTGTTTTGGCATTTTATATGGTGGAGGAGGTAATAGTACTCTAATTTTAAACAACAAAAATATCTCTAAGTCAACATTGGTCATTCCAAATGGAGTATAAGCAATGTCCCTCTGCTTTCCACTGTAAGTTCTATCATTGTTATGGATGAGGGAACTTCCATTTAACCTCTAGTCATCTATCATGTTCCAGACTCTGCTCAAGTAATGGATATTGTTTTGATGAAGAATAAAAAACTCAGTCAACTGAAGATGAGAGCAGGAAGATAAGCAAGGGTAAAGTGTGGTGAGAACTGATGGTAAGTGTAGATTAGTGCTGCTTTGTCCAGTCATCTTCAGACGGACTTTCCGAGGCAGCAAATGAGATGGGAACAGAGACTCATCTATCTGGTCCCTCCCCTCAGAGACTGAAATTCCCATGAAGAGGTGGAGGAAAGAATATAGGAGACAGACTAGATGGAGAACACCAGGAGGATCCATCCCACTGAATCAACTAAGCAAGAAACATATGGGCTCACAGAGACTGAAGGGGCAAGCAGAGGCCTGCCTGAGTCTTCACCATATATGTTATGACTATTAGCTTGGTGTTTTTGTAAGACTCCCAATGATGCAAGTGGTGTATCTCTAACTCTTCTGTCTGTCCTTGGGACTCTTCCTTTTATTGGGATTCCTTGTCCAGCCTTAATATGAGGGCTTTCACTTTTCCCCACTGTGTCTTGCTTTGTCCTGGTTGGCTGTCATGTCTTAGTGGTTCACTCTTTTTTGAAGAGAAAATAGAGTGGGAATGGATTTGAGGAAATAGTAAGGTTGGGGTGGGATGGAAAGGATAAAAGAGAGGGAAAATGTGGTCAGGATATATTGTATCAGAGAAGAATATATTTCAATAATAATAATAATAATACTAATAATAATACTACTACTACTACTAATAATAAAAGATTTCAACCACAAAACGTGGGTTTAGTACCACACCATTTAACACTGTGCTAACGGTATCAGCATGCATTCCAGACCTTATCAAAATGATGCTATAAAAAGAAACAAAGGACCCTAACCTGGCAAAGCCATCAACTGTCCATAAAGCAAAACTGATTCTTGAATGTGGTGAAGAGTCATCAGTGGAAGGAGCATTCATACTGACTGTGCCTTTCCAACAGCAGTATGAGGACCACTATTTATCAGCACTTGCGTATCCCTATAACTACCAAATAATCAGAAGTGACCACTGACAATAAGCATCTGTCACTAACATATGCTTTCATAGATTTATGTGTCTTGGTACAGGACAGACAAAAGAGACGGCTGGACCCTTTGATGATTAATTACTCAGAATATCTAGAAAGGAAAAGCAAAACAAGTCCATTAACATGACTGCTTAAACTAGAACTCCCTTTGCTTTATGGCTGGAAAATACTCTTTTCTTTCATCCAAAACCACAATAACATCCCTAGGCATTCTCTAGAAAGCTGAAGGGCATGACCTTTACAAAAGGCCCAATGTTTCCACTGATGTGGATTTTGAGAGCATTCCAGACAAATCCCAAAGACCACACTGTATTTTGTCAAAATCATACCACATTTGAAAGGCAAATATACTGTGTAACTAACACTGGTAAAACAGGTTGCTTAAAGCACATCTCAGAAAGGGAAGCCATTGGAGCTTTAAATTGTAAGCCTTCTAATTATCTTGCACTCTAAAAACAGGATAAATCACATATAATAGATATCTTTTGACAATAATAAAAATATCACAGCTCATTAATTAATGTAACAAGGCCTTTGTAGCCATATTGCTTTCCTGAAATTTTATCAGAATATCTTTTCAAATATAAGAGAAAGTGTAGATAAAGTTCTCAAGTTCTACTCATATCTTACTTTGAATGGAGACTTCCTGAAGGCAGGCATTGGTATCTCGGGTATCTCTGGGCCTGCCTACCCCATGATGTCCCTAACAGTATTTCATCTGTGTGAATACTGGGAGAGGAGAAATAAGAAAAGTCAAGTCCAGAGGAAAGCAGAAGAGTAAACTGGGTGGGCAATTCCTGCATCTGCCACACACCCTGCTACAGTTACTACAGAATTATTCACCAAACATTTGCAGAGATGCATCCTCAGTGTGTGGTGGAGTCCATGACAGATTGCAGTGCAGCTGCCTTTGATATATTTTAGCTGGCCCACAGGGTCATTTTTGATCATTTTTTTCAATTCACCATCCAGGCCAAGCCAAGCCAGCCTACTCTGATTCTCTTACTTTGGCACCAACTCCCTGCCCCCCCCCCATGTGTGTGTGTGTGTGTGTGTGTGTGTGTGTTTTCTTGGGTCACTGAAAAAAAAAATCCCACTGTTTCTTCCTCCCTGAGGGCTCTTGTCCCTTTTGGAGTCTTTTTGAGTCTAGGCAGGTTTCAGCAATGTCACCGGCCCAGTAAGGGCTCTTGGATAAAAGAGCTGTCTGCCTAAGCTTCTCAATTTATCAGAGCTTTCAAACATGAAAGAATAAACCGATTCCTAGTCAGCAATGTTGCATTGCAGAAGAAAAGCAAATACAACCATCAAATGGATTACATACAAGCCTTGAATTCCAAATTAAGGGATATGGGGAAACAAGGTACTTAATCAATTAGGATGAGCCCAGCGTTCTCTTTACAGCCAGAAACTAACCAATTACAAACAGCAGACAACACAGGGGCATTCATTTCCTGGTAATTTTATAGCAAACGATATGGTCATTCATTCTAACATCCCTGTTTAGTCTCTGACTTAATTCGTTAAATGTGTTGAATTAGAATCATTAATTTTCTTAACTATGCCAACCCATCAAGGTCATTTTCTGCCACTGAATTAAAGCACAGTAGTTTTGAACCTGTACTAACATTTTGTACTTCAGCCAGTTACAATATTTTAAGGAGAGGTAGCATTATGGGTGTCTATTAATATATATAAACTATTCAGCACTGCCAGGCATAATGGAATGATATAAACAAAATCCATTTCCATTTTAATGCAAAGACAACATATCTGATGCCTTTATTTTTAATGTTCCACATCTCTCACTATGCAATCCAAATTGCTGTTCAAACAAGAATGGCATGTTTACTGCTATTACATCCTCCTAATGAATCAATATCTTTTCAGAAACATTCATGAGAAAGCAGTCTTAAGCACAGTTGCTGTTACCAGTAATAATTCCAGACACAAGAGTTTGGGAATCTATTTTGGAAAAACCTTCATTTGGTTTATACCTATTTGTATCTAGTGACTCTCTCTCTCTCTTTCTCTCTCTCTCTCTCTCTCTCTCTCTCTCTCTCTCTCTCTCTCTCTCTCTCTCTCTCTCTCTGCATGTGTGTGTGTGTGTGTGTATGTGTGTGTGTTTTATCATTGTATACATTTCAACAGTTTATTAAGTTTTCCCTGAATGGTTTCAGTATGAAAACAAGCAGCTTTTGCTCAGTGATATTTCAGTTCATGAACTTAAGCAGTGAAAGAAAACAGAGAGGTATAAGAGAAGAGGAAAGAGGGGAGAAGGGAAGGAGAGCTAGAGAGAAAGAGAAGGAATAAAACAGAGGAAAAATAGCTTCTTCAAATCCCTGCTTCTTCCCAGGATCAGTGTTCACACTGAGACACACTTTCCCATACACCATTTCTCTCATTATTGTGTATAAAATAGAAGGTTTAATTTTGCCTTTTACACGTTATGAAAAAAGTATGATGCACATATTTTTTGTATGGAAACTATTTCCTACTTGAAGATACTTGCTTTTAGGAATTTAATGATTGTGCTGGTTATATTCCTCATTGCTGCAACAATAGTCCCAACCCCAACAACCCAGGAAGGAAGAGTTAGCTCGGGTGCACAGTTTGAGCATGCAGTCCATCAAGGTGTGCTGGCAGGAGGATGAATGCACATGCAGTCATGAGACAGAGAAAGAGATGAGTACTCACGCTCAAGTAGCTTTCTCGGTTCAATTTAGTACAAGACCCGCCCACGCAGTGGCACTGCTATGTTTATGGTGGGTCCACCAAATATGAATTTACCAAATTCAGAAACTCTCTAGAAGAATGTCCAAAGATTTGTCTCTGAGGTAATTCCAGATCATTTCAAGTTGGGAATAAATAAAAATCATCACAACTGGATGGTGGTAGCCCACATCTTGTGAGTTAGAGGCCTGCCTGGTTTACAGACTGAATTCCAGAACAACCAGGGCTACACAGTGAAAGGGAATAAATAAACTAACAACAACAAAAAAAATTGTAAGTCCATTCCTTATCAACTTGATACCCAAACATACTTCTAAGCCTAAAACTATGCACATTACTACATTACCTACTGCCTACACTACCCTCCATTCCCATAAGCTTATGGTCATCTCTTAATACAAAAACACTTAATATCCAAAGCCTCCATTATCTTTAACAGTTACATTGCTGTTCAAAAGTGTTAATGCAAGGTATTTTCTGATACTTGGATCATCTCTCAACTGTGAGCCCCTACACAATAAGAAACAAGTTGCCTAGTTCTAATATACAATGGCACAGGATAACATTACCATTTCAAAATGAATGTACGTTGGCTCAGCAACCCAGGACTAGATGAAAGCAAAATAGAAACCTAGCAAGGTAAACAGAAAATTCTGTAACACCATTTCCTCTAGAACTGAGACCTGGAAAACTAGTGCATTTGTCTTCATAATAGCTTTATTCCATTTAGTTATTTGTTCAAGTAAAATCAGTTGATCCCTGGTCACTTAATGATAAAGGTATTAGGAATCTGAAAGTGATTGAGAAACCATACCCGCTTTCATAGGATTTGTTGTCACAAAGGTGGATGATCTGGTTGTCTCCGTGGATATTGCTTCACTCTTTGGAGGCCTTGCAGGTTTAAGACCCTAAACACAGAACAATGTTTGCTGCTGAAAACCCTCTCATCTTTTCCTTGTCATGAGAAATTTTCATACTCTACAGCATGACTCTGTTAGCCAGAATGAAGGCAGGCTAGAGTGGAAAGAAAGCAGTTTCTTTCTGGGATCTGGAGCATGAACTACACTGGCTTGAGCAGCATGAGCCCCAACAACTAAGGATAGAACAGTAGGAGACTAGTGAGCAGCTTGTACTTTCAATGGAAGGCTTTGCATGAGGCTCCTGTGAGCATCCTCACAAAAGTCAGCCTCTGGGTACTTGGACTTCTTATGCACTGCCTTGGAGCTCCCTGCCATCAAAGTGAAAGCTGCAGGTCTTTGAGAGGCAAGGAAAGCCCCACAACTGTCCTGACATCCCTTCAGTTGCAGTCTATTTGTCAAAGTTACAGGGAAGTGTGGAGTGGGGGGAGGTGGAAGCAGAGCCTCAGAGAATTTCAGCATCTTTATTCACTACAGCCATCTGAGTATGACACAGATAACTGTGTCGTAAGGCAAAATAAAAAGGACCAGGAAAGGATACAATGGTGGTATCCAAAGCAAAACTGAACTGTGTAACTGATGTGATTCTGCACTCTGGCTTATCTGCCTCTCAGGCATGAACATTGTTGAAATGGCTTAACCACTCTGAATTGTGGTTCTTCATCTTAAAAAAGCAGATAACCATTATACCTCTATTAATAATTAAATGGAACTTCACTTCTGCACATAGTCACAGGTATACCAGGGATATTCATGTACAAACTCATATAAGTACCCATGTATAGAGTTCCTAGTGGGGCCTGATATTGGGACATGGTTAGCAATCAGTGTATGTGAGCTGCTGTTATCATTAAGAATGACACACACAATAAAAATCTTGCTTTCTCCTTGTCCCAATAATTTTGGACTTTATATTTTCAAAAGTATGATTTTCAAATATTCATATATACAAACATGTTTGGAGATAATGAAATTTTTTGGTTGAGTAAAAGATTAAACTTGGTTACCAGCTGCTCAAATGCTGGAAGCTGAGAGGCTGAATAGAAGAAAAGGGGAAAAATGGGAGGCAAGAAATAATTACTAGCCTACATGGTGAGGCCCTAAAAAAAATAAAATAGATCTAAGCAAGAAGTAGCAGCAAAAGCAGAGCATTATTTTTCATCTTTCTTTATTCAGGAATATTCAGAAAGCTCTCTGTGGATTTTTCCAGAAGTAGAAACAAAATGCGCAATAGATAGCAATGATAGGCTTAGGACTGAAGTGGGGCAATCATGCAAGCATTGAGAAATCATGTGATCTGGGCCAGTGGATTTTAAAAGTCATTTTCAAATTGGATAGAGAATCAGAATATAACAAAGGTGCTTAGAAAATCTCTTTTAACCTTGGCTGATGATGATTGGTTAAAGAAAGAGAAGGCAGAGCTAGAAAACCGCCTCCTCAAATGATAAGATCAATGGTCTACTTAGCATTAAAGAATGCATACATGGTTCAAAGAATTAAAAAAAAAAAACTTGAAATTTTTCCTATGCCCCCACATCATTATTATTGAAGATTTGAAAGTGTTACTAATGTAAAGTGTCTGATATGTGATTGCTATATTTATTCTAGGTATATGGCCAACAAATCAATAAATGACCAAATATGAATGAGAAATTATAATGAAATAAGTATTATCATATTTCTTTGCATTAGGGCTTAGTAGTTAAGAATACTTGCTGGTCTTCCAGTGGACCTGAGTTGTGTTTGCAGAACTCATCTCAGACAGCTCACAACTGCCTGTAAATCCAGCTAGAGGTGATCCAATTCATTCTTCTGGCCTCCATGAATATATATTCATATACATAAGTAAAAAATATTTAAAATATTCAAATAAGTATTTGAATAGAACAAATATTTAAAATATTCAGATAAAGTATTAAAATAATTTATATAAAATTAAATAATTATGTCCATAAGGATGCTATAGAACAAGCAAATGTACCATCAGTATTGAAATTTTCTAGTTACTATTTGTTGAAAGAGATGATGTCCAGAATGCCAGTTTCACTAAGTATCTTCTTACACAGGTCCCCTCAGAGATAATTACTGCCACTGAAACCTGTCCCCAAATCCTGTTCTTTTCAAGTGCTTGTAAAATTTGTTTGTAAACAGCAAGGTTGTGCTGAATGAAATACATGGGCAAGTGGTCAAAAAATAAGAACAAAAGATAAAAGAGAAACAACAGTGATCTGAAGAGACTTCACAATTCAGACAGTTCTTTGTCCTGATCGTTGATGTACACCAGCTTGGGATGAAAATGGAGTTGCATGTAATAAATTCAACTGTCAAGAGCACTGAGCCTTTACCTTCCCACAGGTCGAATGAATAGAAAAAGACATTTGATGACTTTCTAGGTATTTCCTACCTTTATCACCCTTTCAGTTACAACTGTGAAACATCCCTAGGCCTTCTTTCTGGATGCAGACTAAGTGGAGTGGGATGGTTTCACACTTCTGGAAAGAGTTATGATGCTAAAATTGTGAAAAGGCAAACAGCAGTCATGAGCCTTATATCACGATCCTCAATGTTCCCATAAAATACACTGTGAAGCAAGCATCCATCCTCATCATCACCAGAAAGTGACCACATCAGAATGATGCTGTTGAAAGACAATAGCTGGAATTTGTTCACTGACATTTGGTAACACAATTTGAAAGTTGAGGATGCTAAGTGCATTGAGTAGTTATCTACTTGATAACTTCTCTTAGAAGCAGAGAGAGGTGAACTAGCTAATGTCACTGATGCATTAAGTAGCTTGACTACAAGGATTCAGAGTCAACTGCCTTGTTCTGGCTTCTTGTGCTGATGTTGAGATCTCTACCACATCACTATCTTCACCCCACGATGCTCAGTGCACTTGAAGGTACTTACATTTTAAAGAGGGGACTTCCAAGCCTCAAGTAGGCTTGCAGTGGAAAGCAATTCAGAAAACAATTGCTATAAGGATGAATTTTTTCTCCTTCACTCTACTCTTCAGTCTGCATTCTTCCCACTAATTTAAGATGACTTTTTATTTAATTAATTACATTTCATCCGAGCATCCCTGAGTCACAACTTCTTACATTTGATAAAAATTTCCTTGTTTATAAATAAAAAGAGTACTCAACAATACCCTCTATCAAGTAGAAAACATTTAGATTAGTTTTATCAAGAAGTTAATTAATGAAGATAGAAAGCCTGAAATGAAAAAGTACAACAAAAGTTTTGTGGAAAAAAAAACTAAGTAACAAAATACATACTTCCAAGACATAAGAAAAAGGGGCAACCATTAATGCAGTAAGCGCTCACAATGGATGAAAGTCATGGAGCTATGTGGATGATGAAGAATGAGGTAAGAGAAACCACACTTACCCCAGTAAATATAATGCCTCTAGAAATGGTATAAAGTTTTCTCCTTTTTCCTCATCTACTCTAAACTTTGAGGGAAATTAAATTTAAAATGAAGAATATCAGTGTTGTAAAAATATCTTCATGTCTATAAAACAACAACAACCCCCCAAACCAAAATCTGGTTGTGTTTAAAGTCCAGCATTATATTCATCCAGGTGTTTGGATGTAGAAGAAACTTCTTATTACTTCAAATTAGATGCAGTCACAGTGCTTATGAGATGGGCACATAGGTGTCCATTGGAACCAAGTCCATGAGAAGCTGAGTGAAAGGCTGGAACTGAAAATTGGAGGTTAAAGGACTCAACATCACAACTACATCATGACCAGAGCATTAGTGGTAACAATCAGTGCCTTATTCTTCTTATGGTGGACATATAAGAGGATCATAAGAGGCACACACATGTGAGTATATATGTATGTATGTGTAGGAACATATGAGGCCATCTTCCCTTGAAACAGAAGTCATGTCTCCTCTTGTCTCACCCTATTGCCCTATGAACAAACACATCCAATGCTTCTTACAATGATATAGGATAACTGTTTCATAGAATCAGCATATGCAGAACTCCACAGCATTCAACAAACTGAAATCACTTATGACTGTGCAGCTGATTCCACCTGTGCATATATGACATGAAGAGAGGAAAAATCTTTAAGGAAAAGATATCTTATCCTTCTGGGCACTCTGTGGGTACACCCCTACATAGCCATGATTCTGAAGCTACAAACCCTCCTACCTCTGTTCCTCTCAGTGTGCACCTCGCTGCCTGGGCTTCATCCTGGATTTAATGACACATATTTTTCCTATAGCATGTCACCTAGAACCAAGCCATGTTCTTTGCTCAGTGATGGCTCTAATAAATAGCCAGCTTATGCATAATTGAATGGAAAATTGTGTTCAACTTGCTGAGTAACAATTAGATATTTTATTTTTACAAGATGGAATCTTCCTGAAAGGTTTTCAATATCGATCTTTAATAATCGCACTACTAATGGATCTCTAAACATTCCAGCAAAACCCAAATGTTCAGATTCTACTGCTTTGTACAAATATATTTTCGACCAGAACCCATACATGAGAATGGAACTGACATCTGAGAAGAAGCATATGGAAAACAGTGTTTAATTGCAGATGACAATGTTAGGCAAACGGAAATCTCCTACATGGAATTTACAAGTTTAGAATCAGCTTTGAGAAAAAGCCATATTACCACTAGCCAGACACCATTACCATGAGTGCATTAAGAGACACAAGGGACAGACAATATTCTAATACTTAAAATTATATTTAAAAAGAGGCAAATTTTTTGGAGGTTTCTGTGCTGTTCCTATTTTCATTATTTCTGAGATGTGAATTAATATCAAACACTTTAACTCATCAATTAACTGAGGGACCTTATGTGCTGTGCTGATTTTCAAAGGTCTCCATTGCCAGTGTTTCCCTGAAGACATAGTTGTCTTCTGAGTTGATACCACTCAGAACCAGGAGACACCATGAAGCATCCTTCAAATTAGAGGCAAGCATCCTATTGCTATTTATAAAAAAGTTAACTCAAGCAGTGTTTTTAAAAATAAGGAATTATGTATATGTGCATATTTATGTATTACAATATACACTGAAGATTAATAATTAAAGAAGAGAAGATTAATTTGATAGTGGGACCTGGGAGGCATGGAGGGGTTTGAGAGGGGTGAGTGGAGTAAAATTAATAAAATGCTGATATACAAAGTTCTCAAAAACTAAAATAAAAATAAGGCATTTTCTGGCTCTCATGAAAATGTTATCCAGAAGGGAGGCACAGCTAGATCTAGAGGACCTAATATTTTTCTGGCAGTGTTTCATGCTTCATCCTTGGTTTTTCTATGATTATTTTCTATAAATCAACTTCAAAAGCAGAAAAGTACAAAAAACGGGTATACATTGTATATTGACTTTTAATCATGTTACTGCTTTACAAAATTGTTTCTTTACCTACAAAACTAGAGTCCATAAAATAGTGTACTATTTTATGAATGTCAACATGTTGACTCAAAGGATTATAGGAAAAGTGAAACTACCCAGAATAAAGAAGACATTAAATAAGAGAAATCCAAGAGAACTAGTACACTCAGACTTAAAGGCTTGACTGTAAACATGAAGCTATAGTCAACCAGACAGGGTGGTATCAGTGAATGACAGACAGTAGAATAGAGTGTCTATTTACATGTCACTACCACTGTTAAACAGTCGTGATCCAATGAATCCCCAGAAGGTTTCTCGGAGACACCTTTCTTGGAGCCAAGAGTATGCACTGCTCCAGAGAAACCTTGAGACTTATGAGATATGCAGATAAACTTACTATCTGACATGCATGAATGAGCAGCAAATTATAGAGCATGGCAAACTGTGCAACAATGGTTTAGTCTCTTCGAAAAAAAATCATGAGGAAACAGAAAAAGGAGAAATTTAATGAAAGGTAACTAAGCACATTTGTCTTGTTGAATCACAATTTCAAACATGTTTAATCACGATTGATACACACAATCTTTGAGAATTTTGGTAAATTACAGTGATTTGACACATGATAATGTTAAATTATGATTTCAATAAGAAAAAATAATGTGCCCTAAACAATAAGCTATGTTTATCTTAGTTATATGAATATATATAAAATACAGAAAGTACTATATATCATATCCATATATACACTTGTGTATATGAAAGTACTTGACTATATTCAATGATCATATTTTCTCTTAAACTCTCCCATTGCCTTAGAATGGGAGAAAAAGACTGTGCACATCAGCCCATGGTGAGCAAGCAGAGCTGAATGCTGCCTACTTTCCTTCCTGACCTCCAAACTGTGGTGGTGTGCACTACTAAAGGAGCTGTGTGTGGCATCAAGGCAGAAGGAACTTGGCCAGACATGGCTGGATGCAGGCTGGTGTGGTATAGTTAGAACTACTCTGAGGTAGCCCCACAGTGCTCCTCCACATCCTTCAAGAATTGTTCTTTATTGCAGTGCATGAAGACAGAAGTCTGCACAGCTGCAGTGCTCCTGGATAGGCCAGCAGATGGTGACATAAACAGTGTGGCTAAGGTCCAAACGGATTTGCCAATACTTAGCTGGGTGCCTAGGAAATGAATAGATGATGCACCTCTTAGCTAATTCTAACCTGACAGAGCCCATGAAAGACCAGCTGTCTTCACACCCTGGGAAGCCACAGCAATTCTTAAATCCCCAGCATTTAGACAAGGTCCAAGGGTGAGGAAAGGGGAAGCTCCACCATCAGGACTTAAATGTGTAATAATTCCACTATGCTATTTCTCATCCTTTTGTTGTTGCTACTTAGTGAAATGGAAATTATGGAGAAAACATGGAGATCTTAAATATAATACCTTAGCTAAAAGTATTGATTTTAGGTGCTCTAGTGACTCAAAATGTAAATTTCTTAAAGTACCAAATATAATATTCTCCACTACAGCAATCATTCTATCATATGCACAATGGTCCTCCTGCCTCTTGTCAGTGTAGGACATACTCCCAATCAAGTTAAACCACAAACAATCTGAACTTTGCCTGCACTATAAAATTCCATATACATATACATGAGTGATAGAGCTTAATCTATAAATTAGTCAGCTTAACAGATTCAAATCAGCAATCATAAATTGAAAGACTATGACAACGTAGTGTGATAAAGTTATTAAAAAATTATGAATTCCTTATTGTTGAGATTATCCATTCAATATCTTCGTCCTGCAGTTGACATTCATTTGCTAAAACTAAATAAAGCAAAAACAGTGGGTAAAACGGGACTACTCTCTGTGTCAAAATTATTATGACCCAGATTTGTATGCCCTACTAGCCCAACTTTTAAGAGAATGAGGCAGGAGAATCATGGTGAGTTCAAGGGCAGCTTGACATACATATTTTTTTAGGCTAATCCAGACTAGAAAAAGACCTTAACCAAAAGAAGGGCCAAGGAAGACTATAAGACTAGATAGGTCTTGGACCTACTAGGGAAAACATACTACTATTATTCTGTAAAGGAACAAATCAATGTGATAAAATGCCTCCTAATAGCACATTACTGTATCCACAGAGCTTCACTCAATGCTTGCCAGAGAGACTGTTCCTTGCTTCAGATAGAAATTAACAGAGAAGCACAACTGGATGGTGTCAGAGTGAGAGACCTTGGAGCCCTTTGTCCTAAATGGAATGTCTTCATCAAACTCCTTCCCTCAAGACTGAGGGATCTATGCAAAAGAAGCGGAAAGACTGTAAGAAACAGAGGTTGTGGATAACTCTAAAGAACCAGCGTCTTCCAGACACAACAGGACTGATACACATAGGAATTACAGAGACTGTGTCAGGTCTCATAAACCTGCACCAGCTCAAAGCAAACAATATCCCAGCCCTGAGAAGGGGAAGTAAGTACATCTAACCAAGAAGCTATTTGGACACGATGCCTGCTGGAAAAAGGAAAGTAAGTTTTTTCAAATGGAGTGGCACTGGATATGTCAACCACATGTCAGGACTCCTTGGCTAGGAGTAGTTGGTTAACACAGACTCCACACTTCTTGTTTTGTTTTATTTTGTTTGGGTATTTTTTGTCTCATTGTTTATTGTTGTTTGTTTAGTTTGACTGTGTTTTGATCTGGGTAGTTGTGTCATAGGAAGGCACTGAGGACCTAGAAGGACCTGGGGGAATGGAAAGAATACAATCAAAATGTAGCATATGTTTACTTTTTAATGGCCAAGTATCATTTCACAATAAAGTGCTTTCTGATGAAGCACAGGTACCTGAGTTTGAATCTTTAGAACCCACATAAAGCCAGGTGTGGTAGCACATATCTGTAATCCCGGAACTTTTTGTAGTGAGAAGGGAGGAAAAACCTGCAGATTCCTTGGAAACTTAAGAGCTAGTTAGTGCAGCATATGTACCAGCAAACAACAAAGAAACACAAAGTGGAGGGTGGATGCCAAAATCCAACTTTGTGTATCCTCTGACTACTATGTGTATTCCACAATCACACATGCTGGCATACCCAATAACACATGTGTGTATGTGCATCATACACACAAATAAAAATTCATTGTACACATATACAAATATTTTAAAGCATATTTATACACATTGAATAAAACTAAAAAAATAAATAGTGTGTATATATGTGCACAGGTGTGTGTGTACATGTTCATGAATACATATGAAATGAAAAGAAACGGGCTTAGTGAAGGCACTTCTATGTTACTGAAGGAATGATTAACAAGTTTCTCACAAAGATTTTCAGAACACAGGTCAGAAGAGAGGGGCTGCACTACTTACCTGAGAACATTTCCCCATGGGCACACCAACTCTATAATATACATGGTTTTGAATGGAATAAAATGGGGACTGTTCTGACCAGAAAGAAAAGATGGGACAATGAGATATCTCAGCAGATAAAGTCGATGGATGCGAAGCTTTAGGACCTGAGACAGATACATGAAACTCATAGGATTGAAGGAAAGAAATGAGTCCCAAAGGTAGTCTTCTGAGCTGTACAAGGCCGAACACCACATACATATACAAAAGGAATAAGTGAATGGACACATATGTATGTATATATACATATATTAAAATTTTCAAATAAAAGGTACCTATGGAAAACATAAAAATTATCACTTACAGCTCATATGAACTACACAGCATATAAAACAGATTTTATCAGTGTCTTTTCTGAGCAATCTACAAATTAATTTTTCTTGAAGATAGAAATACGATGAAGTCCTTGAGTACACTGCTAGGGCAAGTCCTAGAAGCAGCATTTTCTGAACTGGAGAACAGCTGATACATGTAGCAAAGAGCTGTATCGCATCCTTCACACACAGCTCATCTCTGTCATTGTTATCTACACATACTGACAACTGTATTTCTATGAAGCCATAGAGCTGTCATCATGTTTATCATGTTCATCACTTACACGTAGTGAAGTTCCCAGAAAGCCTCATCCCAAATAAATAAATGTGCATTGTGTACCATTTTATTAAAATTTTGTTGGCGCATATCCATTGTACATAGGGACTGGTTTCGCAAATGTGATTTCTTCTCATGGTATCACTGAGCATCTTTTCTGTAGAGTATATTGGCACTGGGCAGGGAGGAAATAAAGAAAAATATAATGATTTGTACTATGAAGAACTTACAGTCCTGTAGGAAAGACAGAACAGAAACAAGTGAAGGTTATGCTAGTGCAAAGAAAACAAGACGTTAGTAATTATGGTAGGATGGCTGAGTGAGGATAGAAGAATGGCATAGCCAATTCTGTGTGGGCGTTTGTGTAGGCTTTTAGTGACTGATAAGTGAGCCGGAAGGAAAACAGCTAGGACTGTGATGTCACAGGCAGGAGAGATGTGTGGAAGAAAGGTAAAAGTCCTTCCACAGCTCAGTCAGAGCTCCAGAAAACGAGTTCTTGGGATCCAGGGCTGAGCTGATCACTTTACATTCTATTTTCCCCAATAGCCAGAAGCCAAATAGTAGGCCTTTTTCTAAATGATTAGAAATAGAAAGTAAATGAGACATGCATGTGGAGAATATGGATCCTGGGAAAACCAAAAAGCATTGTTCTCATCTGTTATTTAAAGATGACAGAAGAGGCTCTGGAGACGCAGGATTATGAGACAGACCTGAGCCAAGCTTAGAACAGGATCAGGGCTTGCAGGAAGGAAAAACAGTTCCTCTTTTGGTTTAAAATTTTTCCAATTGAGCCCCAGCTGAATATAAATCAAAAGCCCAAGTCACTGACTGTAATGAGTTTGGACCTAGTTTCCTGATGTCTTCATCTTGTGAGTCTATCAAAGCTTGTGGATAAGGAGCGCCCTCTATTGGAGAGGAGGCCTTCAGACTTTGCCTTACTGTCAGAAAACCTTCCTAGGGCATCTGCATTTGCACAATGGTTCCCTCTGAATTTTAGACACCAGCGTCTTCTGGTTTTCCTAAAAATAGACGTATGCATTCAGTGATCAGGGTCAGTGGAATGTTAAAAAGGCAGTTAGAAAAAACATGGCTGTAAACACGACTAAAAAAATGCTAAGTACTATATATTTTAAAAATATTCCTTTTGAAATGTGAAATATTGTGCAAAGGAATAGTTGAGAAAAGGTACCTAATGCTCGTTCATTTCATTCACTTATTTAGCATTTCTTTGCATGCCTGCTATGTCGCACAAATGAAGTTCATAAAAGTTAAGGGTGAGGCAAACAACCTTTATGACAGAGTGGGGACCTATTAAAACAGAGTGTGGTTACAGGTATACAAAGGAAGAAATGCTTTCATTATATCTTAAGGAATAGATAAAGATCTCCCACTCAGATAAACAGTTTTCCAGAAATAAGAAAGAGGAATCCAAAGGCCAAGGAACGATAATGAGATGCTGTGGGGCCACCAAGTCACACACACTGCAGATGCAGGGAGCTAGATGAAGATGATTGCAGGACAGAGCTCAGCATAGACCACTATTCTCAACCAACAGGAGCTATCTAGAGCTGAATTTCTTAAAAACACCCAGTGACTTGACATTTAGCGCATGTTCTCGCTACAGTGGTTCTAACTTTCACACTATGTCTCTTGATAAAAGACAAACCCCTCTTCCACCTATGTAACTAAAATCCTATCTCCCTTTGAACAAACACTGAACTTGGAACTGCTGAGCTAATAAGAGTTTGGGGGCTGGAGAGATGATTCTTAAGAATACATACTGCTCTTGTAGGGGACATGAGTTTGGTTTCCAGCACTCCTGCTGGGTGGCTCACAGTTGCCTGTAATTCCAGCTAAGAGGATCTAACTCCTTCTTGTCTCCACATCCCCCTGTATTTACATGTGCACACACACATACAAACACACACACACACACACACAAATTAAAGTAAACTTATTAAATTGACATTCATGAATAAAGATAATCAGAAAAGAAAACAGATCTGAAATTGAGCTAGCATCGCGAGGGTTAATGAAATTCCTTTTTCTAGCATCTGGGAGTTATAACAAAATCCGAGTCTCTGACTCTGAAGAGGACACTTTATAGTCTCTAGGGTTTCTATAAACAGCCCAAGACTTTTGAGTGACAGTAAAGAGCCAGTTCTCTCTAATCCTCCAAGATCCTTGCCTCAGGCTTCATGTGGTTTCCCCAAGAACCTCCACTCTGCTCCTCCTGAGTCAGGGTACCACTCATCCCAGCTCTCTCTACAGACTCCAGAAGCAATTGTTATGTACGATCATGATTCTACTAATCAGACTCCTTTGCAATACAGGGGAACAAAACAGCCATGTTAATTTCAGCTGAGCAAGTGGGGGTAGGAGGTGAGCCTTGCCAAATAGAGAAATCACAGCTCCTTAGAGAAAGCAATTCAATTTGCAAGCTTTAATTGTAAGCTAAAATTAAAAATAATGGAAGACACAAAGCAATTGCATATGAAAGCCCAGGCAATGTCAATGAAACGCAGAAAGCATCCCTCAGTACCCAAGTGTTTTTTCCTATGAATCTGACAATTATTTCTACATTTCCCACCATTTAATAGGCAAGAAATTAAAAAAAAAAAAAAGCAATGCAATTAAACTTGGGAGTTAAAAACACAGGCCCAACTCTTCCATTTGTACTGCATGCATTCTTCAAGACAATATGAAATGAGAGAAGGGCATGTGGAAGGGGGTGGGGATATCAAGGAGAAGCAATGATCACAAAAAACAAAACCAGAAAGGAAGGTGAAGGCACAAGATCCATGGCAGGACTGTAAATACAAGTCCAGCAGCATACAGACAAAAGAACTGCCTTGGGAATAGGACAAGACTGAAATCAGTTATCAGCTCCATTCCTTTTCACTGAGTGACCTCAGGCAAATTATTTAACCACAGAAAGTTCGGTATCCTTGGCTGCCCAGCCTTGTAGGCATATTGAAAGACTCGGTCAGATACAACAACTGTGAGGCTATCTCAGAGCACCCGTTCACTTTAAGCTTGGAACGACAATGCTGCTACATGTCAAAAGTAGCAATGCTTGTTTATTAGGTAAATTGAAAAGAAGCGCAAATGCTCTTGGTGGCGTTTCTTGTTATATATATTGGGAAAAGCCTTTAAAACTTAAATTACAAAGTCAGTGTTTTATACATGAGGAACATAGGGCTAAAAACATCACAATAATGTTAACCACATTCTTACTGTGAAATAGAGATGAGTGTACACCAGTTAAGCTCAGTGGTTCTACTTATAAACCAAAGGCATTTTCTAGTTTATGTATTGAAAGACTAACTCCCAAAGCACTGCACTTGGAAACAGGGACTTCAAGAGGTAATAAAGGTTTAAATGAGGGCATACCGGTAGGGGTGTGATAAACTTGATCTACTGTCCTTAAAAGGAGAAGAGCCAGTGGGAATGTAGACACAAAGAAAAAGACCATATAAGGACGCAGCACAACTGAAGAAACCTGCATGACAACAGGGATGTCTCAAAAGAAACCCAGACTGGAGACACATTGATCTGGGATTGATAGCCTTCAGACAGGTGAGACAGAAATGTACTTTGTCTTGAGTCACTCATGATGTTTATTAACCTCCTGATACTATAATAAAATATTCAAGATAAGTTTTGACTCTTGTTTTGGAGGCTTTTGGTCAAGATCTTTCAACATCACCAAGTCTGCAATGAGAAAGGGCATCATGGTGAGGAACACATGGCAGCGCAGAGCTGCTTGCTCCCAGGTAGGCAGAAGAAAAGAGAGACCATTTACATCTATAGCAAAGCCCCTCCTCTAAGCCCATGAAGCTAGGAATCCATACCTTTATTAATCTCTTGAGGATGCCTGTAATTCATGATCCCATCACTGCCAGACTAGGGGCAAGACTTCAGCACATTATATTGAGACCGTATTTAAGACCCAGGCCATATGTTGCAACCTGTAATATTTTTTGATGCAAGTGTTATCAGACCAATATACAATTTTATGACAGACAAAATTCTAAATCTCATAATCATTGGCTTTCCAATAGAGAGATTTAGGCCAAGGTTTTGAGTCTCTACTTTCTGGTGCATGAATAAAAATGATGACCCTAACTACCACCCTATAAATTTATAACAATCATTCTCATCCAAGGTAGGATAATAATCTACCATTTATTGAATTATTGTGGGATTCATTAAGCTCCATGACAAATGGTGGGATGTAATAGACAGAAATTAATTATTAACTACTCGTACTGTTGTGGGTATCATAACTACAATGGAGATTTAAAAACAGACACAGGGAAATTACACAACACTCACAAGGTTTCTCAGCAAATAAACAAAGATGTGGTAGAAACTGCTAAGTACTACTCATTACCAAGTCTTTTTCATAATAGCTGAACTTGTAACAATGAATCATTCAAAGTCAGCATACTTAGGAAAAAGATCATCTCATATTATCTACTCTTTCTTACGACAGAAAGCCAATGAAACACAAAAAGAATTAGATAGACTATACAGAAAGTGTTCTTGTAAGGAGGATACATATTTGGCATACACCTTTTGACTTGTATTTACTTGATAGATATTTGTCTAACATAAAGACATGATAGATGAGGGAGCTTCAGCATCAATAGATAGACACAAGACCACTCTGTCAGTGAACATCACATGTTATAGATGCTGACATACCAGGGCAAGGTGTCTCTAATAAATTTTTGAGATGATACATATCTATACATGCACATTTATGAATTTTCCTTATATATAAGAAAAAGTACTAAGAAGCTCTTTATGGCTTCTATTAATTTCAGTTAAATACTTTTTCAATAGTATAGTATCTATATAGATAGCCTATATAGTATATCGGATATAAAGATATAGTGGGTTTTGATGTTAGATATGGGTAAGCCTTTAAGATGACATCCTATGGCTCTATAAATTCATTATCCCAAAGGAAAACATTAATAGCTAGTCCTTTAGAGAACACTCTTCTTAGAATATTATTTTCAGCTCTTGTTTTGAAAATTCATGTGACATAAGAATACCTTGCCTAATGGAGTCAGAGACTACTCACAGTGAATATTCTAACTCCACAGTAGTTTCCTGGGCACTTGGATAGAAGGTAGCAGCAACGAACTAAGGACAGAATCCAGACTGCATGCTGAGTATCCTGCACTATGGCTGCAGTCAATGATTCAGACTGAATCATATTCACTGATTCAATGAGCAAAAAATTCTGAATACCTTGTAAATCTCTGACATAGCAGTGAAACATTGATGTGCTGCCTGTTCTCTTTGAGCTTACACTAGAGTTGAGAGAGACAAGGAGTGAAGAAGTAAATGGGGATATATAGCAATATTTACTCTCTAAGATAAAAATCTAAATTTACTGTCCAGGTCTAGAAGACCTGACAGATTCAACCCTTCTCCCTATAATAATGTTGCCTCTTGCAGTTTCCACTTTTGCAGCATATACTGTATTTTGCTGGGATTTCTTTCTGACCCTAGAAGGAACCTACAGATATATCTCCTTAAAGTAGACAGAGCGAGGAGCCAGGCAGTGGTACCCATGCCTTTAATCTCAGCATTCAGGAGGCAGTGGCAGGTGGATCTCTGTGAGATTGAAGCAATATTGGTCTACAGGGAGAGTTCCAGACCAGCCAAGGCAGTTACACAGAGAAACCCTGTCTCTGGGGTGGGTGGGCAGAGAATGTTCTGTCTGAAGAGGTGATATTTGAAATGAGGTCTCTTGTGACAGGGAGAACCCAATCAAGTGTAAGCCACAAGGAAGTCAGGTTCCTTCTAGGGTCAGAAAGAAATCCCAGCAAAGTACAGTATATGCTGCAAGAGTGGAAACTTCAAGAGGCAACATTATAGGGAGAAAGGTTGGATCTGTCACGTCTTCCAGACCTGGACAGTAAATTTAGATTTTTATCTTAGAGACTGAAGCAGAAAGTAAGAGGGTCTGATTTATGTTTACAAATGACTGACTTCTTAGGAGAAAGAAGATTGGGGACAGATAATTTTTTTGTAAAGGAAGTAGCATGGAGCCCAATGCTGTAATCATATGAGAAACAAGATGGAGGCCAGGTGTCGGCATTGGAATGGAGGGCCAAAGCCAGACTGGAAGCATGGGTACAACAAGAAACATGTAGCTCACTAATGGTTCTTTTTACACCAATAAAGGGATTCATGGTTTGCACTGGAGTTTTCTTTTAAGTTCACTTTGTTATTTAAAAAGCTCACACATCTGAAAAAATCTCTGTATCATTAATTCCTTGATCATGAATTGGCCATACCATAATCGGTGTACAGAATAACCTTGACTGTGGAGACAGGCAAGATTTTTATACCTGTGACAAGTTTTTTAGACTTTTAAGTTTTTCTAGGTTGCCACCATAAAATCCTGGAACCATATGGAAATGTAGTACCTGAGCACAGGCTCCAGTCTGAGGATGTCTTAGACAAAGCCTTTGTTTCACAATCAAAATGTTAATTCTGAAAGAATTAGACATCTTCATCAGGATAGTATAATGCAGAGCCCCATTTACTTCTGAACACATGTTCCTGCCTTTCCTCTCTTTTTACCTCTTAAATGTATACTTTGTGGAAACAGAGACATGACTTTATTGTTTGGGAGCCTGTTTCTTGCTGCTCAGCTGCTAACAAAGTCTGCAACTTGTCTGAGTCTAGAGAGGATTCCTTTCTCTCTCTGCTCTACATTACCCCCATTCCTCTCCACCCTCTCAACAGTGAACAACTGGAAACAGAATCCTACGGACTCCATTTTATGCCACTGGAATAAAATGCCTACTGGCATTCACTAGGAAAATGGCCAATCTGCACATTATCAAGGTTAAAAATGAAAGCTGGAAGAAACTTTCTGAGCAATCGTCACGATGTGGCCCTCGAAATGATCCTGACTTACTGCATCCAGTCAGCCTGACTTGTCATCCTCCCGGCAAGACTGACATTTACAGGTAAGAAAACAGAGACGCGAAAATCAGTTTGCCATGGTGCTCTATACTAAGTGGACGTATATGATTAAAACTGACATGTTAGCAACTCCAAAGCTTACACACTTTTTTCACACCAGGCTCTGTCCTTCTTAGTAACTGAGATTCATAACTGGGACTGAAAACTTAACCAGTAGCCAACTTAGAGACTTTCATAAATAAACCAGATTCCAAGAGTTGTATCCCCATGGGTCTTAGAGAAATTAATATTTGTGAAGTGTATCATGGTCCCCATTTTACAAGTGAGGAAACAGAAGTATAGGGTTGAATTAATTAAATGCCAGGATGAGAATCGGAGTATCCCTGTTTCCCATTTCCTACTGAATTACTGTGTAGGATTATAGTAATACATCTATGGTTTTTTTATAATATTTTTGTTGATTATTTGGAAATTTTAAATTATGAAACCAGAGCACAAGCCCACCCCACCCTACCCTTATATCCCCCTGTCCCCACAAGAGAGAGAGAGAGAGAGAGAGAGAGAGAGAGAGAGAGAGAGAGAGAGAGAGAGAGAGAGAGAGAGAGAGAGATTAAGAAGGAAAAAAAGTTAAGTTCAATTTGTGTTGCTCGTAACTGGAGCTTGGTCAGACTCTTGGTGCCCAGCCCTTAAAGGAAGTTGAGTCCTTCCCTACCCACAGCCCGGCTAGAAGCCATTAACTGTGGAGAGCAAAACTTTTGCATCCTTATCACAATTTTTAAGAGTTCTCTTCAGTGGCTTTCTTTCCTGAATATTACTGTTTCACAAGTGTGGGTAGAGGTTGTCACAAAAAGCCTTCCATGTCCCTCTCCCTATTCTAATTACATTATTATTCTAGAAAATACAGTTTCTTGATGATTAGACACCCGTCTCTGTTAAATATTAAAGTATTTTTCCTGGGTGCTGTAAGTGGAGCGGAATTATTCAAGATGAATGTTTGAGGGAACTTGGCTGATTTTCCTCAGCAGTTTAAGTCCTTTCTAATCTAATTAGACTTTGTATTAAGTCCTGGTGACTCTTTCCTGGAAGGAGTTTTCTCTCTGGCACCACTCTTGCTGCCCATGTGTAGTAACCTGGGATTACAGCAGGAACATTACATATGAGTTTGGAGCTGTGCAGTTCTGATCTCGCTGGAGAAGAGGGTGAGAAACAGGCCAACACTGTGAGACCTAAGAGTTAGCTGATGTTTTGACTAACAGAGGTACTGATGCTGAAGACCACTGCTCACTTTCTAAGTTCACAACCCAACTTGAGAGGCAGTTACTCATAAGAAACCCTTCTGCTTTTCTTTGGTGCATGTCATAGTTCTGAGTGGATGTTATGCTAACACACTGATCTCCATCAATCCACATCAGTCACTATTTAGCTCAAGAGGAGATTCTCTACTCTGACAAGAGAGGTGACTCTTCAAATCCATAGTTCATGCTTGCTGCTTAGCTGGCCCGTGTGAATCCCAGATCAAATAATGTTTCTAAGTTTGTCTGTGATGGTGTTTGCATGTAAAACTTGAATTTCAATCAGGGGACTTAGTGAAACAAGTCCCCCATGTGAGTAAGTATATCAATCCATGAAAAGCCTGACTAAGACAAAAATGGAAGAAAATTAAATTTGTCCCCCTTTCTTTCTGAATTGGTGCTTCCACTGAGACATCATTCATCTCCCAACCTTGTACTGAATTGTACCATACACATCTCTGGCTTTCTGTCTCCCAGAAGGAAAAGGATTGGGTAACTCAGCCTCCCATAACCAAGATTCATCTACTTCAAATAACCCTCTTTGAAAGGTAGAACAGATTAACATAGACACACACACACACACACACACACACACACACAGAGGCACACACATACATACACCACATAGAGAAAATAAACATATTAAAAATTTTAAATATGAACAAAGTACAATGAGCATAATAGTATAAACAGGCAAATTTGCAAGGTAAAAAATATTTTCAAAAACATTTACCATATACAAGTCTCATGAAAGGTGCTTTTCAACATAGTTTGCAATGTGGTGTCCCTAATAACAGACCTGTTAATGCCCATGCAGTTAGAGACACAATTTTGAAATACACTGTGGAAACCTGCAGCTGTCCAAAGTCTTTTAACATTCCTCACCCATCTCTCACTCCAGAAAAGAGATTATCCAGACAACTGCCCACAGGATTTTCTTTGGTTCTGTCTTTAATCCAGTTCAGTATATCTCAAATGTCAGTCTGCAAAATAATTATTATCTGGGGTCACAGACATTAACTCTTCTTTACTGGGCTTCATGGTCAATTTCAGGACATTTCAAGGGTATTCTCAGAGCTTCTGGGTACAAGGCAGTAAACTGCACCCTGACTATGACCCTGAGACATGCCCTGCAAAGAAGCTAGTAGGATTGCACACCAGCCTGGTTCCCACCACTCAGCCAATCCCCTTATTAAGAAGAGATGCCTTATCACAAGCCATTTGCCTAAGGTAGTGCTACCTTTCTGAAATTCCCACAACAGAACATCTGAACCCTTATGATTTTGACTGTTTGTAATTCATGCCTTAGGAGCTGACTTTGGAATTTACATAGTAGGGTAATTGTTTGTTAATTTACATACCTTCTCTCATTCAGTGGCCCTGTTTAATCATTTCTCCATCTTCAGCCTATTGCTCAGTTCCTGGAACACAATACAATCTCAGTAAAAAGTAATGAATGTGGGATAAAATTTAAGTAAAAGGTAGAAAAAAATTCCACCTACATCCAAAGACTGAGCAAATATATACATCAGACATGTGGCATCCTATTCTATAATACTCATAAGATCATTCTAAAATTGATATTGTCATTAATATTTTATCTTCATCTTTAGCTGGGAAAATCTTATATGTAATTTATACTTTTATTATGTTTTGATGGCATTATAATCCATAATTTGATTTTATACTTTGCTGAAATACTAAATAGCAAATTGTCCCCATCATTATATATTCTTTTGAAGCAAATTCCTTAATATCCTGCCAAATAATCAAAGTGTTACTCCTGTGTGTTAAAACTCTACTAGAAAGAGCCTATATATTCAGGCTCTTTTAACCATCACTTCAATGACTGTTCCTATAGATAAGCCTTTTCTTAATCTTAGATAATTAACTTAAAATAGGATCCAAGATGAGAAAGAAATGGGTCCAAAACAATGAGCATCTAAAGAAGAAAGAGAGAGATTTTCTGCAAAACCTGATCTCGTCTGTTCTGTGTGCACAGGAGTAATGCATGTAGGCTTGGGATCCAAGCTGGGTAGTTTATTTAGAGTTGTTTTATTGTGTCTCTGACTTTTTGCTTTGAAGAATTTTTTTTTCTATTACTATTGGAGTCACTAGTATGGGAACCTAAGGGCTGCCACACACTCACTATACAACTAAGATGAACCATTTCCATGCAGTATCCCATTTAAGACTTTATAACTAGCTTAAGAGATCAGTATGCATGCTAATTGCAGGTTGCTTGTGTTATACAGAGCTTAATAGATAGAGCTATTAATTGAAGGCCTGGTCTGGCTATTATAAATCTCTGATTGCGACCATCTATCAGCTTCCTTTCAACAGAAGACACTTAGTTAGCAGGTCCCTTGGATATAAACATTAAAGTCATACAACTATCACCCTTTTATTTGTATGGCAGCTTAAAGATGACAAAGCATAGCAACACATAGTTTTATTCATTACTAAATCATGTTCATGTATGGAAGACTAAATGGTCTTTCTTACTTCCTTTCATCTTCTCTCTCTCCTTCTTTCTCTTTCCTTCCCTTTTCAATCACTGCAGTATGTTCTCTGTGACAGACAGATAAAGATGATTTTTTAATATAAAAATTATTTCCTAAAGGTCAAAACATTATCTGAGAACAACAGCAAAAAAGACAGATACTAGGTAGCACTGGCTGAATCACTGGCCATGGTACCGTAAATAACAACCGTATCTATGTGCCTGCAGAACTCTCTAACACAATCAACACAACTATAGTAGAAGAGCTACTATTCTACACTTCCAACCACAGCTAACATAAGAAAAAGGCTTACATTATTTTCCCAGCCATAATTGGCTTTTGGATCACAGCATTCCACAGAAAAATTTGGGGGTTAGTAGAATGGCGTTGGCACAGTTGATCTTCCTACAACCACCAACTCCTTCCTATGGAGAGAGATCTTTATGTTCTTAAGGACAGAATGTAGTTCTACAGGTGTTTTCCCCCTGGACTTTGGAGGGAAAAAAGTACCATGTGATCGTATTATATGAATTCCAGTTGCTTCCTGGATTCAGACTCTGCCTCTGCCACTAATTGGCTGCCTGTGCTTGGAGATGATACAAGGTCTCTATGGTTCAGGCTCCTCATCTGTGAGGTGGTGCTGGAATAGCACTGACTCTGAAAGCTTGGGGTAATAGCTATATGTGTTCTGTCATATTATTCTTTATTATTAACTTTTCCTGTCAACAATCACTATCTTCATGATACATTCCTACTCCTATAGCCATCAGATGAAAAGGTAGTAATTAGTATAATTAAATCCTATAGAACTCATCAGCCAACTGATTTATTATACAGGGTTTGGGTTACTTTTAATTGGGAAGGGAAATGCTGGAATTTCAAGACTACAATGTAAGGAACTGAAATTCTAAAGATAAAATTTCAGTTATATGTGGGTAGAAGATACACATACACACACACAAAGAAAACAGTTCCTTAAAGTACCTAAAGGTATGCTGAGATTTTTCAGACGTTCAAACTGAAAGAACCTTTGGATATACAGAGTTCATTCTTTCCAATTACATATGGGGAAGCTGAGCTGCAAAGAGGCAAATTTATTCACACCAGGGACCCTGAGTGCTGTGGATATAATCCAAGATCATACTGCTTCATCTTCCTATCTTTCCAGTATAACACACTTGTGCTTTCTCCTTTCTACAATTTACAAAACATATCTGAGGAGACTGTGAAAGGGGAGAAGATGTAGTAGGAAAACTGACCATCTCTAAATGCATGTTGAAATACTCAAAATGAAGTACAGAAACCATCAACAATGGTACTCCACTTCTGAAATGTCTTTCTTCTCAAAGCATTAGAAGCATTTGTTAACTTATCAACTGTAGTACGAGGTTTCTGGCCCGAACTTTTGGGCCTAACCACAAGGTTTAGGCCCACAGACCCACAGACCCACAGTCCCACAGAGACACACAGATGCTTTCAATAGTTTTTGGCTGATCAGCCTCAAGCCCAGGCATATAACTTGCTAACTCTGTACCCTTAATCTAACCCATGTCTCTTGTTCAGCCACACGGCTCAGTACCTTTCTTTAGAGCAGCATAGTTGTCCTCTGCTTCCTGCGGCTTCTCTCTGGCATTCTGCTCTCAGAATTTTTCTTAGTCTGGTAGCCCTGCCCACACTCCCTGCCTGCCTTTGGCCAATCAGCACTTTTTATTAAACCAGTGGGTAGGACAATTATTTACAATGAAGCAACACAATACCCCTACAATCAACATCATTAACTTATCAAATCATTAGAAGCAGAGTCTTAGAAGCATTTGCCTCACTCTTCAGGTCTCTTTCTTTGCCTTCATGAGGTCACCATACGCCTGACCCTCTGGCTGGAGAGATATCTAGGCAAATCTGAATTCTATTCCTCAGTTTCTCCTCCTCACACCTGTTGTCACTGTGGCTTGTCTTTTGTCCCTTCTTCTTGGAATATCCTTCTTTCTGTTTCAATCTGGTCTACTAGAATACAACCATTGCATATAAACCACCTTTGCTTGCCTCCCGCCAGCAAAGCAAGTCTCTCCTCTTCTATATGTAAATCTTATTTATTCTCCAGTCAAAGAATTCTCTCACAGCTTCACATCTTGTTGCTATTTGTCTATTTAGTTTATCTCTCCTGGTATATGAAAAGTTTGTTCAATACTGAATCACAACTCAGTTCATTTTAATATCCTTCCAGCAATCAATATGTTGTCTTTATAAAGTGTTTATTGAACTGAAAAGGGAAAAATATATTGTGTATGCCTGATCCTTTAAAAAAAAACTACAGCAATTCTTTCCTGATAGCACATCTATTCTCAAACACATTTTATTTCAGCTTATGAGCCAAACATCAGTCATGGATTATGTTTTCAAGTATATATACTTTTTCTTATAAAAGAATAATGAATTTTTTTTGCTTCAGCAGCCAAAACAGTCAAGAGTCCAAATAAACAGACCTATTTCTTACTATAAGAATTTGTCACAGCAGTAAGTAGTATTCTCACTTTATAGATAGACAGACGTATAGATAGATGATAAATGGGTGATGACAGAAGATATATAAATAGATCCATAGATAAATGCAGCCATGGAAATATAAATGGAAGACTGGTGGCTAATGAGAACAGGAAGATAAGAAAATAGGTAAGTATATATAGATAAATAGATATGTAGATAGATAATTATAAGTAAATAGATAGATGATAGACATGCTTATGTATTGATATGCATGATTGGTTTAGTACATAGGATTGATAAATAAGAAATGACTAGAGATGGGTATGTAAGCTAGTAGACATAGTCATGGTTGATAAGTTAACTGATTCAGACATGTTCAGGTTTTCTATAAAGAGAGCAGAAACATTCTTTTGTTTAGCTCTTGTGCTACTATTTTTCTTTCCTTATACTTATAAAAGACCTCATATTCATTCAATAATTTTTATTATTTGGGAAGGAAAAGTAAGTTTTTTGTTGTTTTTATTTTGTCAAAATACCACATGAGAATAACATATACTTTGAGTTGAAATTAAAAAAAAAAAAAATGACTGTTTCAAAATCGGATAAAACCCCCAGGTAGATCAGCATTAAAGCTAACATTTTAAAACTAAAACATTATTGTAAACATTTCTAATGTTGGCAAAGATATGAGAAAAATGTTGTATGCTGGCTTTGCTTTGTAAGAGAGTAATGTTGACAGAACACCAACATGGAAAGAACTGTGCATACTCTTCATTGCAATAAATCTCTTTTTGTGGCTATGAGCTCTAAAAATAATTGGATGGAAAAACTAATGGAATATGTAAGCAGTATTTATTGCAGCCTACTAAGAATAAAATAAACATTCTAAATATGCAATACTCAGTGATTCAGTGAATGGCAATAGATTAACATGATGGACTTTTATATTGCCAGAGTAACTGTAAGTATACAGAAACAGAGAAAATGTTTATGACAAATAATTAAGTGAAAAATGTAAAATATAAAATGCTATACAAAACAATATAAAAAGTACACACAGTGAGACCAATAATAGTTCCACATAGCATGGAAAACATTATGTGGCAGCTGAACTTGAGATCAATCTAATAAGGTGCCTTATTATAAAACTAAAGCATTAGTTTTTATTAGTAATTAGTAATTATTTTATTATTCAGCATACTTTTGCAGCAGTCATTTACTGACCATCTCCTTATTCTTTTTCAAGAGTGGCTTCTCAGTAGAACTAGAGAGGTTATCAACTTAGGTTTATTGCTTATTTGATCCCTGAAAACTACATTCAAATCACAGATTTCTTTTGTCACTACAGATCACATCTAAGACATTTAGTCAAAGTTTTCTTTCTCTAGGAAACCCTCTTCAATGGCTCTTACAGACTTATGGGCTCCATAATTAACAGATTTACTTTTTCTGATACCTGATTATTCTATAGTTCAGTGGTTAGATTCTATGAGGTTTTCGCTATCAGCTTGAAACATTAAGGCATCACTGGAGAAGAGCATCTCCATGAAGGATTATTTACATTGGACTGGCCTACAGACAGATCTGTGGGACATTGTTAAGTGATACGGGGAGACCTGGTCCACAGTTAATGGCTCAGGTCTCTAGACAAGTTTATGAACTGTCTAAGACTAGGGAGGTGGAACCGAGCACAAACAAGCAAACATGCATTTGTGCACTTATTTCTCTTTGCCCTTGACCATGTTGTGATGTGACTAGCTTTTGATAGCCCTGCCTTGACTTCTGCTCAATGTTGGACAGTAACATAGAATTATAAAATGAAATAAACTTCTTCCCCAAGTTGCATTTGTGCCAGAGTACTTTATTATAGCATTATAAATGAAATTACAGATTACATGCATTGTCATCTTTCAGAATAAATTATAAAATCTTTAAAAAATTAAATTGTTTTCTATTTTACAACTATGTAATGTACCACCCTCTCCACATGCAGCTGAGTCAAATACACTAATTTTCATACAAGGAATACTAAGGTGATGTAATCAATGGACTTAATTCTAAGTCTTCTAACTTCATAATACTTATCATGAGATATGTAAATGTATTCAATAATAATTTTTCCAACATTCTCAACCTGTGGGGGGGTTGCTTTTTATACTGACTGTCAATTTCTGTTAATAACCTACATATTCCTGATAACCGAGGCTAACAGTACTAATGAATGACTTCACCATACCATGTATATGCTGTTAAGACAGTAGTCTCAGGAGACTTTTGATTCTGAGTTTATATTGATAGTTACCAATTAGTCTGATTTCAGAGATTTAGAACATAGCCTTCCTAGGAGGCTAGTGTCCTAGTTAGGATTTCTATGGTTGTGATGAAACACCATGACCAGAAGCAACTTTGGGAAGGATTTATTTTAGATTACATTGTCTTACCATAGTCCATCATGGATAGAGGTCAGGGCAGGAAATCAAAGCTGGAACTGAAGCTGAGCCTATGAGACTACATTGCTTACTGGCTTGTACTTCAAGGCTTTCTCAGCTTTCCTTCCTTTAAAATTCAGGACTACCTGCCCAGGATTGACTCTACCTCTAGTGGACTGGACATTCCTACACCAATCATTAACCATGAAAACGTAGACATATTTGTCTATAGGCTAGTTTTAAGGAGGCATTTTCTCAATGAAGAGTACCTCTTCCCCAACGACTCTAGCTTCTATCAGGCTGACATAGATCTAACCAACCTAGCCTTAAGAAAGTAAACAAATATGTAAACATAAAATCTAATGAACAACAGTAATAATAAAAAGCCATTATACATTTAAAGATAGAGACTCTGAAATCCTAAACTTGACAGTGTGGTGAGCATATAATTTGAATAGTGTAAAATACTGAAAACTTTAAAGTAAATTAAAACAAGTAAGGCAAACAGCTTCAATTAAGCGCACTGATAAAAGCTAAGAGAAATGAAGTAAATACCAATTCTTTGTGAAAAGTGTTGAAGTTACTAAATGAGGCAGTGGAATATTAATTAACATCAGATAGGATTAAATACAAGTTGGCCAAACACAAGAAACAACCACTGGTTGTCTGTTTATTCTGTAGGTAAATGTTCTTTAACTCAAATTTTCCTGTTTTATTTTCTCACAATCAGATTTGCATTAAAAACCATTTCTTTTGAGGTTCATTGAAACTTTTTTATTAAGCATAAGCAATTTTTTTTTTACTATTATAGTCAATGGTGTGTAGCTCTCGGTTAATGATTTCTGATCCTGAAGACATACTGGGCTCTATTCATTCCTCTCGATGAATGTTCCATTATTGTACTTACCACCTAATATTTATACATTTAATTATCAAATAAAACTATGTGCTACGTGCCCTTTATGTGTTAAGCTGTTTTAGAGTTATCACAGTTAAATGCTCCCTTTTTCCATGAAGCTTATAGTATAGAATGGAAATTAGAATTAAAAAATAATCATGATGGTATTTAGTTATAATTTTGGTAAGAGAAGAGTTGAGGAGCCACAAGAATAACGAAAGGTGAAAATTGTATCTCTGAGGATGAAATAGGCTTCTTCACAGAAATAACATTCCAAGAGAAACTCTGAGGAATGAGCAAGGTAAGTCAAAGGAAATAAAGAGATGGCTTTTGCATGCAGAATGGGAAAATAGGAAATCCTGGGACATAAGGGAACTGGGTTTGTAGAAATGAGAGCTGGAGAACTCTGAGATTCAAAAGACCTCATGCGTGCATGATGCTGCCAGAAATGAGAGCAGTGTAACTGACATCCCCAAAGAAAGAGTGCAGAATGAGTGAGACAGACTGATTAAAGGCAAGGACCCAAAGACTAGAGGGACATAATGCCTCTGAAAGAAAAGATAGAGATAATTATCCCTAGAATACCTGTCCCTTATCTCACTGTGAAAATTTCTGTAGCATAGTCCTATGGTTCCAATATCATGGATAGTACCTGTCACATAGTGGGAAATGGATGTCTGAAAAAAAGATGGTGTTTTTTTTTTTTGTTGTTGTTTTTTTTTTTTTTTTTTTTTTTTTAAAAAAGTAGGACTCGGTCTTGATCACTCTGAAAGGCAGTACCAACACTGTGAGTCCCTGGGGACTCTGGATGGTCAGGACAGAGGAAAGAAGGTCTTTCTTGTAGTTGTGATTCTTCTCTCCTTTTGTGGTGGCATGTACACTAACAAGCAATTATACTGACCACTGACCTTGCCAGCCAGTGCCAAGAAGCTTTAAGAGGCTTCCAGACAGGTGGACTCTTCTATAATTAAAGCTTAAGCTAGCCGAAGAAACGGATCCCAACAAAGTCTCCCTAGAATATCATCAAATTTCAAGCAAACATTCTGAGGTTATAGAGCTGAGCAACACTAGCTTCAAATGATCCCAGCTCAGGAGCACAGAAAATATCTAGAAGGGTAGAAAAGCCATGGTCCAACACTGATCTGTAATGTAAGCATGATGAGAAATGGTGACATTTGGAACTTTGATGAGAACCTGCTCTCAGGATGTTTTTCCTGCCAGCATCCGTTTTGTTTGGATTCTGTAACTAGCAACTAGCCCTTTGCTCTCAGCAGAAGTCAGGTGGGTACAGAAGTCTTTTCATGCATGCAAACAAAAATCCCTTGCAGTTTCAAATGCTTTGCCCTCTCTACTGCAGTCTATTTGATAGTTTGACTTTCTTCCTTGACTCTCTGAAGATAAACTTTGATCATCAGGCTGCTCTGCTCCACCTTCAGTAGCTCACTGTTGCCTACGGAATAAAATAAAATAAAATAAAGAGTGCTAAGCTCACTACACTTCCTACCTTTCCCACATCCTTATCTAACCTCCTCTCATTTCTTCTCCAGCTGTTCATTGTAATGAAGCCATTATTTAGCTTATTAGATGCAATGCTGAACACAGCTGGTTTCCTGTATTCATTTTTTCCTTCCTTTCCATCCTCTCTTTTATTCTTTTCTCAAACAATTACACCTATAACGGAAAACAGGATTGCCTAAAGAGCCTCCCAAATAATGACAGTCTAACCAAACATTCCAAACAGGATCTCATTACTTTCCTGCACAGATTCAGATTTGGAGACACCGACTCTGTCCTCCAGGTGACTGCATAGTTAAACATCTCAACACTGTCCTCTGTGGAATGGACAACCTCATGTGCCTGAAGACTTTTAGAGAAAATGAGTGACAAATGTAGATTTCTGTGTCTCTAAAACATTGTGTTCTGGGCTTTGGTGGCCTTGGAATCTGCATTTGAACTTTGATTATATGTTATAATAAAAATGGTGCAGACATGGTACATAGGATGTCTTCAGTAGTAGTGAAATTATAATGTGCTAGGTCCTTATTCTCATTAGTTACAGTTCTTCATTGAATGCTGAAGGCAGAATTGACCTACATATCTGGCTTCAGTTAACTGAATTTTCCTGAAAAGAAAATGAGAATAATTCTCCAGTAGAAATGTGTGGCACCAATGTGTTTTCAGTACAGTCAGTCTGAGAATGCTCCAGGCCCACTTAAAGCTTTCAATATCAAATGTTGGTGAAGTCAGAGCGACATAGCTCTAAGCACTCCTCCGAACAATGCACTATGGATTAGTACTTTTTGGGCCAGATTTATTCTCTGTGAAGCATTTCTCTTCAGAACAATGCAGGGTTCTTTCAGAAATACTTTATAAGTGCCCATTTCCACCCATGTTTTAAAATGCCCGCACTTCATTTTTAGTTCTGAAAAACAGACCTCTCTGTCAATCCAAGTGAATTTGGCACTTAAAAGCACACACGGAGGCAGAATCAGAAAGAAGACACCTCTCTGTCCTACAAAATTACTCCAGCTACAAATGTAGAACAAATCTTTCTACCAACTGTTTCCTGAAAAAATTTTCACATATCTACTTCTCACATGTTATAAGTTTCTTTCAGAAAAAAAAAAAAAAAAAGACATTTGACGTGTTTAACCAGCAATTAGCTCTTCATTTTCTCTTGTCTTGGCTGAGGAAGGTTGGTTAATTGCAAACACCTGGAAGGCAAGAATCATCAAAGAGACAGAGGAAAATAAATATCATAATGTGATTAAAGAAAGAAACTGGAGGATGAAGAAAGACAGGGACAGACAGACAGATGGGAAGGAAGCCACACCCTCTTTTAAAAAAAGCCATTTAAAATGGACTTGGCATTTGCAAAAATATAAAATGAAATTAACAACCTTGAAAAACACATGTAATTGTGTAAAAGCAAAGTGACTTAGTTATATTGCCACAACCCATTCTCATTCAAACTATACACAGTGTGCTGTTAAAGTTCTGCTTTGCCTCAAATGGGAACAAGCATCGCTAAAAGGTATATTGGCTGCTGCCTTGAAATAGACAAGAGGAAAAAATGAATAAAGTTCAGAAACTAATGGCTTAATTAGTTTAAGGCAACAATATTAAACTTTATGATGGGTAATTTTATTGGCTATTTAGCAATTTTAAATTAACATCTCCATTCTCTTCAATGAAAATTAAAATATCAAAGCATATGTATTCCTTGTTACTTACATATAATTAAAGTAATAATCCTGGATTAATTATTATAGAAGCAATAAATGGCCAACATTTAAGCAAAGAGGCAGGAGAGAGGTGAGCAGAAGATTTTAACAGTTACAAGGTGGCTCCATTTTTTTTTTTTTTTTAACCAAGCTTTCATTTTATAGAAGAAACAGGCCAAAGATGACATTGGCCAGACAGGACAACCAATTTAAGAAAGTTGGCTATGAGGAAATTTTTATGGTGTTATGCTTTAGTGTAAAAGAATATGGCTTATGAAACAACCATAAATGTCTACTCAGATGTATTCCCACTTTTTGTTATATTAGCTTTGAGGTGGGGTCTTGCTATGGTACCAAGCTTCAAAGTCTTAAAAGAGTCTGTGGCTCACTTTTGCCTTGGTCCCCTGAGCTGCTGTTGCTGGCAACATTCACGATGTTCATTTGTTCAATGTTCATGAACGTTGCTCATGTTCATTTGAGGCTCCTGATTTCTTTTACTTTTCCAGTCCCTGAAGGGCTTTATTTGTTGTTGCTTCTGTTTCCACCAGAAAAAGCTCTAGAGATGAGTGGAATCATTTTCTGTTCCCCTCTTCCTCCTTCCTGATGTCTCCTTTCTCTGCCAGTTTACATTTCTCTGTGACCACAAATTCATTCCCTTTGTTTCTTTCTCCTTATTTGTATGATGAAATCCTGACCATACATTTGGCCATTAAGAAGAAGAGAAATTAAGCAGAGTTGCAATGGTTATAAAGTAGAAACTTTAATCTGGAAATTCAGCAAGGAGATGTTGCTCCCACTAAACCAGTCTCCATATAATCCCACTGCCCTAGCTTGTCATCCCCTTGGTGTCTCTAAGTACTTTCTTAATTATTTATTATTATTTTGTGTGTGCATAGCATGTGAATGTAGACACAAGCATGCCATTACATGTCTGTGGAGGTCAGAGGACAAGTTCGAGAGCTGGTACTCTCCTTCCACGTTTATGTGAGTTCCAGGGATTAAAATCAGTTTGTGACTCTCAGATTGCAAGCATCTTTTACTTTCTAAGTATCTTGTCTGCATCTCAGTATAGTTTTTGGGGTGTTGTTGTTTTTCAACATGGGACAGGGTAAATACAGTCCCCCACTTTCACAAATTATGCAGTGGGGTTTCCCATATTTGAGAAAATCACACGAATCAGCACATCTGGAGATCAGTAGACAAGCTTAGCCTTGGGGAAACAGCAATCACCACAGTAGTATTTCCTCTGCTACGTAGTGTACATCTCAGTGATGTTAATAAGTAAACCCTGTCTGGCTTTTACTTCGTTAGAGAACATTCCACTTCTAGTGTGTCTTTGGAAACAGCCAATTTCAGAATCCTGCTGGAAAGGTTTCTACTAGTTCTCTCTTGCCTACAGGATCCTCTTTGTATCATAGGTGCCAGAATTCCTTGATTATCTGGAAACATTAATATGCACACTCTGCACAAGGACCTTTTCCCATGCAGACCCCTATCCTCAGATGATTCACTCTCCTGCATCACATGATGGATCTACTAACATGAAGTTTGTTTGTTTGTACTCGAAACTTTTTCCCACCCTCCTACTCTGCTGTGTCTTAAGAAGCTGGAACCCCTGCTAACTGATTCCAGGTAGACTCATCCTATGAAGAATACTGGAATGTGGCAGAAAAGGGGAAATCCAGGTGTTCGCCCCACTTACTATTTTGTGTAGTATTTCTTTTTGGCAGAGAGGACATCTCACCTGTGTTTGTCTCCAAAACCTATCTTCAGGCAGAGCAGCCCTGCCCATATTCATGTCCTGTTTTTGTGAGTGCCACTTTTGCTTGGATACCTACCCTGCCTCTTCCTGTGATCTCTCTAAGTTTCCTATACATTTCTTTGTACATTATGCTCATGGTTGATCTTGTAGCTTATCTAATGACTTAAGTCATCTATGTTCATTTCTTCTGTTGAACTATACAGTACAGCATTCATATCCCCCACTGAAAGCTTTAGCAGCACAAAAAGAAAAGGTTTTTGTTTCTGGCCCAGACTTTCAGGCCTAACCTCAAGGTTTAGGACCCACAGACCCGCAGTCCCGCAGTCCCACAGAGACACACAGATGCTTTCAATAGTTTTCAGCTGATCGGCCTAAGGCCCAGGCATACAACTTGCTAGCTCTTTACCTTTAAATTAACCCATGTCTCTTATCTTGTTCGGCCATGTGGCTGGGTACCTTTTCTTAGAGCAGCATAGTTGTCCTCTGCTTCTTCCGGCTTCTCTCTGGCGTTCTGCTCTGTGCTTCCTGTTCTCAGAGTTTTCTTAGTCTGGTAGCCCCGCCCACACTTCCTGCCTGCCTTTGGCCAATCAGCGCTTTTTATTAAGCCAGTGGGTGGGACAATTATTTACAATGGAACAACACAATCCCCCTATAGGTTTTGTTTGTCTTCCCTAACTTTATCTCCAACAGATGACAGGAAGGATAATTTGAAGCAAGAACATCTGTCTTTTTTCATTGCTTGTGTGCTATAATATAGGGCTTTCAAGGAAGCATGATTTTGTGATGCCTTCTGTTTCAGATTGAAAGAAACTGTTCAAATAGCAGTCATGGTCTTCTACAGAGGTACAGTTATTTTTCCTTATTGAAAAAGATGGATTTTTTTTTTTTTGGTCATAAAAGAGACTGAATATCAGATAGGAGGAGACCGATGAGGAGGAGGAGATGGAGGCTGAGTATCAAATGACCAGCATGATAGCTGATCTCTTTTTCCCATCTCTTATCTAACTCTAAAAGTAGGAAAAAAGTAAAAAGTACTTTGATTTCCAAAGGTAACCAATATCTAACTCAAGACATTGCTTAAGTAAATGCTCCAATTTCTGAATGAAATGAATTATACACAAGACTAATAGCCCTGGCTTAATGCAGAAAGCTATTAAAGCACATAGAAAGAATACATGAAGATGAGAGACACACATATAAAAGTCAGAAAGTCCTCTAGGTCCCATGTCTGTTTGGCTCTGTTTTGTTGGACACTTTTCCCTTTGTTTGCTATACATCCTCATATTGCTAATTAGGCAAACAAGTGTCTTAGGGATCCTTCAAGTTCATGTCACAGGAACTCACACAAACTATTGCAATCATACAAAATATAGGAAGAGTATGCTACCTTTTAGAAGCCATCCATCCCATGAATCTCAGGAAAAGAAAATGCAGTCAAAAAAGGAAAGATCAGAACCAAGCCCAGGAGATCATTAGGAAGCAGGAGAATTATCTGCCTATATCAGTCTCCACAAACATCAGTTTTGGTTGCTTTTGTGCAAATGGGCCCTGGATTCTCTGTGAGGATAGTAGAGATGATTACTTCATATCCTCAACATTTAAATTAGCCAGCACTCGGTTCCCACCATCCTGTGGCTGCCAATTGTCTTTAAATTCTCAGTCGAATCACAGCAACTCCATCTGATCCAACATGAGTCAGGTATCTCCTTCCAGTCATGTGGGTTTTAGGTAGACAAAAAAGATCACATACCACAAGCAGTACTGCACTGATCGCTTCCATCTATCTGTAAAATAATCATAAAGGACCAGACGGTTGCAGTGGTGGGAAAAATACCTCTGAAGTATTTCATCTCAGTAAAGTGACTGCTGCAGAGCATGTTGGCCTGAATTCAGACTCTCTGCTGTCATATAAAAGCTGGGCACAGAGGCACATATCTCTAACCCTAGCAGGGGAGGAGGGAAAAAACAGGCAAGTCTTTAGAGTGAATTGGCAGATAGTCTAGTATGTGGGAATGTCTTTCTGTATGTTGTGAATAAAGAACTGTTTTGGCCCATGACAGGCATTGTAGGAGTAGGCAGAGAACCCAGAGCATAGATAGGAGAAGAAGGGAGGAGTCAGACAGAGACACCATCCAGCCACCCAAGAATCAAGATGTAAGGAAATAATAGGTGAGCAGGGCAGATTAATGGAAATGGGTTGAATTAAGATGTGGGGATTCAATAAAAGTTTCAGAAGTTTTGGAGATACCAGAGGGAATAAACATCACAGTAAGATTTTACCCAGCTGTATTCCAGCTTCCTCAGCCTTGCTTCCCTTGGAATGGCTTCCTTCCTGTGTTTCTATCCTGTTTTAAGTATCCTTTCAGTAATTAAGGCGTGGGTCCACCACTGCCTGCTTGGGAGCTTGGAATTCCTTCTATAATCTAAAGTGACCTCGATTCAGTTGGGATTAAGGGTGTAGGTCACCACTCCCAGGATACTTCCTGTGCTGGGATTAAAGGTTTGAATCACCACTCTGATTCTCCTAGACTGACTGTGGTTAGAGCTCTGGAACTACTGGAGCCTTTATTAAGTCCCCACATAGACTGTATATAGATTCCCTCTGATAGCTCCAAAACTTCTGAAACTTTTATTAAATCCCCACATTAAGATGAAAGGGCTAGCTAGCGATATGACGAAGCCATAGGCCAAACAGCACAAAATTAATGTAAGAATTTGTGTGTTTCTTTGGGACTTTGGGATTGTTGGCAGCAGTGGGCACAGCAGGTCTGAACCATAAGGCTAAGTGTGCCAGAAACCTTCTGTTACATTCTAGCCACTGGTGGGTCCTTTGGTACTATGGGAGCCTGCCCTTAAACATAAGCTGGAGACTTATTAAGAAAGACAGCCAACATTATCTCTGGCCTCTACATGACAGCCAACATCAAGCTCTAGTCTCTACATGTATACACAGCAGTGAGTTTACCATTCCCCTCACATACATATGCATAAATGTTCACACATTCATACACACACACACACACATACACACACACACACACACACACACACACACACACACATGAACACATCCACACACATACAAAAAAATGTGGAATGGAATATGTAATAAACTGCTATGCTAAATTATAACCTATTAATTATTTTTTTACTAAAGAACTGAGAAAATATTAGCAACACACCATCACCTACACTATTTGTCCTCTTCCACAGCTCAAGTGTCTGTGTCTCTAAAGACTGTGGGACTGTCATGAGTCCAGGAGAATGTAGCATCTAGTGAAGTACCTAAGAACAGAACTTGAAATCAATTTTCCTCAAGAGCCAGAGAGCTTCAGAGCCATGGGTAAAACATACTAAATAAATAGTATAAAGCCCAGCAAAGCCATTTGACTTTTGAATCATTTTAAGAGCTACAGAATAAGGAAGGAACTAATCAAAGACCTGTCTCTCATCTCTCATGACTTAGGAAAGGGAAGTGGACGAGATTGTGAAGTGGCTTCCTACTGATGGAGAAGGAATGGCTTAACCACTGCTCCTATGCCTACTATCCACAGTATAAGAGACCTCTTATTTTCAGACACAAATGTAAGACGCCTACTATTGAATACTTCAACAATCAAGCTTTCATCCTGGTGAGTACCAAGAAACCAATACCTGCATAGTTAAACAGTCAGAAGTGGGTATGACACGCCTCAAGTCCTGGGGAACAAAGAATATCAGCAGAAAGAACAATTATGACAGTATTTCAAGGATTCTAGGGGCAAAGACCTGGGAACTTAAATACTCATTTATTTCTTAGAGCTGAAAATTTAATGAGGCAACTGAAGTTCAGAACATTGTTAACTATGAAGACCACAAAATGTGATCTAGACAATCCACTCACTTCAGGGAATATTTCAAAGCAAAGAATCCTGGTGGACACCACCAAAGAAAACACAGAGTGATGAGGAGTCAGACTCAGGGTGATTTAAATGAGAAAACAGAACAAGTGGAGAGGGGCAATAGTAGGCATAGTCTGTCATGTCGGAGAAAAGAAAATATTTGTTGATCTGAATTAAAGGTCTGAACCTGAGAATGGGGCAAGGGAGTGAGTTTTAGCAGGACTGACGGAGACAGATACAATTCTTGATAGGTTCTAGTAAAATCTCTGAGGCCTTTATGAAGAAAAACAGATACCTCTTATAAACATTCAAACAAAAGAGAATGTTTACCTTATAGATAGCCAGGATCAGTAGTCAATCCTAACAATGAGGACAAGCGACCTCCAGGAAACACAGAGAGGAGCTGCAGCTACAGTACCTCCCGCCAGCCATGGCAAATTCCCCAATAAAAATAAGACAAGACATGGCCTAAGATTGTAGTGAACAGGAGAATGTATCTTTGCATTCCAGAAGTGACAAACAGGTTTCAAATTTTTTTCTGAGCCAAGAGCAGCTATGCTCAAACTGTTTTTTGTTTCTTTTTTTTGTGAGAAAGATGATATAATAAAAGATGGATAAGAGATACAGTATTGATCATGAAATCAGTGTAGACTCTCAGGGAGCTCGTAATCTCTAAGCCAAGAAAGGATTCAGGAAGTACATCAGACACCTGTAAAGAAGATTAATTTTATTGAACGATTCCAGAAAACATACTATTAAGAAGCAGAAACAGGGATACAATAAAAAGCAACACTTGGAAAGAATTATGAAATGGTAGAGAAAGCAGAAGGAAATGGGGACTAAAAAGTGGTCTTGGGCTATTGTCCTTTGGAGAAGGGAACAAGCAAAAGTAATACTTTGTAGCAATATGTTTTAGTGTCAAACAATAGTCATTAACATTGTATTAAAAGAGCTGCAGAAAAATGGGGAATATGAAGAAGGTTCACATTGCTGTCCCAACTTCATCTATTCTTCCCTCTCTGTCTCTACTTCATCTCTGTAAACTCTAGTCCACCCACAGCACTGAGACACTCTCTACTGCAGAACCTTGGATTTTAGGGATATAGAGACTGATCAGTCAACATCTTTACAACCACAGATGGTAACTACCCACATATAAAAGGAATTTCACAGAGCTGATCACCACCCCCAATAAACTCAATCACTAGGATGCTAAGGCTGCCTCCTACTGCTTAAGCAATCCCTTTGAGGAAGCCAACCTGTTCCTCTCAAATGCTCTCCAAAACTATTTACAAGACCAAAACTGAGTAATCAGACTCCTGACCTACCCAGATGTTACCATACTAGCCACACTCCAATTTCTCCCTTCTTTCCCTTCTATAAAATCTCAAAAGCCTTATTAGCCCCTTAAAATTAAATTTACAGTCACTGAATCCCTTCATCTGTCCTATCCAACAAGACAATTTTTATTAAATTTCCTTTTTCTAACCTTCACTATTCATCTCTTTAGTTTATATATTGATACCAAAGGCCATATTTATTTTGGGGGGATGCTGAAAAATAAGGTGCTTGTCCCCAGACTCTGGTATTAAATACAGTTGAAATGAAACAAATCAACAGAAACTTTATGCAAGGAAGACAGTTGTTCATACATCAATCTGAATCTTTTTAGTATAAAGATATATGTCCAACAAACACCTGAATTTTTATTTATTTAACATTTAAGAAAAAAAAAGGCACATTAGTGACTGTGTAGACAGGGAAAGATGTCTCTGACCCTGGAACAATTGCATTGCATAAGCTGCATTTATGAGTTGTCTATTGAATGATAACTATCTTAATTATAGCAAATAAACAATAAGATATAAATATCATTGAGGAGATAACTTGGAAAATAAAAGGAAGATAAACCAATGCCCACGTCCCGATATGAACTCTCTATGTGGACCTTAGCAACATAGTTTGTAAAGCCTGGTAAAATAGTCTGCTTTCTCTGAGAACCATCAGGCAAGGGTTGCAGGAAGGTAGGCAAGGAGCACACTCAGAACATTATACCACAATCTCACCAATTCCTTCACTTCTTAAAAGTCATCTACTAAGACAGCTATTTCTGGCATTCCCAAGTCTATCACCTCCCACAGACAGAGATTGAAAGCACTGATCAAAGTAACTCAACTAATTCTGAAACAGGAAAAAGAAGTGTGCCTAAAGATGGCAATGGGCAGTGTGTGGAGCCTCGAGGGGTGTGATCAGACTGTGTTCCTTCATGGACTGGCTGGCATCTTGGAGCCCATTCACTGCAGAGAAACACCCAGCCCAGTCTTGACTTTGGGATGAGTGGATCAGAGTGGATGCACCCTGCTGAGCTGACCCACCTCGAGACTTCTGGCCTTTTGGAGAAGGGGGGGATGGGTGGATCGGGGAGGGGGAGGCTGAAGGCTCACTGGGAGGGGTTGGGAGGAGGGAGGAGAGGAGGAGCAGGGGGATACATTGATAAAAATGACGTATTTAAATAAAATAGATACATTTTAGAAAGGAAGAAGTGAAACATTGTATCCTGCAAGGAAGTTCAAGAAAAATAAAAAGATGGCAATTTTGTAACATGTTTTGATTATGGGTGAGCTCCCATATAACCTTGTAAAATATAGATACAATATATATCATATAGCCACAGTGGTCTCAAAGTAATGAGAATAAAATGTACAGAAACCGTCATAGAAACTATGCAGTATGGATGACATTGACCACAAGGTAAATCTATTTTTCTGAAGTTGAAGAAAATCACCAAGTTAAAGGCCCTATCAAATGTTTTTAGGTAGAAGGTACAAAAAGCAAAATGGATAGCCACAAGTTTTTTAAATGTGTAGAAATAACTTTATGTCACTATATTTGAAACAAAATTCCTGAGTAGAATGATATAGGTTAGAATATGTGTTTGTCACCAAGTTAGTGGGAGATACTGTAAATACCAAAATTGAAGAGACTTTCCATTTCTGGCATTCTTGAGGCAAAAAATTATATTTGATATTTGGTACATTTTTAAAAGATTTTTATTTTATGTTTAAGTATGTAGGTGGAGTGGGGTATGTGCAGATAATCCCAGCATGGGCCAGAGGACTCTAAACCCACTGAAAGTAGAGCTAAAGGCACTTGTGAGGTGTCTGTCATAAATGCTGATATTCAAACCCTAGCCCTCTGTAAGAGCATCTGAGACATCTCTGCAGCCTCATCATACATTCTTAAGATAAAAGAAAGAATTCTGTGAAATATGGGAAGTGTCTTAAAACACATGGAGAAGGGTTTTTGTAAAGCAGCATCCTTGAGTTTTTACTGTTGTTTCTGGTGTCTGCTGGCTTTCCCATCGGCTGAATATGAATTCCTTCTACTTCTTTAAGCTACCTGTGAACCTCACCACAAGAAGAAATGGCCAGTTATCTCACTCCAGTGATGACTTCCTGAGTTTCCTCTGGTTGACAACAATTATGACAACTTATTGCCTGTTGTAATTCTCATGTCTCCCCTACTTTCATATCTCAGAGACAGAATAGAAATCACGCTCATTAGACTCACCTTTTCTCTTCCTTCCTTTTGCCTTCTTTATTGTCTTTTATTCTCAAGTCGCTCCTTGCTTAGATGAGAAAATAAAAGCCCAGAGATATTTGGCTACCCATTTAAGACCATAGGATATTGAAGCCCAAATTAGAATCTCGGTTTTCTGAATTACAAAATAATGCACAATCCATTGTTAAACATTTATCAAAAAATATTTTACTAATGGAATAAAATTAAAATATGATTCTTTGTACTTTTTCTCAATAGTGTAAAAATTTACTAATATTTAATATGAATGATGAAGAAATATTCCTCTACAAATTACTTGTTAATAGCCTAGTATATATTTAAAATTTATTCAATTAAATTTCTTCATCCTAATAAATATTGTTTTAAATTTCTTATTTATGACACATAATAAATCTTAGGTTACTAATTTCTATAATTCTTAGGTTACTAATTTCTTAACATTCTGACATTCTTTCTTTTCAATCAAATATTTTTTTAAGTGAAGAATAATGTCTATTTTTTTACAGAATGGATTTTGAAGATTTATTTAATTTGTAATTGCCTTCATGGAAAGATTTTAAACAGAACGTCATAAGTTTCTTTCCCCTCTTTCTTTTGATAAACTTTGTCATCTAGGTATTAATATTCTCATCTTGATTTTTTAATTCATGTATATTTTATCTTTTTATGACTTTAAAATATATAATGTCCCATTTCTAAAATTCTGATATTGGTAATTATTTTTCCTTAGTCTTGTTATATTTAAAATTCTGAGTGTTGGTAAAGAACCAACTACAGTATTATTTTCAATCAAAACCTTGTTTTCCCTGTAAGCAACGCCTGATCTTAGCACCATCTTTTCCTGATGTCTGTGCTTTTAGTTTTTCCAGTTACTGACCAAGGAAGTCTATATAAAAGACCTTAATTGGTTATTCCTTTGTGAATATGAACGTTAACAGATCCAGATCTCCCATATTCACTGCTTTAGCTGCAAGTCCCAGGGTCATATCTTCATTAAAATTTAGGTCATGAAATTTTAATTAGCATAGTGATACCATTTTGAGACATTATATAGAAAATATATTCAATTTCTAAGCAACATGACTTTTTTCTAGCTGACATTTGGGTTATATTTCTACATCTTTGTAATCAGATATTATGATAATTCACAATTTTAAGCATTTAATTTGCTGAAGCTTGCTTCTTAAACTAATATGGTCATCTTTGCTAATGTTCTCAATGAAAGTGTTGCTTCTCGTGATTGGAAATAGTATCTTGTAAATGTTTTTTAGGTAATTTGTTAAATATTCTTTCTGAAGCTTCAATATAATTTCTGACTCGTGTTCAGTTTAGAGAAGGTATGCTCAAGTCATTTACTATTATATTTATCTCTGTTTTGTTCTGTTACTTAATACTTTAAATGTTTTAAAACAATGGTACTAGCGCTATCCAGCAGCTTGATGTTTCATTCCTGTTGTGTAGCGATCTCTTCCAATAGAAACATTTTCTCCTGTAAGGAGGATAGAGGCTCCGGAAGAATCAGGAAATATATGAAACTTACAAGACTCAAGAAGTAAATGAAAATCACCTTCCTGAAACTTATAATATTCATGGATACCCCCACCCTCCAACATTATATAAACAGTAATAATTGCTGGGAAGGGGAGAGACTCCCAGGAAGTCAAACCAGGAATTTCAGGGAGGGAGTTTTCATCATATGGGTATAATGGGACCTCGTGCAGCTGCTTTTCAGTCATCCATGATCCTATACTCTTGTACATGACCCCAGTAAACTACAAGCTCACTAAGATAGACTTATTAGGCTTGCTTTTGTCTTTGTTCATACTTTATCTGAAACAAATAGAAAACAGTTCACAGCTTGAATAAGTTACAAAACTCTCTGTGAATGAGTTTCTTAGTTTAGAATCTATTTTTCTGATACTAATAAAATCCAAAATTTATCTTTTGTTGACTAACTTGATGTACCTTTTTCATTCTTTTAATATTTTCATATTTGTATATTCAAAGTGAGTCTGCACTGAGTTCACTTGGAACTATTTTTAACATACTCTGACAATTTTAGTCATCTAATTATTCTTCAGATAAAATGATGCTTTTTAACCCATGATCAATGACTTACTTGTGCCTAAAATAAAATAGTATCATTTGTATCTTATTGGACTTAGTTGTTCATATTTCCTCTTCCATTTAGATTAATGAGATATGACTTATTATTCCTTCTTTCATTAAGTTCTTGGAAGTAAATTATTTACCAGTGTTTTAGTGGCTAGCCAAAATGTGCATTTTACAGTCCAGAGCATTACTTCTCCTAGTTTCTGACAACAGTACAATATGTAGCATTTAATCTGAATAATATTTTATGAGAAACAGATGTGTCACTATGGCTACTGTAATTTCTATATTAAATCCATAAAAATTTTAATCTTACAAAACTTGGTTCTCATTGCTTTGTATGTCAACATTTTATAGTTTGCTGCAGATTCCCCATTTCCCATTTTGTTATTCCCTCTTGTATCTTCCTACACATTTCCTTCACTATGCACTTCAGTTTCTGAGCTGAGTTGATCTTTGTTCTCACTTGTTAAAGAATTTCGCTAGGGATGGAGCCCAGTCCCTGCAGAGGAACACCCAGCCCAGCACAGACTTTGGAATGAGTGAATCAGACTTGCCTGGAGTCAATGTGCTGCGCTGGGCTGGCCCACTTTGGGATTTCTTGCCCTTTTGGAGGAGGGGATGGGTGGATGGAGGGGCAAGGCTGAGGGCTGTCTGGGAGGGATTGGGAGGGGATAGAGGAGGGGGAGCAGGGGGATACAATGATGGAGATGACAATTTTTTAATGAAAATAAAATTGAAAAAAGAGAATTACACTAAGGTATACTTCCCCCATTATAAGAAGTCATCCTTATCTCTGGCTGTGTTTCCATTCCATGACTTCTATATATTTTTTCCATTGGTTGTTGACAGTTTTATTATGATGTCCGTGTGTGTGTGCTTCATATAACTCCTGCTTCTAGAATTTGTGCAAGGCACACATAGCCTTTTTTTTTTCTTTTTTGACTATTGAGTCCATCACCATATCCACTTTTCCTCTAATGCTCAGGAAAGACCAATGCTAAACATTTACACTGCATTCCTTGTTTCTTATTCGCCTTTCCGGTTTTGCCTTTGTCTTCATCTTCTGTGCTCAGTTGCTTAGATTCTCTTCCATCTTCCTGTTTTTGATCACTTCTGTTTTTTACTGTCTAATCTGTTAAACACACTTGCTGATGAATTTAGAATTCTTTATTCCTTGATACTTCTATTTCTATTTGATTCTTTAAACATATTTTCTTCCTAAGCTCGGGTCACTACACAATCCCCGTTTTCTTTTCATACTTGAAATAAAATCTCACTCACTCTGGAGACCAGGCTGGACTGTAACTCACAATGTAGCCAAGACTGGCCACAAGCTTACAACGTTGCTTCTTTCTCGGACTCTCTATTAAAAGCATGTACCGTCATGCCCAGCTCCTTCCACACATCAATCATAGCCATTTTAAAGTCATATCATATAACCACATAATATACATTTCTATATTACTTCTCATAAGCCATCAATGAGTTTCTCCTCTTGATAATTGCCAGTCTTTCCTTTAATGTCAGACATTTTTTTTAAAAAAAATCACAACTCCTGATTATTTCATTGTCACAGAGAACATTTCTGCTTCTCAAAGTTGATCTCTTAAGCCCTTGACAAGGAAGCTCTTTCTACAGCATCACTCTATCTGACTTCCAAACAAACCTTTAGTGTGTTCCTTTTCCCTGCTAGCATTAGATACTAATCTTTCTTTGTTCAACTTCTCATTCCAGAAGATTCTAGCTTATCTATTGTTGTATTACCGTTTTGTGTTCCCACATCTGTTATTCAGCTTCACATGTCAGCAAACAAGCAGCGGGGGACAAGGTCTCCATCTCCATGCTTTTGCTTCTTTATTTGCTCTCCATCATGAGGCCACAAAACCCTCTACAGCTTTTGTCTGACTTGGCAGAGCCCCATTCTCTTACTGAAAAGCAAGAGTGGCCCTCGGGTGTGATGAACTCATTAGCTCAACTTTTCTTAGTTTTTTCAACTCTGAGAGTTCAGCTCTTCCCATCTCTCTGACTTAAAAGAAAAGTACTAGGATACATTGAAGCAGACTTTTAAAGTCTTCATCAAAAATTTCCAGATGTTTTCAACAAGGGTATTATTCTATCACAAATCACTCTATCCTGTTCAGACCCTCGTTATATTTTGCTCAGTAATAAATTCCATCAGCTCGTTCAAATTTGACATGTAAGACAGATGAGAAAGTCTCATATTAGGTACCTAAGAAAAGGTTTGCTCTGTGTGAAAGAATTTATAATGCTGCTAGGAATACAGTGAAATCACAGCATGGGCACTACTGTATAATGCTGCAGTCAGTATCCATGTCACAGTTTTCATATAAAAAACACAGGTGCACAGGAGATGTGCCTGTTGCTTTTGGTTCTACATCCTGTGCTTAGATGTGGAGGAGGAAACCCTGACATCACAGTAGTTCTCTAAGCTGCCGCACTGAGGTTCTGAGCTGCTCCTTCAGGGAAATTGCTTTATTTAACCTATGAATTTCCAAAAGAGATGGTCATGAGGATTTGTTTGCTTTGTTGTGAAAACTTATTATATTAATTCAATTCAAATTTGTCATTTTCACAAATTCCTAGCATGTATAACCATGTTCTTATGACTATGACTAAGTGAAGATTTATAAACTACTGGAACCTTCTAGAAACTTTTCTACCATCATCCCCAAAAGCAGACAAGGAAGAATAAGAAAATAAAGTTATTGTTTTCTTCCTGGGGTATATTTGTTAGAAACATATGGTGTCTTGGGTGATGTTCCAATTTCTCCAAACATATGGCCTTCTTTATGTAATTAAGTATTCCCAGCTTGCTAATAACTGAGAATCTATGCTAGTAGCCTTGAATGCTATAAATTTCTAATTTAATCCACAGAACATGAACACAAAACAATTTGCTAGATTGATCTTGGTGTCATGTTTCCAATTTTTGAGGAAGTATCAAGGTAGGTATAATAATGTGCACATTTTCAGAGACTATATTCAAGGTACTTTGAGTCTATTTATTCTTGAACTTATCTAGATTACAAAAGGCAGGACTTCAAAGGGTTTCTACCCTCTTGCTAATAGGAAAATCAGAGATAATGATAAAACAATCATATAAAATAGAATATGAAACAAAAGAGCAATCATTAAGGAGCCTGGATAATAGGCCTATTTTCATTCATTATTAATTATGGAACCTGTGACAACTCATTTAACTTCTGTAATATCTTTGACTTCTTCTTTATACAATGGGAGTAGAAACTCTTAACATACTTAATGGCTCATTGTGAGATCTAAATAATGTGGTCTTTTAACCTATAAACTTGGAAGAGCTGGAGTGGCTAGTGGTTAACAACATTTAGTGCTCTTCCAGAGGAACCGAGCTCAGTGCTCAGTACTCATGTTGAGTGACTCCCAACCACCTGTAACTCCAGACTCTGACAATCCGATGCCCTCTTCTAGCCACTGTGGGCACCTACACATATATAAGGATAAGCATATACATGCAAAGTTGTTAAAATTTTACTATATATATTCAATATATATTGAAAATTGAGAAACCACCATATAAATGCGAAAATTGATAGCCTTTTAGCTGTAAGAAGTACTTTAATCCCATTGTAGAAAATAAACTGTATTCAGACACTTAAAAAACTTCATCAGCTTTTATTTGCACAAAGTTATTATACTAATTACAAAATTATTTTCATGTATTCATTAAAGCAGGTTCATCATGGTATCTATTAGACAATTCCTTATTAGCATAATTCAAATTATGTATATGAAAATAATAAAACTGCATTTCTCTTTCAATAATAACTTCAAAGTATCTCTATTAGTTCTAAATATTTCTCTAAACTTTATACTGCTACGTGACTATGAAAAAGTAAAGTCTGATGTTGTAAAATCAGTTCAAACAAACTCTAATAAACATTTAATGATACTCTTCAATGATTATATCTACATGTTATAGACATGCTTGATATTATAATTGCTATTTAACATTAGAGAAACACAGCCTGTGTTGAATGGAAAATGATACACAGCAGCATGTGTACAATATTAACTAAGCCACAAAGACCAGAACCTCCCCCCATCCTCAATTCTGGCTCACTTTATTCCTTGATAATCCCAACCTGCTAATTTTGCTAGTGATGGGACAAAGCAGTGGGAAGTGAAACATCATAAAGACATCTGTCTCCTTATATTAAGTATGACAGAAAATAACTCCCAGTTTTGTAGTTTTACGTTTTATTTCTCTTACTCATCCCTCATTCTCATCCCAACCATACGGCATTCTTGAGCATGGTAGAAACTTAAACTATTTTGTGACTCTGAAGTTGCTTTGCCCCAATTGCCCTTCTCTGTGCCCTTCTCTGTGCCTTCCTATGATTCTGCTCCATTACAGGTCGAGTTGTTCAATCAGTTCCTTAGAGGAAAACACAGTACCATATTCATCACTCCACTGCTTGCATGTCCTAAGGAAAGAACTGGATTACACATATGAATAAAATAGGTGAATGAAACTCTTTTTAGGCAACCTCGAGGTCCACAATGTCTCAAAGATACAAACTGGTCTATGCTGGAATGCTTGAGCAAACTCAAGGTACAAGAAATCTAACATAAGTTTATTTTAATATTGAAATAATACCACCTAACCCTATTTGGTATAACAATGCATAATGTCACAGATAATTTGATTCAACTACTCACATAAAACTACCCATGGACACAAAGCATTAAAAAGACTTACATTCCTTTAATTTTATACCATTTTTTATGTCTTTCCAAGTCAGATTTTTTTTTTTCATTTTAAACAACCTTAATCTCTGGGCCAGGAACAAACAACAGTAGAATAATGAAATATGTTTTTAAAGAGTGGTAATATTTTAAACTAAAATAAATGTTTTAAAATCATGCTTTAATAGTGTTTCATCACTTGATAAAAACTTTCCAAATTTATTTATTTATTTTATTTAGTAAAATAAAGTATTCTTTATTTTTTAGGGTAATTATGTTTGTACTTCCTTCTCTATGTAGACAAAGGCAGAAAAGAAATATCGTATAATACTTAAAGTGGCTACTTGTGGAAAAAGTAATAGGTGATTTACTTCAAAATATCCTTTTGAATTTTTATATGTTCAAAGGGGGAATTTATTCCTTCACAATATTCCATTGTAATAAGAATGCAAAAGGATAATCATATGTGATTATCTCTGAAGGAGAGCAGAGTGGTGCCCTTAACTTCTCTACCTAATGCTTTTAACTTCCATTTCTTTCTTTTTTTTTCTTTTAAAGGAGGTGCTGGAATCAAGAGTTAAAATGTTATGCAGCTATAAAATACTGTGACTCTAAGTGAGAAGCAGGTAACCTTCAAAAGCCTGGGAAATCTGTTGCATCCTTTACAACAGACGGGCATAAACACAAACCAAGCCAGTAAAGAAGCCAATTTAGCAAAGCAAGAAGCACAGAACCTCCCCCAAAGCACAGATACATTCCAGGACTGTCACCCAATTCCCTCTACTTGACAGCATAGCCCACTATTTCCCGAGCCAATTTCCTTGAAGGCTAATTAATTCTGTACTGCATGGGGTAGCCTCAGAATACTCAGAGTCATTTGGTGAAGGAACATAAAAGTTACACTAAACAATAATATGCAGTTCATTGTCTGGTTGTGGCACATACTGTATTGGCTTATTTTTATTTCACAGTTAATCTCCCAACTCACAAAAGTTTTATCGGATTGGAGGCATGTGCAGTATTCCCTTTATAAAATTTTATAGTCCCTTGCTATTTTCAGGGGTTTATTTTATGGGCACAATTTGCTGCTTTAATCTCACTCAATTGTCATGCTCTAAATCATGGTGAATAAAAATGTTCTGAAAGGAGAGATTGCTGAGGGTAGTACTTAATTACACTTAGTGCCTGATTTAGAAGTGATATGGGCATTTCAAAGTGAAAGACAGTGCAACATAGCAGTACAAATCGACACAAGCCAACACATAGGTAACTCTCCCATGCACTGATGGTGTACCCATGGTGTACTCATGCAGATGGGTCCTTTGGTCTTCTGCCAGTATCTGTACAGACAAAGGCAACTAATCAACTCTCTAGGTAGCTACTGTTCACAAATCAAGAAAACATAGGCTTTATCAGTTCACTAATGAAAAAAAGACACTTTTTGAGACATGATTTTCTTATGAGAACTTCCCTAATTCCCTTTCTATCAAATACTGAAACAATGAATCGTAAACGAATTTACCTGGGAAAGGTCCATTAACTGATACTTCAATGATACTCTGGGTTATTTTAAATGTACATGGTCTGCTTACTATATTGTCTCTTTAGGTGTGTGAAAAGGGAGGGTGATGGAAAGAAAAGCAGTGAGGTCCATGAATGCCATATGATTTGTATGCCTGGGATATCTTTCTTTAGTTGAGCTCTTGATTACATCATACCATTTTCTCTTTAATGAAATATTCTGATTGGTAATTCAAATATCTTTTGCCTGACCAATTGTAAGTACTGTAGCTGATTTCTAAAACAGAATGACTACTTCAATAATTGGTTATCAACCAAGATATGTCAATCCAATGTAGGCCTCATTAGAACTCTTTTATAGGAAAAAAAAAAAAAGACAGATTCTGAGTTCTAGAGTGACTAATTCAGAAGCCTCAGAGAAGAACTACTAAAGCCTGGGAGTTGATGCTTAGCTAAGAGATAGACATTAACAGAATATTAGCATCTGGGGCTAGCCATGAAGACTAAGACATCACCCAAGTTACCCAAATCAATACATCCTCAATTTGTCTTAAACCCATAGGACCTCAATTTGTTACATGGAACAAAATTGGACCTGACTAAAAAGAAACATGATTGCAAATGAAACAATGCATTCTGTTCTGAAATACAGTACACTATCCACCTTCGAGGCTTTCTGTTGAACATTATGTAATCACCACAATATTAGAAAATGAGAAAATAGGATCATGTATTCCAAACAGATATTGTCATCAACGACAGAGAATATTTTCATATACCCCAAAGTATTCTGGGCCAAACCCCATGAGTAATCCAGCAAATAAACTGGAAACTATACAGTTAGCACCAAATCACAGGAAAGCAGCAGCAATCAGAAACAATACCCACACAGAAAAACACTATTCTTACCTGAAAGATAACTTACTTATAGCTCTAGATAGCCTCTGCTAACCTGATATTATCATTTAAATATAGTGAAGTGACATTGGAATATTTTTAATATGACTGCTGCTAAGTATTGCCCCAGTTATTCTCATGTAGGCATTTGCAAGCCTGCCAGTTCTGTAAGCATGCATGCATTGTGGAGTATGGCTTTTGCATTGTTTGAAACTGACAATATATTCTCTTGAGATTTTTCTTTCCTGCCTGAAGTTGTGTTTCTAGAAACTTTTCTTCAGGGAAAGAGAAAGTGAAAGAGGAAGAAGGATGGGGTGTGGTGAAGAATATATTCCATATGGAATGTGCTCGAAGGCATCCGTAGTATTTTATTGTGTGAATAAATCATAATTTACTCATCACTTTCTCTATTACAGCTTGGGATGTTTCTATCCATCATTCATAGATTATGACAAATAGCATTGCCATGAACTCCCTAGTACTATAAACACCTCTTACAGGACGATGTATTTTCCAAGATACAGTCTGAGAGTGTTGTTCTGGTTAGTTTGTTTCTCTGTTTCTGTGATTTAAAAAAAAAAAAAAAAAAAAAAGAGCAGAAGCAACTTGGAAATGAAAAGGTTTGACTTACAGGTGTAGTCCATCATCCATGGAAGCCATGACAAGAACTCAAAGCAGGGACTAAGAGCAGTGACTATAAAGGAATGTTGTTCACTAGCTTGCTCCCTTATTCATTTCAGATTTACTTACCTAGTAGTAATGGCAATGGATACAGTAGACTAGACCATCCAACATTAGCCAAAAATCAAGAAAATACAACTATAGGCATGCCCACAGGTTAATATTGTGGAGGCAATTTCCCAGTTGAAGTTGCCTCAATCTGGGTATCTCTAGTTTGTAAGAAGTTTATAATAAAAGTTAGCCATTATACCTTGGTATATGAATTACAGGGCATGCATAGTTTCAAATGCTCTATGTCATGTTAAATGGGTTTGGAAAGTAGATTAAGCAATCTCCAATTCAAATCAGTATTTAAGCCTTTATTATTGAGAAACAATAAAAATCACACTATATTCATATTAGAAATCTTACAATAGGGAAAGAACAGTAGGGAAGAGAAATATAAAACCTTAAAGTATTATATATATAACATCACCATTTCACCCGGCTTTATTACCAACACATAGTATGTAGACATCTTTAAAACTTGGAACATTTTAAACATATACTGTTAAAATGTACTTTTGCAGGTACCAGAAACAAGGATTTATGGGGAAAGATACAAAACACAAAAGGAGGAAAGAAAGACTGCTCATAATATAGTTCAAACCATTTCAATCTACTCCCATATAAACCAAAACAAAGGCAAAACAGTTACATTGTAGCTGATACCATCACTCCAGGACCCAAAAAGGAGTCACAAGTTTCTTCTCTGTCTCTCCTGGCTATAGTCCAAGTGATTTTGAATATACAGACTGATTATGGTATTTCCTTACAATACCTTAGAAGCTCTCCATTTTTATAATTATGGATATTTTTTATCCACCATGCTTACTTATTTTGGTGTTCTGAATAAGAATAATACCGTGAGCTCATATGTAAGAATACTTGATCCCCAGTTCATGGAATTGTATTTAAGGGATTAGTAGATGTGGCTATGTTGGAGGAGTTATGTCACTAGGGACATAGGAGGTTTCAAAAGATTCCTATCAACCCCACTGGTCTCTCTGCTTCCAACTTGCAGTTCAAAGGTGAGCTGTTGGCTGTTCTTGCAAACACACATTAATTCTACCAATTTTACGCTAACCCTTTTGACTCATAGGCCCAATTAAATTTTTTTCTTTTATAGGTTGTTTTGGTCATTGTATTATCATACCAATAGATAGGCCTAATTAACATTTTTCTTCCTTTCCTTAACTCCAGGTCTTTAGACACGCCCAGAAAATTCTCTCTCTGTCCATGCTTCAATGTTGATGCCTCACTTGCTCAGGTAACTCTCTATCCTAATGCCTCATAAGACTTTCTCCAAGAAAATGCTACCATCCCTCCAGGGCCTGGAGAGTAGTCAAAGGTTTCCGGAGACACATGTTATTCACTACTTCATCCATCAGATCATCCCCACCCTCATGCTCAGAACTATGATCTCCTCTCAATACAGAGACTGAAACCATCTCAAAGAACAGAAGCCTGTGTCCATGATCATTAAATATCCTAATGATGGAAACTATGTAACAGGGAGACACAGGGCTCAGGCAAGATAAAGAAGGAACTCCAGAAGACCATGCTAACTAACATCTCCTCTTCCCCCTTAGCATTCTCCTCTTTTAGTTACCCCTATCATACTTCTGGTTTTTTGTTTGTTTGTTTGTTTGTTTGGATTTTTTTGGTTGGCTGGTTGGTTGGCTGCTTGATTGGTTTGGTTTTTGGTTTTGTTTTGGTTTTGTTTTTGTTTGTTTGCTTTTTGAGGCAGGGTTTCTCTTATGTAACCAACATGTCTGTCCTGGAACTCACTTTGTAGACCAGGCTGGTCTGGAACTCACAAAGATCTTCCTACTTCTGCTTCCTGAGTACTAGAACTAAAGGCATGTATCCATCTTGTTGATTACTTTTTAATATGCTTTCACTAATTAAGAAATTCATACATGCATAGAATGTATTTTCATCATATTCATTCCCCACTCTAACAAACTATTCTCTACTTCCTTACAATTGCATTCTCTCTCTCTCTCTCTCTCTCTCTCTCTCTCTCTCTCTCTCTCTCTCTCTCTCTTTTAAAAATTCATTACTGTTTGTAGCACATCCTATTCAAAATAATTCACATTTCATTTCCACACAGGAAGAGGCTAATATAATAGTCTAGCTTCTACTCAATGGGGATGTGATATCAGGAGAGGAACATGCTTGACTAGTGTTACAAAGTTCCTTTTGTAATGAAGCAAATCCAAGCTGAACAGACATTATTATTATTGGAGTCTATTCATTTCTCCTAATCTAATTTACTTAATTTATTATCTTTCAATAGTCATTATTGAAAATATTTAATGACTGCTTTCTCTACCACCTTGATTTCTATCATCAAAAGTAACCCTAAGGGGGCTAGGAAGGTGGTTCAGTGGTTAAAAGTGCTTACTGTTGTTATAATGAGGTTTTTTGGTTTTGGGCAGCCAGAGGTCTAGACTTACAGATCTGCCGCCCTAGACTTTTTAGTTGTCTGTAGTTGATTAGGCCTTTGGAAATGACTTAGATGTTTATATTAACTTTATGTTGTTTGGTTTATGGCTTAGGAACATTGTTAGTTAGTTTTTATATTTTAACTTAACTTATTTTTATTAATTTGTCTGTTATGTGGCCTGTGGCTTATTTGTGTTTCTTTATGTTTTTTGGGGGGGGAGTGGGGCAGTTGGCTTGGTCTGTCTCTGAATTCGCCCTTCCTTTCTTACCTATTCTGATTCCCCATCTACTTTTCCTATGGTACCTGTCATGGGCCAAAACAACTCCTTTATTTAAAGATTGATATTCACAGCACATAGAAAGACATTCTCACAACACCTAGGTTTTTTGGTCTTGGGGCGGCCAGAGGTTTAGACTTAAAGATTTGTTTTGTTAGACATTTTAGTTTATTGTCGTTGTTTAGGCCCCCTAAAATGATGTAAACATTTATATTAAGTTTATATTGTTTGGCCTATGGCTTAGACATATTGGTAGTTAGTTTTTATATTTATTAATTTGTTTGTTATGTGGCCTGTGGCTCACTTGTGGTTTTTTATATGTTTTTTTTTGGGGGGGGGGGCAGCTGGCTTGGTCTGTTTGACTTTGTCTTGTTTTTTATTTATGTTTTGATTTTTTTTTAAAAAAAATTGATGGTGTCTGTTATGGGTCAAAACAGCTCTTTTATTTAAAGATTGGTATTCACAGCATACAGAAAGACATTCCCACATCATACTGTCCTGACAGAGGACCCACATTTGCTTCCCAACACCCAACAAGAGGCTAACAACTACATATGACTCCATTTCTAGAGGGTCTGATCTTCTTCTGGCCTCCAAAGGAACTGCACACACACACACACACACACACACACACACACACACACACACACACACACACACACACACCAAAACAAAACAAAAAACAAAACAAAGGAGACAGGTACTTTAAAAACAACTCCAAGCATCAAACATTCTCAAAATATCAGAAGGGTTCCTAACCCTAGACAAAAACCATAGGAAAATAAGACATTTTGAGAGTGGAAAAAGTAGTATTTGGGGGGAAGGGGGAAAGCCCCCTATAATTAGCTTTTTTAATACTAAGTAGTCAGCCCTGAGTTCATGCATATACAAGTAACATTATACAGATGGGTTATGTAATATATTCAACTGTAGAGGCCTTGAATTTGAAAGAGATTATGAAATGGGGGTTGAAGGGAAGAAAAGAAAAAGGGTATTATATAATTATAATTTTTACTTCCAAAAATTTAGGTATTTAGGTGAATAGATATAGATAGATAAATAGATACATAAATACATACATACATGCATGCATGCATACATAGGAGAATATGAATCTAGTTCCACCTAATTGCAAACAGGAAGAAGTCATTTTGAACTTAAATCACCACCTGTGATGGTTAATTACCATCATCCTGTCTGTATTTACAGACAGTTCTCTGAGTGTGTCCTCTAGCATGTTTTCCAGATAGATTAAACTAAAGAAGGAAGGAAGGAAAAAAGGAGGGAGGGAGGGAGGGTGGAAGGGAGGGAGGGCAGCTAGGCAGGTAGGCAGGCTAGCCAGCCTACCCTTCAGACATGCAACACCATCCCAAGGACTGCAGTTCTGGACTAAAAGAATGAAAGACAGCTTTTACCTTTCTTGGTTTCTTGAACAGAGCCACAAAGAGACACCTGAAGCTCCTGAAGCCACACTTTCCCTGCTATGACAGACTATAACTTCACACTGTGAGCCAAAATAAGACCTTTCTCCCTTAAAGTATTTCACAAATACTTTCTTACAGTGATGAGATAAATACTATCACACTACATTCAATTTATTTACAAGTTCTTAAATTCTAAACTATCTTTAAAATTTTATTTAAACATTGTCAAAATTTCTTCAGTTGTCCTTCTTCACTCCTTCCAAACCTCAAGAGCATATTGTAAAGGACTATCAATCCCCTACCAAAGTACTTTATGATTATGGAATTCTGCTCTACTATAAATACATGCACTTCTATACAACAGGTGCACATACTTATACAATATGGATACATTTTATCTTTAAATTTTCAGACCAATTCAGAGGATTAAGTATTTTTTATTTCAACCGATAAAACCAAAGCTTTAAAAAGTATGCATGCTTTAATTTATATCTTGTTATCTTTTTCTGTGTGTCTCTGTTTCTGTCTATTATACAACATGCACATATTTTATCTTTAAATTTCCAAACTGATACATAGAATTAGGCATTTTCTATTTCAAATGGTAAAACCAAAGATTTAAAAATATGCATGCCTTCACTTATATCTTGATATCTCTTTGTCTGTCTCTTACTATCTCTCTGTCTCTGTCTCTCTTTGTCTCTCTCTCTTTCTTGTGTATGTGTGTGATTTTATGATATTTTCATATGCATGTTTTAAAGGTTGGTTGATTTCTGTCCTTTAGCATACTGGAGGAAAGTTAGTATAAGAACTCAGGTCATATAAGAGCTCTCTCTTGCTTCTGAAATAGCTACTAAAACCACTGATAAAAAAAAAATAAACTCAGTAGTCCTCATTTAATTCTTTGGCTCCTAGAAAGGGGAGGGTAAAGAGACAAAAATGTTTTGTAGCCTTTGAATTTTTCATGCAGTGAAAACCTGTTCAAACTCCACACAAAGTAAGGAGCTGAAGATGCTCAGAAGCTAAGACCACTTGTTGCTCTTGCAGGAGACACAGGTTCAGTTCCCAGCACCCACATCATTGTGGTATTTTTAAAAAGCTCCAGAAGTTTCGGAGATCTAACCACAGTCAATCTGGGAAATCAGAGAGTCTGATTCACACCTTTAATCTTAGCACAGGGAGTATCCTGGAAGTGGTGACCTACACTTTAATCACAACTGAGTTCAAGGTCATTTTAGATAACAGAAGGAGTTCCAGGCTCCCATGCAGGCAGTGGTGGGGCCACTCCTTAATTTACCAAGAGAGTATTTAAGGCTTAAGGTGGGCATAGAAGGAGAGGAGAGGAAGCCAAGAGAAGCCAGGCTGAGGAAGCTGGAAGACAGCTGGGTAAGATCTGACTGTGGTGTTTATTCTCTCTAATATCTCCGACTTTCTCAGAGTTCTATCCCTGAGTATCATTTATTCATGCAATATATCATGGTTCACAATGGCTCATATTATATTTCCAAGAGGTCAGGCACCCTCTTCTAACTTGTATGGGCAGTAGGCATGCATGTGGTACACATATACACACCCAGGAAAAGCATTCTTAAGCATAAAATAAAATAAATAAAATCTAAATAAGCAATCTTTTTTAAAAAGTAAAAACCAATAGTGACTGACATGAATTTGGGAATCGAGAGCCCACCAAGCAGCTATCCACATCTCCATGTACCAAAATCCTTTCCTCCATTGAAACCCTGGTGTAGGAGGCCCCTCAGGAGCCGTAAGACTAACACTACACAAGCATAAGATATCAACTATATCCTCTCTCAATCTCTCTATGATATTGGGCCAAATTGGCTTTAAGAAAAGTTATCCTGAGAAACAAAACAGTTTAGAAGAATTGCTTCAAAATAATTTATGAAATGTGTTAGATTATAATATGTTTATAAAGTTATGGAATATAAATCTCACTAAAAGCCAATATTTGCCCATATGTTTTCAGCTGCAGGTTTTTGGGGGGATGGGAATTATCATTGACATGTAAGACTCTGTTACTCACTGATAATCAAGCTTTCTAAGCAGATAAGAGTAAAGAAATAACTCTGTTGAAATTTTTTCAAAACTTAATATATTTATTAAAATGGATGTTGCAACTTGGTAGACTTCTTTTCTCTGGATGACACCTAGAGTTATTTCAAAGATAGCATTCATTCTCTTTGGTGGCATAAGCTTTATTTTATATCTCCAGGTAAAGTAATATGCAACTGAAGGAAAAATTATGTAATGATTTTATTTAAGAAATAAAGCCAGTCCTCCATATCCAAAATTTCATATGTATTGATTCAAAAAACTGTGTATATAAAAACATGTTCTAATAAGACAAAGTTGTTGTATTTAACATGTTCTCATATTTTTATTTTATTATTTCTTAAACAATATAAATATACTAATTATGTTTAAAGCCACTATATTAAATATAAGTAAAAGAGATAATTGAAGATACAATAGAGTAAAAACTAATAATAAAGAAATAATACTCCTCACCATTTATTCCCTTTACCATTTACATTAGGGTTTTTGGCATCCTTAAGGATCTAGCAAACCAAAAGAGATGAATATTTGAACAGGAAGACACCAGAATGTTTCTGAAAGCAGCTCTGAACTGAGAAGGTCAAAATACCCTAAAACTGCATGTGCCTTCTAATAATGTCAAACTGATTATGCCCTATGACATCACAAGATCAGCACCTTTGGAGGGATTTATTTCCCTTCAAATGAGAGACTCTGAAAAATGTGTTGTGCACCTAGGAAGTTTGAAAACTGTTGCTAGAAGAAGATGCTCATTTAGAAGGCGATCATACTGAGATGAACATTTCTAGAAATCATGTATTTACCCCTGTACCTAATAGAACTATATTCAAGCTCCCAACATTATAGAATGCTGCTTCACTGAAGGTGTTACTATTCTCGTCTATTCAAATGCCCCTGAAACTCCATTCCCAAGAGCAGCAAGACAGGCAATTCTCAACAGCCACCACAGAGGCACCAGATGGAAACTCAAGGGACAAATAAGTACATTTATACTACAGCAGGGGATTTCAAAATTCACTTTCAAACACAGCCAATTAAGATCTGGAAACTCTGACAGGACTTCCAACACAGAGTAAGAATAAGAACACATCGTCCATGTCACGATTTTAATTGGCTCCACACAGGGAGTGTTTTCTAAGCATTTGAAATCTCCTGCCAGAATGCATAAAATGTACTTAGATATCTAAGGCAACATGATACAGATCTGAGGCCACAAAGACTCCCCAGTGTCTTTTGACAGTGTCACATTGTTTAGGGGATAGAAAAAAGGGTATCATGCAATGAATTGATCTTTACTCTGTAATCAGGTGAAAGAATGGAAAACCCTAAAATTAAAACAACAACAACAACAAAAAAAACCTCAGATTGAAAAACAGGACAGAGTCTGGGGAGATATTGGGGTCAGTCCCCACAACACATGTAAAAGTGGAAGAAGAGAAGCAAGTCCATACACTTATCCTCTGATAACCACATAAGTGCACTATGCTATGCACGCCCAAATTCATAAACCAATCATTCACACACACAAATACACACACTTAAAAATAAAATAAATCCTATAAAAAGTAACTGGTTTAAACTTCTTCAAAATATATAAATAAGAAAATAGCAAAGGCACATATGAGTATTCAGAAGATATGAAAAATAGTCAAGGTGATCTAGGTAAATATAAACTGAAATAACAATGGGATACAGAGAGAATCCTAACAGAAGAGAAAATATGCTTGGAATGGTCATTTGGTCAATATGGTCAAAACTTATGGCTATAAGGTCATAGGCTATGGAAGGGAACCCTATTGTTGTTGTTTTTGCTAAATGTTTGTGTTGTCAAAGCTGTCTTATAAAAGTTTATGTTCAAACCCATAAAATGGCGTTTTCCTCACACTTGGTCAGAAGCATCTTACTGCAGTAGGTATTAGTTGAATCAAAGACTCAATGGTCTGGGAAGGAGCATCTGGGAGTGGGCACCTGCAAAAGGGCATTTATATCAATCCCCTATCACTCAAGGTTCAGGGAACACTGTGGAGAAAGGGATAAAGGGGATGTAAGAGCAAGAGAATTGGGGAGTGTGTTATGAAATGCTGTCCACTAGACATGGCACGGCTGTTGCACTCAGGAATTCAGTGGCTATGGTTACCTGAAGAACCTGCAGAAGTCCTGCAAAAGTCCAAGCAAGTTGTAAATTCCAACATGGCTGGGTAAGGGGCTTTGAAGGCTCTATGTCTAGCTGAGTAATTGCTGTGTCCTGGGGTAGGGGGAGGATGCTTTACTTTAGGACAGAGGCCACTAGTAGGTGTTTTACATGCCAGTGAATATGCCCCCTCCCCTGCCACACACATACACATACAGCCTGTACAGATAGGCAGCACTAGTTGGCATCAGTGAGTTATAATTTTAAAAGAGAACATGAAGAAGTTGAGGAAATATGTTACAGGAAGGTACCAAGGATAGATGGAGTAGAAACAGATAACACTGAGACATTGTATACATGTATAAAAATTTCAAACTAAAAATTACTATAAAAAGAATATCATTCTGTCACAGCAAACACAATGAAGGCAAAGATGGTATATCTCATCATACCCTGTGTTGTCAAGAACACAGTACCACAGGACCCAATGGATTAGTGTCACTTGTCACATCTATTTAATAGAGGTCATTCTAGTCAATTTCATGCAAATATGTGGTGTAGCACAGGAGTCTCACAGATGATGACCTAGCAGATATAATTTCCTAATAGGACAATAGAGATTTCATTTTCTTTAATGACTGAGTAGTACTCCATTGTATAAATGTGTCGCCTCCCAGATAAATGGTTGGAACTAAAAATATAATCACCCTGAATGAGGTAACTCTGACCCAGAAAGATCAATATGACCAGTGCCTTGCTGCGCCATCATCAGAGAAGCTTCCTCCTGCAGCAATGGGAACAAAAGAGAGATCCACAGCCAGCTATTATGCAGATAGTGACAGACCTTGGAACACTCAGTCCAAAGTGTGATGTCTCCATTAAATTCCTCCCCTCAGGGCTCAGAGAATCCTGCAGAATAGGTGCAGGAAGATTGTTCAATCCAGAGGGTTCAGCAGCAAACGGGGTCCAAGAGCTGAAAGAAAAAGTGAACACTTGGCTCCATTGCTAACCCAGGAGCTATTTCCAGCTGATAATTGCTTACAAATGAATATTTGGTTTTCTCCAAGGAAATATGACTGAGGAAAAAAACACTCTTAAGGGTAGACTGCATGGCCAGCAGTAAGACAGCCAGCAGAAAACAAACTCTGGCATCTTTGGAGGCTCCTTGTCTCACAGTTTCAAGTCAGGTACCTCTTTGTTTTAAATTTTTATTTTATTATTTTATTTTATTTATATACTTTTTTTCTTCTCTCTTTTTATCCTAAATATCCTCACATAATACATTACGGCTTCTAATTTAGTGTTTATATGTCTAATATAGTGTTTGTATGTGACTGAATCGGTCTCTGCTTTTGTTATTGTTTTATTCTTTGGTTCCTGTGTTCTCTTGGGTTCTTTTCTTTCTGTTGGTTTCTTTTGTTCTATTCCAGTCTGTTAGCCTTTGTTATATCTTATATATTTTTTTATTATTCCATAAAAGCTTGTTTGTTTTCTAACGAGAGACAGAAAGTGAGTAGATTTAGATGGGAAAGCAGGAGAGGGAGATGAGTAGAGGGATGGGGAACCATAATCAGAATATATCGTGAGGGGGAAAAATCTATTTTCAAAACAAAGAAAAATAGGACTAAGTGAAGGCATGTACAGAATTCTCAGTACAGATGACAAATTTTATAGCAATGATAAAAACAATAAAAATTGAAGATACCCACTATCGAGTACAATGAATGTACAAATGACATACAACAGAAGCCTGAGACCATCTCTGTGACAGTGCTGAATGAAATAACAAAGGGTAGTATAAGATCAGTAGCACACAAGTGTTTGAGTAGATTAAAACATCATACCCTTCAAATGAGTGCTACATACAGAACAAAAGCAACTCTAAGGACCTAGAGCATATATTTCAGAGTAAGTGAATTTAACAAACCTAAGCTTTGAATAAATAACAAGCAAAAGAGAAATACACTATAAAAGGAACAGAAATTTCTGAGAATAATAAAGGACATTTGATACACGCTAATATGTGTGGATACCTCAGATTTCTACAACTGGCACCCAAAAGAGGGAGAAAAATATAAAACATACCTTCCCTTAAATACAACATCACCTTCTTATAAAGTGTCATGTACACCACTGAGAATAAATTTAACAATGGAGACCAAATTAAAGATGAAGAACCTGAAATCTTAAATGAGTAACTTCTAAGATCTAACCGGGCTAGTTGACCAACCATCAGCAGGAAGCTCACTCTACCAGGTACCAGAGAAGATACTGGAACACAGAGAAAGAGATCCGGACATGAAAACCCTGCTCAAGTGCAACAACTGTCATTGCATTGTCCTGGAAGGATGTTTTAGGAATTTACATAGAGAAATTATACAAAAAGGGTGAGACTAGAGGGACATTCCCACAGAAATTACAGAAGTTTATACTAACAACACCCACAATGCAACTTTTGCTCAACAATATTTAATTTATTTTAAGAGCCTTTCCCTTGAAGTGGTTTACAATATCACTGCTATAATAATATAGGACTTCTCAATCATAACAGATTTTATATTTGAAGAATGTATTTCATCTATAAGTGACTTGCATAAATAAACTAACTTCTACTAGTTAATTTTTTTAAGAGTTACACAATAGATGCACAAATGCTATCTAGTTCTTTGGTAATGTTAGAATCAAGACGAGTAGGAGAAAATGTAATGATAAAGTAGAGAAGCTAATTAAGTTTTCAATTGTGAAATCTTTTTTAAAAAGGGATCTTCTAATGTGTCACTAGTGAGTCTAGAAGGAAAGGCAAAATTAGGCTATTTCAACCGCATTTTAATCAATAACAGCAATAGCCTAGCACTGGTTGCACAGCCCAGAATAGCCCCATGGACAAAATAATTCAATCCTTAGGTTCTGGTAGTCTTCACATGTTGCTCAGATATTTCTGGAATAAGAGTTCCAATACAACTTAAAACAAAGACAAAGTAATTCTGCTTCACAAGTTTAGAGCTGCAGATTCATGCTTGGGAGGCCTTCTTACTTTGGGGTATATAGTAAAGGTCATTAGTTTTATAGCAGGAACACAGAATGGTGGAAGCCCACTTTCTTCATGGTACCCATAAAGGAAAAGAAGGGAGAAAGAGCCTGGAGTCTCACTATCCACCACACGGTCATACTATATATAGTACCCAATATATACTATTATTAAAGGGTTCAATGTTCCAATAGTACCAAGCTAGGGACCAAGATTTTACTTCCCATGATTTTGGGGATCATTCTACATCAAAACTGTAGCATTATATTCAAATACACTGCATATATTTTAAACACTGAATATCCATGAAGTGGTAACTCTATTGGTCCTGATATGTTTGAAAATCCTGTCTGAAGCCTAAGTCATGAGTTTGATTCTAATCTATATTAGTCGAGAGTCATCCTTATCTTTTCCTTTGACATGTTGACATGTTAGGTGTGCTATAATAGATTTGACACTAGGAAACAATTTGAGCATAAGAATTGTGCATTTCTTCATGGACCATTCCATACATCAAAAACACAGAGAAACATAGAAAACTGAACGAGAAACACAAATGTAGGAAAATTCAAAACAGATAGATGCCAGACACCTGAAAACAACAAGTTACACCATGCTTATCTGACACTGTGATGTCTTGCTATTCTTTGACACTTGCAAATCTTTCTGTACGAAAAAAAATCTTTCAATATTCCATTCATTTCTAACAATAGAAACTCAAAAATGGCAAGAAGTTCAAAATAAGAAAAGTTTTAAGTCTTGAAAAAAATCTGAAACATTTTTAAAGAAATGAGAGACCATCCTTCCTTCCTAAGCAATAGGCATAACAAGATTCACACTGCAGACCACAAAAGAGAATGTGAGAAAGTAAGTGTCTATTGCTGGAACAATGTCAAGTGTTATGAATTCAATAAGAACCAAGGCCCTCTGGAAATAGAAGAGTTAGAAAGACTCCTGAGCATATGGAATGAATATCAAATAGAAATAAAGTCAGAAACATCACTCTTCACCATTAAAAAGCAAGCACTGAATAAGGGGTCTTAAGTAAAAATTGCCAAATCCCAGACCAGAGTTCTCAGAGCCAGAGTTGGAAAGCGTAGAAATTTCAAATACCTTCACCGGTTTCCAAAGCCTACATCAGGGTGAAGGCACAAGAACAGATGAGAAAACTAAAGAAATCACTTCTAGAAGTAACATGGAAATTAATTGAGGAAGACTTTTTTCTTGGATCAAATAAATTTCAACTCTGGAACTAAGTATACAGGACAAATGCATTTAGAGACCTTTGATAGAAGGCAATAAAGCAAGCCTTATAGCCCTGAGGCTCCAAATGACAGCAAAGGTCTGTAACTCCCAGGCACTGCTTTCACACCAGACTCAAGCAAAGCCTCTCTTTTTGCCCATCTTGCAAAAACAACCCACAGCTCTTCCCCCCCCCCCCCCGTGGTGAATTATCATATTTACTGAAATAACAATGGATAAAGCTATGGTACTCTTTTATAGTGTCCCTATGTTTCATTTCATATGCACTTGATAAAGATTGTAGTGTCTGTCTTTTTTTTTTATTATTGTATCATTTTTCTTTGTGTGGCAACGTCTAAAATCACCCAAACCATGCTGAGAATTACTGACTGTGTTAGAAGGTGATTCTGTAGGGAATACCTAAACATTTTGACTGCTCAAAATTTTGCCTTTCAGAAGTCTGTCCTTCCAGTGTCAAACACTAGAACTTGCTCCTTCCATGATGAAGGTAGGGAGGGGTTGGGAAGAAGCACAGTGCATAGTTTCACCAATTAGAGCATCCTGAGGCCCAAGGCAGTGATATTTTGACAAGTTATTTAAACAGAGCCAAACCAAGAGCTCCTAAGGAACTATAATTTTTGAAGCCATCAGGATAAAATGGTCTTCTATCTCCCTTGGTCCAACAATAAAAGCAAATCACTGTCTAATAGCCATCTTTGTAACCAAAGGGGACCAAATGATAACGAATACATCTAACTGAGTTCTAAGAATACCATATATATCTCTGGATTCACCTAGAATCATAAACTTACTACCACTGAATTTGGTGGTTTTGTTGTAGCAAAGTGAGCCAATAAAAAAAATATTTTACTATTTGAATGGGTATTTTCTATTAAGAATAAAAAGCTCATTGAAATTATACATTGATTTAAATTTTTGTCTAGTTTTACTGACAGTTTCCTATAATCTGCTTCTATAAAACACTCGATTTGTTTGGAGTAGACACAGCATGTATAATCCAGTGCCTCGGGAACTGTGGAAGAACAGGTCTTTGTTTTGGCTTATCACTGTTTCCTAAGGCATAACTAAGCTTGGCACCTCATGAAGTCTCAGCAAATGTCTGCATAATGAAGCCTGAATGGGTAAATTAATGGATACACTTGGCCATTCTGAGCCTGATTGCTCATCGCTAAAGTCGAGAAGCAGGTGATGGTTGCCTGACTTTTCTTAAATGGAGATCTAACAAGATAATGTATGTAAAAGTGCTGTGCTAGCTGTAAAGTAATAATTATGATTCATTCATCACATACTGTAGTAGTGAAAATGATCATAATGGGGTTGATAAAAGTATGGGCACAGAAGTCAGAGTGTTGGAACATCAGCACTGTATCTTATTAGCTTTCTAATTTTGGTCAAGGTTTTTATCTGTTCTGAAACTCACTCTGAGGTTTGTAAATGCATTCTTAAAAGTTAATGCATGCAATACATACATTTAAGACATTTTATGTACTCTACCAGATGGACTAACAATCAGAAAAGCATTCTATCCCCAAGAAGCTTATGGTCTAGCAAAAAAGGTAGACCAGGTATATAAATCATCTAAATATATAACAGACAGCATACGTTAAGAGAGCAATAAAGTACATGAACATCATCGGAAATCAAACATTCTTTACTTTCTCTGATGTAATTAAGGTATATTGTAGTCAGAAGTTTCTGTCCTGCAGAAACTCAAATATTCAGCAGGCACTTCCCAAATAATTGACTTGAAGGTTTACTATTATGATAATTTCTGGTGGGGCCAGTAGCTCAAGCATATTACTCTCTAGCTCTTATACTTAAATTAACCCATAATTCTTATCTATGACTAGCTATGTGGCTTAGTGCCTTTGCTCTGTCCAGTATTCTCATCTTACTTCCTCTGTGTCTGCCTTAACTCTTCCCAGAATTCTCCTAGTCTGGTCGCCCTGCCTATACTCTCTGCCAAGCTACTGTCTAATCAGTGTTTTATTAAACCAATAAGAGTAACAAATCTTTATAGTGTACAAGAACATTAGCCCATAGTATGTTCACACTAAATATTAATATCATTTTTTAGTATTTCCTGAACAATTCCTATAAACATTGTTAAGCTTAAATAATGGGGTATTTTGATATGTTTCTATGTGGTAAACTTAGAAGCATTTATTTACACAGTGGGAAAAGCTGTGCACAAACCTCGAGAAATATGTGTGGCACCAGTGTAGTCAAGGAGGCACTGAACAAACTGATGCCCCACAAAGTTCAAGGTTTATAAGTTGGGAGAAGACTTTAGGAGAGGTGCTGCTAAAGAACAACTTCCAGGAATTCTATGGACTTGATCTCTTTAACGTGTGAATTCTACCTCACACACCAAAGGGGATATTTTAAGATGAGATTGAAGAGATGGGATGGAGGAGACGATTCGAGATTGTCCAGTAACCCTGATACAGTCTCTAGTAGAGAAATAGAGTCAAGAGGCACCAGGAGAGATGATAGTGACCTTTAAGGTGATGAATGGGCTGTGAGACACAAGCAATCACCAGATGCAGGAAGGGGCAAAGAAAACAATTCTACCCCCAAAAAAATGTCCATAAAGAAAAGTCTTGACCTCAACACAAACCCAGCTACACTGAAACTGATAGAAAAGAAAGTGGGAAATACCTTCTAATGCACTAGTGCAGGTGATTGCTTACTAAATATAACACCAGTAGCACAGACACTGAGTGTAACAATCAATAAGTGGGACCTCCTGAAACTGAGCAGCTTCTGTAAGGCAAAGGACAGGATCAATAAGACAAAACAACAGCCTACAGAATGGGAAAAGATCTTCACCAACCCTACATCTGACAGAGGACTGATCTCTAAAATATATAGAGAACTCAAGAGACTAGAAACCAAAAAACCCCAAAATAATCTAACTTAAAAATGGGGTTCAGTGCTAAAAATGGAATTTTCAACAAAAGAATTACAAATGGTTGAAAGACGTTTAAAGAATTGCTCAACATACTTAGCCATCAGAGAAATGCAAATCAAAACAACTCTGAGATACCACCTTACACCTGTCAGAATGGTTAAGATCAAAAACACAGAAGACAGCCTATGCTGGAGAGGATGTGGAGCAAGGGGAACACTCCTCTGTTGTTGGTTGGAGTAAAAACTTGTACAACCAGTTTAGAAATCCATATTGCGGTTCCTTAGAAAACTGGGAATCAAGCTAGCCAATGATCCAGAAATATTATTATTGGGTATATGCTCAAAAGATGCACATTCTTACCCCAGGGACACTATGTCCATAGAAGCATTCGTAATAGCCAGAACCTGGAAACAACCTAGATGCTCCTCAACTGAAGAGCAGATTAACAAACTGTGGTATATCTATACAATGGAGTACTACTCAGCAAAAAAAAAAAAAAAAAAAAAAAAAGAAAGATATCCTGAAATTTGCAGGTAAATTGATTGATTTAGAGAGTATTTTTCTGAGTGAGGTAACACAGGCCCAGAAAGATAGACATGTTATGTACTCACTTGTACTTTTAGACATAAAGCAATGAATAACCACACTGCAAACCAAAACCCCCAAGAGCTAGGTAACAGGAGGAATTTAAGAGAGACACCCAGGGATCCCCCTTGGAAGAGAAAATAGAGAAGATCTCCTAAGTAAATAGGGTTCATAATAGGGAGCAACCAAGGAGAAAGGGGAACAAATCACGAGAGAAGAAGAGGGTTGAGTGAAAGGAGCAACAGAGAGGGAGAACAAAGAGATGGATATCTTGATAGAAGGAGCCACTGCGGGGTTAGAAAGAAACCTGGTGCCAAGGAAACCTCCAAGAACCCACAAGATGACTCTGGCCTGGACTCCAAGCAATAGTAGAGAGGGTGTCTAAACCAGACTTCCCCTACAATCAAATAAATGAGCACCGTAACTGTCATTATAGAACCTTCATCCAGCAATGGATAAGGCAGAAACAGAGACCCATAGTTAGGCACCAGTTCTTGGTCTAGCTGAAGAGAGAGAGAGAGAGGAGAGAGTGTATGAACAAATGGACGAGGATCATGAGGAGGAGATCCACAGGGATGCTGACCCAAGCTATTGGGAGCTCACTGACTCTGAAGTAATCACTGAGGAACTTTCATAGAAAGGAACTAAACCCTCCAAAGGTAGACAACAGTTAAACATTATAGGCAGTTTGTGGAGTCTTTTGCAATAGGATTAGAGTATATTCCTGGTGCATGAACTGACATCTCGGGAGCCCAATTCCCTACAAAGGAACACCTAACTCAGCCTTGAAACTAAGATGAGGGACTCAGACCTACCTAAACTGGATATGCCAGACTGAACTGACTTCCTTGGGACTCCTTGCCCATCTTGGGGAATGGGTGGGGGGAGGCTGAGGGAGAAACTGGGAGAAGGGAAGGGAGGGGGAACAGTGGTAGATATGGAAAAAAAAACTTTTTAAATAAAAAAAATGGAAAAAAGAAACAGTCTTGAACACCTTAAGTTCAAGCTATTATAATCAGATTTTATACACCTATGTCCAGTAAAAGAGTATGCATTATTGAAAGCAATAATATTTGTAAAGATTTGTATACAGGGGAGACCAGAAGAAAATAGCCTCCCTGTTATCTCTTGCTCCTCTTCTTATCTCAAGTAAGAAAGAGCACTTATAATCACCCCTAGCTGACCTCCAGCTTAGAAGTAGCTCACATATGTGCAGCAATGGTTACAAAATGAGAGAAAATATCTCCCCCAAAGCAGCCTTTTCTGCAGGCATGAGGTAGTAAAAATTGTATCATGGTGGAAGACCAAGTTAAAAGTCAAGATTCTAAAGCATGAAGAAATGTCCTCAGTTGTCTAATGAAAGATGAATCTAAACTGAAAATCAAAAGATGGGAAGTAAGGCATAGTTCTAGGGATCTGGGCCCAAATTTCACCTCTCGTTTAGGACGTACATTCCACAGGCATGCTTCAATTTTTAACTGAGACTGGGACAAAGAGATAAGTAACACATTCACCTCACCCTGACATTTTTAGAGAACTGACAACCATCACCTCCCCGGTTTCATCTTATGCTCTGGTCATGTGACTGTCTTGCCTTCTGCCTGCCTCTGCACAAGCCATTCCCTGATCAACAAATCCTCCCATTCTTTATTTAGTTTGGTCAACCCAAAACATAGAACAAGGCATTAAATTCTAAGTATCATTCATGACTTCATGCAAAAGTCTCCTTTAGTATGCCATCTTTGAGGTACCCCCAAACAAGCTCTCTGTATTTTTCCCCTATAATTGTACAATGATTTCCTTAGCAGAAGTAATCACTACAATTGCCCCACTGCAAATCTGACATCTTAACCTCAGGAGGCCTCTTCATTGAAATAACCGAATCTTATTCACTTTTGACCCTACATGCTGGGTGTTATGGCTGAAATATCAGAAGAGTCCCAAAGCTTTATTGGAGTGTATATATAATGGAAGGGGGCACACATAAGTCTCAATGCACACTCAGAGGTCAGAGTACATCTTTGTGGAACCAGTTCTCTTTTCCCATCATTTTGTGAATTGAGGGACTTGAATTCAAGCCACTAGACTTGTATGGAAAAGGCCTTACCTGCTGTTCCTTCTTCCTGGTCCCAGAGAGACATGGTCAGTCTCCATAGCTTCCTGATCATGTTCATTGTCTATCTCATAGGGAAGGCTTGCTTTTGGAATCTACTGGGTTATTTCTAAAATCACCAACACACAATAGAGACAAAATGAGTTGCTAGAGCAGAGGCCCTAGAAACTCTGCTTAAAAGCGTGGGTTCTGGACCTCTATCACTGCCTGCACCATCTGGCTCTTCCTAGACCAATGTGATGCCACTCTTCTCTCTCAGCTTTATTCACTTGTCTCCAGCCAAGATGTCCCACCCTCAGAAATCTGGTAGAGGTTTTATGAAGATAAAATGACAGGATGTTAAAGATATCAAAAGTGTTACATGCACCTTTTCTGTAAGGATTACTGTGCTCATGTGCTGTTTCTGAAGTGAGCTAACCTCAATGCTTACTTACCATTCACTCTCCCTTACTCTGGAAACAGCTTGCTCACTCTCAGCCTGTACTCCCCTTCTAACATAACACTACAATCCACCTTTTTCTATGTATCTGACCAAACAATGATTATTTCTTTTTCCCAGCAAGACTCAATCTGTGGTTAATCCTGGAAACCCTTCAGGCCCTCACACCATCCCTACTTGAGGGATGGCTGGGAGAGATTGGGAGGGGGAGGGAGAAGGAGGGAGATACGTTGATGGAGATGACATTTTTTAATAAATAAAAAATATAATTAAATTTATAAAGGAATAACAAAAAAAAGAAGCCAAACATTACCGAAGTTGTATTTGGATTTTATCAGTAATAATGATTTCCAACTAGCACATGGTTTTTAAACCAGGAAACAGAGGGGAGTAAATTTCTCATTCAGTTTCATCAACACTAATTAAATGCAGTGGGTTACATACACACAGAGAGAAACGCAAGCATGACGGGGTCTTACTGGGAGGAAGAAAGTTTTCAGTAGAAGAGATACACTGAAGAAAAAGGATTACTAGCAATATAAAAATAACTAATTTACACATTTATAAAACTATTAAATAATTTTTAATTAAAAATTAAATAAGTATTTTTGACTGAAATAAAATGAAGTAAATTACTATAAACCAGATCTTAGGAGTGATAATATGTTATAAAACCTAAATAGAAGGTACTTGCTGGTAAAACTGGAGCAGCAATACGACCAAAGAAGAGGGAAACCCAGAATTTGCCAAGTGTCACCTAAATTGGTGACCTCAGACAAATAATGTAACACCCAAAGCCTTGTTTTCCACATCTACAAATTGCAAATTGTTTATTACATGTTTTAAAGCACTAAAAATTGAGGGGTTTTTTTTTTGAGGGATTAAAAGAGCACTTAAACATATTTATGTAAAAAGTAAACAGAAGCTTTTGGTGAAGAAAACCTTAAAATCATTTCAATAAAAGCTTAAATATCTAAAGAGTCATCAGTGAGTATTTGACTAATGAGATGAAAATATATTGTTAAAATATTTACCCTTTTACCCACATAGCTAGCTTGCTGAATAACACACAGATAAAAAGGACTAGACTTGTCTCCTGCTGAAGTGTGGTTAAGTGTAATCACAGCCACAGGGTCAATAATGCAGCACACACTGACACAGCGGCGGCCATGACTGGGACATCCTGCCAGGTGCTAAGAGCAATGTGAATTCAAAGTGCAATGCTGAATTGATGATCTCAGCTGTGTACTTAAGACTCCTCCACACACACACACGCACACAACAACAACAACAACAACAACAACAACATGGGATTGAATTGGAATAAAGCCCAAACTCTTTATGTGACTTTGAAATCCTAAGTTTTGAAGGCCTGATTTCTCCCAATATCACCTGTTGCCAAAGCAACCACTGACTTTCTCTAACTAATTTCCTCTTTCAGACCCTTATCCAAGTAGACTGTGTTTACTATTGTTTTAGCTTTAATATCCCTGAGTATATTCTTACATTATGTTATAATCGTCTCTGCTTGTAGTATTATTCCACCATGAGGTAAATCTCATACCTTGCTCCACTAAACCCTCTGAATCCATCTAAAGTACCAGCCCTCATTTTAATTATTCTCCATTCCTACTGTCTTCCCTGTTCCTACCTCAACACCAGGGCTATCACTCTCCTTCTTGCTTCCAAGTTTTGTCTCATCCCATGTTTCTTCTGAAATGCAAAAATAAATAAATAAATAAATAAATAAATAAATAAATAAATAAATAAATAAATAAATACTGTTTTCTTGTCTCTTTGGGGTTTGCTTGAGCCTTGGAAGGGATCCAGCCATGGTCTGTGTTGCTCACTGTCCTGTTCTCACATGTAGTATAATATCATGTATGCAGAAGCCAGGCTATGGTGCATTGAATGAATAAAGAAAATCAATACAACACTGCAGTAGCCACAACAAAAGAGAGTGGACCTTAAGTTCTTACACATCATTGGAAAAATATAGAGAAAAAACAGGAACAATGACATGAGGGTGGAAAGAAAACCATGTAGGTGTCCTTAAGGACACGGTCGATGAGCCTCATTTTGCAGGGTCATAGAAACTCAAAATAGCAACACACTCAGTATTTATTCCATGACTAAGAGATTCATTTAAGGTTTCTAACCAAGATTGAAAAATATTACTTTTATGCTTTAGGAGGCTATGTCTTCTGCCAGTAAAGATCTGTAATGGAGGGAGACTGGGAAGAAGGCCATGGCAGGAGCCAGGCCAATGTCTTGCCAAATAGCAAAGACCTGGGAGAAATGATGGTGTAGAAGGCATTTGGGTCCTGGTTGAGGAAAGTAAGAAGATGAGGGGAAAGGTTCTTGCAGAGTAATACCATGGCTGGAAACTGGGGTGATGTGGGAATGCATTTATATATGCTGTGAACCTCAATTTTTAAATAAAAGAGCTGTTTTGGGCCATGACAGGCACCATAGAAGAAGTAGGAGGAGAAATCAGAGCATAGGTAGGAGAAGCAGGGCGGAGTCAGAGGCAGATCAAGCTGAAGCTGCCCAAGGAGTGACATGTAAGGAACACAGGTGAGCCACGGGCCACATAGCAGACAGATTAATAAAAATGGGTTGATTTAAGATGTAAGAGCTAGCTAGCAATGTGCCTGAGCCATAGGCCAAACAGCATGAAGTTAATATAAGCGTCTGAGTCATTTTTGGGGGCCTGGGCGGCTGGGCCTCTAAGTGGTCTCAGGCGGCAGGTCTGTGGGTCTCGGACCTCGGCCGCCCGGGACCCGAGAAACCCCACTACTACACTGGGGCATGTAGGAAGAGTTGGGATTGAGCAGAAAGGGACAAGTTTAGTTTTGTCTGTCACATGGCCACGAATTAATAACACACAAGAATCATACCCATGGGTTTATACAACAGTAGTCTGTGACCCTCATCTAGTCATCCTTCCTCTGTATGAAACCTTTAATATTTCCCCTTTGCTTTAATCGTGAATGCCTTTAGAGAGGTTGAGGTGTTTTCACTATTTTTATAAAAATTATAGAAATGCACAAAATATAGGTGAGCTTGGAGGATAATATGTAATCAAGTTTTAGAACACCTTACATCCCACCTCTTCAATAACCTCTCTTCATGGCTTCAATTACTTCCTGGCATATTTTGTTCATATATGTCAAGTCATATTTTTATGCAAATAATATAATATTATACATATGGTACTATAATCTGCTTTTTATTTTTACTTCATGAGTTTGGAAGATCCTTTCTAGTTAATATATATGTATGTATGTATGTACACACAAACACACACACACACATGCATATTAAAATAGGGTATTGCTGATGCCATAAACTAGTGATCGTCCTGACTCAGCCTCCTGAGTGCTGGACTCAATCATACACCAACAGGCATAACTATACTCACATTGTTACAAAAATTTGATAATGACATAATTCCAGTATGATTTATAATGCCAACTGTATTAAAATGAACATTCTTGGATGTACATCTTTGTGTAGCTATCTAGATGGGTGTTTCTTTAAGCATGTGACAAAAGTGTTAAATGGATGAACTGTTCCCAAAAGCAATACTTCTGAGTGAATGAGGTTTAGAGGGCGCAACAGGAAACTGTCTTCCGGCTGAACAATTCAAGTCTTTCTCCATAGCAATAACAATATGCGAGTCACGAGGAGTTACTAAGAAGACTTGTGTCAAGGCCTAACAGATCCATCTAGGTAAAAGAGCATCCAATGTCCTTGATCCCTTGAGAAATACATGGTTTTATGTGATGCAAAGACAAAACCAAGAAAGAGAGATCTTCTATTTGCTTTATTGCTTTCTGTTTAAATCCAGCACCATGACTAATAGTCTAACACTCCTGATGATGCTCAATCACCGATTCCTGGGTCCCTCGCCTCTTCTGATTCAGCCTTTGGTACTTTGTTTATAATGACCTACGTTTCTTAAAGACAGAGAACTCCCAACCACGTTTATTTGCTCTAACATAGCAAACACTCAATATCCATTTGTTGAGTGTATACATACATTCATGGATGGATAGATGAATAGATAGATGTGTAAGTGAATGAATCTATAAGAACATGAGATAAAATTATGTCTGGAATTAGTAAAGGGCATGAAGGGAAAAAATCTTTTCTTAGTGTTTTACCACAATCAAGTTGTCACTGTTTCTCATAAATATGTGGAATACGATGTATAACTATATATAGTTATATGTACATGCATGCTTGCATGTAAGTACATAGAATACTCCAAATTAAATTTTATCACTCATCCACCAATATCTTCTCCATTTTTAATCCCTTGATAATAGGAGTTAGTGAATATCATCTAATGGTACCCCTGACAGATTAAATTCCAAATGGACCCATGCTCTTAAATATACATTTTAGTTGACATGTATATTGTTATATAGTATATATGAAAGATTTCAGACACTGATTCTCAGAATATGTGAAAGTCAATTAAAGAAAATACTAGGCCACAGAGCAACCAAAACAGTATTAACAGTGGGGATGGAGTCTGAATGGTGGCAGCTGAAAGATCATGGCATGTGTGCCAGTTGGTTGGCAGTAAAGAAGGAGGTAAGCTATCAAAAATTAATTGCAACAGATACAGACAAAATGCAACTTCCAGGGATAGCTTTATGGTCTGTGGGCAGGCTTCACATCTGTGTGTCTTCCTTGTGTTTACCAGTTCTGTTTACACCACACTCACACCATCGTACTTCCGGTTAAATAAAAGATGCAGGTCCTCTTGTCCTTTCCCTTAATAGAAACGATGATCTCTACAATCTATCTTCCTGATAACAGGATTCAAGTCAGGCTAAACTTACAAGAACTCTCCCTGGACCTTATCTTCAGCAAATCCTATTGTCAGGAAGTAGAAAATGTAGTTTGTCTTGCATTATCTGTAATACAAGAGACAGGCCTTCATTTTGACAAGATGCCACTGGCAATATGGGCCCTGCTGGGTGAGAAGCAGATATAAGCACTTCTCTATTTACAGGAGCAGAATGGATCTTTGGAGGGAGGAGAAGTAATTGACATGCTGCCCTCAGTTTGCCTCACAGAGGGGCTTCACAGACACCCTGGTCAAAGTCCCAGCAGGACAGTATATCCAGCAGGTGCTGACCTGCATACCTAAACACCTGCCAATCAAGTCATAGATGTGATTCTTAGCATTCATGTCTGCAAAAAACTGCCATGTGACCATAAAGAAAGCAGGTAGAACAGGGGCCCAGGCAGAGACTAAAACTATGCCATGCAAAAGGAAGATGTGGGGTTGAGTATTGCTTGACCTATGTGCCAGAGAAGGACCAGGGAACAGACTCATTGGTCAGATCCACTAAAAGCACAAACTCCAGACTAAGGAAATAAAAACAGGATAGGCTTTAGTTCTAATTTTCTCTAACTGAACTCTTTGGTTTCAATTTGCTCATCTGTGAAAGGGGAATGACAGTAATTAGCTCAGAGTGCTCTTAAGTATGAGGCCTATAACCTCTACACAGTATTACAATCACCAAGTAACATTAACATCATGAATAGGTTGGGCAGGGCTCAAGGGAGTAACATAACAAAGCAAGTGAATTTGTGTTGTTGGTGGTGGTTTTATTATTACTTCTACCCCTATGATCTGTTTTATACTAGATGAAGTGGTACATCAGATCAAACCACCCGCAACCCAGTAAGCCCCATTTGTCTATTTCTGATGTATTTATTTATTGTACAGATGTGTACTCAGGCTAGGCAGCAGACACCCTTGCTCCCTGGGTTATGCTGCTGACTCAGTCCAATCATTCTTATAAAGCTTTAACCTAACCCCACTCAGTATCAGTTTTTACTAAAAGAACCATGTAGCCTATCAAGCAAATCCAAGAGTTCTTTCTTGAAAAAACAGAACCATTCCCCAGTCACACCTAAGTGTTTCTACTGAATGGCTTTGTTTCTGTTTGTTTGTTTGATTGTTTGATCTTGGCTTATCTCTGCCCTTTGACTTGTGTAAAGGGGTCTGATTTGTGTAAACTGATTTAATCAAATTTTAGCAAGCTTGACTTAAACAAGGGCCTTGAATAAGCTTGAGAAATTTGATTTGGCTCTATGGCACTCTGGTGTCCTGTCACAAGACAGCTTCTCTAAGTAGTTATGGGGCCTCCATCTGTTCCCTGGAATAAATAAGCATAGAGAATATCTGAATTTAACCTGCATCCCACAAGCATGCAGACATACCCTAAAGCTTAAAATAGACCTTCTCTGCCAAGACCACTGTCAACTATCAGATTCACTGATGATGTGAAGTGTTGACCATGACCACATTGGAAGATGGTTGTAGTATGTAGGGTATTTGTTTTATCATATAAAGTATAAGGAACTCCACATACTTTCAACCAATAACCCTTTTTACTCTTTTGGGCTCTTAGAACTTTCTAGAATAGTATTTTTCACGATACTATTCTACACATTTAGTCTCACTAGTGTTAAAATTTCTGAGAGTCAGGTCTCATCACCCTTACAAAGGACTGTTATTATTGAGACTACAACATCCAGTCAACAAATATTTGTTGACTAAGTGTATGACTTTCAAACATTTTAAAAAATTGAAAAAACTATATATACACACATGCAGAGAGAGAGAAAGTAACAGATTGTTTTTTAACTATCTCAGGACAAAAGCAGCATTCTACACTGATCTTCGCATAACTTTTTCAACTTGAAATGCACACTTAAGACAGTCCCAAATCAGCACGTGTTGACTCACATCCATTATTACAGTGCCATATTCTATGACTGCTATTGTTTTGAAACTACATCCTTTTGATGTTTGTATTAGGCTCTTTGGGTCTTTGCATTAAACATGATGCACCTAGAAAAATCCTGTGTCTTATGGCTCCTATTGCTCTTATATAGCATAACATGGGAAGGAGGTGTTTTAACTCATCCTACTCTTCTGTGAAGGAAAGTCAATGTAGAAACCCAGAGGCAGGAATTTAAGCAGAGCCATGAAAAACTGCTTACTGGTTAGCTCCTCGTGCCTTATTCAACCTGAGCAGGAATAGTAGTAGCACCCATAGTGAGTTGGACCCAACCACATCTATCAGAAATTGAGATAAAGATCCTAGACGCTTCCCCACAGGCCATTCTTATGGGATCATTTTGTCAATTGTGGTTCCCTCTTCTCAGGTGACTCCAGTTTGTGTCAAGTTGACAAAACAGACAATCAAACAAACAAAAAACAGCCAAGACAACATATCTTTTGAATATAGTTACTTACATCATAGCTGTTCTGAAACTCTGATCTTGTAAGAGAACACTTGCTTTCTTGGAACATGCAATTTTACACCTCCATCAAAAATACTTCATAATACTCAACTTTCTATATGTTGGTTCACAAAATAATGCCCATTGTTTCTTCATGTCTGTTACAACCTCACTTCAGAAAACTTCCTCGTTTTTCTATTTTTACTTTTGGGTATTAGACCCTCTGCCCTTTCCTTTCTACCTTCAGGTTCTCTGAAAGCCTGACATCTAAAGAAGTTGCCCTCCCAGATGAGAGAAAGTGTTTTAGCTATCAGAAGTTACATTATACTTCTTCCAACCTTGAGATTAGACAACTCATTATTATGAACTTGCCTTCAGAGAGCAAGAAGACCAAAACCTTGAAAAAATGATGATGGTTTTCATCTCCCAAACCGAGGTTTAGTGGAAAAATTAAATCTACATAAAACAAGACTAAAGAAATCATCTTTGTAATTTGAAAAAAAATGTGAAACATCATTCAATTATACACAAGTTTTGTTCTGGGCACAGAGCAGTAGTTATCTAGCACCAGGGTACCAGTTTGGGGATGCTGAGAGCATGCACCAGGTATGCTTCTTTGATGTGTTTCTGATTATATGCTTTTGTTGTCCTTGGAAATACATGTTGTTATTATAAAATAGAAAGTAATGAAGAGCTAACTGTTAGATGAAAATTTACTATATTACATTAAACCACCAATAAAGTGGTTTAGGACACTATGAGAGAGGCAGCAAATATAATGAAAAGTATGGAGCTCTGTACTGAGGTAACTGTTCCCTAGCTCTGGCTCTGCCAACTGTTGAGAAACTTTGGGTGAATAACTTACATTACTGATGCCAACGCTATAGATTCCTCATGAACTACAGGAGGACAAATCATCATAGCATCCATAAAGGCTGAGTGCAGGAAAATACTAAGTAGGTAACAGCTCTTTCTGTTACTATCAGTATAACATACATCTCAGTCAGTCGAGTACTTGTCTAACATGCACAAAGCCCTGGCTTCTATCTCCAGCATAAATGGAAGTGAAAGTGCTTGCTGTAATCCTAGTACCTAAAAGGTTCAGGCAAAAGAAGCAGTAATTCAGTGTCACATTTAACAAACAGAAAATTTGAGGCTACCTGCAGCTACACAAGACCCAGTATGAAAATAAGTGATTATATTAAAATATGCAAGCTTTTACAAACTATGAAGCAGTGCAGATGTTATTATTTTCAGTGATCACATTTAGGAAAAATTAAAGGTCTTCTTGTTTGATTTTGTTTGTTGGCTTATTTTTTTGATAATGGCTAAAAAGTCTGAGAACTGCAGAATTTTCCACTGCAATAGAGTAAGCATCCAACTGGTTAGCACCACTCCTGGCTGCCACCTGTTCTCAATGGTTGTGTGTGTGTGTGTGTGTGTGTGTGTGTGTGTGTGTGTGTGTGTGTGTGTGTGTGTGTGTGTGTGTGTATTTATATCTCCCCTTTCAACAATCCTAGCAGTGCCTAGGAATGGGAGAAAGAATCAGGAAGGGAGCAAATTAGTGTAGTTATATACATATGTAACTATATGGTCTAGGCTTGAACATCAATCACCAACAGGGTCATTTTGGTATTTTCACATAAAGGCTCAGGAATTTGGGGCTAAATTCACTCTCTTGATATTCAGGTTTTCTATCTGTAAGTAAGGGAAAACAATATTTGTCCCATAGTCTAACATACATTAATTAGAAACAGGAATTAGCATAGTTTCTGTTATATAATGTGTGTGAAACTGACATGCCAGGCATCTGAATCATGGCAACAATTATGAGGATAATGGACAGGATCACGGTGATTAATAATGGAAAAGACTAGTTGAAATGATGGAGGGACAAAGGAAGGCAATGATGGTTCCTGGTGATAGTTAGAATGGTGAACAATGATAACAATGGTGGAGAGGGGTGAGAGTAAGGGGGGGAATGATGACGATGATGGAGACAACGATGGTAAGAAGGACAGAAACAGTCATAGTGGAAATGATGGTGAAGATGGTGTTAACTACAGGGAGAAAGATAAAGACAATGATGTTGGGGACCATTGTGGGGGTCCCTTTCAGCAAATGGCTCTGACTTAAGCCAGTCTAGTGAGTCTTATGAGCAGAGACAACCTCAGCAGAGTCAATGGCTTAAAAGTTGTGCAACTAAATAAGCTGAGAAAAGAGTGAAGGTAACTAACACTTGGAGGTCAACACAGAGACAAAAGTTGGAAATAACTGTCTAGTCCATTATGTACAGAAGAAAAGGAGAAAGGAAAGGTACGTGTTAAACATATTCCCTCATTAATCAATGATAAATGTGGCCATTTGCCTCCTGATGTGGAACATCTTGCTAGCTGACTTTGTCAGTGAACAATGCAAATTGCTGACATATGAAATCAAAGAACACAAACATAACTGCTTGTTTATGAGCCATGGGTCTCAGAACATGTGTGTTTAAAGATGTTCCTGTTATCAGGGTTTTGGTATTATCAATTTCAGAAATGTGTTAGACAGCTGATAAGTATAGCTATTCTGAATCTAACCTGTGATGGATGTGTGACATCTGTACACAGGATAAGATAAAAATTCTGTAAGTAACAGAAAGAAGAGGTAAAAAAGGCAGGAAATGAACAAGGTTTACATACAACATAGTCATGTACTTTATTACATATAATTAAAATATTATTTTCAGCCGTTTGTCTATGCTACTCAAAATATTGGTCTAGCCAAGATTAGTGTCTAAATATTTCTATGTGAATTTAGTGTAACCAAGTTTTTGACAAACTGTCTCTTCTAATTTTATAAACTATGTTCAATCCTATGTTAATTCTTCAACCCCATGACCAAATATCACAGAAAACTGACCACAAACTTCTCTGTAGATAGTAAACTTTAAAACAGAAAGTTAATTATTTTTGAGAGTTGTTATATCCATAAAACTGAAAAAAGCCACAGTCAATCAGTCTAGGCCACAGGAAACAGGATAAAGTACTTATGAAGTTATTTATGGAAATTTCACTCATTTAACGTCATAGGACTCCTTATGAAATCCATTACCAACAACATAGACACAGAGACTGCCATTTGCCTCCATTCAGCTACAGGAAGTAGCCAAGTCTGTGGTGGGCACATATCTAGAAAGCTGATTGGAAATCAGGAAAATTATGCTGTCATAATTTCCTGGCTCGGTTCATAGCTCAAGGAAGGAAGGAAACTCAAGATTGTAGGAAATATCACATCAAAGTGTTCACAGATATTAAATGCTAGGCTGTAACTGGGTAGATAAAGGAGGCTATGAAAGACCACACAGGGAGTACACAAGACCACACAGGAAACAGGTACACACAGCATGAGCTCTGATCCCAGAAGCAGCTCCCTGACAATGGTATTCATTCCAAGCATTAATCGCAACAAGCAGCATATGAAATAGGAAAATGCAGTGTTTGGGCATTCACGTTTTCCCTTGGGTATACCTCTGTGCTCCGCCATTTAGCAACTAGTTAATGATCTTGAGTTCTCCAACATTCAGCTTTTCCATGTCTAATGATATTATCACTGTTTTCATTGAAAGTGATAAATTTTGAATGATATATCCAAAACATTTAGCATGTACCTACCTCATAAAGAAAGACAAGATATTGCTTACTTTGCATGGTTATTTCTAAGATTAAATGATTTATAACACAAACAAATCACTCATTATACTTTTTGCTATAACACCTACTAAATAAGCACTAGCTTGCTGTTAATATACACTCTAAGGCCTAACCTTTAAACCTTCTATGATTCAATTATAGCTTTTCTCTAGTAACTTCCTATGGGTTTCTGATCTCCTAGCCCCCAGCACCCTTGCTACTATCATCCTCTACAGTGGAGTCTGAAAGTATAAGAAGCCTTAGCAGAATGCTACACATTGGCTTTCTGATCTTCTTTCCCAGCCTACAAGTCAAAGATGGAGGGTGGGTTAGGGCAGTGGTATTAACCATCACATTCTATAGAGTGTAGTTGACTTGATACAGAACTGATCTGCTATGCTACCACTATCAACTTATGCTAGAAACATGAGACATAATCAAGGTCTGAGATGCTTTGAAGAGTAGTCAGCTGGTTGTTAAACCTTCTCAATTTCTGTGATTTCCCTATTCCATATACCAATGAGATCCATGCCAAGTTTCATGTAGGCATTCAGCCCTGACATTGAGATAAAAGGAAATGCCATTCCTTGGACAGCTTGTCAGAGAAGTAGCTAATATGTTAATTAGCTATGTCAACAAAGTGATTGCATTATTATAAACAAGTAAATTTTTTGCATCAGATCAACCTACTCACAAGAAACAGCAAATACAGCTGAGAAAAAAATTATAAATAGTACTAACTATTGGATGGTTAGCTATGACTCAAGGCTCACATTAACAACCTTGTCAATGCTGCCATACTTTATAACACTAGGGTTGGCTGTTGAAAATAAAGAAACCTTATATGAAATTTTGAAGACATGCATCTTTGCCTTCAATATATGAACAACTTTGGAGGGAGTTGGAAGAAAAGGATTGATTTCTGTAGTTAAATAGCATCTCCCACCCATAAACAAGGGGTAATTTTTTAATAGGTAAAATATGTCCCATAAAAGATAAATCTTAAATTTCTCCCATTTATACTTCCAAGCAACTTTAACATTCTATGTGTAAGACTTGTATTTCTCAGAGAAGTATCTAATCCTATCATAATCATATATGCTCATCTAGATTGAAAAGGGACAATATACATAAATTATCTCAGCTTTCTATTGTTGCTGGCAGCTTTTAAGAGATGAGAAAAATGCACAGATAGTTTATATAGCCTGTTGTACTAGAAGAGGTATCTAAACCCAAGTCTTGTTTACTCCAGATCACAAGGTTGTAACCATTGCAGGCACAGACTGTATTTACCAAATGACAAAGCAACTAATTCAAAAGGCGATGAAAATTATTCCCAACTGTAAATCACCAAAGTGTGACTGACTGTACTGGTTTTTCTCCAGACCGCAAGAAGGAAAAATGACAAAAGAAAAAATATATTCATCTGTTTTATAACCATCAACTGCACCACTGCTCTGAACATACCCAGTACTCCACACATGAATAGAACTATAAACCTTAACAAACTGAGAATCGGCTTCTGAGTAATTTAATATGGTAGAAAAATCATTATAAATGAACAGTTATGTAGGGAAAAAAATAAGTGTGCTCAGACTTATTATCAGGTTTAGAAGGACACATAGGACCAGCATACCAGGGAGCCTATGATTATAATGCTTTGAAGAAAGAACTGTGAGTACTTTTTAATTGACCAATCACTATGTCCTAGTTAAGAAACATTTAGCTATGAAAACGTATCAGAAAGTATCCTGATTTACAGTGAAGGATCAAGTATATGTTTTTCCCCCATGAAGCAAATGACTCCAAGACAAATTGTTGTATGATGTTACATTTGAAAGGTCTGGTAGGTTCTATTAGTCTCATAGCATAGGTCTCAGAACAGTACAAACAAACTGAAATAAAATAAAACACCACGTCCTAGGTTATGAGAATGTTATTTTCATGGTTTATGTGAATTGTCCCAGGTAGGGCACAGTGAGTTACTAATCTCTTTGTTTTAATAAATGTGTTTACGAGTTCAGAGAAACCAGCATGATTCAATGTCTCATAGAGCACTCAATTTTGGTAAATTAAAGTTAATAACATTTCTCCATGAGCTACAATAACACTGCATTGTGAATCACAAAGGAGACATAGCATTCTTCTAAGCAGCGGCAAGAGAAGCCTCTGCAGCCTGCCAGTCTCCAGATTGAAGAAGGGTTGAAGAATTCAACTCACAAGGTGAGCAGGCAGTTGAGGGCATGGGCTGGTGTGCATGCCATGCTATGCACCTATCCAAATTCTCTCCAATTTCTCAAAGGCACAAAATTATGGTGACTTTAAGCTTTTCACGAACGGCAGCCAATCCACAAAGCTGAAAGAAGACAAGTGGAGATGAAAATAACTTCAGATGCCTAAATCTTTACCAGTCAACCCTGTAAACACAAAACACAGAACCGGGCCTTCAAAAATGAAATGTCCCATTGATAAACTCTGTTGTAAAGGTGGGGAAAACTACATACCCTTGCTTATGAAAGAATTAGAACCCACTACTAAATAAAGTTCTTTAACACCTTGCAGGAGTTTATAAATAACCTTTAATGCTCTACTTTATAATTAATGCCATGCATACTGCTGCAGACCAGCGCAGAGCAATGAAATGTAATTATCTGTTCTATAGTTATGTTGTTCTCTTTAAACTAATGTTGCCTCAAACTTCCTACTCCTCCACACTGATTAGAAGCAAGGGATATTCTCCCTTTGAGCCTCTGTGTCATGACTCGGCAACTCCTACTCCTTTAATTAGTCCTCTCTGCCTGGAGAATGTCAGAATCACAGGGCAAGGCTGTCTGTGGTAGCCTGCTCACTATTTGAAGCCAAACTCACTCTTAATTAAAGCATCTTACAACTGAAAAGTGTTGTTCTGTTTATAAAATGTTCTCGTGGCCATTATTGCCTTTGATTTGCAGTGAATCTGGAAGATACACAGGAAGAGATTACTGTTTTCAGTGGGCAGATGAGGAAAGAGAACCCGATGCACTAGAGGTCGCAGGTGTCCGCAACCCAGAGCAAAGCTTAACTCCTATAAGCTGCCTCATTCTCTTAAACCTCCAGTACTCTCCATATACAAGGTTCAAACACAAAGGTTACAATGATGTCATTAAAAGACAATACCAAATACAGATGGCCATGTAGTATGTGCTTTAGAGAACCTTGACTGAAGATGTCAATTCAAAAATCATTTGAAATTTGACATAGGCCCAAACAAGCATACACTTGGTATCAGAAAGGCAGCTATGAACCTGCCATTATGCTGCTAATGGTGATGCTTGTGTCATACAAACTTTTCTACATACAGTTAGGAAGAGCAGAGTTTCTATACATAAAGGTACTTCATGGGAAACCTTTTCTACATGAATGAGAGTTACTTCACATAGGAAAGCTTGGTTTTTTGTCTTGAGAGCCTTGCAGTTCACTGGGAACTGGTAGCCACTGCTTTGGAGAATCACTTGCTCTAAGAAGCTTCTCTTCCATTTTCCCACTGCTTACCACCATTAGGTATGCTTGCTACAGGCTGCATAATATGTTAAGACAATGGAAATTAGACAAATTTAGTGTTCTGTGCAACAGAAATATACTGCATGTATCAACAATCTCCTAAACAGACTTAAATAAAAATAACATAGAATCAGACCCCTTCTTAGGAATATTGAATTAGGTAATCTATATGTTTCCATAAATCCCATGTGTTTTGAGGAAAATCAAATAAAAGCAAGAGAACAAGTTGAAATGAGACAAGAAAGTTTCTCATTAAAACAGGGTAGGACATGGTCACTTGCTTTCCCAGGAGGTAGACAAGATGACTGGCTACAGGAATGGGACTTAGACACAAAGCAACACAACAATGTGTGTGCAAAGTACAGTCCCATCACCTATTATCTAAGTAATTTTAAGCAAAAATCTTTCCCAAAACTCCAAACTACATTTTCCTTTTAGGAAGTGAAGAATCATCATGCCCACCTCATAGTGTTACTCAAGGGCTTGGTGTGAGGAGTCTCTATGAATGCTGTCATTCACACAGCAATTCATGGATCAACCATCAATTTATTATTTGTGATAGGGATGTAGATTTGATCCTATAATTTATGGGAAATTTATATTAGTAGATAAGCATTGATTAAAAATCACAAAAATCTAACATTAAAATTGTGTTAAGTGTTTTTAAGGGAGCACACATGGTTTTGTAGGAGGAGGTGGGATAAGAGGTCTGCCTAGTGAGTGGAAAGTAAGGAGAAAACAAGGCAACTGAAGAAGTTATTGAAGAATATAAATCTGAAGTAAAAGCTGACTATGGTAAGAACAAGTGTCTCAAAGCAGAAAGCTTGAGCAAGGAAAGGTCTCAATGAAAACAGGAGAGTTTGACAGAGCAGGCATATGCAAGGAACCCCAGAGGGTCAGGTCATCTTCAGTGATATCTGTGGAGTGAGTGACTATGCCCAGGTTGAGATACAGAGGGAGCATACAAATATATTATATATATTCTAATTTCTCAGTCCCCCCCCCATCTCTTATCTGTCTTGCTCCATGAGTCTTCTCCCTTTTCCCCACTGATCATGACTTTTGGTTTGGTTTGGTGACTCCTAATCAGGGCCTTGAATGTGATCATTGGATTAGAACTAATTATTGAGTCCTGAAAACAGAAGGTGATGCCTCATGCCTCAAATCTATCAATAGGAACCACTTTTGGATTAAAAAAAAAAAAAGTAAGCTCTAAGACTGTTGAATAAATACTACAGCCACTCCACAAGAGAATCATCCTCTCCTCAAAACTCTTACACTGCTCTCCTGATGGCACATACTTCTCTTGCCTTGAGGATTTCAAACCCAGATACTCACAGAAGCCAGTTGGGGTTGGTGGATGTACACCTTAGCCTGGAAGGAAAATAGTGGTATGTTTACACAATGAAGCATTACTCAGCAATTAAAAATGACATCATAAAATGTGCAGCAAATGGATAGAGGTGAAAAAGAAACATCCTGAGTGAGGTATCCCAGACTCAGAAAAACAAATATGCTATGTATTTGCTTATATGTATATATTTGCTTTTAAACAACCAATGATAACCAAGCAATAACCCATATAACTGTAGAGTGTAGATTCAGAGTAAGGGACTAGAGGGAACACCACAGATCTTGTTGAGAAAGGGACATAGGATAAGTAGCTATGATGGATGGGGGTGCTGGAATGGGAGGATCAAGTGAGGTGAAGGGAAGGGGATGGAGTTGTGGAAGGCAATACAAGGAGAGATAGTAAAAATTAAAGGGCATTTGAGGGATAATATGTAAACCTAATACAAAAAAAAAAACAATATAAATGAACTGACAAACAATGAGGGAGACGGAGTCCCAACTGGATATTTATTGTCATCAACAGGCTTCCTGTAACAGCATTGGGTTTCATCTAATTGAGTTGTTGGCTAAAGGAGACCTGCTGGAATCCTCAATCAACCCAGGATGTTGCCAAGACTTTAGGTTGCTCTCCACAAACTGACAACAAAGCCCCATTGCTGAAGCCAACATCTACACAACTGTTGAAGGTAGAGATGTCAGGCCAGTGTCTTCAAGGAGCCTTTACCCCTATATCCCAGCATCTTTGATACAGTTATATAGTCTGAAAGCTCTCAAAGCAGACAAGTAAACACCAAGGCAGCAACAAGCCCTTTATCTACAATGATGTCCTGCCTGTAAAATATGCTAGGGCAATGGTGGCATAACCAACGGGTAAATTATTTGCTTTGAGGTCCACTCCAAAAGCAGGAACCCATACCTAACATTGTTTGGGCAACCAAGAACAGGAGATTAAATAGCCCGGGTACCTAGAGTAAAACCAAACAATACTGCTCTAAAATAAAAAAGAAGAAATGTAGTGATAAAATAACTCCTAATGATATTCTGCTATATGCAAAGATCAGTGCCTTGTTCAGCTATTAGAGAAGCTTCCTCCTGAAGCAGATAGGAACATATATAAAGACTCACAGCCAGACAATTGCAGAAAGTGAGAGACCTTGGAACACTCAGCCCTAAATAGGATATCTCTGTCAAATCCCTCTTCTTAGAGCTCAGGGAATCTCATAGAGGAAGAGGCAGAAAAAATAAGAGCCAGCATGGACAGAGGACACCAGAAAACAGGGCCCTCTAAATCAACATGAGCAAAACTCATATGAAGTCACAAAGACTGAAGCAGCATTGCACAGTTGTAGTAGGAGGTTTCAGGCCCGGACTTTTGGGCCTAGGTCTAGGCCCACAGACCCACAGAGACACACAGATGCTTACAGTAGCTTTAGGTTGATTGGCCTAAGGCCCAGGCAGATAACTTGCTAACTCTCTACCCTTAATCTAACCCATGACTCTTATCCTGTTCAGCCATGCGGCTCGGTACCTTTTCTCAGAGCAGCATAGTTGTCCTCTGTTTCTTCTGGCTTCTCTCTGGCATTCTGCTCTGTTCTGTCTGTTCCTAGAGTTTTTTAGTCTGGTAGCCCTGCCCACATTTTCTGTCTACCTTTGGCCATTCAGCATTTTTTATTAAATTCATAGGCGGGAACAATTATTTACAATGGAACAACATAATCCCCCTACATATCCCCTTTTCTCCTTTTAAAACAAAACAAAACAAAACTCCAAATCTAATATTCTTTTCCCCCTTATCTATAACAGCTTATAAACAACATTGTTAAAAAACACAAACATCCATAATGCATGTTTTGGGAATGTGGGCATCATTCTCTATGCTACTTCCTGCTGAATGGGGGGGGGGGGGCTGGCAACCTCATGGGAATCCAAAGAAAAATGTAGGATTATGCACAAGTCTTCAGTGGAGTAGTCTTTAATGCTGGGTCATCTCAGCCAGTCTCCTTGAAATTGTTCTGGATACGGAGCTCCAGAAACTTCAACAGAGGTTCTCTGAAATGCTGAATCGTCTGGGCCATCCATTTCCATTGGAGATTTTTCAGGGGGTCTTCCACTATCAAACTTTATGCTCTTTATCCAGGAATAAATCCACAGCCTCTAATTTTCTGTGGAAATAAAAAGAAGACTTCTTCTCCAAAGTAGCATATCTTTGCATTTCAATTTTAAAGTAAACTCATTTACAAAATATATAGGTTGAATTACTCCAACAACATTTATAATCAGCTGTCTTTTAGCAGCATTTACTAAGTTATTTTCAGTCAAGAAGCTCAAAGATAAGACAATAACATACAGTATCCAGACATTCTTTGAATTTTCCATCTTTAGGTGGTTTATTACTTATTTATTTATTTATTAAATTCTATTTCTTTTTTAAGAGCTTTCTCTACCTTTTCTTTTCTTTCTCTAAGCCTATGTATGTATATTTTCAACACACTCTAAACCACTTTAAAAAAAAAAAAGACTATCTTTACTGTATATTTATTTCCTAACTTTTTCTGTCTCTGACCACACCTTTGCTTGGCTAGGGTGACTGACTCCACCCAGATTCTTCTATATCTTTCTGTTTCTAAACACACCTTTAATCTGCCAAGGTCCTTGGCTAAGGATTAAGGTTGGTAGGATGGATGGATGGCTCCACTGAGCTCCTAGTCTAATTTCATAGAATTTATCTTTTTAGCCCAGGTACACCTTGGGAATTTTAGGGTCCGTATAATTACCAAGAAAAGCTTTGCCATCTGCTGCTCATTAACTCCATTTAAGCATTAGGCAGCAGGGCCTCTTAAAAAACTCACAAGTGTTTTGCCTCTAAGGCTGAATCAGGAAGCCTCTCTTTAAAAAGCCAAGCCTCTGCTTGCCTCCAGCAAACAGAGCTGATCCAAGAAAACACCACCACTAAGAAGCCATCTTTGATTCTGTTCCCTTTTTGTCCTTATCAACCTTAAATAAATCATTTACAAATTTTTGCTTATATTGAGGCTCCTGTGAGACTTCAGGAACAAGCCATTTTATACCTTAAACTGCACTCCAAAAGCCCACCATTGTAGCCCAAGCCCACATGCCTCACCAGGGTGTCCCTGTACCACGGCTCACATGAGAGACACAACTCAGAAGCTGCTTTGGGCTCTAGACCATTTTTTAAGCTATCTAAGGTTTTATGCAGGTATGTTTTACCCACTTTGGGCTGCCATTTGTAGTAAGGGGTTTCTGGCCCGGACTTTCGGGTCTAGCCTCAAGGTTTAGGCCTGCAGACCCACAGACCTGCAGAGACACACAGATGCTTACAATAGTTTTAGGCTGATCAGCCTAAGGCCTAGGCATATAACTTGCTAACTCTTTACCCTTAATCTAACCCATAAGTCTTATCCTGTTCAGCCATGCAGCTTGGTACCTTTTCACAAAGCAGCATAGTTGTCCTCTGTTTCTTCTGGCTTCTCTCTGGCATTCTGCTCTGTTCTGCCTGTTTCTAGAGTTTTCTTTGTCTGGTAGCCCTGCCCACACTTCCTGTCTACCTTTGGCCATTCGGCATTTTTTATTAAACTCATAGGCAGGAACATATTTACAATGGAACAACATAATCCCCCTACACACAGGGCTTGACAGGTTTCATCAGGTCCTCTACATATATATTACAACTGCCAATATAGTGTTTTTTATGGGATTCCTGAGTATGTGAACAATTGGGTTTCTGATTTTTTGTGTCTTTTCTCTTGGGTTCTTTTCTGTCTGTTGGTTTGTCTTGTGAAACTTCAATATGATAATTTGGGGGGGGGGTTACTATATTTTATTTTTGTTTTGAATGAATGAATGAAAAATTAAATAAAAATAAAATTTCTGGGGTAAAGGTTAACCACTGAACTGTCATTTATACCTACTTGGAGTGTGAAAATCAGATTTCATCAATAGAGCAATACTTGGTATATCAACTACTCCAAGATGGACCTCATGTTCAAGAGTAGTGGACTAACATATAATATGTTTATTTATATGTTATTTACATGATATATATATGTATTATAATACAGATTTTTGTATGTGTCTTTATTTGGTTACAGTTTGTTTTTGTTTGTTTTGGGGGGTCCTGTTTGATTGGTTGGTTGTTTTGTTGGTGTTTTGTAGGGTTTTTTTTATTTTAGGTGTGGTTTTATTCAGTTGGAAATTTATTCTGTTTGTCATTTGGAGGATTGGTGTTGTATTGGATTTTTGTTTTTTAGAAAGAAATTAATGTTGTGTGGGTAGGGAGGGGAAGAGGATGTGGGTGAGGGAAGAATATGATCAAATATGTTTAAATTTTAAAATTGCTCTAAATAAAAAATTCAAATTAGCTAATGGTAATCAGGTTCTATTTCTGAGATACATGTGGTTGAATGAAAGGTAGAACAGACTGAAGAAACAGACTTAGTTCTCTGACCTCCATGGCACACACATATAAGTAAGTGAATACTAAGAGTTTTAAACATACTTACACTCACAACAGGAAACTTCACATTAACTTCAGTTAAGAGCCTAGAACTGGCCCAAGAGTCTTCAGTATTTATGTTACCTTTGTTTTTCCCCAAATATTTACACTATTTGTGCTATTACCAGTGAAGGTCCCTAATTGTTCACTGTTTGAGTACAGCTTCCTCTTAAAGGTCTATTTTGTAGAACACAAAACAGCACTTTTTCTAAAGTTCTTCTTTATGCAAACTTTCAAGATGCTGTTTCACACAAAGGGACAAATAAAGATTTTCTTCTGCCTCTTAAATAAAAGTATCTTTTGAAGCATCTCTCTGGGTTTGTTTCCTTTGACAATCTGATGTAGGAATATAGTATTCGAATACATGTACTCTGCTGTCTGATTAAATAAACTTTATTCACACTGGGACAAGAAATGAGCTCTGTGAGTGAGTACACATGACCTGTATGGACATTCTTAGGATAATCTTTACAAACCAAGCCAATTACTTATCACAATCATGTAAAATATAACTTCTATTTTCAGCACATTCACTTTGAAGGCATTTGATTAAGCCAGAGTGTCACTCATATTCAGATTCTAATTGGAGCAATGACATATTGCTTCAAAACCTGTCTTTTAGGTTCCTAGGATTCTTCTCCCAGAATTTAACTTAAAAGTTAAAAGCATCATAGCACTTCCTATTCTAAATCTTTTGATTATTGTTTGGGAGGGGTGCATGCATGGGGAGTTCAGAGAACAATTTCCATGGAGTTCTCTCTTTGCGCCTTTATGTGGATTTCTGTCAGCAAATGCAGGTCATCTGGCTCATTCAATACTACCTACTGAACCATCCCACCAGCACACTCCCTCCTAAAATTTTTTCAATTTATACTTAGAACTTTTAAATGTTAAAAAAATGCAATTTTCTGATCAAGAAAAAAAAAATGAGTGACTAAATCATCATAAATTCAACAAGATTAATATATGCCCCTAAACCATATCAATTGAACACTTCTAAGGCTCCAAGATTGGTAAAATTTCCATACTTGTGAAATATGTAGGTTTAATGACTCTACCAAAATATTTCCTGATAAATAAATGAACATAATAGAGAATTATGGTAAGAATAGAATGGTTAATACAAACCAACTGAACACACTCTATATGAAGAACTTCAGTGATGATACAAAAACAAACAGGAAGGAAGCTTCTCTCGGAATGGAACATAAATTCTATCCATGCTGCTACCTCCATTCTTTGGTGTCTCCATTTAATATATGTTTATTAACAACCAGAAAAAAAAATCTATCATGTTTGTCAAGTGTGTTTAGTAACCAAGACTGAAGTGTTTTGCAAGCTGATGTAAAATACAGGGCCAATAATAAGAGAAAAAGAAGCAGCATGTATTTCTGTGCCTAAGTGCAGAAATAACAAGGTAGTTCTCAAGAAACACCTGGTTTTCAAAGATCTGTGCATGAGCAGCATCCCTGTGATTGATCTGTTCCTGACAAAGACAGAAGTCTATGGAGTAGGGCTGTGCGTTATGGATACTAGATTCTGGAGCCCGGAGTTATGAGACAGTGAGATATGTTATATTGAGTGTCTATGAAGATGAGGATTCTCCCAGACAAGCCAAGAAGCCAACAGATTGAATGGAAATTACAGCTTATTAGAAACCTACCATGTGCCAGATACTGAGATACAAATATGACATTACAATAAAGTATCCCACATTAATGATTCACTGAAGTGATAGGTGGTCTTACCATTAATGAACTTGATGGCTGTTCCACATCCTCTGATTTCTGAATCTGCCTGTTGGATTAACTGGTCTCTGGAACCTCTTCGGATGCTAAGATTCTCTAACCCAAATGTAAACAACTATGGGGGCAGGGTTGTTGTTGTATGGCACTGTGGATTGGGCTAATGATTTTCACACATGATAGGAAAGCACTCAGCCACCCAACTACATCCCTGCTTTGATTTTTACTTTTTATGTTGAGTCAGAGTCTTATTAAATTGCTCAGACTGTCCTTGATTCACTCTGTGGCTCCAAAAGGGCCATGAACTTTCCATTCTCTTGACTCAGCCTACAGAGTACCAGTAGCCTGTAACATTAGACCTGGATGAACTATGACTTTTGATACAGAAGTTTGCTATACAGTCCAATATGACTTAGTTCATGAGCTTAAACAAGTACCCACATTCTCTATTTCCATTTTTTGTTATCGTAGAGCCTTAGTTTTGTTTCTGTTTCTAATGATTTTAAAGGGTTATAGTTAGTAATGATATGATAACTCCTACAAGCAATTTGGAAACACTAGTAATGGGGTTATTATTTTAAATACAGAATAGTTTATTTATTTAGTGCCAAAGACAGATAGATTCAACAAATTTTGAAATTAAAACAGATTTCACAAATATTTCAAATGCTTGTAATTTAAAAAGAAATAAATAAAATCATATAAAGTCTGATGAGAAAAATAATAGTATAAAATAATACATCACTTATGTGTTAATATCTTTATCTCAAAAATGAATCAATTTTATTAATTCAATATATTATTATATAATTTGTAATATTTTACCTGCAGAGCTCAGTAGGTTCTCCTTTCCATTTTATTTATGCATTTGTTTATTTATTTTTTGTTGAGCCGATATATAAGGGAAAGAAAAGAAGGGAAGAACTGTGGCAATTTCTAGAATTTCAAATAACAAACACAGAGAAGATAGCACTGCCCCTAAGTCATTTGTCTTAATTGCTGGATACACAGGATACTCTAGACCACAAAATGCTTCATTTCTTACATTTGATTAGAGATAAAGAATGTCAATGGCATGAAAGTACTAGAACTATGTGCAGGAAGGAGCTAGGAAGGGAGGGTACTGATCATGGTGGTGGTACAGGTGTTGCCCAGGACAACAGAGTCCTAAGGAAACTAGCAGATAGGGCTCCAAAGTGTGGTCCTCAGGTGAACAGTCCCAGGCTTGCTGTGAACTAGGTACAGGTGCAAATCCTCTGGTCACTTCCAGACTTATCAAATCAGAAATCTGAGGATCAGCCTTCAGCTCCTGGTTTGTTTGTTTGTTTGTTTTTTAAGCCTCCCATGCAGCTCTACATTTAGAAACTATGAGATCCAGATGCATTTGTAGAAGTAGTCAGATTAGGGTGAAAAAGGAAAACTATGCCAAAAAAAGGACCTGGCCAAAATACTAGAGAAATACTGAGAACAATCAGATATAATTCCAGGTTTCTGGTTTGCCAACTGGTGTCATTTTTCTGAAATAGAGAAAAGGAAAGGACAGAAGTCAGTATCCATGGAGGAGAGGATACGACTTCTTATGCCTTTTAACCATCTTTTGTTATTTTGTTTTTCAAGACAGGGTCTCTATGTATAGCCCTGGTTGTCCTGGATCTCACTCTTCAGGGTACACACAAGGCTGACCTCCAACTACTCAGAGATCTGCCTGCTTCTGCCTCCATAGAACTGGTCAGTACTGTAAGGCATCTTATGCTGGTAGCAGACTTTATAGCAGGAAAACTGATGTTCAGATCCATGAGCTACTACATCGTTGCTGGCAACATTTTCTTTTTTCTTGGTAAGTCAAATTATAGGTAGAAGGATATAGAGAGATATAAGTATAGGATAAGTATGCATTAATAATCAAAAGCATTCTGATTTTCCTGCACATGTCATAATTTTAATTTTCATATAACTTTAATCTCACTCAACCCTTCTGACACACATACACATACACACACACACACACACACACACACACACACACACACACATACACACACAAATTAGCTCCCAAGTAAAAAGATGATTCTGTCATCATCATCACAAGTAACTGGATTTAATTCTTTTAATTACGTATATGTACATATGGATAGGGTATTCCTGCATGATAGCTGTGCCCAAGGACAACAGATGCATTGAGTTCCCCTGGAGCTTATGATGGGAAATTGTAAAACTAAGATGCCTGATGTGGGTTCTGGGAGCCAAACCTGGATCCTCTGAAAGAGTAGTGTGTGCTGTTAATTACTGTGTCATATCTGCTGCCCCAGAAACTGATTTTTCAATTCAGAAAAGTTTACCTTAGTCAATTTTCTAGCAATAAACACGAGTTCTAAAAACCAGCTTCTGCAACACCAGAGTGGCTGCACCGTAGTTGAGTGTATATTGTCTGGTTGTTATGGTACATGAGCTTGTTTAGTGCCCTGGTACTCTCCTCCATAGAAAACACACAAGTTAGACTAGTACCATTTTCTTATATTTAACAAGGTTTACACTCATTTACATTTTTTTTTAATTTTACCCCTATACCTTCTTCTGCTCATACTTTACTAGATAGGGTTTCTATCTTTTGAAAGTGTCCTCTCTAGGAAGATCTAGGTGAAGATCTCTCTGAACATGAATGCTTGTTTTGTTTTTTTCCTACTGTGACAGGGAGACAATTGCAGTTCAATGGATACTTTCTCTTACAACTTGGAGGATGTTATTCAGATCATTGGAGATGCTAGTGTAATATTTGAGCGTCATTGGTGAGTGAACTTCTGCTCTCTGTGTGCTCCAAGATCTTCTATACTGTACATTTCAATTTCTTAAAAATATATCTGTAAATGGACTCCATATTTTATTTATACTTTTTGTACTTCCCATACCTGTAGATAAACATCATTCATTTCAGGAAATTCTCAGCTATTACTAAACATTATGTCTCCATATCTGTGTCTCTGACTACTTCCAGAACACACTTTTCAATTTAGCCTATCTCCTAACTTTAAAAGGAAATTTTACATGTATTTATTTATGTATTGTCCATGTGGAGTACTGGGGTGATTTTCATGTTTTGCAATGTGAAGGTCAGAAGGCAATTTGTGGTAACTGGTTCTCTCCTTCCACCAAGTGAATTCTAGTGATTTAACTCAGGTAATCAGGTTCAGAGACTACTGCCTTTCTCTGCTGAGATAGCTCACAGGTCTTTGTCCTGTTTCAACATCCCTCTTCGACTTACTTTCTGTCTGTGTGAACAATTGTGGAGTAAACCTTATTTTCTTCTATCTTCAGTTCTATGGTGCTATTCAACTACCCATTAAGTTTTTCATTCTATTGACATTTTCTTTTGAAAAGTTATAGAACCTAGCTCTTTATTAAATATTCATAAGAATTTCATATGGTCTTTTGTGAGGCTTACATTTTAAAGAACTGCCTTTTGTTCCTTCTTTAAACATTCATATTCAGTTACTTTCTGTTCTAAATCTGCTAAGTCTACTACTGGAAATTCTCAGAGGCTCAACTGGTCTCTCTTGCTATTCTTTCTGGTGCTTCTGACTGACAATGGGTGCCTTTCTTGTAGATCTTTGCCACCTTTGATTGTGCAATCTCCTTTTCCATGTTCACCCCTGGAATTACTATCAGCCTATACAGGAAGCATTTTCCTGAGAGAGATTCATGACTGATTTTACTACAAGTTGGCAGTCACTATTCCCTTGGCCTTGTTTCCGGCTCCAGTTTAGGGGTCCTGGGCTCAGCTCCCTTGATTCTGTCTCACAAGTGCTTGCCCGAGGCTGATATAAATAAACAGATGCATTTCTACATGGTTATTTGTAGTCTGAACAGTTTCCACCTTTCTCATTTGCTACTGGCTCAGCAACATTTTATTTGGGTTTTATTTTAAGGTTTCAGGATTCTTTTTTTAAGTGTTAGGATAGTATGGATAAAAATTTCCCCTCTTTCTTTCAGATTTAGCAATTAAATTTTTTTTTAAAAAAAATCAGAATTACCTGTGATCCAGGTAATTGCAATTCACTGACATTGAAAGTACAAACAATTCCACTGAATTTTCTGCATCCAGGGTCACATAACACATCATCCTACTCTGGGTGACTCTTCAATGGCATATTGGAAACATTTCCTTTATGTACTACTCTCCTCAATACATATTCTTTGTTTCATGGTTTTAGAGAAAGCTTATAAAGCCCTGTAGACAGATATGCTGAGAAAGTATATTTTGCATATAAGGGCTCTCTCAATACCTTCATTATTTCCTATATGATAGAAACATCAGATATAGCTTCAGAATCCAGTTTCTGAGCTGATAACCCTTGTTAGGCTTCTGTATAATTTAAGCAAGGGACTAGCAGCCAGGAAGATAAACCAGTTACTAGAGGCTAACCATTTAATCCCATACCTCTCACCTCTGAAGGCAGCCAGCCTAAAAGGCAAGCTGATTCCCAATGATCAATGACTCAATTATCCTTTCCTATGAAATAAAGATGTCTCAAAGAGAATATCTGCATTGCTGAACTAAAGAAGCCACTTTGAAGATAGCACCCAGGGAGAGTGTATGGTAACTTTGGTGCTCTGACCCAGTGCAGCATGCTAGGACATCTTTCATTTGTCTGCTCATTGACTCACCTACATCATCCAGAATCTGGAATATTTGTAATAAAACAGTAAATAGGTGTGTGTGTGTGTGTGTGTGTGTGTGTGTGTGTGTGTGTGTGTGTGGTGTGGTGTGTGTAGTGTCCATGTACACACACACACATTCATCACTGCAAGCAAATTTACTGATTTTAAAGATAGGTCTATAACATGGTTCACAACCTGGTGCTATACACTTGTAGATATGATATGGTTGGGGGTGAGGATCTGGTGGGGCAGAGTCTGTAATTTTTGATGCTATCCTAAGTAGACCATGCTAGGACTGAATTCTCAAACATCCCTCCAGTGACTGTAAAGATCTTCTCACATGGCATGTTGATGGTAAAGTGCTCTGCATTGACTGTTGTGGTACTTGAATGCAAAACCAGTGTGTTTTTCTTCAAATAAAACAAATGTTAATACTTTAAATACTAATTATATACAATGTTTAATAGTCTCAATCCATTCTGAGCAGTATATATTCTATCTACACTCTCCAGAGGTATTCCCTGGGACCAGCATAAAAAATAAAAACGGGTTAGTATCAATCTCACAGTGTATAAAGTTCACAAAAGAAAGACTCAAGCAGTAGAAGTACCTGCCACACAAGCTTAGTAATCCGAGTTACGTCCTCGTAACTAATAATAATTAGTATAGACTAATACATTTTCACTTTCCCACAATGATTCATCTACTTATTTATTATAGTAAAATAAATATTAAGAAATATAAGTACACAATGACTTTATTATCTTAATATTCTATTGTATTTTGAGATGTGAGCTTGTGTCCCAGGCTGGCCTGGAACTCACTGGAGAGCTGAGGATGGCACTGAATTACTGATCCTCTGGACTTGCAAGCTTGTGACACCACACCAAGTGAGCACAGAACCAACTACCAACTGAACTATACCTTCAACCCCACTCTTCTTGAAATTCTTAATTTATTTTAAACCTCCAAGACCAAGAAGGATGAAAAAAAATGTATTAATGTTGCCTCAGAGGAAGACAAAACCCCTTAATTTTGCATATAATAAGTTACATCCTTTTCTGGATGAATGTCAGTTTCTGTTATAGTCTGAAACAAGAGAATAGAATCAGGAACATATTTCTTCCTCTAGGTTTCAAAACCAAAACAGACCTGATGATACAAGCATAATACCTTAGAGAATGCAATTACAAAGCCTCTGGCTGTTCAAGACCAATTTGTAATCAGAGCATCAAGTCACACTGTACGGAAATGTCAGCTCTGACCCAGCCTTGATGAGCTAAGATTGAACACACGGGCCAGTTTATCATATTATCTCAACTGCCCTCTTTAGAGCTGGCAGGCCCAATCTGAGTGCAAAAAAAAAAAAAAAAAAAAAAAAAGGATTCCACGCTGAGTGATGCTTGCAGCTGAAAGAGAATTGCCCAGATAGTATTTTCCATTGCCACAGTTTTCTTTAACATAAATGAATTCACATATAAAAATCATCCATCATAAATATTTTCTTGAAATTAAGTAGCACTGATACATATATCTACCCTAAGACAGTCTTTATCATGTCTGAATCTGAAAAGTCTTGGTAGGATTTAAGGTTCACCTTTGCTGTTAAGGGTTTATATTTTATTCAGCAAACATAGATTAATGCACTTCCAGCACCTGTGTTCAGTCTCTCTGTAGTTCGCTATTTGTGAGAGTTGAGAGAATGCTGGGAAAATCATAGGAGAAGGTTCTAGAAGTGGGATGTGGAGAATGTGTTAATTCTTCATGCTGTGTAATTTTAGCCTCCTGCTTTGATCAAACAAACTGATTTTAAAATAATAACAGCCTATAACTTTCAATATAAAGTAAAATTTCCTTCTGCTTTGCTGATATAGAGGTTATCAACTGATTGGAAACTGGCTTCCACTGAGTGCTTTGTTTGGTAGTTTCCATATACCTGCCTCAATCTCTGTCGTCGCCTTACACTAACAGGCTAGTGAGAGCAGGTTCCTGCATTTCTTTAGTCATATGTATTTCTTCATGAAATACATTTCAGTGCTTCTTATAATCTCAGAAAGATTAATAGGCAAAAGATTTTTACTAAAATCTAGCAAATTCAGCAACAGAAATATATTTTAAAAAAATAATGGCCACATAAGCTTCTTTCCTACACTGTCCACAGAATGAGACCTAGGCAGTTTAGAGGATGCAGGATTTTGTGTCTCAGCTTTCCTCTGACCCTGAGCAACCCCCTCCTGGGGATCTTCGTGCTCCTCAGCACTCCTCCACTCTGGCCTCCACTGTTTTCCAAATAGGAAGCACAGAGCATGTCACCCATAGAAAGCTCTTTTAGCAGACACCGGCAACATCCAGTTTAGGACTCAGTTACTCACAGCTGTTTACCATCTTCAATTTGCTCTGAGTTAAGTCAATGCTGGCCTCCAGAGGCACCTGCAATCACACACGTGTACACACACACACACACACACACACACACACACACACACACACACACACACACACATACACACACACACACACACCATCAGCAGAGAAGCTTCGTCTTGTAGGAGAGGAACAAATACAGAGACCCACACTCAGAACTTAAACAGAGAGTGAGAGATCTCAGAAGACTCGGTACTAAACAGAATGTCTTCACCAAAGTCCCTTCCCTTGAGGCTTAGTGAACCCTGTAGAAGAGGGAAAAGGTGGTAAGAATTGTATAAAAGCCAGAGGCTGTGGAGGACACCAAGGAAACCAGGCCTTGTAATTCCACAGGATCAAAGTACATGTGAACTCAGAGTCTGAGACAGCATGCACAGAACATTTACATCAATCTACACCTCCCTAAGGCTCAGGAAACACTGTGGAGAAAGGGATAAAGGAGGTGTGAGAGCAAGAGGGTGGGAGAGTATGTCATGAAATGCTGTCCACTGGGCATGGCACAGCTGTTGACTCAGAACTCACAATGGCTATGGTTCCCTGCAGAACCTCAGAAGTCCAAGCAAGTTGAAAATCCCAACATGATCGGATAAGGATCTAGGAAGGCTCTACCTCTAGCTGAGTAATTGCTGGGTCCTGGGGAATGGATAATGGAAGCATCCCAATGACCCCCCCCTCTCTCTCTCTCTCTCACACACACACACACACACACACAATCTGCACAGATAAGCAACTCCAATTGCATTCAATGAGTGATAATTTCAAAAGAGAACATGAAAAGGTTGGGAAGGAATACATTACAAAAGTACTATAAATAAATAACAATATTCTACTATAGCATATCTTCTACCAGGAAGGCAAACATGGAACATCTCATTACATCCTGTATTGTTTATCTCATAGGACCCAGTGGAGCAATGTCAGTTATAACAGCTATTATGAAGAAGTCATTCTAGTTATTTTCACATAAATATGTGGTATGACACAGGACTCTCATAGATGATAATCTAGATGATATAATTTCTTAAGAAGGCTATGAAGATTTCAATTTTTATATGGCTGAGTAATATTCCATTGTATAATGCACTTCATTGAAGGTAAATGGATGGAACTAGGAAAAAAATCATCTGACCAGAAAGACAAATGTGATAAGTTTCTGGCTCAGCCATCATGTGAGAAGCTTCCTCATTCAGCAGATGGAAACAAATTCAGGGACTCACAGACATTATGCCACGAGTGAGAACACTCTCCTTCCCTGGAACACTCAGCCATAAAAGATGTGTCTACATCAAATTCCTCCCCTCAGGGCTCAGGGAAACCTGAAGAAGAGCCAGGACCAAAACACATATGAACTCAGAGACTAAGGCAGCAGGTAGAAGGGTCTGTGCAAGGGTCTACATCAGACTGAGTCCTAGAGCTGGACACTCATCCCTATCCCAGAAACAACCTCCAACTGGTAACCACTTGCAAAGGAAAAGAAAGTCTCACTGAAGAAACAAACTATTCTTAAGGGTAGGCTGCATGTCCAGCAGTAGACGGCCAAGAGAAAGTGAACTCAATGGTATCTTTGGAGGTTCCTTGTCTCATAATGTCTATCAGGGATTTTCCTTTTAAAAAAACTCTACCTTATTACTTTTATTTTATTTATATCTTTCTCCTCTTTCCGCCTATGTATATGTTCGTGTGTGTGTGTGTGTGTGTGTGTGTGTGTGTGTGTGTGTGTGTGTGTGTGTGTGTGTGTTATGGCTTCCAGTTTAATGAGACAGGAAGGTTTGAATCCATACAGTTGGAATTTTCTTTGAGCTGCCAACCAGCTCCCCACTGAAGACATGAAGATTTCTTACTATTAATTATGAAGCTTACCTTAGCTTAGGCCTGTCCCACTAGCCCTTTTAACTTAACACGACCCGTTTGTCTTCATCTACATTTGCCTCTGAACTGTTTACCTTTCTTTCACTGGGCATGCCCTACTTTCCTGCTTCCTCTGAGTTGGCTGTGTATTAAGTCCCTCTTCCTATCTACTCCCCCTTCCCAGAAATTCCACCTGTACCTCCTCTCTTGCTGTTCACCTTTTTGTTAAAGCAATCAGGTGCCTTAGGTAAGCAAGGTAAGACAGCAACACATCTTTACATCATTAAATATTCTACAACATAAACAATTACAATATATCTTTGCATAGTTAAACAAATATTCTGCAACTGATATGGAAGGAAGCAAAGTGGGGAAGAACTTGGATGAGTAGAGGAAGGGGAAACCATAATCAGGAAAATGTACTTACAACAATAAAGAGAAATAATAAAATGAAAGTCACAAATGCAAATATAATCTTTAAGTGCATTGCAATTTCCTCTTGTGAAACTTATTCCCCAGTGCAGTAATTTTCGGAGGTAAGATCTCTGAAAGGTGACTGGTTCACAGGACACACTGCCTTCATGAACAAAGTATTCTTTGCTTTGCTGAAGGGAGCTTCTTGGGTTTGTTCACTCGACCTTGCCATGTGATACCCACTGCCATAACAAAACACAAAAAGAAGGCAGACCCAGTGCTCTGGGGCTCTGCTCTTGTGCTGATTGACTCTGAGCAATAACTTAAATAATGTTCTGTACAAATTATCCAGTATGTGACATTCAGTTACAGCAACAAACAATGAATCCAAGCCCAAATGTCAAAAATTAACTCTGTCAATACATTATAGCAGTGGAAGTCAAAGCTGCATCAAAAGACTGATACATGAGCAATCAATGAAAGTAATCTACTGTCAAACTGAAGCTAACTAATAGCCAGAGTCCATAACTCATAACTCACGATGCTGTCATTGATAGGTATGAGGTGGTATTGGGAACTTTATTCCGATCACTTCTACTCCTACCTTTTTAGGTGATCCTGAGCAGGGAAGTGGGGATTCCCCTCTCTGGGCTTCACTTTCTCCCCCCAACTGCAGAAGTCTATAGCATCAGATGAAAATTTCCAAAATACAGATCTTAAGGCTCATATCTAAAATATCCTTCAAAGCCCTATGTATTAGCAGGAAAGTCTCAAGACCATGGTTCCAATGAGAGATGCTGGTAGCTTTAAGAAGGGGCACTCACTTAGAGGAAGTTGGGCCACTGGAATATGGCAAAGGAAAAGTGAGAAGTCTGTCTCTTTTATATCTTTTATACCCTATCTTTTATATCCAAAGAGAGGAGCATCTTTGTCCCTCTTTCCATCCTACCCCTGACCGACCTCCATCACAGGTTCAAAAGCCAAGGGTCCAACCAGTCAAGGACTTAAAGCCTGAGCCAAGATAACCTTCCCTTTCTCATAAGTGGACTTTCTCAGGTTATTGTCAAAGTGATACAGTCTAAATAGCATAGTCATACCAATAATTCCTTAAGTCACATGGGAAATTTAAAATATAAACTCAGTAGAATGGAAGATGTGAGATTATAATTCTCTAGTCATGGTAAATATTAGTTTGACTTTTACTTCATCATATCTGTAAAATCCCATATGTCTATTTGTGCCATGGGTAAAAGAACACAGAAATATTTACATAGCACTTAGCATACTCTAAGGATATTTGCTAGCTTTTCTCGGAGTGTGTATATAATACCATATAAAATACACTTCACAATATATGCCACAGATGTCCAAAAGTCATGGGAGAAGGCAGTGTTCAGGCTTCTTTAAAGCTAGTAGATCTCTTCCTGGTTCCTGGCTGCTGGCTGCTGGACAGACAGAATCGGAATTCATCGTGCTTCCATCGCGCTTTCATCGCTCGTCCATCGCTTGGATCCGCCAGTCCTTGTTCAGGTGCCACCATAAGCTGTTACTAATATTGTGAGTGTTAATTTATATTCTAATAAATATTAATTTTGGACTGGCGCCTTGAAAGTAAAACTCCGACTACACGAACTAGTACTAGCTAGTGAGGTTTGAAACTTAAAGTTTATGTTTTAAAACTCGTTCTTCTGGTTACACAGTGAAGATTAGCTTCAAGTCAACTTCCTCTGGCCTGGAAGATAAACTCTATCTGGGCCATTCCCTTTGTGCTCACTACATATCCAACTCAAAGAGTTTGTTTTCTGGGTCAACAGTAAAGGTAGAGTTGCCAACTCCTCTACACTGTCATTTTATGCTGATTCCTACTCAATCACATTTTTTTTTCTGATTAATTATAGTATTTTGACATCTAAATAATCTATATGGTCTCTCTGCCTCTGCATGTCTCTGTCTCCCCTCTCTGTCTCTTTCTCTGTCTTTCTCCTTCTCCTCCTCCTTTCTCTATTTCTGTCTCTCTCTGGAGGATGTACACATAAGCATATATGGAAGCCAGAGGTCAATGCATGGTGCCATCCTTTACTTCTCCACTTTACATTTTGAGACAATGTCTCTCACTGAATCTAGAGCTCTCCAATAGCCAAGAGTGGCTAGCCAACATAACCTCTGTCTATCTCCATGCTCCAAGGGGGAGAGTCTCAGAGAAACTTCATCAGATGGCTTTTATGTTGGTACTAAGGATCCAAACTCAGGTCCTCATATTTCTGCACCAAGCACTTTACCAAGTAAGCCATCTCCTCTGCCCCATATGGTGTTTTGTTCATCTTTACACATGTGTGTTGCTTGGTATGAACAATGAGAAAAATGCATGTATAGAGCTTAGAATTATGTTGGCAGGCAAAGTACTCAATAAGAGAGAAAGTACCAGAAGTAGATGCTTCTGGCAGCTGGTACTGACAGAGCAGGTAGAATTTATCTCCAGTGCCTGCTAAAAGGCTTCTGCAAAGAAGTGGGGTGAGATGCTAGGTCCAGATGGTTATGATATTCCACTTAGGAAACTTTACATTTCCACATAAGACCAGAAAGTATGCTAAATTAAATCCAAAGAATTAGCCTTTAATGGATTTAAGAATGTTAGGGAATTATGTGAGGCAGTAAAAAAAAAAATCATTTTTTCTGTTGTTGGGGTTCAGAAAGGTGACAGGCCCTTGCAGCTGTCCCTTAGGTATCAAATCAAAATAGCACTAAAGATCCGGATTGATTATGGTGAAGTAGTGAGGAGAATTATTATGTGTGCCTCCCCTTTGAATAACTTCAATCCCTGTTAAAGCGTGGTAAGGCTTTTAGGATGCAGGGGAGGTGCTAGCTTATGATATTTCCTCAGACTCATTAGTACTGATTATAATATTTTCAGAGGTTCATCCACAATATATCACATCAATGATTTGTGCCTGTCTCCATAATATTGACACCATGTGATAAAAATCTATTTGTTAACAATGTCCCAGTACATTGCACATGTTTCTGTGTCTGAGGATGCATTTAACCTGATTCTACTTAATCATTCTCCACAGCATCCTACAGGTAGAGAGGAGTTCCACGTACTTGCTTCCAACCTAAGCCCAGGAACCAAGAGCTTGACAATGAATACCCATGTATTTCCAATTATCATACACATGACCAGCGTAGGAAGCCCTCTGCCCTTATTTCCTTCTTACAGATTATGAGTCCAACAAGCCAATAAAGTCTCACTAGCACCTTCCAAAAAGATCTTTCAAGAACCTCTTCAACATTTGGAGTCTGCATTGAGAAAGCCTTTTAGACCTGTTTTATCCAATTCCTTTCCAGAGATTTCTCTCAGAATTTTGCAGGGAGCAGGCTATATAGATCACAACTTTCGCTTGCACACATTCAGTGCAAGTGAGCAACTGGCCACAGAGGCGTTAATCATCTTCAGCTGTCCATTAAGAGTCCCAGGTTAACAGCCAGGAAGCACTGACTCTCATAGAGTCTGATGCTATCTTTCTGGGCAGCCTCAAGCAAGTTCCTTCCTTTCCCTGAGCCTCAGTTTCCCCCTTTCTCCTTCATGCTGCTAAAACCAGATCATCTCCAGACTCGGTTACCATTTCAGAAGTCGATTAATTTCTAAAACTTCTGAGCTCAGAAACAAAAGTGTCTTTCTGAGAAACTAATTAAAAGTACAGATAAAATCACATTAACTTATAAATCAGAATGTCCCTTCTAATTATATCTTAAGCAACATCAAAATGGAACTTGCTCAAAGCTACCAGTGTAGTTAATCACCAGCTACTGATATTATTCCCACCCTCACCCCTGCCTCTGATTCTTCTAGATAAAGAAGAACATCATCTGGACACATTGTATATGGGCCCAGTGTTTGGATGGTTCTTCTTTTAGTGCTAATGGACAACAGTCACTTTTTCTAGGCCACACAGTATTAGCTCAAATTCACTAGCCATTATTTTTTTTTAACACTTTCTGCATGCCAGGCATGGTTCTGCAGCTACCAGAAGAACTTCTAATAAGTATAGGTAAGTGAATTTTATGTATAGACTCAGTGTCAGATATGAAGAAGTAAAGAGTACTACCATTTCAGTGGGTACCATTTTGTATACATCTAACCCAATCCTGTGAGAAAACACAGGAGAGACCCCCCAAAAAAGAACAGTATCTGTGCTTTAATAATTCAGCCAAGAAATATCAGGAGGGATTAACCCCCGTCAATGCTTGGAAACTCAAAGCAACTGTTTGTAAATCATTTAAGCACTTAGCAAGCATCCAAAAGTCTCAAAAAAAAAAAAAAATCTCTGTTCTATTGGACAGTCTTCACTACGAATTTAATGGAAGTACAAATCAACACTCAACCTTAAAACTTAAGGAGCAATTCCTTGTATCAATGCAACAGATAGGTGGGTGAGTTCATACGGAAAGATGTAAGTTCAGAACTTTAGGCTTCATGTAACCCAGAGAAGTTGTTCAAGCTTCTTGATGACACTTTTATTCTGGGTTGAATAGTCTGGCATGTGACTGTGTTCAGCTGGAGCCAGACGACACTAGCTAGAGGAACACCAGTCCCTTACTGAGGCACCTTAGTCACTTGGAAGCCTACAACTGTCTCAACTTCCAGGGGGGAAAATGAAGTTTTGGTAAATTTAAATAAACAAGACAACACGGTATGAGCAAGCAAACTAGCGGTGGACTTAACACAAGTTGTCCCTACTCAAGTGCCCAAATTTTAGCCATCTTCTATCACTCTTTTGCCATGCATACCTCCCGACATTTTCAGCACTGAAATAAAAAAAAAAAAAAAAAAAAGAATGCCAGCATATTAAGGATGCAGACACTGTAAATATAAATGGTTTTCTGCTTTGCATTCTATTCACAAGTGACTACAGCTCTCTAAAATACATGTACCACACACTTGCTTATCACAGCTACCCAGGGCTCAATTACCACCCTTGAATAAGAGGTCAGGGTTAAAAGCAAGAGATTCAAAAGATAAATTTGGACCTGAAAAGAGAGAGATGACAAAATAGTTTGTCGGATAAGACGTCTGGCACCTTTGGCCATATTTCAATGAAAGCAAGAGAAAAGATGTTGAGGTCATTGCGAAACAATTTAAGTGGGCCAGAAAGAGACAGAGTGTGGGTGGCGGCTCCTTCTTACCTGCAGAATTTGCTCAGAGGGAATGAGAATCCTGTCGGTGAAGGTATGTTTCTCAGAACATAACTAGTCATACTAAATAGGGAGATAGCCTAATACCTAACCATGGCCTGGCTCTAGATGTCATTTTGGGGTCATATTAATATAAATACCAACACTGATACATGCTTTCCAAGCTGGTACAAGCCCCCCAAAAAAATACAAATGTAACAAAGATCTACATGTCTGTGACACTTCTTAAAGAGCTGTCAGATATTTTTAAGTAAGCTGCTCTCTTTCCTTATGTGATTGGTTGGTGCATCAGCTATGTGGAGTCCACTGTTTGGTATACTTAAGAGTTTTCTCTTTTTATTAATCAAGAGGGGCTTGAAGTTCTCCTGAAACTGTCTGGAAGGTATCCACGATGTGAGGATCCAAGAGCTGTGAATAACTGGGGCAAATGGTACTGTGCAGATGTAAGCTTGGGGCATGGACTAAAAATACAGATTTCTGGGCTCTCTGCCCTAAAGTTTTAATTCAGTGAGCCTCTAGGAGGGTCCAGGAACTTACTGATGTTTTAACTAAAAGGCTTATATGACCTTGGTGCTTAGCCCTACATAGAGTAATTACTTCTAAGCTAGAAAGACTGAAACCTCAGACACTTGGGTACACAGGTTTCAAATCACATTTGGTGGCTATGGGTTTTCTGGCACATCATATCTCAATTTCTTCAGCCACCTTTACCTTTAGCTGATGAAGTATGGGAGTGCTTTGGAAAGATCTTTACACCGACTCCATCGTGTAAATGGGGTAGAAACTAGTCTAGTATGTAATGGGGACCTCAGGATAAAACCAACCAAAACCTGGGCTCAAAACTTGTACCTTCTAACTGAGTCCCAGCTAAAAATGTGTGTTTCTCTTGAGAAAGTTACACAATGTCACTAAGTCTTAGACTCCTCCACCATGAAAAGCACATGATAATAACAGTGCCAATGGCACTGGGTTTTGCATCTAGTGGGCATATATAAGGAATGGCCAGAGTGAGGCCCTCCTGACTGTCCAGTATCCTTTAGTTGCAAGCACCCCTGGCAAGGTCAACCAGAGGAGCTAGTGTACTGTCCCCTGGATCTCCTGTGATTAATGAGGTTCATGGAAAGGTAACCCTGGCTGAGTGCTTCTCTGGGTTTGTCCTTTTATCAAGAGATATTCACAAGAAATGTGCTTTTCTGGGGAGGATGTGATCCAAGAATAATGTGTTACTTGTATCTCCCAGGAGAAAATAAAGGAACAACAAAGAAGAAGTCTACGTTGTATTTTTCGGAGGAGTCTCCAGTGGTGACCTTCTTTAGAATCAACTGGAATAGTCATTAAATTTGTACATGCCTGCCTCCACTGGGTCACACACCCAGGGGAGTGAGTGGGTCCCACCACTTGCCTTTCCCAGAGACTGTACTCTCCATGGCAGAAATGGCTAGGCAAAGATTTCTGTGCTCCCATCCTCCTGTCATCCTGCGAGGAGGGGTCAGTGAAGACAACTGCATTTGCTCTCTGTGCTTTTACCAAGAATCTCGTTTCCTCAGCTCTGAGCAGCCTCCCTGCAGCTGTCTTCCTAGTTCGTGTATGGTTTCTGAATTATCCATACCTCCCTGGAGAAACACACTAGCCAAGGGCTGCCCACTAAAGGATACAGGTTATGCCAACTCCCTTAAAACGGTACTGTGGTATTAAATTAGATGAGAAAAGCATGTGCATCCACTTCCGGTGTCACCTTTTTTCTCCTACCTGCATCTTCCACCACCCCCCATGTTCCTGTTCTCTTTTTCTCCTCTACACTCTTCCTCCATCTTTCCTTACACATCTTTGCCCTTCCTCTCCTTCCTGTCCCTCTGCTAATCTGCCCTAGCACCCTATAATCCTTGTCTGCATTCTCTCTCTGAATCTATCCCATCTATCTCTCTTCCCGTGCACTTGCCCTTATGGCTTCTCTATCTACATCTCTCTGTTTTGCTTCTGTTGTTTTTGTTCTTAAATTTCTATGAGTATTCTTGTCATCCAAATACTTTGCTGCCCTTTCATCCCTTCGACACTTCAGTGCCAGGCTTCCCTTCCAACATAGAAGCCCCTATGTCACTGACAAAATGTGGGTTCCCTGGCTAGTCAACAAGGGTATACTAAAAGTCAAGCCTGACACCTTGACTTTAATAACTATGAGCAATCCCCAGACAGAGACCCAGAGTGAGGAGGGTTCTCACCCAGTGGAAACTTGAACTCCATGCTGAAATTCAGATATACAGAGGCCACAAGGCCAAAGAGCCCTAATAGCAAGACCCTTGTCTAGAGGGGAGATATGGGGTCCTGGGGTCAATGTTTGAGGGCCCTGTACCACTTTATTCTAGGGTTTAAGCATCTCGTTAAAGCCTGGTGGCAGAGTCTGCTAAATGTGTATTAGGACAGATTTTCCTTCTCGAATATCCATCGATTTCAAAGCCATCCATCTAGCAGTCTTGAACACAAATCAAGTAAAAGCTGAGGGCCTGCTATAGACGCAAGCTCAAACGGATGCCCCCTCCAGATACATACAAAGATATGCACCCTATTCTCTTCCTTTCTGAATTGCAGCCTCACCTTTCACTTTAAATACTGTCTTTTCCAAGTTTACTTTCCTGGTGGTCAGGGATGGTTGACTTATACTATAAATGGGCAAACTGAGATAGAGACTTTATGCTTGTGTGGATGCTTCAGGGGAGTACTAACAGCGCCTCTATTGGGAAGACCAGAAGAAAAGTGAAAGCACAAACACGCCCTCTCCCAAGTCTAGGCAGCAGCAATGTGCCCTAGTGAGTTCTCTCTCTCTCTCTCTCTCTCTCTCTCTCTCTCTCTCTCTCTCTCTCTCTCTCTCTCTCTCTCTCCTTCCCTCCTTCCCTCCAATTTCTTTCACCCAGCTTGACCTATGCACACAGTCACTTGCACATACCACACATCCATCCACAGCTGTCCAATGTCTAAGTTTCAGAATAAAAACACAAGGGCAGCAGGTAAAGAATGAACTCCAGCAAGACCCCTGGTACTCTTGAATTGCCCCCCTCCTACAATGAAGTACAGAGCAGCAAAACTGAGATTTTGGCTAGCAGCCTAGCCTAGGAAAGAATATTTGCCACCAGGGACCAAAGGAGAAGAAAGCCAGGGCTCAAGTCCAAGGACTAGACAAGTCCAAGTCACCCAGCTGAAAGGCCCCTCAGTTGACTGTATGTTGAAACCTCGACCAGACACACAAAGGAGCCGCTGTTTTCCTGCAGGAGGCATTTGGATGCCTCCCACAGCCCAAATTGGTCTGGAGCTCAGAAAGCCCATCTCCTTGCTCATGTTAAAATGTTATCATGCAAGTGGAAAAGCCAGCCAGGTGCCCATGGGACAGCAAATGGTTCCCCACCAGGAACCCAACTACAGGAAGCATGCTTAAGCCACCTGTTGGTCTAGGTCAGCCTGCCCTGTATCAGCCTGCTGCAAACCTTTATCATATAAAAATTATCCCAAATGCTCAACCGATCCAGTGACAAGAAATAATTCACTCCTGTCACTTCCTACAGCCACCTCTTATGACCCTTCCTTCCTAACCTCTCTCTTTCTCTCCTCCCTTGCTCCCTTTCTTTCGTTCCCCCAGATGCCCCTTTTCACAATCTCTTTTAATATTCCAGCAGTCATTTCTCTTTAACGAAGTACACTTAGTGCCTTACTAAGGACTGGGGGTTGCCCATAATTTCCCAGCGCGCTCAGCAGCTGCCAATCTCCAAGCGCTTATGCTGTGTGCTTACTGAAGGCGCGTGCAGGCTGAGAAGCCCCAGTGGCTAGTTGATGGGGAATAGGCTGTGACCTGTTCTCAAAGACCCGTTTCTCCTTGGGAAGGGTGCTTCTCTTTGGTTTTAGTGAAGAAGGCAATCGGGTTAAGGAACCAATGTTTTGTTCCGCTGCTAATCCCAAGATAGGTGCAGACACCCAACTTTCTGGCGTCTGCCGGGCATCTCTGCAAACTGCTACCTAGCAGGAAAGGACACCACCGCTACTCACTCTCAAATACAGATGGTTCCTCTTCAGGGTTTCCAAACAGTCTGGTGCACACGGGGTCAGCGAACCCCCTAGTGTCTCACTCCTCTCCTGGGCCGCGCGGCCGGCGAGAGCTATGCGCTCTGAGCGGGGCGGCCGAGGGTAGTGGATCCCATGGGTGACGAGTTGGCAGAGGGCGCGCCGCCCTGTTGGGGGCGCATCGTTCCCGGGGCTGGCGCAGGCTGCTGCGGGCCGATGGGATCCCGGGGAAGTTGGCTGTGCCGAGGACCGACTTCGGACTTGGCGCCCGCTCTGTCCCGGGTGGCCCGGCGCGTTCTCCGAGGACTTGCCGGTGGAAGGGAATTGGGGGGCGCCGGTACTGCAGGAGGCGTCCCCAGCCACCGCCTAGAAGCAGCGCAGAGACATCGCAGCGCCCGAAGCCCTCAGTGCTGGCAGGAGCCTAGAGAGAGCAACCCAGCTAAGCTGCCTGCTCCAGGCAAGCCGGCGCCCTTCGCTCAGAACCCGGATTGCTTCAGCCCGCTGTGCCGCTCGGGTCACCGTCCGGTTTCCCTCCGCTGCTTTGCCCGCTCGCAGTGCTCCGCTGGAACGAGAGGCTGAACGCGAGGCGGCCGCAGCTCCCGCAGCATGGAGGGCGATCTGCCCTACTCCAGCTTGGGCTCGGGCAGCAGCGGCCGCCGCCTCCCGCGCGCCCACGTGCGGAAGCCCCGGTGTGCGCGCTCTGGCTGGCGGAGCTGGAAAGAGGGAGCGAGGGCGAGCCTCGGATGGGGGCGGCGGGGACAAGCCGCACCCCCTGTGCAGCCCAGGGCAAGCTGCGGGGGCACCCGAGGGCGCGGGGCTCCTAGCCTGCAGCTCCGAAAAGGGGAGATGCGCAGGGCCTCTTAGCTGTCCCCTCCCTTTGCAAAGATCCCGAGAGAAACACGGGGGATTGGGGGCGGGGAGGGGCGCCCCTCTCCGCAGGATTAGCCCCGAAGCAGCTACGTATCTTCACTGTCTCCGCCGAAGGGACCGTATCCAAGTCCCTTGGAATCCCCTTCTGTCTCCCCGGAGGAGAATGGGGTTCGGAAACGGAGTGAGGGAGACTGTAGGTTCCCAGGGACAGCTTATTCCGGCTTGCCCCGCCTTCCTCCCAGAGTAAGCACTTTTCCCGTTAACCAACAGACTCCAAGGGGCTCCTCCTTCCAAAGAGAAGGGAGTTGGCTTGCAATGTGGGTCTGACACCCTCCAATCAACTGGCACGTAATTGGAGGGCCCCATCTCTGAGAAGACACTCCTGAGGAGCCCACACATCTCTGTAGTTGGAGTCAATCCTGTGCTTTTTGAGTTCTGCAAACCTGTCAGCCAGACCCTCCTGGGCCTCTTTGTCTCGGCCATAACATCAAGTTCTTTCCTGATAAGAGTAGAAAAGAGACACAAAAACAAAATTAACCGTCTGTGGGAGAATTTAAAAATTAGAAGGCAATTCAAAAGATGGGTATAGTTTAGTGCTAACACGAAAAACTGAAGCAAATAAAAGAAGGAATAGAAAATGGGATCTATAAAGAACCAAAATTAGTGAGATGAGCATTTACTGGGCACCATGGGCATTTCTTAGAGACCATCTTCTCCAGTTTCAATCGCCATAATGAGAAAATTCAGGATCAGAGAAGATAAACACCCTGTCCTGTGTGCTCGATATGGTCAGGCCCTAATTTAGTTTCCTGCAGTCAACCCTCTGCTTTTTCTGACACATGCCAGAACACAATTTATGCTCAGCAATACTGTGAAGAGACATAAGCAAAAGGGAGTGGAAAGAAGAGAGGTGGGTGTGAAGAAGGAGAGGATTCTCCCTGGGTTTAAGGAAAGCTTCCTGGAAGAAGTGAAATTTAAGCAAATCCTAAAGAGAAGTGAAATCAGTAGAGAGAGGTAAGAAGTCACCACGGAGACCCGGGAGGTCACAACAGAGCAGCAGGGAGAGTTTGTCCCTGTTGCAATGGGAACCACCGAGATATTGTTATCAAGGAAAGAACATCATGAAACCTTCTTTCTTGGATGGTCAATACATGCCCTACACAGAACAGCTCTGAAGAGGAAATGGAAGTTGGAGGAGGAAGCTAAGTGCAGGGTGAGGCGCCTACGTGGGTGCAGGTGATGGATGTCTGCTGAAGCAAGAGGACAGAGAAGCTGAAACAAATAAGTCTCCCTGCCCTGTTCTGAAAGTCCTCGGTATAGCAAGCACCTGGCTTCCCATCGCAGAGATGCTAAATGGGAAAACACAATGAGAAAGTGAGGTCTAATGTGTCTATCATCACTTGACTTCCACATAGAGCAACATCCGAAAGCTGGACACTAGAAGCACCAGGGGAAACCTTGCTACCTCATTCGTCCTTGTCAGTACCTAGAGGAGTTTATGTGGGGTCTTCCCGATGGTGTCTCCTTTTAGCAATCCGTCCCTTGCCAGGACCACCAGCAATAACAGCTCCTCACATCTTCTCAAACAGGGACTCTCCAGCCCCACTACATACCAGCTGAGTCCAGATCTTCACTGACACAGGCATGGTATGTCTGAAAAGCACGTCCTCATACGGTCCTTCCATAAGCCAGTGTTTCAACATTTTGAGTGAGGCACACAGTACTGAACACTTCCTATTATGCAAATTTACTCTTTCTTTCTCTCTGTCTCTCCCATATACATGCAAACACACTATACATACAATTTATGTTGAACAAGCAATGCATCCTTACATGTGAGTCACTCCAATCTATTTAAATTATGATTTTTAAAATGTTGGTCATGGCCTAATCCAGTGATGTAATGAGATGTGGTTTCTTGTTTTTAAAAAATATCGATCTATGCTATTAATGCCTGTTGCCTTGGGGTTTGGCTGCACGTGTGTGTATCACATCTCTAACACTAGTGAAGAGAAGAGGTCAAATTAACATGACTGGAATAAGAGTTTCTTGATAATAAAATTCAGATACCTTTTAATCTTTGAAATGCTACTCATAAATTAACTGAAGGTTTTGTATGTAGTGGTGACTAAGTAATGCATGAAGTCAGGAAATAAATAAAGCTCAGAGATGAGCAGGCTGAAAGTAGGAGAGGATGAATCTTGGAATGGAGGAGAGAGCTAAGGAAGAAAGAGTTACAAGGAACGTGTATTCACAGAATCACCATCAATGGACTGTTAATAGAAAACAAACTTGTTAAACCATGGTGTGTTCTAAATTTTCTGTGTTTGCTAGAAGCTTGTTACCAATAGAGTCTCTTTGGTTGCTTCACGCAATTCCAAAGTGGATGGGCTTGAGCATGAAGGAAGCAGCTGCATAGCATAAGAATTGTGGAGGCAAAAGAGGTCATGGATGACATTGTCAAAGTACATATCCCTGCAGTCTGCATGGTTCTGAGACCAGACTGCTGACCAATGAAGAAAAGACTGATATCTAATTACAGGGAACAAGGCATATTCCCTCTGATTGTACTGTGATACCTGGCAAATTATCCTTGCTGAAATTAAAGTGGTTTCTTTTGAAAGCAGTACGCCCCTGCCGAGGGAAATGTACCAAAGGAGATGTCTTATCTTCACTAGCCCCTGGAACTTTATAGTGAAGAATATTATGATTTATTCAATACCTGTAAAAGCAAGATGTAAAGTGAGTGACAGGATCTGAGTGTTTCCCATAGGAAGAGATTAGAAATGGCCAGTAGCCCCAGCCCTCATTTTTTTAAGTTATATTACATTTATTTTGTAGGTTTCAAGAACATAGGCTAACCTTGAACTCTTGATCATCCTCTGCCCACTGTCCAGGTGCTAGGCTTATAGGCACATACCATCATACTGAGATTATGTAATACTAGGGATTACACCCAAGGATTCAAGCACTCTACCAATTCAGCCACAGACACAAATCATGGGCCTTCATGTAAAAAGAATCCATGGTAGTTATCAGACATCTTCCATAAGAAGTAAAAGGAAAGGAAGGAAGGAAGAAAACTGTCTGTCTAGGCTTTAAGCCCTGAATTTCAGACTTAGTGTCTCGAGAGCCCATTATACAGGACAGTATAAACACAGGAGTTGCTGTTTATTATAAAGAAGAACAAATTTATATTGCCTCAAAAGGCTGGGGGTAAGTAATGTTTACTTGGTATCTGCTATGGACCGTGTAGCAGATCATTTCATAAAATTGCATACTTCATTTCATACAACTTTCTACTTAAAAAGACCATGTAATGGAATTTTTTTATCTCCATCTTTTACATGTAAAAGGGAAGCCTCCTAGAAGATAGATAATTTCAGCTTTAGAGCAGAATGTTCCAAACATTAACCCACCACTTTCCCTCTCCCCAGTCTCTCTTCCTCTCCCTCTACTCTTTCTTCCTCCTTCACGTTTTGCTTTTTAGTACACAGTGGATTTCAAACAACAAACTACCCAGATGATGGAAGGGCAGAGTCCTGGCTGAGGAGTATTAAAACAGTATACCTGAGTAGTTACCCTCCTACTAAGACTCAGGATGCTTGGAAAATCATTTGTTTTGTATTAGGGCAGAAATACTCTGAAGAACTCTGGGCACACCCTGGTGTGCAGAGTCCACAAAGTGGCTAAGTGGTGGCCAGTCACATGGGAAAGCTAGCACTCCTGCCAGGAACTGCATTGGTGCAGGTTAATGGCAGGTTTTGCATAAAGAGTTAGTTAGGAGTCATGAAAGTTTACAGGACAACTGCAGTTACTTCTAATAAGGAGAGAATAATTTTGAAGATCCCCTCAGGAAACAGACAGAAATAGTGAAGCAATGCTTCTGAAAGCACCAGAGAGTGGGAGTGACATCCTGCCTTATAGTTCTCTCTCTCTCTCTCTCTCTCTCTCTCTCTCTCTCTCTCTCTCTCTCTCTCTCTCTCTCTCTCTCTCTCTCTCTCTCTCTCTGTGTGTGTGTGTGTGTGTGTGTGTGTGTGCTGCATGTGCGTGTTTCCATTTCCTGCTTCTGCCATGCTTATATTTTTTTCCTTTCTTGCTGAAATAAAAGATACACATCCCCTTTTTGCTCATGTGATAGATGTCCAGACCATCAATTTCATAGCTTTTAAACTTGCTGTCTCAGAGTCCCAAGTCTTTCCCAGGAGAATAATCTGCTTTACTTTTCTTAAACTGAATATCTAACTCTGGAGAGCTCAAGAGTGTGAATTCATGGTATCAGCAAGCCTGCTAAAAGCTAAGCCTTCTGAATAAGGCATAAATAAGGCAAGCAGGATATGTTCCATTCTCTAATGCACTAGGAAAAGCGGCTGGGCACTACACATGCACGAGATGACACGGAGAAGGCAGCAGGGAGACGTGAGGCTTGTCAGTCCTTTCAGGCTTGAAATCTCTGAGGAATACAAGATGCAGCTTCTTTAAGATCCTTGTACCCCAAGTACCTGAGAGTGTGGATCAGAATTTATGGGAACTCATGAATAATGTCTCAGAGGATTCACTCTGTTTCTGGTTTCTGAGAAAGAATGCTGAATGGAAATGAGAAAAGCCAGCGTCAAACCCTGCACCTCCCCTTACATGGCATGTAATTTGAGGCAAGATATTGAGGTTCATCAACATCCTAGGGCTATGAAGAATGTCTTGCCTCATTCAAAAAGGTGCTCACAGAAGCAAATGAGATAATGTGTGAGACATCTGGCCTTAAGTCCAACCCAGAGCACTGAGCAAATGTAAAGGATTATTAGTTATACAAGAAGGAACAGGCAGGCAATGAGTTGTAGCACTTAGAGTACCTTTGCAAATATTTATTTCAACTGTGCTCTTCAGAGTAGAAAGAAATCACACTGTGAAAAATGTAATGAATGTGAAATATGTTTATTCTTTTACAAGCATGGTTCAATGAAAAAGACCAGCATTGTTCCAAAGTGAGGAATTGGAACCTGTACAGTTTTCAAGAAATGAGAGCTGTATATAGACTTAATGTTAGAAATACCAATATAAGGATAGCAATAATAAGCATCTGAATACCCTGTTTCAGGCACCATGTTTGCTGCTCTTCATATAAAAACTCATTAAATACATATAGCCTTATCTATTATGTTTCACTTTGTCTCTATCAGCAAATTGATTAATAACTTACCAAGTCTCTAAGTTAACAAGTGATAGAGTCATGTTTACTTCCATTAGAAGAACCTGATTGAGTCAACAGAAATGTAATTAACAGATATGGTGTTCTGTGTTTTACATTTGAGGCTCTAAGATGAAAATGTGTTATCTACGGAGACCTGAAACAACCAAAAGTATCTAATCATAAAACTGTGTGATTTTGATGCATGATATTTTTGCATTGGCGATGAATGTTCACTAAATAAAACTTAATCACTTCATGCTTATTAAAATGACTTATTATTGCTTATTATTGATCGCACCTACTATTGGTGTAGATATCAAGCAAAGGTGCCAAGGCTGGTAGAACTACAAAATAGATGGAGCTTTTGGAAAAATAGCTTGGCAGTGTCTTATAAAGCTAAGCACAGACTTATTTTGTCTTGGAAAAAAATTGACTGCTCAAGCATTTATCCAGTTTGTTTAAAGTCATTTCCACACAGAAAGCATTAGTCACATGTTTAGGACTGCTTTATTCAAAAGTGCCCCAAATTACAAACTAAAATGTACTTTAACAAGAAAATGGGTAAACAAGCTCCAATACTGCCAGACAACATACACAATAGTATCCAGTGATCGAAAGCAATGGGTTATCAAACACCACGACACCATGCATGAATCTTAACTGCATGTGATAAACAAAGGAGGAAAATTTGAAACTATGACATACCATATAACTCTAAATATGTCACATTCTAGAAAAAATAAATAAAGCAATAAATGTTAAACTGACTGGTAGTTACCAAAAGCTTGTGGGAGGAGGAGCACCGGATGGTGAAGCCCAGAGGAGTTTTGTAGTGATAAAACTATTTAGTATCTTGTAATGGCTGGCAATACAGATTGGTGTTGAAATTCAGAGCCTCAGAGCACAGAGGAAATCCCAACACATGCAATGAAAAAGAAAGTTCTCTAAGGAACCAGGAATCCCATCAAGGAAGGTATACTTTGGCAAGAGACTCTAACTGTATTACAAATATATAAAACACCTAAGTTTGGATACATAGCTAAGCCTGAAAGTAAGTGAAGCCTGCCAGATTAAATACAAAAGAAATTGTATATAATCGCTGTGGGACAAACAGTAAAGCTGTTTCCCAAGGAGTAGAGATAACAACCATGAACCATTCTGAACATGAACTAGGACTGGAAAAGCATCTAAATAAATATATGGTGGGAGCTAGGGTTTTACCCTAGAGTGGAAGGCAATAGGATAAACAATGAGAATTGGCTAGAACAATCCACATGGTAATGGGTTGAAGTTAGGGATATTAATATTGACTCTTGTTTAAAATATATGTATATTTGTATATATATATATATACATATATAGACAGATACATATAAAAAGATTATACATATATTAACACACATGCAAGTTAGTATGTATTACTTTCATATAATAAGACCTGAAAACAAGCAACAGCCTAATAGTTGGCCATGCCTAGGACTCACGGCTTAATTTCTCATGCTGTTCTCTAGGAAAGAAACAGAGAATCACAGAGAAAAATGGTTGATTATAGAACCAATGCCATAAATTTTTACAGTTAAGTCTAGGTCATTTTAATAATGATAAGCAGTAATGAATGATCAAAACACATACATGCACATACACAGCACTATCATGAAGGTTTAGCAAATGAACAAAGGAGCCAAGCAACTGAAATAACTCAGATATGGAATAGTTTGAACTACAAAATAAATAAAGAATGTACTATATAGATTATAATCCAAATTATAAAAACATTAAAATGCCCATGCTTCAAAATAAATAATTGAACAAATGACTGAATAAATAAATGACAGTGAAAGTATATTTCTCTTATAGAAAAAAATCAAACTAATATAGATAGATGTTCTTCAATTAGGAATTGTCCATGCCCTAAGTATGATTGATGCATTGTGATTTCTTCCAAAGAATAAAGTATGTAAAAATAAAGGAGAAAAAAGACAAAATTTATAATGGGTAAACCTGAAGATTAAGAATGATGCATGGTAACATGTACATGCTCTTGGTATGATGTGACTAGAGGTCTTTATCCCAGGATTCCATAGCTATAGTCTAATTATGAACAAAACAGGAAAGTTCCAGCTAGGGATGTTATATTACAGACATTTTCTCTCAGTTAAAGCATCTTGGAGGAAAACTCATTAAGGCACTATTTTTTTGAGGGAGGAGAAACATTCCATCCTAAAGGAAACCTCAATAGTTTCAGGAAGTCCCTAAAACTGGTAGAGTCACTATATCTATATATTCCCAAGCCATAAGAACTGCTGAGGGATACTTTTAGACAAAGATCAACTGCATAGAAGACTTTCAGATGAGTTAAATTGCCTAGGTGAAATATAGATCAGCCTAGATATCTAGAAGAGGTTCAGAGCAACCAAGATGCCCAGAAAAGAGATTCTCCAGCCTGTTGAACTACCTACAGGCTGTACATTATGCTCCAGGTTTTGCAGTCAGCTTTAGTGATTGAACTGTGTTCAAGCCATTTCTGTTTCTGTAACTAACCCTAATCCATACTACTGTAAGTAACCCTGAAAAAACTCATTCATTCACCAAGTTGGACTTTGGTGGTATCAAATCTTTGATCTGTCTTTGGTCTCTGTCTAAAATATTTGTTCAAATCTTCCCAGGATAGTGTCACATATCAGATGCCCTACAAAATACCTGTGTTGGAAGCCAGTCCTATCTAAGAGACACTCAAAGAAATGTAGTGTGGTCTCTAATGAGGTCCTAAAAAGAAAAAGGACAGTAGACCAAAAGCAAAAATAAATGAATAAATTGACTTCAATAATAATGAGTTACTATCTGCTCATTAATTTGTCAAATGTGGTGTATAATATAAAATGATAGTAATAAAGAAAGTGCATATGAGGTATTTTTCTATAAATCTAAAACCATTTTATAATAAGATTTATTATTCTGTGCGTTATATGGCTGTGGTATATGTGCACATGTCTGCAAATATAGAAGCCAACGGTAGACAATGAATGTCTCCCTTTATCACTGGCAGCCTTTTTCCCCTCGAGACAGGGTCTCTCATTGAACCAGATAACCAGAAAGCCCTACTGGTCATTCTGTCTCTGCCAGTCTCTCCCCTCCCCACAACAGTGGAATTATAGAAACCTACAGTCGTGCCTGTAATGTTCTTTTAACGTAAGTACTGGGGATGTGAACTCAGGTTCTCTCAAGTGCTCTTATCCTCTGAGCCATTACTTCAGTACCACAGAATTTATTTATTTAATGTATAAAGCAAACAAAAATAATTCTAATGCCCCAGGAGATAGGCCACGTGGAATACATAGTATTCTTCCCTTGAATAACAAAATATTTTTTTTAATGCACAGCGTAATGAAAGTAATTAATTGAAACCACTAATGAGAAAAAATAAGTAAAATTTTCAATTATGTCAAGGTTTCCATTCTAAAGTACTGAAACTCACACTGTGGTCCAGAGCAATTCTCATGCTCATTTTTCTGCTTGTTGGGCCTGTTCTGTTCATATTTAATGGCTACTTAGACATCTCAGAGATAACATTGATTTGAGCGTTAGAGTGGAATCGATTATTCAGCATGCTGCTATTAAAATGTCCCTTCCTGCATAGGCACTTGCCTTACACACAGGAAGCTTATTTTGTCAACAGCTTGTATTCACTGACTATCAGACAATCTCAACAAAGCAGATAACATCAAACTTCATGAACATCTTGATTTCAAGTTCAGAAACCAATAGCAAAATACTAATGTGGATATAGAAGACCACAGGGCTACTTATTTGTGGATGGACAAAGATGGAGGGAGTGTTTTAAAAAGATGACTGTTTTCATTTATCTAGAGATTGCTTAGTGGAGAAAAATGTGTGTATGGTGACTGTGGCCATTTGAATGGAGTAAAAACAATTAGGAAGTAATTCAAATCCTAATTTCCATCCATTTTCCTTAATCTATTCATTGGTTTGTTGGAGGCCAACACAACAAAATGAAGATTGCTATCCAACTCGAAATTACTAAGGGAAAGAACTCTGCATTCTGTTTATTCACCCACAACAAGGGAAAATGGGCAGAATCCAAATCTTTTGAGCTCAGGGAACTGCATAATTTGTTCACCAATACTTTATAAATGGTGTTTTCTTTGGGATGACATTTTCTGTAAGTTCTTTTAGATGCTGTTACACTTTTAAACAGCACAAATATTATTTCAGCACAAGGTATTTGTTCTCCCAGTAAATTTTTCTGAATAAAAATTGAAAATTCAGCATAGCAGTGTGACCACCTACCTTGTTTTATCTTTTTAGAACTCCAGAATCCTGTGAGGTTAAGTTTCATATATGGCCTTTGAATTTTATGAATTTAGCAAACTCAAGCAATGGTCATAAATATGCAAGTGATTATAAAGAATGACTGAGTAATGCCATCCCTAGGTGTCTACACAAAACTGTGTTAAATAAAAATTTATGTCTTAAAATTCATCACTCCACTGTTACTAGTAAGAAAAAAATTTAAAATAACCCAGAAATGATGACAGAATAAAATATGGTAAATCTACACAATATAATACTATCTAATTATAATTACAGCATGGATGGTCCCTGAAGACACACTAAGTGGAAGAGGTCAGACATAAAAGCTCACATATTGTATGATTCCTTTTATAATGACAAACTCACAAAGAAAAACATAACTGGCAGAGGCTAAGGGAAGTGGGAAATCGGAAGTGACTGGTGTCCTTTGAAGTGATGTAAATGTTCTAGAACCATACATATGGGGAGCATCTGTACAGTGAACCAGGGGATTCATATAATTTCTCTCAGTAGTGTTTATGTGGAAAGTGAGGGGCAGGAGATGAGGTGAGAATTAGACAATTATAAAAGCATTGCTTTCCCCTTTTCCTTAAAAGTCAACTCACTAAAGTTGCATTCCTTTGAATCACATAAGCATGGAATATTCCGTATTCAGTGGTCACATCACAATGAAACTGTCTTGGCTTCTGGTGGGACTGATTGTAGAAGAAGTGCGCAGCTAGAATTGTTGGCTATTCGTGGCAGCCACACTATCACTGTGACTCTGAATTTTCCTAAAATCCTAGCGAGCCTTGATTGTTCTGAATCAAGAAATAATATCGTGCATGTGAGGCAGATGGCAGAGAATATTTATAATGATGAAGACCTGAAGGAAGCATGGACCAGAGGATAAGGATCCTAGGCATGTCTGCTTTATGATTTCTGGATTCCCCTTTTTCCTCTGAACCTTGAAACCAATTTAACGATGGTTTTGAGACTCAGACTTTGTTTAGCTATTCCTTTAGTATTGGTGCCTCCAAAAATTATTAATCCAAACTTTATTATTTCTAATCTTTTATAAAATTGTTTTTAGATTTTATTTTTATTTATATATATGAATGTTTACCTGAATGTATATCTGTGAACCACATGTATACAGTGTCCTCAGAGACCAAAGAAGACATCAGATCCCAGAAGACTAGAGTTAAACAGTAATGACCCTCTTAGAACTGAACCCTGGCCCTCTGGAAAAGCATCTCACTCTTACTTGGAGGACTTCATTAAACAAAGCCACAGGCTTAAATTTAAAGACTTTCAATTTTCTTAAGAATTTTCCAGTAACAAACCCAGGTTACAGGAGTTTCAGAAATAGGACATATAATGCATGTTTATTTTTCTTCTTAAGTTATATTCCCAAGATTTAGGCCTTTTAGTAAAGGCTATATTGTGTGACGAATAGACAATCTGAATCATATCGATTTGTACTTTAAGGTCTTTCACTTAACTCAAGATGCACACTCTCCTATGTACACCAGTCTTTTCTTTACGACTGCATGCTCTTCCTTCTTCATATATTTTTGCCTGTTAGTGTATTTTTTTTTTTTTTTCTGAGACGGGGTTTCTCTATGTAGCCCTGGCTGTTCTGGAACTGGCTGTGTAAAACGGGCTAGCCTCAAACTCACAGAGATCCTCCATCTGTGCCCCCAGAGTGCTGGGATAAAAGGTGTGAATTATCACTACCTGAGATCAGTTTTATTTATTTTTTAATTATATTAATTCTTGATAAGAGTTTCTTTCTTTGGGGAGGGTAATCTTTGACAACTTTGATACTATTTCCATTTTAGTTGACTTGTCACACCAGTAATCAGGCCTGTTTCTCCTCTTCACTGTGTAAGTGCTTATAATGGAGTAAATTGCTTTTCTACATTAAAAAAAAGTCACCATCAAAAAAAAAATCAACTCATTATGGATACACTAAACAGTGTATGTAAAACATCAAGAGTATGCTTTTTTAAAAAAAAACAAGACAACAAAATACCTTTGCATGAGGCAGATGTGTAGATGGAGATAAAAGTTGATGTAAAAAGCCAGGAGCTGGATCAGGTGAGCACATTAGTCATGAATCATGTACATCATCTGAAGACAGCGTCCAGAGAGCTCAAATGGCCCACAAAACCAATGGCAGAGGTGGCAAGGATAAAAATTGGGCTGTTTGGCAGACCCAGAGCATGAACCTGAATTGAGATGCTGAAGACAAATCAACACATAGATACAAAATGTGAAGAGGAAATCCTTCAGAACCCCAACTTGAAGCAGCATTAGGATCAAATGTCCTGTTTAGGTGTGGGGGAATGTTTAATTATTTCTCAAAGCATTAGCATTTTCTAAGACTCAGTTTTTGCTCTCTTCCCCACACCCCCATCACCCCTGCACCACCCAGCTCCCAAATAAGTCACGTGGGAGGCTTATTCTTAATTATAAATGCCAGCATTTGCTTGGCTTGTTTTTGTCATTTTATCTGGTCTATCTTTTGCCTCTGGGCTTTTGTCTTTTCTTCTGTATATCTTACTTTCACTCTTGGTGGCTGGCTGGGTTGCTGGGTAGCTGGCTCCTTCTTTCGATTCTTGATGTCTTACTCTTTCTTTTTATCCTCTCAGCTTTCTCCTTCTGTTCATTCTCTCTGCCTGCCAGCCCCGCCCATCCTCTCTCCTGCCTCACTATTGGCTGTTCAGCTCTTTATTAGACCATCAGGTGTTTTAGGCAGGCAAAGTAACACAGCTTCACAGAGTTAAACAAATGCAATATAAACAAAAGTAACACATCTCAATATAATATTCCACAACACACAAGTATCTGGTGGGTTACCTCGTGTGACTCTCAGTCAGCCCCTCAAGCAGGTGGTTTCCCCTCAAGAGGAGAGCTTGGAGAAACTGAAGCCTGGAGAGACCAGAGGACAAAGGACAGAGGTCTCGAATATAGTCAGTGGCTGAATTGCTGTTGGAAAATTGGTTATCTGACCACAAAGGCTACACTTGTCATCACAGAGGATCCTTTAACAGTGGTAATTCCTGAAGAAATAAGTCCTGAGTGAAGCTAAATGTCCCTTGACCTGTAATGATCTGACCCTGACTGCCTAGGGCAGAAGCTAGCACAGAACTCAGGATCCCCCACCACTAAACTACTGGGAGGCAGGATGCCAAAGGTTTATTTTTAAAAAAACTTATTTCATGATGCAGTGTCTGCACATGTTTTAAATAAACGAATAAACAAAAGTTCACCTCTTATATAGTGGCTAAGAATTATAGTTTCTTCCACAATAGGAAAAGAACTTGTACCTCAAGATGTGCATGTGGTAAGGGATGTATGTTTTGATACCTGTCTCCAAAGCGAAGCAAAAAAAGTTAACCCTTATGAACATTCTGCACAGTGCATATACACTTCTATTTACATACACAGTTAGCTTCTGCTAACTTCAAATTTCAAAGACACCAAATTTAAATGTTTTCCATATTTAATTATTTTTTAAAATGTGAGAAAGGAGTCTGATTATAATCTAAATAACTTCTGGTCCTCTGTGCTCATACCCCTTTTTTCTTTCTTCTAAAATGAATTATTCATCCCTTAGGAGTTCGTGATTGTGTACTCTCAGAAAAGGGAAAAAATAAAAATTATAACTTTCGGTTTCAAAAATGCCAGAATGCAAATTCACACACTGGCTTTGATTACATCAATGTAAAAATTCATATCAACTCAAAAGAGACAACAGGAGGATCAGTAAACTAAACACTTGGCCAAGAATGATTTGCAATGGATAATTTTTAACAAATTTGCTTAATTTCATTATAAGAGAAAGAGTAAATTAAAAGTGAAGAAAATACATCCCTAGTAAATCAAATTATTTTATGCCTACAAATCAATAGCTTTGACAAAATCATTGTTTCTGAGCCCTGACTTATAAATTCAGCATAATGATAGGACATCTCGGGTATCAGTATTTCTCTGAAAATACGACAAAGATCTATGATATACCAACCTTGAGTCTTCAGCTAAAATTAAAATTCTCAAAATATCAACGTCTCTTCTCCTCTTAGAACACTTAAACTATTACTTGTTGTAAATGTGACTGCAAACACCTTCTTTTATATAATGTACAAGGTATTTCCCATCTCCACGTATGCTTTTGTATCAAGAAACAACATCACTCCTTTCACCCTGGAGCCAGTTAATTTTTTCAAAAGTCAGGTCAAGAAATGATGCCTCCCTCTTCTAAAGCCTTCTCATTTCATAAAGAGAAGTCAGAAATTACGTCCTAATCCCACCCAGTCTACTTTTGCCTACTGTTATCCTCTGCAGGCCAGATGTTCTCACATTTTGCCAGCTTGCATTCAGAATTTTGAGTTTTTTATGATATAGACTTGGTCTCACAAATTTCCTCAATTATCAATTCCTTACTCGTAACTCATAACTATAACTGCCTTTGTTGTAAGTTCAACAGCATTCTGCACCACAATCTTTTTGTAGGGCCGTGGATATAGACCAGTTCTTCTTTTTTTTTTTTAGTTGAAATTAGTTTATTTTTATATCTTGAGGCATTAATAAGATGCAACATGATAATGAATATGTGTGTGTGTGTGTGTGTGTGTGTGTGTGTGTGTGTGTGTGTGTGTACATAATTCACAAGAAATCATACAAGGAAAATGATCAGATGTTAGAAGAGATTTGAGATGAAATACAAATAAGGATTTTGATAAGTTGTCTGGGTGATGTTCAAAATCTCAACATCTCTTGTACATTTGTAAAAGCTGTAGACTTTTTCAAAACAAAGACCTGTTGTTTTAATACCCCTCTCCCAAGGTCAGGAGGGATGAGGATCCTGTTTTGTATGAACCTCTACTTTACTATCTAACAGGTGAAGACTTACATAGAATGCAATGAAGAGAAGGTTCGCTAAACTACCATGACACAAAATGCGGCAGTGGAAATACTGATGCACACATTTTAAAGGAAAACAGAACCCAAATTTCAACATAAGCCAGAAGTACTTACAGTATCAATGTAAAAAAGAACAGCTTGATGCAGCTGTTACTACTAATCTCTATTTTATGAATAGCCCTAGGTAGGTAAAATATACTATATTTTCCATTACAAACCTCTAAAATTTAGCCAGATGTGATGGCACATGTCTGTGATTCCTGCACTCTGGAGGCTGAGGCAAGAAGGATCATGTGCTTGAGACCAGCCTGGGCTACATAGTAAGTTGAAGTTCTGCCTTGGCTACATATAACAAGTATCAAAACAAAAAAATTCGAAATTTTATCACAGTATGCCTTTCCCCTGCTCTCATCTTTGCCTGCCCTGAGGCTCCCAGCACACACCCTCAGCATTGTTTCCCAGGTACTAAGAACACAAGCGGACTCAGTGATCAGCAAAGAAGATACATAAGACTTGTGTCATCACATGTACAGCTGTGAATTAGTACAGCAACTGTACTGTGACATTGTGAAATGCTGTCTACCAACAAAATTGTAATGGATGTGGTGCTCCAGATTTTTGCCAGGGACCAGTAACAGTTACTTTCTTCTTGATAAGTATCAACACCCTAGACTCTCAGAAGAAAAGCAAGTGCCCCACACAAACCATACTGCACAGCCTTGTTTCACTGAGCCCTTCTCATCCTCCTATTACAGAAGTTTCTAGATATGCCAGCCAAAAAACTACCCACTTTATCAAGGCTTCAAAGGTAGCAGACTGTTTTGTGACAATTCTGCAATCTCACAGTTCTTAGAGAGCTCACCTGAATGTATGAAGCCAAGGGTTCAATCCTCAGTGCCACCTAAACCTGGATATAGTGATGCATGCTGTAATCCCAGCACTCAGGATATTAGATAGCAAGATCAGAAGTTCACATGGCCCAACCTCAGCTAGGATCTGCATTGGTGCCCAAGGTTCCTGTTACCTTCCAAGGACATATAGACACCCAAGGTCTGGGGCTATGGGTTGTCCAAGGGACACACAACCGCTGGGGCCACTGCCGTTCTAAGAGACCTACACTGCCCCCTGAGGCAGTGATGACAGCCAGACCCAGCTGCTGCAGAGGACCATGTCTGGGTCTATGGCCCTACTACAGCTGAGATTTGTGCTAAAATCCAAGTCCTGTATTGCCAGCAATGGTCACATAGAAGTCCTTGGTGGTGTCTGGGGATCATGCTGCCTTTAGAATCATTTATACCTGAATGGCCAGTGCTTACACCCAGTGCTGGCCCCTGCACTCAAGCGAGATGGCCACCCCTCACCACAGATGAGGGTGAACACTCTGAGGGCACTGGTGTAGGATAAGTGACTCTGCCCCCTCCTCTGAGGCAGGTGGCCCCAGTGGCTTAGATTTACTAGCTCGGCTACCACCCCGGCCCACAAGCTGGCCCATCCTAACATCTACCCTTTCTAGGACATGATAGAGCTTGCGAAGGGACTCGTCCTGTGAAACAATATCCACAGGACCTCCATGACTCAACAGCCACAGGATATATCAGAGGAGTTCACTGAGGATTCAGTGATGAGACCTTGAACCAGATCAGTGATTCACTGCAATGAATATTTGCCAGAAAAGCAGATTGGACAAAAGGGTGTACTATATGACACACCGAGGTTCCCAATGCCACCAGGATGAATGGAGAGTGTTGGAGAGGCAGGAAAGAAGACAAAGCAGAGTATTTTGTTTGGTTTTGTTCTTGGTTTTGTTTCTTTGCTTGCTTACTTGTTTGGGTTTGGTTTGATTTTCATATTTTCTTTTTAAATTTTCTTTTATAGGGGTCACTGCAGGAGTAAGAGGGGATATAGAAGGACTGGAAGGTGGAGGGAAACGGGTACATAATGTGAAACTCTCACAGAATCAATAAAGAAGTTAAATTTTCAAAAAAAAAATTTAGAAGTTCAAGGTCACCCTTGTTTATACAGCAAGTTCAGTGCCAGCTTTGACTACATGAAATATGCCGTGTTTCAAATTTATCAATCAATTAATCATTATTCTGTGGTCCTAACACACAATATTTGCAGCTCGATAGCTTATTGGTTGGAAGTCTTTTATTCTATAAAAAGAGCAGTTAACCATTTGACAAACATACTGACTATACATTTTGCATGTACTGGTGGTTTCAAATAACAGAAGTGGGGGTTCAGTACTATTGGCCCCATTTTAGAGGAAAGAAAATGGATACTCATGGCAATGAAAAAATTCATACAAGAGTATAGACTTACAAGCAACCCAAATATTTGGACCTGAATTATGTGCTCTCAAATATTGTTTTTAAATACTTTGGAATTTCCCAGTTGTCTACCTGGGAAATTAACTGGAGGCGAATGGTTCAGATAATGAAAACACATGCATTTGGTGTTTATGCAGCTACAGTGCCACACTGAGCCTGAGGCACAGGGCAAAAAAATCAGTAACATTGATCCTGGCTTTAGTTAAAATTTGATATGTGTTCATTGGCTTGCATTATTTGTGTTTTAAAAACACTACATAAAATATTTATCTTAAATATGAGTTTTTGACACTCCTACTAAAATTTTGCACTTCACATAAGTGGCTCACTTGCCTCCCACTAATCCTGGCTCTGCTCACTACAGGACCTACTGAACTGTGAAAATATCTGCTTCTATATTATATTATATTTGGATGTTGGTATTTTGTACCAGATTTAAACCTTTTAAAGGCAATCACAAGAATAGATCCCCATATAATCCAGATAATCTTCACACAGTTAGAATTAAATTAAACAAACAACAACAAAAAAAAAGCCACTTTGATATAAAAAATTCTCTCTTTGTTTTGTGGTAGCAAGATATTTCTAAATGCCTGTTAGAAGGTTTGGTGGTTTGAATAAGAATGGGTCACATAGGGTCATATATTCAAATACTCATTCCTACATTGATAAAATTGTTTGGGAAGGATTAGGAAGTGTGGCTTATGAAAGGAAGTATGTCATTAGTGGTGGGTTTTGAGGTTCTAAAAGTTCATACCATTCCCACTTAGTTCTCTAACTCTTTCTGTTATCTCAAGATATGAGCACCCAGCTACTACTAAAGTGCCTGCCTGCTGTCACACTCCCTACCGCAATGGTGATGGACTTTAATCCTTGGAAACTGTAAGCTCCACATAAACACATAAACTCTGTCTTTTGCAAGTTTCCCATTTCTTATAAGAGCAATATAAAAGTAAGTAAGAGAGAGGGGTAACTTTACAATGCAAAGTTGGCTTGCTATATAACTAAGAGTTTTCATTTTCTCCAGATCCCAAACCAGGCGGTCTAAGACCAATAGGCAAAAGCAAAATTTAAAGGCCAACTTCATTTTCCCTACATTCTGCCCCAAAGTTTCTCTTCATTTCAAATCTTGAAGAACTATTTTTAGTTTTTCTCAAGAATGTCTTGCAGGATTAAGATCATAACTAATCCTTCCAAACAAGACTCCTGCTGCTAATGAGTCATGATACTGTGTGTGATTGGAAAATATAGGCCATGGAGTCATTTAAAACTTTTAAAAGATTATCTTTCTTTCTGTGGCCTTTTTGTTGCCATAACTTTTAGGCCAACTAAAAATTCTCAGCTGTGTCTACTGGCTGACAATCCAGACACCCTCCAGTTGTTCTAGCTCTGCAACTTAACAAGATGGAGAATGGAAAATTTGGGCTGAAAATACTTAAGTCAAAAGATAGTTGTAAGATTTCAAATCTGACACACAATAACTGATAATTTTTAATATTTTCTTCTTAATGTGATCTTTTACTTAAATAGAATTATATTGCTTACTCCACTCAGAAGTCTTAAATTGCAGTTTTTTTAATATAGGGGTGGGACACCACCAAGTTCCCCCTCTTAACATTAATAGATAACACATTAAAAGGTATTAACATTAACATGTTAATTGATATTACTGTTGTTCTGGTCTTCCTTAGGTAGCCATTTCTAGAAGAGACTGTTTTACAGCAGGTTTCCTGGTATTCTGGCTCTTATAATCCTTCTACAAGTGCTCCTTCTATGATGTTTTCTAAGCCACAGATAGAAGACATGTGATGAAGACGTTGCCACTAGGTCTAAGCTCACCACAAAGCTCACCTGTGAATTTCGTGATAGTCTCCATTTGCTATAGAAAGGACTTCTTGAGCAACTTATAGACAAAAGCTTAATAAAGAGCAAATCAGTACTCAGTTAATATGTGTATTCTGTGTTTTGTACACATGGATATACTATGAAAAACTCCCCTTTAGGCAGATTTATCATTATGCCAACACCATAGCTTGAACTTGCACAATGTGGCTTATTTGGTTTAGTCCAATCATTCAACTTGGCCTCTTAAGTCCATGAACGGTGTGATGTGAGACTGATGCTAGCAAAACCTAGCACATGGCTTCATAGTGGACTTCTATCGGCATAAATACACTCTAAAATTACAGTAAGAAGTAAAAGTCAGAAAAAACATAATGCAATCACTCATTGAATTCTAGTTCTATACTTTTATATATCTGGCAGACAAGTGAATTTATTCACATCAACACAATCACAAACATATAAGGAATGCACTATTGAAAAGGGTATGAAAGGAGATAACAGAGTTTTTTCAACCCATTATAACACTTGGCTCCACTGTAATAAACCCATTTTCTTGCAGCACGTGAGTCTGCATTAAGAACTACCATGCACCAAATATTAAGGAAGGCTTCGGGGTATAGGTTAGGACAGATCCATAACAAACAGTTGTTAAATTGAGCTTTACCCATTGAGCATAGTCTGTCCAAATTCTTGTAGTGGTTTGAAGGAGAAATGTCACCTACAGGTTCATGTATTTGAACACATGGATGCCAGTAAGTAGCATCATTTCAGAGAGTTCTAGAGCCTTTAGGAGATGGAATCTTGATGGAGGCAGTAAATCACCAGAGAAAGGATTTGAGGTTTTATAAATTGGTACTACTTCCTGTTCTTTCAGCTTTCACATATGTGGATGGAATGAGATCTCTGTTTCCTGAAAACCTGGTTAGCCTCACACTCCAGCTACCATGTCTGCCACAGCACAATGGCCCTCTGGAATTGTAAAGTAAAACAACTCCATTTTCCTCTGCATAGCTCTTGGTCATCATGTTCTACGGCAGGAACAGAGAAGTAACCAATACAGTGTTATACTAAACATTTCAGAAGACAGAAGAGAAATAAAGCATAACCCAGCCTCAAAATTGTATTGCATTTATCTGGTAGGGTTTGATTCAAAGCAAAAAAAAAGTGTTACCAAAAATTAAGGTTGAAAATGATAAATAAATACGAGTTTGTTAAGGAAATACAAAAACATGAAACATTATTACCAATTTGGTATATGAAGGTCTAGAGAAAAATTTTTACATGTTTTCTCAGTTATATAAAACAAGGACTTCACTGAGGAAAATGGAGGGGTGATAATTGCTTTAAACTGAAAAGTTGAAGATTTGCTTACCATATGCACAAGTAATGGTATGTTGCTGCTCATGCTATTTTTTATTATTAATTATTTTATTTAAAAATGTTTTACCCATACCCACCATTGGTCCCTCTCCCAATCTTCCCCCAGCCTTTCCCTATCCCAACATTCCATCCATTCCTCAGAGAGGGCAAGGAATCCCAAGATATGTCAATTCGATCCAGTAGCATATCCAGTAGAGATAGAACTGAGTCCCTTCCCCAAGTAGGAAGCTGAGAAAGGAGTTCCCCCACAGGGTATAAGTTCCAAGAAGCCAGTTCATGCATCAGGTATAAACTCTGGTCTGAGTGTAAGAGGCTCTACAAACTTCCCAACTTCCCATGTCATCTTCCATCTACATTCAGAAGGTTTAGATCCATTCCATAAAGGTTCTTCAGCTGTTATTTTGGGATCTGTGAGCTCTCAATAGCAAAGGATAGCCAAAGCTGTCTCTGTGGGTCTCCTCATTATGACCCTGATCTCTTTGTTCATGTAATCTCTTTCCTTCTCTTCAGATGGACCAGAAGCTTGACCCAATGTTTAGCTATGGAGCCCTGTATCTGCTTCCATCAGTTGTTGGATGAAGATTCTATAATGGCAATTAGGGTGGTCATTTATATGATAATAGGAGAAGGGTAGTTTCAGTATCCTCTCCACTATTGCTTGGCGTCCTAGTTGGGTTCATTTTGTGGGTTCTTGGATGGTTCCCTAGCACCAAGTTTCTCTCTAACCTCACAATAGCTCCCTCTATCAAGATATCCACTTCTTTGTTCTCCTTCTCTGTTGTTCCCCCACTAAACCATTGCATTCCCACATGTTCTCTTTCCATTTCCCCTTGTCCCCATCCCCTAGCCTCTCTTATGATTCCAATTTACTCAGGAGATCTTTATTTCTTCTTCCCCAGTGGGAATCTATGGTGTCTTTTAACTTCCTCCTGTAACCTAGCTGTTGGGGTGATGTGGAATGTCTTTCTGTACACTCTGAACTAGCATTAGCTATTAAAAGGCTATTTGGCCTATGGCAAGACATCTATCTTAGAGGTAGATGGGAATCCGAGCATCAATAAAGGGGAAGGAGGGCAGAGTCAGATGGAGATGCTGCAAGTTGCTGCCCAAAAGAGCAAGACATTATAGATCACAGGTAAAGCCACTAGCCACATGGCAGACATAGACTAACAGAAATGGGTTAAGTTGTAAGAGTTAGCTGATAATGAGCCTAAGCTATGAGCCAAATAATGTGTAATTAATATAAGCCTTTGTGTGATTATTTGGGGCTACACAGCTGCAGGACTACAGGTCTGAACCTTGGGTAAGACAGGCCAGAAACTTCTGACTACACTGGGGGGAAGTGTGTATCATATTCTGGTTATCCCTTACTTTACATCTAAAATCCACTTATGAGACTTATGAGTGACTATATATCATGTATCTTTCTGGGTCTGTGTTACCTCACTCAGGATGATACTCTTTAAATCTATCCATTTGCCTTCAAATTTTAGGATTTTTTTTTCTGCTGGGTAGTAGACCATTGTGTAAATGTACCACATTTTTAAATCCATTCTTCAATTGTGGGGCATCTAGTTTCCAGGTACTGGCTATTATGAAAATTGCTGCTATGAACATATTTGAGCTAATGCCTTTGGGGTAAGAATGTGCATCCTTTGGGTATATGCCCAAGAGTGGTATTGCTGGATCATTGGGTAGCTTGATTTCCAATTTTCTGAGAAAGTACCATACTGATTTCCAAAGTGGCTATGTAAGTTTACATTCCCACCCTTTGCTCCATATCTGCTCCAGCATAGATTGTCATCTGTGTTTTTATTTTTTTATCTTAGCCATTCTGACAGGTGTAAGGTGGTGTAGTGGGATTGTGTTGTTATGTTGTAGACAATTGTCCCACCTACTAATTTAATAAAAATGCTGACTGGCCAAGGCAGACAGGAAGTATGGGCGTGGCTACCAGAATAAGAGAACTCTGGGAACAGGAAGAACAGGATATAGATGCCATGGAGATACCATAAAAGCCAGCAGATGCAGAGGACAATAATGCTGCTCTGAGAAAAGGTAGCGAGCCACATGGCTGAACAGGATAAGAGTCATGAGTTTGTTTAAGAGCAATAGGTAGCTAGCAATGTGCCAGAGCCATAGGCTGATCAGCATAACATTAATACAAGTGTCTATGTGTTTCATTGTGACTATGGGACTATGGGTCTGCAGGTCCAGGCCACAAGACTAGGCTGGAAAGTCAGGGCCAGAAACTTCACACAAGAAGGTGGTATCTCAAATTGTTTTGATTTGATTGGCTAAGGATGTTAAGCAGTTATTTAAGTGTCTATCAGCCATTTGGAGTTTTTCACTTGAGGGTTCCCGATTTAGCCATTTTCCCATGGGATTCTTTGGTTTTTTTTGACCTCTAATTCATTGAGTCTTCTATATATTTTAGAGATCAGTCCTCTGTCCAATGTAGGATTGGTGAAGATCTTTTTACGTTCTGTAGACTCTCATTATGTCTTATTGGCTGTGTCCTTTGCTTTACAGAGCTTTTCGGTTTAAGTAGTTGTTGTACATTGATTGTTAGTGTCTGTGCTACTGCTCTTATATTTAGGAAGTGGTCACCCGTGCCAATGTGTTGAAGGATATTTCCCAATTTCCTTTCTATCACATTCAATATAGCTGGGTTTATGTTGAGGTCTTTGATCCACTTGGATTAAATTTTGTACAGAGTGATAGTTTTGGATCTATTTGCATTTTTCTACATACTACCATCCATTTATGTCAATACCATTCATTGAAGAAATTATATTTTTTCCATTGAATATTTTTGGCCCCTATGTCAAAAGTTAAGGTCAAGGTCTTCTATTCAATCCCATTGACCCACAAGTCAGTTTCTATGCCAGTACCATACTGGTTTTTATTACTGTAGCTCTATAGTATAGCTTGAAGACAGAGATGGTGATGACTCCCAAAGTTCTATTATTGAAAAAGATTGTTTTGGCAATCCTCGGTTTCTTGTTTTATCATATGAAGTTGAATATTGTTATTTCAAGATATATAAAAAATTGTGTCAGGATTTTGATGGGGATTGCATTGAACCTGTAGATTGCTTTTAGTAAACTTGCCATTTTTACTATGTTGATCCTATCTTCCGGGAGTGTGGGAGATCTTTCCATTTTCGGATATTTTCCTCAGTGTCTCAAAGTTTTTGCCAAACAGGTCTACCACATCTTTGGTTAGAGTCATCCCAATATATTTAATGCTATTTGTAGCCATTATAAAGAGTGATACTTCCCTTATTTTTTTCAGCCATTTTTTTTTTACTTTTGTACATGAGAGCTATTGATTCTTTGAGTTAATCTTGTACCCCGATACAGTGCTGAAGGCATTTATCAGCTATAGGAGTTTCCTGGTAGAACTTTGCGGGTCACTTATATATATATCATCATCTGCAAATAGTGATAGTTTGATTTCTTCCTTTCCAATCTATAACCATTTAATCTTTTGTTCTCTTATTTCTTTATCTAAAACTTCAAGAACTATATTGGATAAGGGGAGAGAGGACAGCCTTGTCTTGTTCCCATTTTTAGTGAGATTGCTTTGAGTTTCTCTCCAATTAGTTTGATGTTGGCTGTTGGCTTGCTGTACATTACTTTTATGTTTAGGTATTTTTTCTGTATTCCTCAATTCTCCAGAACTTTTATCATGAAGGAGTGTTGAATTTTGTGAAAATTCTTTTTCAGCATCTAAGGAGATTATCATATGTTTTTTTTTTCTTTCAGATCATTTATATGACGGGTGATATTCACAGTTTTATGCATGTTGAACCATCCCTGAATCTTTGGGATGAAACCTACTTGATCATGGTGGATGATATTTTTTGATATGTTATTGAATTTGGTTTGCCTATATTTTATTGAGTATTTTTGCACCAATGTTCATGAGGGAAATTGGTCTGTAATTCTCTTTCTTTGTTGCATCTTTGAGTAGCTTTGGTATCAGGCTGACTGAAGACTAATAAAAAGAGTTTGTCAATGTTTCTTCAGTTTCTATTGTACGTAACAGTTTGATGAGTATTGGTATTAGTTCTTCTCAGAATGTCTGGTAGAATTTTGCACTCAAACAATCTGGCCCTGGGCTTTTTTTTTTTTTTTGCTTGGGAGGTTTTTAACAACAGCTTAAATTTCCTTGGGTGTTACAGGTTTATTTAGGCCATTTATCTGGTGCTGATTTAATTTTAGTAAGTGGTATTTGTCCAGAAAGCTGTCCATTTTTTTTAGGTTTTCAAATTTAGTGGAGTGTAGATTTTTTAAGTATGTCTTAATTATTCTCTGGATTTCCTGGGTGTCTGTTCTTATGTCCCCCTTTTCATTTCTGATTCTGTAAATTTGGATTCTCTCTCTCTCTCTCTCTGTCTCTCTGCCTTTTGGTTCGTTTGAATAAGAGTTTATTTATCTTGTTGACTTTCTCAAAGAATCAACTCTTTGTTTCATTGAGTCTTTGTATTGTTCTCTTTGTTTCAATTGCATTGTTTTAGCCCCAAGTTTGATTATTTTCTTCCATCTACTCCTTCTAAGTGAGTTTGCTTCTAACTGTTCTAAAGTTTCAGTTGTGCTGTTAGGTCTCTTGTGTTAGATTTCTCTAGGTTTTTCTTATAGGCATCCTGTACTATGAGTTTTCTTCTTAACACTGCTTTCATTGTTTCCTGTAAGTTCGGGTATGTTGTAGAATCATTTTCATTAAATTCTAGGGAGTCTTTGATTTCTTTCTTAATTTCTTCCTTGACCTAGAGGGGGTTCAATTGAGAGATGTTCAGTTTCCATGACTTTACTTTCTGTGATTTTTGTTGTTGTTGAACTCTAACTTTAGACCATGATGGCCTGATAAACTACAAGGAGTTATTCCCTTTTTTAAATAAATCTAATGATGTTTGCTTTATGATTTATTATGTGGTCAATTTTAGAGAAAGTTCCATTGTGTGCTGAGAAAAAGGTACATTCCTTTGTGTTTGGGTGGAAATTTTTCTATATATCTTTTAAGTCTACTTGGGTCAAATAATCTGTTAGATACCTTATTTCTATGCTGAGTTTCTGTCTGGTAGACATATCCATTGGTGAGAGTGGGGTATTTGAAGTCTCTCACTATTAAACTGTGGTATTTGATATGAGACTTAAGGTTTAGTAGTGTTTCTTTTACATATGTAGGTACCCTTGCTTGGGGGATGAGACTTCATCTTGGTGGATATTTCCTGAGATCGATAAGTAATGTCTGTCCTAGTCTCTTTTGATTGATTTTACTTTGAAGTCTATTTTGTTAGATGTTAGGATGGCTACACTAGCTTGTTTCTTATGACCATTTGATTGGAAAATCTTTTCCCAACCCTTTACTCTAAGTCAGTGTCTGTCTTTGATGTTGAGGTGTGTCTCTTGTATGCAGCAGTAGGATGGCTTCTGTTTTTGTATCCATCATTTTAGGATGATATGACTTTTATAGGTGAATTGAGTCCATTGATATTAAGGGATATTAATGACCAGTGACTGTTATTTCATGTTATTTTTTGTGGTAGCTTGTGTGTGTTTCCCTTCTTTGGGTGTTTTTTCTGTGTGATTATCTATTGCTTGTAGTTTCATGGGTATATCTGATTTCCTTAGGTTGCAGTTTTTTCTCTAGTGCTTTCTATAGGGCCAGATTTGTTGATTACATCTGGTTTTGTCGTGAAATACCTTGTTTACTTTATTTATGCTGATTGATAGTTTTGCTGGTATAGTAGTCTGGGTTGGTAGCCATGGGTTTTTAGTGTCTGTGTAACATCTGACCAGGCCTTCTTGAGTTCATTGTTTCCACTGAGTAATCTGATGTTATTCTGATTTGTCTACCTTTATAGGTAACTTGGCCTTATTTTCTTTGCAGCTCTTAATATTCTTTCTTTATTCTGTACATTTAGTGGCTTGATGTGGTATGCTAACTTTGGGGGAAGGTCTAGTCTATTTGGTTCTACAAGCTTCTTATATCTTTATAGGTGTTTACTTCTTCAGGTTGGGAAATTTTTCTTCTATGATTTTTTTCAATATATTTTATGTGCCTTTGAGCTGGTATTCTTTCTTTAATTCCAATTATTCTCAGGTTTTGTCTTTTCATGGTATCCCATATTTCCTGGATGTTCTATATTGCATGAAAGAATGAGACTCAGGGATAGATCTCTGAAGAAGTTGGAGATACTAGAGGGAATAAACACCACAGTCAGATCTTACCCAGCTGTTTTCCAGCTTCCTCAGCCTTGCTTCCCTTGGAATGGCTTCCCTCTGTGTTTATATCCTGTCTTAAGTACTCTTTTGGTAATTAAGGTGTGGCCCCACCACACCTGCTTGGGAGCCTGAAATTCCTTCTATAATCTGAAGTGACCTTGACTCAGTTAGGATTAAGGGTGTAGGTCACCACTCCCAGGATACTCCCTGTGCTGGGATTAAAGGTTTGAATCACCATTCTCTGATTCTCCTAGACTGGCTGTGGTTATTATAGCTTTGGGACTTCTGGAGCTTTTACTAACCCCCCACATAGACTGTGGGAAGATTCCCTCTGATATCTCCAAAACTTCTGAAACTTTTATTGAATCCCCACAGTTTATTGTTATGAAATTTTTGGTTATAGTGTTTTCTTTGACTGTCGTATCTATTTCTACTATTGAATCTTCCATTCCAAAGATTCTCTCTTCTGTCTTTTGCATTATGTTGGTTATGGTTGCATCTGTGCTTCTGGTTCATTTCTCCAGGTTTTCTATTTTTAGCTTTGCCTCAATTTGTGCCTTCTTTATTGCTTATATTTCAATTTTTAATTGCTGGACTCTATTTCACCCGTTTGCTTTCTTTTTCTTGGTTTTCTTTATTTTCTTTCATGGATTTGTTCATCACTCCCAATTTTTGTTTGTATTTTCTTCTATTTCTTTAAGGGAATTTTTATATCCTCTTTTAAGGCTTCTATTATCTTCATAAAGTTGTTTAGAAGGTTGTTTCCTTCTGTTTCTTCTGCATTGCCATGCTCTGGTCTTGATGTTGTATAACCAACAGATTCTTCCAGTGGTACCATGCTGTCATATGTATTCTTTCACTGGTGTCTCCCATTGCTTCCTTGGTTCACTGCAGGATTTGTCTGAATCTCATAGCTGATTTTGATACAATATGTCCTGGGTGTGTCTGTGTCTCAGGAAGTCTCTCTTGGTCCAATCTGGGTTTTTGGTTCACTTGGAGGTAGTGTATTTTGTGTCACAGTGACCCCTCTTAGTCCAGTAAGTGCTAACACACTGTCAGTTTCAGGTGGCTGCTTTTGATTGTGTATGTGTTGAGAAACTTAGGGTCTCAAGTAGCTGTTCTTTAATCCAATAGTAACTGAGGAACCCTCTTAGTATCTTAGTCTGATGTGGGCCAGGGATCTGGATCTGTGGGTTTCCAGTTCCATTGAGGTTGCTCTTAGTCTCTTAGTCCCTTAGTCTGCTGTGGGCCAGGGGCCTGCGAGTTTCCAGTCATTGTTGAGGCATGGGATGGGGAATGGGGCTGGGTTTTGAAGCTGAAGTGTTCTGTGAGCTGGGTTTTACTGATGCTTTAGGCCTACAGAGGCTTTCCCTGCTGGCCTGAACTTAGCCAGAGCTGAATGGGGATGGGATTCTAAGGGCTGAGTCCCCAGGTTGATGTTCAGAAACTGAAGATCTCTGCTTTGCCTAGGTGGAGTTGTTTGTGTCTTCCTTATTGCTTCTATTTCAATTTTTAAATATTTAAGTGTTTCCTTTAACTGTTAGATTGCTTTTTCTTCGTTTTCTTGTTTGGCTGTTTGTTTTATCTTTAAGGGATTTATTGATCTCTTCCAAATTTTTATTTGTCTTTCCCTCTATTTCTTTAAAGGAGTTTTTTTTATTTTCTCTTTTAAGGCTTCTATTATATTCATAAACTTGTTTCAAGGTCACTTTATTCTCTTCTTCTACATTGGCATATTCAGGTCTTGCTGTTCTAGAACCACCAAATTCTGAGTATGCCATACTATTCTTTATGTTGATATACATATATTCATGCGTTGGTATCTACCCATTGCTTCCTTGGGCCAATGAAGGATTTGTCTCAGGTAACTGATCTTGGTGCAATCTGCTCTGACTATTTCATGTCTCAGGAAGCCTCTCTTGGTCCAATCTGGGATCTTGGCCCTCTTGGAGGTAGCTATTCTGTGTCACAATGAGCCATTTTTAGTCCAATAAGAGCTGGTTGTTTCTGTGTCTCAGGGATCCAACTTTGGTCCAATATGAGCTTTTGATTCAGTCGGATCTCTTGATTCTATAGGAGCTCTCAATCAAATAGGGGCTTTTGACCCAATAGGGGATTTTGATACAATAGGGGATGGAGAACTGTGGGTTTCAGGGAGCCATTCTTGATCCAATAGGTGCTGGAAAACTATGGGTCTCAGGTTTCTGCTCTTGATACAATAGGGGGTGGCAAATTGTGGGTCTCAGGGAGCCTTTCTTGATCCAATAAATGCTGGTGAACTGTGGGTCTCATGGAGCCACTGAGGTCACCAGGTGACAGGATGGTTTGGTGGTTGAGGCAGGATTTGTAGATGGGGGTGTTCAACAGACTGCAGTTTTAATAGAGAGTTCTGACCCACAGGAGATTTCCATGATGGCCTGGGATTAGAGGAGCAATGGATGGAAATGGTGTTCTAAGGGTTGTGTTCCAAGGCCTAGGTCACAGAGATCCAGCTCTTTGGCTGGGCTTGGTGAAGTGTCACTTACCTCTTGATCCAATAGGTGCTGGCAAACTGTGGGTCTCAGATAGCCACTGAAGTCTCTGGGTGTGGGGGCAGATTGGATGTTTGGGCAGGATTTGTAGATGAAGTGTCCTACCAACTGGGGTTTTAATGGGGAGTTCTATCTTGTATTGGTTTTCCCTGCTGGCCTGAGATTAGGGGAGCAATGAATGGGTTTGTATCTTTTCCTATTTTCTACTTATATGATTGAATTGCTTAAAGGATAAAGTAAAATAATCTTTGGTAGTTTGGAAAGATACATAACAGAGTGAGAATCACTTGCAGTTCATGGACACACCTGTGAAAATCTTATAGGCAGACTAGATAGCCTCACCTCAGCTTGTCTGCGGAGGTCTCAACCTTAAACACTTCACAATGTTCATGTATTTGAAGACAGTGTCTATATGGAGTAATCAAGTTGAAATAAGATCATTAAGTTTGGATCCCAATAGAATACAACTATGTCCGTATTGAGTAGGAGATGTGGACACAGGTGGGGAGGGGCACACTCATGTACACATCAAGGGAAAAGACCTTAATAGAAACTAACCTCACTGACACTTTAATGTTAGATTTCTTGACTTCAGAAGGGAAAATTAATTTCTGTCTTAGAATTTTTAACACAGGGTCTCATGTAGCACAGGAGGGCCTTTGACTTGTTATGCCACTTAAGATGGCCTTGAACATCTTGATCATCCTGCCTCTACCTTATGAATACTAGGATTAAAGATGTGAGAAAACATGTTTGGCTTCTGTTGTTTAAGATATCTAACTTTACTCCTTTATTTTGGATGGGTCACACAAACTAACCAGGAAGAGAGGAATATGAATGGTCAGGTAGAATGTTCTGATAACATCCCATGTGTGACATCCTAAGGGGAGAGAAGAATGGAGACTTGGTAAACTGCATCCTGCCAAACTGATTCTCCATCAGTTAACCAAGAGGTAAAGAAAAACGTGTTTCAGAAACACCCTCAAGGTCAGTAATGGTCTGACTCACATGTAGGGTGTGGACTTCATGGTGGAGCAAGTGGAAGCCTTCAAGTCCTTCTATTCTTTGCAACTGGCTCTGCTCTGAAGGGAAATCTGAGCAGCATTTTTCCATGGCAGACCCAAGAAGCATATTTTGAAAATTTTGGGAGATGCTGTCATGACAAGTGACTTTCTGACACTATTGCTACCAATCCTACTACTACTAAGCACAAGGAAATGAGGAAAATGAAAATACAGGAACAGTAATGGAAAGGAAAGATCTAATTTTGCAAAAATAACCCCAACTGTTTTACAAAGAAGGAATTTCATGAAGAGTTAAAGAAATGTTTGGTAATAGGATGTATTATTATACTTCGTTTTAGACATACTACCTCCTATGAATGTGGATACTACTCTTATTACACATCAAAAACTGAAAAACTGAGCTACACAAAGACTGAATAATTTACCCCCAATATAAAGGTGGTAGGAGAGTTGTGGTTCTCAGCCAGTCCTGCTGGGCACTGTTACAGTAGGATCTAGGACCTCAGTATCTACCAAGACAATAGATAAAGACACTCTTTCATATAAAGCTATAATAATGTATCAGTCATGATTCTCTATAGAAACAGAATTTACAGAATGAATACATGCATATGTATATATCTACTCTCCAATATTGATGAAATAATATTAACTAATATAATATATCCATTCTGTAATAATATTAGAATGGCTTGCTGGCTGTGATCCAGCTAGTTCAACAATGACTGTCTACCAATATAAGGTCCAAAAATCTAGTAGTTGTTTAGTCCATGAGTGTGGATGTTTCAGCTTATCTGTAGTATACACTGAAATCCTAAAATGTAGGCAACAATGCTATCAAAGGAATAAAATGGACTTTCTGGTAAGATGAGAGTAAGCAGGCAAAGGAAAAGAGTAAGCTTCCTTCTTCCATGTTCTTCATATAGGTAGCTATCAGGAGGTATGGTCTAGATTAAAGGAGTGTTGTTCCACCTCAAAGATCTGAATTTGAAGTGGGTCTTTCCACTTCAAGTGATTTAATTAAGGAAAAAACTACCCTACAGGTGTGCCCAGCCATTTGGATTTTAGTTCATTCCACAGATAGTCAATTTGACAACCAAGAATAGCCATCACATATTAGGAGAGTCTTCTCCATTTACACTACTTTCACAACTGGCCCTATCACAATGCCCACCATTAGATCTTTAGCTGTATGTCTTATAATGTGTGTCTCTAAGAATCTATAATGAATCCATAGCCTTCAATATCAGACCAGGACTAATAGTCACTGTAGAATATTTGTCTTTAGGGCAAACCATACAATTCTCTACCAGGAAAAGAAGGAAGAATAGATAAATGGGGAGCAATGTATACCTATTGCTTTTGTAATATACTCAGTAAAGTTCACAGTCAGTAAAGGTCAACAAGTTCTTCGTGGATGACAAATATAATAGAAGACAAACCAAGGGAAAATGTGAAAGTTCATAAAGTTTAAAAGGCTGAGAAGCATTACTTTGGTAGAAGTCAGATCTGAAATTTCCCTATTGAATTTACAATAAGGACCCTGGTTGTACCTTCCTTTGTGGCACTGCAGTAATAGAGAAATCAACATTCTTTCAGCATGCAAGAGATATTCTAGTTAATGCACTTTGATTAATAGTGAATTTAAATATATCCTCTGTATGGTTCACTAGTTTTCAAATATTCAAGTAAGACAAATAGTATTCTCAAAATGACTAATAGTATAAAATAAAAGTCTTTTTGATGATTCAGTAAGCCCTTGAGGTCACCCTATGTGCCAAGGCCACACTATGGTAACTGCAAAGAGGGAATTAACACACCCTGGGAATAACTTCCTGCAGGAAACCATACTGTGATCATCTCAGTAATACCTCAGAGACATTCAGTGAGATAGACATCCCATTTAATACATGGCAACACTGAACTTGAGAGAGAGAGAGAGAGAGAGAGAGAGAGAGAGAGAGAGAGAATATAGAACCACAAGTTTACAATAAAACATGACAATGGCTGTTTAAGACTGGCTTCATTATTCCTCCATCGGGGATAAATATTTGACTAATAACACTATACACAGTGGTGGTTAAACAAACAATTTTAACTTTTTTCATGGAAATAAAACACTAGAAATATGCTACAGAGTGAGGGTAAGGTAACATTGAACTTTGGAGAAGACTTGGTCCAATGTTCCTCATGTCTTCATGAGGAACTACTCATAGCAATGCGTCCATTCTCATGGTCACAGATGGATGCCTGATGGGGTCTTTCTTACATTACAAATCTTTCCTTCCTAAGATAGAAGCCAGAATCACATTCTATAGACTCTGGTAACTGATTTTGGTTTTATCAATCAGACTCACTAACTAAGGACTTCTGTTCAGAAGGAAGCAATACAAGAGAGCAGGCACAGGATGGAAGCCACTTTACAATCCCTATAAGAAAGAAACACTCAAGCCCCAGAGAACACAGAAACAGCATCCCATATGTGTCATCACACACATTTTCTGTGATATCGAATTAAATGGCCATGTCTAACAACTGTGACAGCAAAACAGGACATTCTGAGAGAAACTATATTGTTAAGGTATATTTTTCTAAGAAGTACAGCCTCCAAAGTGGCCTCTTCTCCAGATAAAAGAGTCATAAGAAATTCATTTTCCACCAAAAGTAACTAGAAATTATATCATTTATAAAAGATATCATGAAAACAACTATTTTAGATGTATAAAAAGCTAAAATTTGAAGATAGTATAAGAATTTTGACTTACAGCAATTTAATACACAAGAGTAAGCACTTATTTTATTTTTAGTTTATGTGTGTTTACATGTAAGGCAGTATTGGTGATTCTCAAGGTGGAGACAACAGGTCCCCTGGAGGTGGCATTACAGTAATTATGAGATAGCCAACATAGGTTCTGGGAATCTAACTCAGCTCCTCTGCAAGAGCAACACTCACTCTGAACTGATGAGCGACCTCTCAAGCCACATGCAAAGCAAAACTACATATGAATTAAGAGATCAGAACTAAGATGATAAGGCTAATACCCTGGCAAAACTGGCAAATGTACAAGAAAATGGATGCTGGTGTGGCTGACAACAAAGGGTAAACACAAAGTTTGCAACTAGAGGAAAATGATTATTTGTTGACAGCCTACTTACAAGATTTGATGTGATGTCTGAGATCCCAGGAGATGGTTGATCACACAGAGTTGTGGAAGTGTTAGTTGTACAGCTCTGCAGACATGACAGAGTTGTAATGTCAGATGGTGACTAGGAAGATCAAAGGGTACAAGAAAGGGCATATACAAGAGTGGATAGCTTCTATAAGGCTGAAAATCCAATCGTTTTGTGGAAGAATATGGAAAGTAGGGGAGATACTGTGTTTTATATTCCAGTGGACCAGTCTACTGGCAAGACTGCACCAGCATCACCAAAAAGCTCAATTGTGACAGTAGTAGCATTGACAGGGAATAGGAGGAATTACTGTACATACAGGACTACCTACGAAAAGGAAGATGACTAATGATAAGTTTAACCATTAGCATTAAAGCACAATTATATTACTGCTATTAAAGTCCTAGAAGAAGGGGTGGGTAGCCTACAGAGGCAGTTAGAAGCTATTCAGAAATACAGCATTACCAAAGAACAAGATAAAAAGAAATAAACACAAATGCATTATTTAAATTACAGAGAAGCAAATTGTAGCCCCAAAACCAAATTCAGTCCTCTGTCTGTTTTTTTATAGCTCACAGAGCAAGACTTTCTTTTGTATTTGAAAGGCAATTGTGCAAAACAAAAAAAAAACCCTAAAGTTTTGTTGGCACAGGGCCATGCTTATTCATTTTCATATCATTCATGGTTGTTGTTGTGTTACAGTGAAAGAGCTGAGTAGTTATGACAAAGACCTTATTTCCAGTAAAGCCTACAATGTTGTTTTATTTTTCTGGCCTATTATCAAGAAAGTTTACCACTACACAATCAAACAAATGTCAAAGAGACTCAGGAAATTTATTTTTACAATAACCAACCTATTTCTTTCCTGGGTTTAAAACCCAAATAAGTTTCATAAGAGTGCCTGTAGTAAGAGGTTTCTGGCCTGGACTTTCAGGCCTAGCCTCAAGGTTTAGACCCACAGACCTACAGACCCACAGAGTCACACAGATGCTTATAATAGTTTTAGGCTGATCAGCCTAAGGCCCAGGCATATCACTTGCTAACTCTTTACCCTTAGTCTAACCCATTACTTTTATCCTGTTCAGCCATGGTGCTCGGTACCTTTTCTCAGAGCAGCATAGTTGTCCTCTGTGTCTTCTGGCTTCTCTCTGGCATTCTGCTCTGTTCCGCCTGTCCTAGAGCCTTCTTAGTTCAGTAGCCCCACCCACACTTCCTGTCTGCCTTTGGCCAATCAGTGTTTTTTATTAAACCAGTAGGTGAGACAATTATTTACAAAGGAACAACATAATCTTCCTTCAAGTGCCCCTTGCTGAACAACCTAGATTTCTAGGAAGATCCGTGAGGCAACATGTATTGGGACTATGTTCTGTTACATTGTAATTAATTGTCCTGCCTACTGGTTTAATGAAAACACTGATTAGCCAAAGGCAGACAGGAATTGGGGGCAGAGCTATAAGACAAAACTCGGAACAGGAAGAGAATCAGAGATGCCAGAGAAATTCCACAGAGACATCATGATGAGACACCAGTGAGTCACAGAGAAAGGAAGACAGCTGTGCTGCTCTGAGGAAAGGTACCAAGCTGCATGACTGAACAGGATAAGAATGCTGGGCTAGTTTAAGAACAATATGGCATATCCATAGCTGATTAGCATAAAATTAATATAATTATCTGTGTGTTTATGTGGGACTGCGGAGGTGCAGGTCTGGACCACAGGCCAGACAGGCCAGAACTTATTGTTACAAATGATACTCAACATGGGTCAGCAGGTCAGAACCTCAGGGCTAGGCTGGAAAGGCCCAGGCCAGAAACTTAATACTACAAATGGCAGCTGAACATGGTCCATGTATACCCATGAAAAGCCTTAGAAAGCATAAAAAAAGGTTCTAGAGCATAGAAATGGAGCCAAATGAAGTATCTGAGTTGTATCTCTCACATGAGCCTTGGCGTTGTGAGTTGTATCTCTCACATGAGTGTGTTGTGTGAGTCTGAATTGCAAAATGGCAGGCTTTTGGAGTACAGCCTGAGCTGCAACATAGCTGGTTCCTGAAGTCTCACAGGAGCCTTAATGTAAGCAACAAGATGAATATGATACATTTAAGCTTTCTGTGTATAAAGACAAAAAGGAAACATAGTCAGATACTGCTTCTTAGTAGCAGCAGCTTTTTCTTGGTAAAGCTCTGCTGGAGGCAAGCAGAGGTGTGGCCTTTTTAAGAGAGGCTTTCTGGTTCAGTGTTAGCTGCAAAACATTTAAGAGTCTTTTAAGAGGCCCTGCTGTCAAATACTTAAATGGAGTTCATAAGCAGTAGATGGCAGTGGTTATATGGACCCTAAAATTCCCCAAAGTGGTAATTTTGTGTCCTACCATTAGATCTGCTAAAAAACTAAACTCTGTGAAGCAAGACTAAGAGCTGGGTAGAGCCAGCTACCACCCTAGCAAAGTCTTTAATCCTTAGCCACAATTTGGCAGATTAAAGGTGTGGTTAGAAACAGAAAGAAATAGAGGGAGCTGGGTGGGGTCAATCACCCTAGCCAAGAAAAGGTATGGTCAGAAAAGAAAAAAAGGAAAAGATAAGAGATATACAGTAGAGATGAATTTAAAAAAGCCTCTAAATGGTTTAGAGAATTTTTAAAAATATATGTAGACTTGAGAGAGAAAAGAAAAGGGGGAAAGAATAAAGCCCTTAAAAAAGAAATAGAATAAAAATAGTAACAAGTCAAGTAAAGGCAGAAATTTTAAAGGGTGTCTGGATACTGTATGTTACTATCTTGTTTTTAAGTTTTTTGACTGAAAATGAAGTAGTTAAAGCTGCTAAAAGCCATTTGATTATAAATGCTACTGGATTAATCCTACCTATATATTTTATAAATGAGTTGACTTTAAAATTGAAAACCAAAGATATGCTACTTTGAAGAAGAGGTTTCTCGTCTTATTTCCACAGAAAATGAGAGGCTGTGGATTTATATCTGGTTAAAGAAAACAAAGTTTGATCAAGGAAGACCCCTGAAAAGTCTCCAATGGAAACAATGGCACATATTATTCAGCATTTCAGAGCACCTTTGTTGCTGTTTCCTCTGAGCTCTGCATTCAAGACACCTTCAAGGAAACTATCTGAGATGACCCAGCCTTCCAGACTACTCTACTAAAGACTTGTCCATAATCCTAAAGTTTTCTTTGGGTCCCCATGGGAGTGCCAGCACCTCATTTAGCAAGAAGTAGCTTAGAGAACTATGCTCACATTCCCCCCAAATGAATTATGGATGTTTGTCTTTGTTTACAGTATTGATTGTAAGTTATAATGGGGGAAAAAGGTTATTAGATTTGAGGTTCATGTTTTAAAAAGAAAAAAAGGTATATGCTGTAGGAGTTAATTCTGATACATTGTAAATAATTGTCCTTCCTACTAGTTTAATAAAAAGCTGATTGGCCAGAGACAGATGGGAAGTGTGGGCAGGGCTACCAACCAGACTAAGGAAACTCTGGGAACAGGAAGAGCAGAGCAGAGATGCCAGAGAGAAGCCAGCAGATGCAGAGGAAAGAAGTTGAAATGCTGCTTTGAGAAAAAGGTACCCATGGCTGAACAAGAAAAAAAACATGGGTTAGTTTAAGAATAAAGAGTTAGCAAGTTATATGCCTGGGCCCCAGGTCAATCAGCATAAAATTAATGTAAGCTTCTGTGTGTTTCTGTGGGACTTTTTGTGGGTCTGCAGGTCTGGACCATGGGCCAGACAGGCCAGAAACCTCATACTACAATGTGGGACAGCAGGTTAGAACCTCAGGGCTAGGCCAGAAACTTAACTACCATATTTTGTCCTACTCCCGAAAGGCATACACCCAGAATACACAAAACCATAGAAATGAGAATATTCACCTGTTTTAGAACTATTGAATATAGGATCTGATATCAAGAAACTTGAACTGTTATCAGATGTCCACTTTAGAGCTGGAAATGTAGAGTAGTACAGATTATAAGTGAAATACTGGTCCATATCTGACACACGAGGTATCTGCTTGGTCTATGAACCCAACCAGTACACAATTTTCTAATCTCTGCCTTTGTAATAGTTATGCTTAGTAGCTAGAAAATAGCTCACATTAATTTTTTGAGATAAAAGCTGCAGTGATAGAGGAAAAAGCCACAAAAAAGATTCCAAACTGGCATAGGTGGTACATCCAAAGCCATATGTCACTCATGGTAGAATAGGCATGACACAATGAACACAGGCTTTAAGATATAAGACATGCAAAGATGGTATACAAATAATTTTTCTCATTTGATTACCAAACTAAAGTTTACCCTATCAAAACTGATGATAAGATGCTTGCTGCCCAAACATAGATCCATGTTCAATGCTGATAGACCTGTGAATAGCGGAGGCTAAGCTCATGAAGTTTCAAAGAGGAACAAGCAAAGAGAACTCAACAAAGACCATTCATCCTACACTTGAGCTAAGACTCTGGCTATATTCTTGTTATGTCCTGAAAATTTGAGTGCAGGTAAAAAAATTAGTTAACTAATTATTTTGTTTGCAGAGGAAATTTCAAAACCATATAGTATTCAGACTGTGGTTTAATTACTACTCATTGTACCTATTTAGTAAGACAAGACAGTCAAGCCACAAGAGTCAGAGAGTGGTAACCCATGCCTCTAATCCCAGAACAGGAATGATAGTTGGTAATTTATACCTTTAATCCCAGCATGGTAAAGACCAAGTAGTGACCTACGCCTTTAATCCCATAACTCCAGAAACAGAGATCTTTCTGTGTTTCTGTGAGTTCAAGGCCTACTTACCAAACAGTTGTAGCTCATACTTTTAATTCTAACTCTAGGATTATGAAGCAGGGTTGAATCCAGAAGTAAAATAACTGGACAAAGAAGATATTTAAGGAGGCATAAGCAGACAAAGTGGTATTCTGTATAAGTAATGAGTCAGGCTGAGGACTCTTGAAGATAGGTTTTACCCTGAGAAGTTGGCTGGGTGATATTTGACTGTGGTCTGTTTCTTCTCTCTGATATGTAAGCTTTTCCCCAATATCTGACTCTGAGTTTTCATTAAGTACCAACTGTAATTTGTGTTTTATATATGCATTCATACATAGTTGTAGATATATAGGGCACAAAGCATTTATTAAAGAAGGTAATGGAATTAAAATGAAATATTACATTTTTTACTGGGACGAGAATATAATCGAAGTATCTTATACATGTGTATACTAACACCACAGTGAAATCCATAAAGCTTTCCATAAAGCTCAAACTTCATCTTTCAGAGGACTGTCTCCTAACTGATGCTGTATGTGAGTCTTCACTGAGGTCATCTTATCTTTCTGTTAGATCAGTCACTATCAGATGACAAAGGGTTTTTTTTTCATTTTAAGGTATTTGTGTGTTTGTGTGTGTGTGTGTGTGTGTGTGTGTGTGTGTGTGTGTGTGTGTGTGTGTGTGTGTTCACCTGTGAGTACAGGTATCCCTAGAGTGTAAAAGAAGGCATTAGATCCTCTGAAACTGAAGTTACAGGAAGTTGTGGTCCACCCAATGTACTGGTCCTCTGCAAAAGCAGTACATAATTTTAAATGCTGAGTCATCTCTCCAGCCAATAGACCCATTTTTTTCAATTGATATAAAAATGAAAATTCAGGATAAAACGTGAGTAAGAAGGAAAGGGAAGAGAAAAAGATGTAATAGGTGGAAAGTGAAGGAAGAGAAGAAAAGGGGGTAGGAAATGAAGTTATTTGTTGAGAAATACTTGTACAGTGTTGATGCTGAACTCATTGAGGATCCAGCTGTAGCCCGGGCAGTTTAGCAGAGTTTTCTAGGAATTTCTCAGTAAGAGTAAACTCTCCTAGGAGTTCCTACATCAATTCAGCATTCTAAAAACAGGGAACAAAGGAATCACAGGAAAACCAAGAACATATGTTCTTTTATCTGGAGTCATCTTCCAGCCTCTATATTGGCACAGGTTAACTTAATGTCAACTAAAAAGAATTAAAGTGTTTAATATCTTATACGTGGTACAAGTTCTAGAATCACATGCAAGGCAACAGTGAATCAATTCACCTCTATAAACATTGAATTTCTACTTGTATCATTTCATGCATATATGAACATCCATGCTATGAAATATGTTTTCATCTTATAAGGCACAGCCATTTCTTGTATAAGTGAAGAGGTCTGGTTTTCCCCTCCAAATCACAGGGTACAGAGTTCTACAGCATTATATCTGACTGCCTTTGCTACATTTCTACTGTTGTGAAGAGATGCCATGACCAAGGAACTTATAAAAGGAAGAATTTAATTGAGTCCTTTCTTACAGTTCAGAGAGTAAATCCATGACCATCATGGTAGAAGGCAAGAAGGCAGGCATGATATTGTAGCTATAGCTGAGAGCTAACATCAGATCCACAAGCAGGAGGCAGAGAGAGGAACTGAACCTGACATAGGCTTTCCAAACTTCAAAGCTCATTTCTAGCAACACCAACAAAGCCACATCTCCTAGTCCTTCCAAAATAACTCTGCCAACTGGGGACTAAGCGTTCAAATATATGAGCCTATGGGGCCATATTCATTCAGGCTACCACAGTGACTATTTTACTTCTTCCTCAAATTCAGACTGCCACTAAATATTCAGTTACCTAAACTCAAATCTCAAAAAATTTCTATATAAAACAGTAAAGGAGGAAAGGAAAATGAAATCATAAGCAATTAAAATAAATGAAAAATATGCAAATAGTTCTCACTTAAGTACAAAGTTGACATCAGTGATTACCTCTTTCTATTGTGTTTTCAATGTTTCTCTTCCTCTCAGCCTCCGACTTTTACCTGGTAGAGAGAGAAAATAAATTCTCATTGTAGTTCTTTATGGTCCTGTCTTTCTTTGTTTCATAAAGGTTTACATCACATTTATCAGGGAAATTTGGCACAACAAGAGACGTCTTCCTAAGACACACAGACATACTCTTCAGCTTCACTCCATAAAAGCATCATTCCTTCCTGATTATTAGTATCAGCTATTCCCACCTGTACCCTCTTTCCTGCTGTTGGTCCAGCTATTTAAGGAATCTCAAATGCAGATGGCAGCCTCTCTTTCAGTTCAGCAAAACTACTGTTGTATTCCTTAGGGACTCATTCTTCCTTGGGGTACCAAGGCCTCTAAAACAGCAGAACATCAGTAGTGACAAAGTGGGAAGAAATAGAGCCCCAAGTGAGTGTTTAGGTATGAAATCAAGAGAAGTCACTCCTGCAGCCACCTATAGATTCACGAATGTATCTATGTATTTTGACTATGGAAAAAGAGAAATTTATAATGGAATATGCTCAAACTTCATCTTTCAAAGGACTGTCTCCTGATGGACACTGTATGTAAGTCTTCACTGAGGTCATCTCATCTATCTGTTAGATCTGTCCCTATCAGATGATGAAGTAGTTGCTGACATTAATTTAAATTTATTCTAAATATATGTTTGCTTCCTTTGTTATAAAGAGAGATTCTTTATTAGAAGAAATACCATGTGGAATGTCATAACAATGAATAAGATATTCTCTGTGGTTTTGGATGCTAGTTATGGCAGAGGCATTATGGGTATTAAAAGTACATCCATATCCAGATCACAGGTCTGTTTTAATGTGGATTCATCTTTGTTTCCCTCATGATTAGTGGATCAACCTGCCACTTAGTGTCAGGTGGCCCTCCACAGAATGGCCCTGATCAGGCCGTGACAATGATGCTGACTATAGCCAAATTAGCACTTAATGATTTCCAAATCATTTTACTCAAAAGAATCTCTCTCTGTCTATGCCACTGAGCTTATGCGTAGATTACATTCCTTCCTGTCCCACGAATGAATGAGACTCAGGGATAGATCTCTGAAGAAGTTGGAGATACTAGAGGGAATAAACACCACAGTCAGATCTTACCCAGCTGTCTTCCAGCTTCCTCAGCCTCGCTTCCCTTGGAATGGCTCCCTCAGTGTTTCTATCCTGTCTTAAGTACTCTTTTGGTAATTAAGGCGTGGTCCCACCACACCTGATTGGGAGCCTGGAATTCCTTCTATAATCTGAAGTGACTTTGACTCAGTTGGGATTAAGGGTATAGGTCACCACTCCCAGGATACTCCCTGTGCTGGGATTAAAGGTTTGAATCACTCTCTGATTCTCCTAGACTGACTGTGGTTAGAGCCCTGGGACTTCTGGAGCTTTTACTAACCCCCCCCCACACACACACACATAGACTGTGGGTAGATTCCCTCTGATATCTCCAAAACTTCTGAAACTTTTATTGAATTCCCACGCCTTCCATTCTCTTCATCAACCCATTTGATAATCACATAGATATCTGGAGACACATTCCAACTGAAATCTCAAAAACGTAGGTTTCTTCTTTTTTTACTTTTATTGAAAATAGTTTTTCACACATGACATATCCTAATTACAGTTTCCCTCTTCTCCACTCCTCATTTGTTCCCTACCTCCCCTCCCATCAAGATCCATTCCCTTTCTGTCTCTCATCAGAAAGCAAACAGGGTTCTAAGAGACAATAACACCATAATATGATATCATGTGTTGTGTGATATGATATGGTATGATATGATATGATATGATGATGTGGGAATGCCTTTCTGTATACTGTGAATATCAATCTTTAAATAAAGGAGCTGTTTTGGGCCATGACAGGCTCCATAGAAGAAGCAGGAGGAGAAATCAGAACATAGGTAGGAGAAGTAGGGTGGAGTCAGCAGATCAAGCAAGATGCCAAAGGAGCAACATGTAAGGAACACAGATGAGCCATGGGCCACGTGGCAGACAGATTAATAGAAATGGGTTGATTTAAGATGTAAGAGCTAGCTAGCAATGTGCCTGAGCCATAGGCCAAACAACGTAAAGTTAATATAAACTTCTGAGTCATTTCCGGGGGCCTGAGTGGCTGTGGCGGGTGACTAAGTGGTCTGGCGCGGCAGGTCTGTGGGTCTGGGCCTCTGGCCGCCCAGGAACAAGAAACCACATTACTACAATATGATACAAATGAATACAGTGGAATTGGGCAAAGCAAATAGATAGAAGCAAAAGATCCCAAGAGAAGGCTCAATAATCAGAGACCTCCCCATTCACATATTCAAGAACTCCATAAAAACACTATACTGTAAGCCATAATATATCCACAGAGGACCTTGTGCAGATCTTTGTAGGTCCTCACCCCAGTCTCTATGAGTTCATATGGGTTTTTCCTCTGTTGATATATAGGGCTTTGATCTCCTGGTGTTCTCCAAACTCTCTGGCTCTCACACTTTCAGTCTTCGGTCCTCACAGTTCCTTGAGCCCTGAAATGAGGGTTTTGATGGAGAAATCCCAATTAGAGCTGAATGTTCCAAGGTCTCTCACTCTCCATAATGAATGACTGTGAGTCTATCTGTTCCCATCTGCTGCAGGAAGAAGCTTCTCTGATGGTGACTGAGAAAACTACCCATCTGCTTCCCTGGTCAGAGTGACCTATGGGTTTCTAGGGATTCAAGAGCATTCTCCTTATGTCAGTGTTTCATTATTAGAATTTCTTTGTTATAGATGCACTTTGCAGGACACACAGAAGAAGTACAAATACTTTAAAAGTGTCTATCAAATCTACAAAGTATACATATGCTTTTTTCTACTGTAATACTCTTTTTTTTTTTTACTAATATTCTAATTATGTTTCTTTCAGAACCTGGCCATCCTGCTGAATAATGCACACATGCCTGTTAAATAGCATTGAACCATATTTATAATCTATCTCTTATTGTACACAAAGTAGAAAATCACCTAAGGTTTCAACTAACAGGAAACAGTCCTTAAATACTGTCCCCTAAGCCATCTTTCTGAGAATCTGTAACATTATAACCATCTTCTTAGCAAGGGCAAAAGTGCTAGATCTTGAGACCAACCTATAACCCAGGCTTTCAGACTTGTTTATTGCTCAGTGACCTACCTGATCAAGAAGCACTCACTACAAGACTATTGGCATAGACAGTGGTTTAAGAGGGAGCGTATCAGAGTCATTACCAGAATATCAATGTCACAGCCCAGTCATAGTGAACAGATTGATCCATATGACTCTCCGAAGACTGATATCCCATAATGCATTTAATCACCACCAAAAACCAATAGAAAATTAGAAGTGGGGGTAACCAACCAATGTCTGATTTGACTTAAGGTCCACTTTACTTATAAATCAGTGCCTTATTAAGCCAGCATCAGAGAAGCTTCCTCCTGCAGCAGATAGGAAAAACACATAGACCTACATCCAGAAATTATGCAGGGATGGAGAAAGCCTGGAACAGACAGCTCTAAATGGGATGTCTCCATCAAATCTCCCCCATCAGAGCTCAGGGAATCCTGTGGAAAAGAAGCAAAAAGAGTGTAGGAGTGAGAGGGGATGGAGAATACCAGGAGAACAAGACCCTCTAAATCAATTGAGCAAATCATACAAACTCACAGAGACTGAAGCAGTGTGCACAGGGCTGACGCAGATCTTTGCCAGGTCCTCTGCATATTATTATAGCTTGCAATTTAGTGTTTTAATGGGACTCCTGAGTGTGTGGATGAGAGGGTCTCCTATGCTTGTGCCTTCTCTTTGGGACTCTTTTTCTTCTGTTGGTTTGTCTTAGACAACTTAATGTGATGTTTTTATTTTATTATATTTTATTACATTTCGTTGTGACCCCTGTTTGTGTTCTAATAAGCCGCAAAAAAGGAGAGTAAATTCAGTTGGGAGAGAAGGGGAGGTGGAGAGGAACTGGGAGGAATAGAGGGAGATATAACTAAAAACAGAATACATTGAGAAAAGAATCTATTTTTAATAAAAGAAAACAAAGATTATTTTTTCAATATAATAGATACCCAAAAGAATATATATATATACATATATATATATGTATATATATATATCCATAGATCTGTGGAAGTCAGTTCTCTCCTTCAACTATCTACTGAGCCATCTTGTCAGTTTATGAAAGAAATAACTGGGGTAGGAGAGCTCTGCTCCACAGCTGCAACTGGAAACCATACAGATAGACTTGGTATATGGAAAGTAAAACACTTGGACATAATACATTTTGACTCAAGGTCAAAAGAAAGTCTACCAGTTAATGTGTTTCATTTCCAGGTGAGTGGCGTATGATGAATCAAATTGACTTTCACCCATGCTTAGGGTGGTGGAACCCCCAGAAGTCCCACTGAGGTAGGAAGCTCCTAAGTTTTGTATGCTTTATTTTCATGCTTAGTTCAAACATTTTACCAAGGCATTGGCATACTTAGTACTTACTACTTATCATATACAAACAATAGAATGTCATCAATGGAGCAGGCCATCATGCTATTGTGAAGATAATCAAGATGACAGAGATCATCGTGGCCTACACTATGTAAAAGAGAAAATAATCAATATATTTCTAAACACAACATGAAGATATACTGTTGGCTTCACAAGAAAAAAACAACAACAACAAAAACCATACAGCTTCCGCTGGGTCTTAAAAAATGGCACAGAGAAAATTAACAAGATCAATAACTACATAGATAATCCCGATGATCATGCTGACTTTGTTCTTCTAGTAGAAGCTCTGTATCTTGGAGAACCACCAAAAGTGAAGTCAGTACCTATTTAAATTTATGATAGTTCACAAGATACAGCTGCCATCTACCCCCACAAAACTGGTGGGCAAAACAGAGACATCCATAGAGGAATCACATCTTTTACTCTTGACCCTTTCAAATTTCTAATGGTGTCACCAGTCTTTATGGTTCTTCCTCAGATGTAGCTTTGCTTAGGTGATGGTAGTGAGGAAGAAGAGGAAGTGTTTCAGAAACTTTTGCTCAACCCTTTCTACCCCAGTGGCTTTCACTTAATATATCAAAAAAAATGGCATGACAATATTCTATCCAGTATAACTTTTTAAATTATACAATTGAGGAAGTGGGGAGAAAACATGAAGTAAACCTAGGCATGAACTCTATGTACCATGATGGAGATTTGAAATAACACCATATCTGTAACTTGATTACCACCAGCCTTTTATTTGATGTCACTGGGAATTAGCATCAATTCAGAGTATATGTTAGACTCTGATAGATATTTGTATTTCTTTCCATCCACAATATAATAACTCTTGCTTGGCAATAGGTCCCTTAAAGAAAGCTTATTATGGTCTTTCTTCAAGAAAACTCACAGTTCCCTTTTGTCAAGGGGTTATAGACTTGTAGACTGGCCTATTTGTGGACATGATTCTGTAACTCACCACAGTGGTGGTACAAGTTGTACTGCTGCCAGACATAGAGGGGAGTTCTGTTGTTGTGATGTAGATTAAACATTTGAGTAGGTTGTCCACAAATTTTGTTTCTGTGGATAAAATAACCACTGCCAAATGTCTCTGTGGACCACAACACTCATCCTACTAGCATGTCTTTCTGTGCTTCAGAATGACAAGGCAGCACCACTTTTCTTTAGAAATTAAATATTTCCATTTGCCTCTTCTGCTCCGTGACACCTTTGCCCCCACTGAAATTAAGGAGGACAGCATATTCTACACATACCAGATAAGGACTACAGGAAGAAAAAGCACATTTGATGGATAAAGAGGATTCTCCCTCAACTCCTCTACCAGCAAAATTTTACCTGATATGAACTGGAAAAAGAGAATGTATATAAGATAGTTCCACTAAGACAAGAACGGTGATGGAGGTTGGGCAAGGATACAGAAGCAATAACGTGATAGGGGTAATGCTTACTTACGCATTGCTTCAAACACTTTATCAAGTCATACTTTCATAAACAGTAGGTCCAGGATGTGGTGCAAACAGGCCTGATGCACTGGACTTATTTCCCAGCAGAGTTAAGATTTTCTTTTAATATTTGGGTTGCAAAGACACTGCACAGAGTTATGAAAAGCCCCAATGAGGAATTACAATGTCAACATTAAAGCTGTAGAGAAAGGCCGTGCCATTTGCAGCAAAGAACTATATAACCCCATGAAAGCTCCCATCGTGCTATTGGAACACAGTACAGACAGGAAATTTAATTATAGGACATCAAGGGGCTCTATTTTAGTCATCTTCTAAGACACTGACCAAACCAAACCAAACAAAACAAAAACAACTTGGGAAGAAAAGGGTTTGTTTTTATTTGGTTTATACTTCCATAATACAGTCCATCAAGGAAGGAAGTCAGGGCCGACATTTAATACAGGAACTTGGGGGTAAGAGCTGAAGCAGCAGTCTGGAAGAGTGTTGCTTACTGATTTTCACTCCAAGGCTTACTTAACCTGCTTTCTTATGACACCCACGATCACCAGCATAGGAATAACACTGCCCACAACGGCTGAGTATTTCACATCAATTTTCAAGGAAGAAAATGCTCCCACAGACTTGCCTATAAGTCAAGCTGATGGAAGCATTTTATACATTGAGATTTCCTCTTCCCAGATGACTCTATCTTGTCTTAAGTCAATAAAAATTTAATTGAGCAGAGTTTTAGTGTCTCACATTGTCATCTACCCTTAGAGGAAAGCATTCTAGAAAGGTAAAGATTAGAAAGTTGGGGCATGAAAGTCTAAACCAAATTAGAGGAAGATCAGAAAGTCAAAATCTCTGGTTCACATGTCAGTGGCCAAAATGAAAATATCAACAGCCAAAAAGTTGGTGTCAACTAAGTAATATGACTTCACAAGTTGACATCACCCAGTTTATGCCACCTGCCAACCCAGTTCTAGCATAGTATAACACTAATGCTACAGTGTCTTGGATAGAGAATAAACTTGAGATGAGTACCAAAGACAGCTACACTGTAAAGCTACTACTAATACAAATGGACAGCTACTCAGTAAAACACCACACTCAACTTCCTGTTGAACCACTGTTGACGAGATGAGCCAATCCTCAGTAGAAAGGTAAATGTGTAGAATATAGATTCCAGGTAGGAATGTATCTCAAGGTGAACTAAAAATTCTTCTGGTGTGGACTTGTTTTTCCTTTTCACAGGGCCTCCACTCAGAACACTAAAGAAAGACCACTAGAACATTTGGCCTCCAACAGAGGACCCACTGTAACTGCCTTAGACCATAGGAGAGAAGGAGCAAGTACATGATCATGTTCTTGTCACATCCCTATTTTTTGAAGTTAATGGCCTGTTAGAGTGGCAGACTGACTCTTGGAAGGCACGCCTGAGGGAGCATTGTGGAGATGACATGCTGAAGATGGAAAATACATCTTGTCTCAGTCTGTTTGTGCAGCTGTGAGAAAATATCTGAGACTGGGCAATTTATAAAAAGTGCAAAAATGTCTTATAGGTCTGGAGTAGATATGTATACCTTGATCTGAATGCTACCGATATATATATAATGATTCATATATGTGTATATTCATATATTTATATAATCAGTTAAAAATAAAAATGAAATAAGAAACACTATGGCTAAATGATGCTCATCTCATTAAATCAACATAACAGTGATCAACTGCTATGAATGTAATTAGCTGCTTGAAAATGTATTAAGCAAAAGGGGTCAGAACTATGACAGAAGTTGTCAAGCCTCCTATAATAGGAGGTTTTCTCATCAGTTGGATGATTAGCATACAAAATAATATAGAAGTTTAAACAACATCATTGAAAAGCAAGCTGCAGAGAGATTATCTTGCTACTGAAAATTCTGACTCTAATTCAAGTAAGTTATAATTCTAAATACTCTAAGAAAGAGAAATTAAAAACAATACATGTTTGAAACATTAAAGACACTTTAGAAAAGTTGATAGCACATAATAAATCATAAAGGAAATTAATCTTAAATAGAATATATTAAAACTGAATGATACACCAAATTGGATGAGATCCAGTAAGAAGAATATTTATAGAAATATATGTAACCAGCCTCAAATAGATAGTTTAGAAATAAAGCCTAATTATAAATGAATGAGGCAGCCAGTTTAATTAAAAAGCCAGGAATTCAAAAATAACATAACATTAGAACTTTGATTAATTTAGTCAATTATGTTAAACAATTAAAAGATAAGAATCGCAAGACTCATCTTAATAGATGCATGAGAAGTAAAGGTTGACTAAAATTTAATATCTGCCTATATTAAACACTAAAAAATAATTTGAAAAATGAACATACTAAAAAGTCCACAATGAAGTTCTTAGACGTTGATAAAATGTAAATGTGTTCTATTTCTCAATTTGGTACTGGATATACCCTATTAGAGAGCTTGTCTAAGTCCATTTTGTGGCTATAACAAAATACCCAAGACTGTGTAATTTATGAAAACCAAGCTCATTCTCATAGTTATGGAAATTATAATGTCTAATACCATAGTACCAGCATATTTAATATCTGTTTTCTAGATGACATGAATACTGCATCCTTCGGAGAGAAAGTGTCTGTGCTCTCACATTCCTGAACATCAGAAGGTCTGAACATGACTAGTGTTGATTCCGTCATCACAAGAGTGTACCTCCACTGGATTTGCCATTGGCCACCAATCCTACCTGCAATATACTGCCACAGAGTCTACCCTGTGACATAAAAGCTGGAGGAGAAAATGCCATGGCAGACCTTTAAAATAACTGTTGGATTACCATGAGTGTACTCGGGGCTGAAGCTAGAGAATTTTGACTTCAAAGCATAGATAGTACATCCAAGGCCAGCCTGAGATATATAGCAAGATTCTGTCCCAAAAAAATAATTACAAAAGATAGGCAAAAAAAAACTAAGATGAAAAATTAAAAACAAAATGATACTGTCCACTTCCTTTATCAAAAAAGAACACCAAAAGAATGTGAAGATAAATTATTTTAACTAGGAAGAAACAGGTTTTCTCCAAACCCTAGAATTAAAGAACACCTTTTTAAAATTCAAAACCCTATACATTAATAATTTCATCTTGTTAACCTATCCAAAGACGTCCATGCAGTATTTATGATCTGAAAAAAAATCCATAGCCCCATTCATCCTGAAGACAAGTCACTACAGGATGGAACGTGATATTTTCAAGGCCTGAAAACAACTTTTATTCTAAGAAAATTCTGTGTCTACTTTCTTCTTGGATATTTTCTGGAATAGAGCTATGTCTGGGGTGAAAGGCACTCCAGTTTTTGTAGTGGGTAAAGAATATGGCACACAGGGGCTCAGAGACCTGTTCCCCTCCTCCCTGCCTCTATGGTGCAGTGTCTGGGAAGTAGCATCTGGAAGGAAATGCTGGAACAGTTGTGATTCTAGGTTTATATAGGATCCAGAAAGGTCATAGGAAAAGAAAACCGTTTAAATGATGTCATGGTTCTGATTTAACCCCCAGTAAACCTGGAGATTTCAGGATGCTTGGACAAACTCATGGGTAAAGAAGTTCCCTTTCTGTGTGATATAAAAAAATTCTCATGCGGAGGACCACTGCAATTTTTTGGAGATATTTGTGATGTACTATTAGTTTTCTCTGAGGGGGTAAAAATTGACTACAAGTAGCCTAAGAACATGAGCTGAAAGAAAAAATGTATATTAGTTTTCTATTGTTGTCTTCATATCTTTTAGTGAATTCTAAATCAGACTGTAGTCTGCATTGCTAAGGAAGTTTAGATCTGGAATAAAAACCTTAGTGGACACTTAAGAACTCTAAATTGCAACATTCATCCCAAAGTCTCTGCTTTATAGGCAAGAAAAACAATCACAAACCAGGCAATCTAAATAAACAAAGCTCAGTGGCAAGATGCAGAAAATGTTCAATATGGCTTTCTCTCCAGCTGCCAGAATCTGTGGAGCTTTGCTGTTAGAAACTGAGGACCTATGAGGTACATTTTATTTTTCTTTCTTTTTTTTTTTTTTAGAAACTAGAAGTCTTAATATTTCTGTGAAATCCATTATCCTTTAAACAAACTCATTTTTTTAACAAAACAAATACTACACAGTTTATACAGAGGATGTCTGTGGTCTACTTGTGTAGATTGTGTGCAAGCTGCCATTTCACAGTTTCAGGATAAAAATAGGGGAAGGACCAGGTAAAGAGTCTATCCTCCAAGATTCTAATCCTTGGCTCTGGTCAAATCAGATAACCTTCCCAAAAGTGTGAGGTTTGAAAGTATCATATTCCCTTTCTTGTAGTTTTTAAATGAGATGTGCCTCCATTAACCATATATATTAGGAAGGAAAATCTGTAACTGAGCCAGGAAAAGAAATGTTGAGAAAAAGAAAGAATGTAATGCTGCATTGAATTACAATTACCTAAGAAATGTCTGGCTTAATTTTTCATGTATTTAGAAATACAGAGCATATATTTCCAGAGAATGTTTTTGTATTTACAGCATGTCTGTCTAGTTATACGGCTGCAATATAATTGTTTTCCTGCTGAGAATTATGGCTGTGAAGTTACTCTGGGTCCTATTACAGCTAATTATAGTCTTGTTCTGGAATTTAAGAGCTCCCCTGCAAAGCTCCCTACTTTCCAGCTATACACAACAGACACAGAAAGCAAGCTTATTCTACATATGACTCTTGATCTCAGGTGCCTGATAGAAAAATAGGACATTTGAATATATAGGGGTATGAATGACCAGAAATAATTTCAACTTTCAATTATGTTAAAATGGGACACCATTCAACAGAGATAATATATATGCATATATTTATACACATATGTAAGCTTTTTCTGAATTATTTCAAGAGAAATTAAATAAATGTCCCCTCTTTAGCCCATGCTCAAAAGAACGGAAGGTTGCAGACAGTCTCCATATTACCTTAGTACCACCATGAGCACCGAGGAGATGTTTGCAAGTACAAAACCATCTTTCTTTCACTGACAAATTTCTCTGGGGCTCAGACTTGAAAGATCTGGGTTCTTTCTGACAGTGTCACTTTCTCACCTCTGGGATGTCCGCAAATCGTTCCACTCAGTTAAACTTTATTTTTCTCATCTATACAGTGGAGAAATGGGTGCCTGCCGGAAGCTCACTCTCATTGCTCTGATGGTAAAATTGGTTAGAAAAATGGCATTCGATTAATGGAGATGGCCTCTTTTAATTCCCATGCCTAGGACAGCTCTACAGCACTTTTGATGACAAGGGATAAGAAGCCTTGGGCAAGTGTGATCTTTGCTAAGTGCTGTGGACAGGCTCTGAGGGGTAACTAAGATCACAACCCAATATGCTTTGCTAAGTGTCCGCCTGACAAAGGGACTTACATCTCAGATTGTATTAAATTGTTAATTCAGCTTTTATTTTATTATCAGAGGGTTGCCTGATATATATCTAATCATATATGTGTATATATGTATACATATGTGTACGTGTGTGTATGTGTATATGTATATTTATCATTGGATATGCATATACAGCATTGAATAAGATCAGCATTTCTTTTTTTGTGCTGGTAATCACTTTTTACTCATAACTGAAAAATTTTGTTAAAGCAATCAAACAGTGAATAAAAAGTTTCCTGAGTTCTAGAAACCAAAGAAAGAAGCTAAATTCAGAACATTTCATCTAGAAAGTGTCTTTTCTGCCATCTTCCCCAGGGTACATCAGAAGACAAATGAAGGGGATAAAGGATGCTGGGAAATTTTGCCTAGAATAATCCTGTGTGATGGCAAAAACAGTTCTCTCTCCATGTTTATAATCTACACTTTGTGTAAAAAAAAAAATACTCGTATTTTATCAATGTCATTTTACATGTGTATGTTTTAAGCAAACTATAAAACTTATGCATGGAAAAAAGCTGTCCTTTGAATACCCATCCCCTCCCTCAATTTCACAATCCCAACTGCCATCTGCTTTCAATTTCTTATGTGAGATTTCTCTTATTTATCATCCATGTTTTTAGAAGACATGTTTGCTTTATTGTATCTTGAAGAATTTCTCATTTCAACTATTAGATACTGGTTGATTTTGACTAGGAAGGGAATGATAAGCCCCTATATTGCTTTCTTCTCACACCATTTGCTCCTCTTTCAAACCTTACCAACTTGTACAGAATATACTAACTCTACTTTTCACTGTAGTTTACTATCATAATATCAAAACATCAAATCTACCATCAGCATTTTAGGAATGCAATACATTACTGGTGACTGTAGATTTGGTGTTCAGAGTATATCGTAAGGGCTTCTTCATCTTTTTTGCCTATAACTATGCTCATTGTTGAGTAACTTCCTATCCTGCCTTCTTTCCAGCCACTAGCGATCATCATGCTAGTCTTGGTGTCCATGAATTTTCCTTTATGTCTGCAAAACTTGTCTTTCTGTTATTGGCTGATGTTGCCCAACATAATTTTCTCAAGTTCATCCATATTATTTCATATTCAAAATTTCTATAATTTTATTAAAAGGGGCTTAAATCCATATTCATATTACTTTTTAAAAGCACATTCATTTTAAACATAGATTAAGTATATTTGTACACCCTGGTTATTATAAATAATACCACAATAGGCATTCATGTGCTAACATCTTTGAAAAGATGATAGATAGATAGATAGATAGATAGATAGATAGATAGATAGATAGATGCTACTTTAATAGATATAAGAGGATATTTTATTGTGTTCTTTATTTGAATTCCCTTGACTCTTAGTGACACTTAACATTTTATACACCTTTTATATTTTATATACCTTTGATATTTTGGTGGACTTTTATGTATCTACTCAAATTCTTAGTCCATCTTTAAATTGAGCAGTTATACTTTAATATTGAGTCATAGGCATGTCTTACATTTTAGAAAGAAATGAATTACTAACTGCATAATTTACCAACAGAAATATTTCACCCATCTCAGAGGCATTGGCATTCCTTGTTGCCTTTATCTTCATAGCTAGAGACCCAAGGAAGCCCCATTAACCCACTGTCCTGAAGACTTATGCTCCCCATGTCACTCAGTATCATGACTGTCCTTGATGATCACAACACCTCTGAAAACAAACCTCTCCAAAGGCCATATGGATACCATTGAGTAACAGAGTGGCTCTGCTCATCCCATACCTCACATCTAACATCTTCTGCAATGGCCAAGAGTCACATGTAACTAAACAAAGGCAGTGTGTAACACCAGAAACTGGGTTGTGTTTTAACCTCATAGGTTATCTTCCTATATGGTTATCTCCTTGGCTATTGTGTTATTGTTACCTAGGCCTTTGATGACATAGTCAAGAAGTCAGTGCTAAGAGCAGTCATAAAGATTTAATCCCACAGTTTCTCATAGAAATTGCCCAGTTTAGGGTTTTACATTTAAGCCTTCATCCATTCTGAGCTGATGTCTTTGTGGTGTAAAATAAGAGCCTGGTTTCATTGTTTTGCATATGCACACCCAGCTTTCTCAACATTTTTAAGGACACCATCTTCTCTCTGTGAGGATATTCTGGACTCCATTATTAAAAATTCATTGACTCTCCCAGTGTAGACTTGTTTCTGAGATTTCTGGTCTAGTCCATTCTTTTATGTACTTGGATGTAAGCCAGACTACTTTGATTTGTGTGGCTTTATAAAGTCATGTTTAACCATCATTATCACATGTTAGTTTTAAACAATGACAGAGTACAAATCAGCAGATGGATAAATGAATGAATAGATATGTGAATATGGAAAGATAAGACCTACATTCTTTTTAGCAGCTTGCTCATATAATATCACCAGATTTAGAGATCCAAATCTTTTGCCTTTATTCTCAATCAATGAATTAGAAAAGGAGTAACTATATGAGAGTCTGAAAGTGCAATACAAAATACAAGACAAAATGCTTTAGTCAAAGAATAAAAATTCAAGTCTCTGATCTCCTAGGCTCTAAAGATATGAATTTAGGTACATTACAAATCTTTCTGATGCAACAATTTGCACATCTGTAATGGTGACAATGACCTTCAAGAACCTGTATACACTATAACACATCCAAATATTAATTCTAACTTTCCAACACGGTTCCACATTTATAAATCATAAATTACAAAAGTTGAGTACTGAAATGTTTCACTCTTTTAGCCAGAGTTATATGAATACTGTCCTTGATCCCTGATGTGTTGTGTCCCATGCCTCTATCCTAAAATGCTACAGAAACTAAGAGGCCAAGTCACAGCACAGTGGCATATGTTGTAGTGGGGTTTCTCAGGTTTTGTTATATATAATTTTACTATGTTAAAATAAAACCTTCCTTTTTGATTAGACAGAAAGGGGGAAGTAATGTGGGAATGCGTTTGTGTATGCTGTAAATTTCAATCTTTAAATAAAGGAGCTGTTTGGGGCCATGACAGGCACCATAGAAGAAGTAGGAGGAGAAATCAGAACATTGGTAGGAGAAGCAGGGTGGAGTCAGGCAGATTGAGCTGAAGCCGCTCAAGAAGAAACATGTAAGGAGCATGTGGCCGACAGATTAATAGAAATGGGTTGATTTAAGATGTAAGAGCTAGCTAGCAATGTGCCTGAGCCATAGACCAAACAGCATGAAGTTAATATAAGCGTCTGAGTCATTTCTGGGGGTCTGAGTGGTGGGCGGCTAAGCAGGCTTGGGCGGCAGGTCTGTGGGTCTCAGACCTCTGGCTGCTCGGGACCGAGAAACCCCATTACTACAGAGAAGAAACCCCACTACAACAGATGGAGCATCCAACATGGGTCGATTATCCACTTAATGCCTGAGAAAGTTTAAAAAGGATTTTAGCAGAAACTGAGCAAAGGCAGCTTCCAAATTGTGTATACGAAGCAGGTCTTTGTACAAAGAAAGCTTGGTGTCTGGGTCACATTCAAAATGGCGCCCGCGGAATGGCAGCAGGCAGTGTAAGCTGCAATCAGGCGGGTTCCTGAAATCTCACAGAAGACTCAGTAGCATGTGATTGATTTTAGATTTCTGTTTATTTTGAACAAAAAAGAAATAAAGACGGTTTCTTAGTAGCAGCATTTTCAGGGGTCTGCTCTGTTTGCTGGCCACAAACAGACACGGTCCCTTTAAGAGAACTTACTGATTCAGCTTCCTTGGCAAAAACTATGCAGCTTCTTAAGAGAATGTATTTTAAAAGCTCTTATGGTTAGAAGATGATTAAGAATTCACAATAAAACAGATTCAGATGAAAATAAAAACCTGTAAATGGGTTACAATGCATGTAAAAAGTACATAGGCTTCAGAGAGAAAAGAAAGAAGATAGGAAAAAGTCTTTAAAGAGAAAAATAGAATAATAAAAATATAATAAGCCACGTAAAGATGGAAAATAGACACAAAATCTGGATTTTGGTTGTTATTGTGTTTTCTTTTAATTTTTTAACTGTTAATGAGCTAACTGCAGAAAGACAATGGATTGCAAATGCAAAGGCTACTAAGTTAAACAAGAATATATATTTTAAAGGTATTTTGATTTCAAAATTTGTGTCTAAGGATTTATTGCTTCGGAAGAGTTCTGCTTTTGTTTCCACAGAAGATGAGAACCTGTGGATTACTTCCAGGCAAATATGGTTTCATCAACCAAGACCCCCTGAAAAAACCTCTGATGGGAAGAGATGGCCAGATCAGCTTCATGGCTACAGATTATGATCCAGTCTCAACAATCTGTGAGATTTTTCAATGCCCCTTAATCAGCAGGAAGTAGTAATGGATAACTACGCCTAAATCCCCCAAATATTGTTTCTAAATGTTTGTTATCATTATAAATGGTTAATGGTCATAGTTAATCTCTTTCTAAGAAGAAAAAGGGGATATGGTATATAAATGATTTTTTAAAAAATTAGATTATTGAATTTACTTAGATCAGGAAATCAGCTGTTAATCTCAAAATGCTTTACATTGGTATAGATTTTGGTTTATTGATACAAATTTAAGGTCAATTTTGTTTTTCTATTCTTGTTTAAGGTATGATGTTCATGTAACTGTTTTAAAATTGTAATATATAATTAAGGAATGAAGGTTAATAGTCACCTTTGATAATCAAACTTATAATTAGGTTAGTTAGGATTTTTAGGTATACAAAGATATATTTCAATTAGGTAGGTAATCTTCAAATACTTCTAAGACCTACAGAATATGGCATTTAAAATGTTAAAGAGCTTAGACATTTCTGGACAGTGAGACAGGTCTGCTCCTGGCAGCACTAATTTACTTCAACAGAAAAATGGGCATCGAAAAACTCCATATGGAGTCTACTCTCTTTGTGGCAATGGTTAGCCACTGGACAAGGACCTGTTCTTATATTGACTGCTTGAGAGTATGCTGTTTAAACTGGACATGCATGTTCCATAGGAAGATGACCTCTGAACTTTGGCAGAACAAGCCGAGATGGTCATTCAGGTTCCTGCTTTGCAGAGAAATCTGTCAGACATTCTTCAGGACTCGAGTAGTAGAAACTGATGAACTGTGCCAGAATGGGCAGAGCAGATTTCCTGCTTCACTAAAATGAAAAGAGACTCTGGGCCTATAGGCTGAAGATGGATGCCCCAACTTTATAAAGGAACTTTGGGTGACTGTCCAGGCAGATAGGTGTCATCTCTGTCCTTTCTAGCATTTAGAAGTCGCTTGCACTTTTGGTTTACTTGGGTAAATATATCCTTCTGTGGTCTTTGATGTAGTTGAAGATTAGATAGTTATAGGTATAGTTTTTCTTAGTTATTTGAAAGATATATTAGATATGAAACTTTAGATTCATAAAGATAAAATAGATGATAGAAAATTTTCTTTAATTTTGCTAAATACAAATAGACTAGATATTGTAATTGTAATTCTTGCTTGATAGCTATTTTGTTGTATATAATTTTGCTGTGTTAAAATTAAAACCTTCCTTTTTGATTAGACAGAAAGGGGGAAGTGATGTGGGAATGCCTTTCTGTATGCTGTGAATCTCAATCTTTAAATAAAAGAGCTGTTTTGGGCCATGGCAGGCACCATAGAAGAAGTAGGAGGAGAAATCAAAGCATAGGTAGGAGAAGCATGGCGGAGTCAGACAATCAAGCTGAAGCCGCCCAAGGAGCAACATGTAAGAGCACGGGTGAGCCACAGGCCACGTCGCCGACAGATTAATAGAAATTGGTTGATTTAAGATGTAAGAGCTAGCTAGCAATGTGCTTGAGCCATAGGCCAAACAGCATAAAGTTAATATAAACATCTGAGTCATTTTGGGGGGCTTGGGTGGCTGGGTGGCTAAGCAGGTTTGAGCGACAGGTCTGTGGGTCTTGGCCGCCTGGGACCCGAGAACCCTACTACTACAGGCACACATATTTCCAACATGAAATGTCAATGAGTCTCCAAGACTGAAGTGTTAAAAATGTATGTAGAACTACTGCCATGCAAAGAAGCTAATAAGATCCCATGCTATTAAAAAATAATTGCCACTGTTCACTGCAATAAAAATATGTATTACTGTAATCTGAAAATGATTCTAACTTCTCCCATTGCTACACAATGGGAAACAAACACCTTAATATCCATCTCAATCTCTGTCTGCAAAAGTAAAACTGTGTTTATTCTGCCAACATATTGCTTTAGCTTTTTCAGAAGATATGAAACATACATTACCATCTGTAAGCCAATTTATCATATAGAAGTTGCACAATTATATACATGTTTTTATTAATGCCAGTTAGTATTTAGGAGAAAAGGAAGGCATTGGCTCCATGAAACCTCTATGAAAAACATGGTTTAAGCTTTGCTTTTTTTTTTCCCTTAAATCTTTTTTCCTCTGCTTTGTCTCTGCCCACCCTGCCAGCTTGAGAGCAATACTCCATCATCTTGTCAGCCCCCTGCTAGGTGAAGCACATCTGTTACAAGATGCTCACTTCAACCAAGGGCCAAGGTAGAGACAGGGCTTCTTTTGGATACAGATTTAAGGTCCAAGAAGCAATCACCAATTCCACATTATGCAGCACTTTATAACAATGATAATCACTGGCATTTTTCATAGTGCTTTACAGACACATTCAGAGTGCTTAGCAGCACAGGTTTGGAAATTACTCTGCATGGGCCTGAAATATGACTCTTCTTAGACAAGATACCCAACTTCCCTGTGCCTACTTTCTCACCTGCAGAAGTGGGTTGATGACTCTATTTAGCGCACAGAGCTTCAAGGACTGCTATGCAAAATGGCCTATCACAGTGCCTGGTACACACGTGAAATCAATTTATATCTACTATGTATGGTACCAATACCATTTTTGCTAGTTTGCCAATCCTGTTAAAAGAATATTACTTGCTCCCATTTTTTGAAGAAGAACAAAAAACAGAATGTGAATGTCTAAATGGCCTGCCTCTGCCTCTGCTCTCATTCCCAGTCGATGATAGCAGACACTAACAAGACTAAAAGCTAGATCTATATTTTATGGACAATTAAACTTTTCCTGCCCAGATTATATGTTATTCTTTTAGAAAGAACAAAAGTGACAAATGGTGAAGAGAAACAGGAAATAAGCTATGGATCAGACTCAACTAGGAGAGTTCACTATGCCCAGTACTTTCAGTCAAAAGTGTCCCTGAATTTGGTGAGTCTCTTCATATTTCATACAAGTGCACTAAAAATGTAGTTGTAGAAGAATCCACTCATGTACCTGTGCTTAGAGAGCACACAGCCTAGGAAAGAAGCGATAAGCAATATTCAATAGCAAAAATGGTGGGTTAATATAGTCATACATATAATCCAATAGGAAATAGTGGCATGAAGAAAAAACAGTGTGGTATCCAAGAGCACAGAGTCTGGATCTACTATCTGTGATCTAGGGCTTAATTGTGGCTTTTCCCTGTATGCATGTTTTATAATTCAATAGCTTAGAGTAGGCCCCACATACAGTAAGTGCTTTACAAGAGACTTACAAGTACATGTCATGGGATCCAAAGGAAGAGTATTTTCTAGGTAGAGAACAGTAGGTACAAAGGCTGTAGGGTCATGGAAGAAAAGAAAGGAGACCATGTTGTTAAAGCCTAGTAAGCAAAAGAAAGTAGCAGTTTACATGGCTTATCCTATCTATCAGAGAACTGAGAGTAACTCATTTACCTAATTAAGGGACTTAGCCAGTAAAATCTGAATGTTTCTTTAACTCCAAGGCAACTTGACAACAATGTAACTTACCTACTAAGAGTAAATAGATTTCATTTGTCCACAATGAGCAAAGACCAGCAAGCATGAGCCACCTCCTCATGTTTCCTAAGACCTACAGTAAATGAGAATGGCTACCAGAGTCCCTTACCCATAGTAATACTCTTCTTCGGAGTAGGACGAGTCTGGCTGCAGGAGAATGAATACCTTAGGAATGAATATCTTAGGAATCATTAGCAGCAGTCTTCCCAGATTTTGTGCAAGTCAGTCCCTTGCTATAAACTTAGATATATCAAGTTCCAGCACAGGTAATGATATAAGAAATCCTGGATACTGTTATCTTAAGAATCCCCCAGAACAAGGCCTCAGTGTCCACTCTAAGCATGGCAATTAGCCATCTAGATGATCTGGAGCCTGATCTATAAAATGAAGACAGATGAGAGAATCTCTCTCATAAGTCAAGGTGGAAGGTACAGTGAGACAAACCAGAGAGGTTGGCACAGAGGATTGTTCAATCAATGACCACATCTTGAAGATTTGAGAGATAATCCTTCTTTGTGACCATCGAAGGAAAACATATCCTCCTGGGCTGTCTTAAGAGTGGAATGTGGACAATGTTTAGAACAAAAGAACAAAACATTGGAATGAATCTCTCCTGGCAGGGTAGACTTTCTGGAAAGATCAGTAGCTGAGGGTTGGTTGTCATGGAAACCCCTCTGCTTAAGCACCAGCCTCATAAAGACATGGGTTTGAATCCAAGCTCTTTCTGTCGAATTTGTTCCATCTAGGAATTAAATTCCTCATGTACAAATTCTAAGTAAGTGTACTCTATTTCCAAGCAAACATAATAAGGGATACAGTGGATAAGATGTAAATGATAAAACTGTTAGCTCATGGGTAACTACCCTTATAGTACAGTTTTATGAATCAGAGATTCAAGCAAGACTTTGCTGGGTGGTCCTCAAACTTCCTATGCCAACAATGCTGCCACTCTACAGTCTGAAGAACCAAGGGGTCTTCACTCATATACTTGCCCCCACTTTTCACCTCTATAAATTGCATACTTTTAGAAACTGTTTTACATGGTGTTTCGGGGCTCCCAGAGACCAACAAAACTGCAAGTTGTCTTAAAGACTATGTTTGCCTTATTTCATTTTTATTCAAGGCCCATGTTCAAAGTAAGAGGAACAGACTTTACCTTTGGTTACAAAAAGAGTAAAAGAATTTGGGGCTGTCTTTAGTTGTCCATAGTCCTAATGTTAAGAATAATAGGAGATTTGGAGTGTGGCCAATTAAATGGAAAAGCTATTACTGTTCTGAAATGGGCTTTCTCCAGCCTCCTCCTCTCCCTTATATTTACAGCTCTGCCTTGATTCAGACTCACCCCTATTCAATGACAGGTGTAAGCCACCTTGCTAACTGACATGCAAAATGATAATATTTTGCACAGCACCTTGATTGCATCATTCATCCAAGAATATGCAAGTCTTCTGCAAACAATAATTAAGCCTCACTGCCCCCATGTTGCTCCATTATCTTGTCTTTATAGATGGAGATGCAGTGAGCCTAGGAGAATGAGCTTGCCAAAGTCACAGGACAGAGTGACAAAGCTGAGAAGAAATTCATTCACAGTACCAGCCACTGAAGCTACATGTTCACATTCCAAACTGTCCGTCGATCTGCACCCAGAAATGTAAAGAAGCCCCACTTTGTCCATCATCTTGGAGATGCATGCTCAGTGTGCCTCTCAAGATGGCAGCTATTCTTGCTTTCCACTGCACCCCTGAAAACAAACCTCTCCAGAGCCAGACGGAGTCCATCAAAAGACTGAGTAGATATGCACATCTCTCACTTCACTCTCAATGTCTTTTTTTGAGGACTCAGGGAGTCATGCCCGATTAAACAGAGGCAGTGAGCAACATGAGGCTCTGGGTTGTGCTCTCATTCTTCACTGGACATAGTTCATTTGCTTTGCTGTCAAACAGCAAGAAAACCTAGAGAAGAGGAAGGGAACAAATACGCTTTGGGGGTAGGGGAGTGAGAGACTAAATGATATGCCACTTTCAGAATGTATCATTAGCTTCGGCCAACTATTGACTCCTGCCTGGTCTTTGTCAAATCTTGTAAAAGCAGTGCTATGGCAGCTGGTAACTCTGGCTGAAGTTATTAACTTGTTAGATAAATTGGAATGAGATCAGATGCATCACCTTCTCAGCAGGACTTCTCTCTGCCAGCCTCCTTCCCACTTCTCATGTCTCCACACTCCCTCATTAGTAGTCACTTTTAACTGTTTCTAATACCTACCCCCAGCCATGTGATCTCACTGATTCCAGTTTAACTTTTTGAATTGTTCTTTTAACATATGAGTTAAATAAATACCAGCAATCATTTATCTTAATACTGTTGCAGTGTAAGTAAAGACACATATATCAAGGTGGCATGATAATTTTAATCCCGATTGGGATTCAGACTGGACCCAACATTATTTAGCCTCTCTCAACTTTAATTTTTCCAGTCTATAAAATGTGGATAATTGTTGCACGAATAAATGAGACTCAGGAATAGATCTCTGAGAAGTCGGAGATATTAGAGAGAGTAAACACCACAGTCAGATCTTACTTACTGTCTTCCAGCTTCCTCAGCCTGGCTTCTCTTGGCTTCCTTCTCTCTCTTTCTATGCCCACCTTAAATACTCTCTTGGTAAGTTAAGGTGTGGCCCACCACTCTCTGCCTGAGAACCTGAATTCCTTCTGTAAACCAAGATGACCTCAAACTCAGTTTGAATTAAGGGCATAGGGGATACTCCCTGGGCTAGGATTAAAGGTGTGAATCACCACTCTCTCATCCTCCTAGACTGACTGATGTTAGATCCCTCTTATATCTCTGAAACTTCTGGAGCTTTTATTAATCCCCAGAGATAATAATTTACTTCCTACTTCTACATCGTTTTTTGTGGCAAAAGCTAGACAGAGTCAGATACAAAAAAAAATAATGGTAGTTATGAACAATATATCTGAAGAAAGCAGTTACTGCAAGTGAATGACACACACAGATATATACATACATACATACATACATATATATATATATATATATATATATATATATATATATATATATATATATATATATAGAGAGAGAGAGAGAGAGAGAGAGAGAGAGAGCTTGTTGTTTTGGTCCCTCAACTTTAAGATATTTAAGATAAATATATATGTATGTATATATAATTTATTTATTTACTTATTTATTTTAGGTGATGAGCATTTTGTTTGTGTGTATGAGTACCACATGAATGTGGTGCCTGTAGTGGCCAAAGAGGAAGTCACAACCCCTAGAACTGTAGTTGTAGATGGTTGTGAACTACCTTGTGAGTGCTCAGAACCAAAGCTGATTCCTCTGAAAGAGCAGCAAGTGCTTTTAATGGCTTAGCTACCTCTCCAGCCCCTTGACTAATATCTGCATTATATTTCTTCCACAAATATTTATCGTGGGACATATACTATTCCCTAGGTATTGTAATGAGCAAAACCTTCCACGAATGAATAAGACTACCTTGCTACAACTCCATATGAGCTTATAATCTGGGGAAGAGAACAAAATTTTTTATTTACTGCAACTATGTTAGGGAAAAGAGTGGAGGCTATTGATACAAAATTATGAGGGAAAGTCACTCCCAGGGTCAGGGAAATGACATAAGAAGCCTGCAGGGAAGAGACAGTAAATTAAGATATTAAGACTAGAGTATTTGTAAGCTTTATAAAGGAGGGAGTAGCAAACGCGTGTGGGAGAACAAGTATTAAGACAAACGCTAACATGAGAAGCAGTAGGAGAGGTTTCCATAACTGAAGAGAAGTCACCGCCTATAAAGTGTATTCATTTTACCAGCTCAACTCTCCCCAGGCCACTAGCATCTTACTGGAATCTCTTTGTACCCAGAAGAAAGAATGTCCTTTGTTTCTTAGTGTTCTTGAAAGCACTGTTGGAAATAGCAAAGCATTACTCTTAGTAGCTCTATAAATATAACTGTATTTAGCAATTCTGTGCATAAAAATACTGACTTGTTTTAAATGAGAAATTACTTGAGAATGATGTGACCTGTGATGCTTGATAAAATGAGAGCTTTACCTGATGCTTGCACAGCTCTGACCTCTAGAATACAAGTTGGTAAATTAGCAAGAGACTCATGGGAGTGAAGACATTCATATTCAAACATATAGGCCAGACAATTGGCCACAATCAGTCCTATTCTGGTCGTCAGATCATGTATCATCTCTGCTTCCATAAGCTGCATCCTGCAGCACCTGTCTCTGAGCTGCATTGGCCTTGGCTTTGCCTTTTATTCTTAGCAATTCTTCATTAACCAACCTTACCTGAACACAGGATCCAGTTTGAAATAGACTTGTCCTAGATCAAAAATTGGTAGAGACCTAGGAGTTTGTTCATTGGTCTTAGACTAGCAGCTTACTGCCTCAAAGGAAATGTGCTACAACTGTAGCCCCAGACTTTTGGAGCCCATTGTTTGAATATGAATATGTGTATGTTCGTGTGTGTGTGTGTGTGTGTGTGTGTGTGTGTGAGAGAGAGAGAGAGAGAGAGAGAGAGAGAGTGACTTACTAATGCTCTAGCATTACTAAGAAAGCCCTAGAAAACAGCTCTGATTTATCTGAATTTGCATATAGAAGATATAAGTGTCTATAATAAACATGAGATATGACCATCACTTTTAAGAATCATACAAATGCATAAAGGAAATCAATCAATGGGTGTGATAATACTTATTAAGCTCTGTATCAGGCATAGTGGTAAGAAATCTACATATAACCACCAATTGAATTCTCCCAATAGGTTGCTCTTCGTCCTGTTTTGTAGATAATGGAAAAGAGACTATAATCATATTAGAGTTTAAAATGGTGTCTATGCTATGTTATTCTGAAATGTGCAGATTATAATAGATAAAACAACACCACACCTTGCATCCATAAACACATCAGAAATATACAAAGTAACCAAATAAAAGAAGACTCAGATTTTGAAGCCTTGAGAATGTTAAGAGTAGTATTATTTCTCAGCCTTAGCATTACTGACACATTGAGCTAAGAGGTTCCTTACATGGGAGCTGACCTGTATATTGTTGGATGTACATGCACTCTGGCCTCTCTCTACTGAATGACAGCAGAAACCCCAGATTATAACAATAGAAACATCAAAAGAAACCCTAGATGTTATCAAATAGGCTGTGGGGAGAAAACCCCCATCTCACTGAAAACACTGAATTAGAGGCAGTCAGAGAACCTTCAGGACTGAGAACCCCAGGGAAAACTAAATCATGCAAGAGCAGGAGGCCAAGCTAAGTCTAATGAAAAGTCAATATTGAGAAAATGCTGGAGTGGAGTTGAAATCAGACTCTGGAAGGCTCCGAACGCCAATTTCTGATAGCAGAAGCGAAGACCTGGTGGATGGTCCAGAGATGAAGAGTGACATCCGTTTGGAGTTTTGTTTGGTTTTTGTTGTTTTGTTTTGTTGTTTTTCCTTTCTTGCCACTGTGCTGCTCCCTGAATATGTCTCGCACACTCTGGTCTCAGAGCGTTTGAATCTTCTCTTCTCTGACTCAAAAGCAGTGGTTTTCAACCCATGGGTTATGACCCCTTTGGGTCATTTTGTAACAATGAAAATACATCTTATGTATCACATATTTACATTAAAATTTACAACAGTAGTAAGATTATAGTTATGAAGTAGCAACAAAAATAATTTTATGGTTGGTGGTCACTACAACATGAGGAACTGTGTTAATGAAAGGCTGATGCATTAAGAAGGTTCAGAACCACACAAAAGTTTCCCAAAGGAGGTTCCTCATCTTTCTCTGTTCTGTTCCCACCCCGTCTGGGCTGGACTCTAACTCACAACCTTCTGTTCCAACCCTTTGAGTGCTGAGATTGTAGATGTGTACCACCATTTCTGTCCAGAATTTATGAGTGAGGCCAGCCATATCTTTAGATTTCTGTCGCCTATTCTATTTAGTTTACTTACATACATCTACTTTTCCTTCATAGCATACCCACAGCATCACAAAATTGTGTATTTATCACTTTATTGTCTATCTGCTGGAAGTAGAGCATGAGCATAATGAGATTAGGCCCTTGTCCTCACAACTTGATACCAAAGATACTTTCTAGTACTCAGAAAATATTAAATTAGCAAATATATTTTCAGGGAGAACGTTCCCCTAACTCCAGGTGCTACTATAGTTAGTCAATATACAGACTTACAGACTATCTTTATATATTGTAGTTGTCACAAAAAATAGTCTGATATTGCTTGAATGAGAACTAAGGAAGTTATGTATTTAGCAGTGGAGACTACTGTTACTTAACTAGTTTAAAGGATACTTACTGGAGAATCTATATACTAGGTTGTTAAAGGTGTATTTAATGCACCACAAAGTTCATAAGCCACATGATAGCTCTTACATTTGCTGGTAGACTCTGTTCTTCATAGCCTTACTGCTGAGGAAGACAAGATTGAACTTCTCAGGCATTAGTAAGCGTGGGGTTTCAGGACAGAATGTCCTGAGATGCCCTGATATACCAATGGAGACATAAATGTCACTGTGTATTGATATGGATTGTGAATACTCAAAAGCCTCTTCAATGTGCAATAGGGTAGACAAAATTTCTGCCTCTTTTTTCAACAAACAAGGTAATTGAAATTTAAAATTATGTATAGGGCCAATATGCATGCTTGTTCCGTGATTTCTACCACTCTGTTCCATAGATTTTTAGCACTTTGCTAATTCCTTTAATAAAATCTTATGTTATCCTATGGTGATATGTTACATGTTTAATAAAAACCAGTTTGAAATATCAGAGATCTACCCACAGTCAATCCAGGAGGGTCAGACAGAGGTAACTCACGCCTTTAATCTCAGCACTGGAAAGACTGGGAGTGGTGACCTACTCCCTTAATCCCAGCAGATCTGAGTTTGTGGCCCACTTCATTTACAGAGGGAATTCCAGGCTCCCAGGCAGGCAGAGGTGGTACCAGGCCTTTAATTCCATAACCCCAGAGACAGAGGAGGCCTTTTTGTGTTTCTGTGATTTCAAGGCTAACTACCAAATAGTAGTAGCCCATGATTTAATCTTTACCTGGACATGAAACAACTGGGTAAAGAGGGAATTTAAGGCAGGCATAGAAAGATAGAATAATGCAGTAGAAGCCAGGAGGAGCAAGGCTGAGGAAGCTGGAAGACAGCTGGGTGAGATCTGACTGTGGTGTTTCCTCTCTGATATTTCAGCCTTTCCCTGATATCTGGCTCTGAGTTTCCTTTATCACAACTAGAATTCATGCAACAACATTCATTAGAACAGATGGTAATACTTATGTCTTTAGATTATCAAATTCAAGAGACAATATGTGACACCATGGTTATTTCTAAAACTCTGGAGTAATGTTTCAATTGTCCCAAACACTCCATGATTCTTAAATAAATGAGCTAGCTTACAGGAGTCTTAATCTGTGAAATGAGTACCACAAACAACTATTTGGTGAGTGTTTTGTGGATTCCATCTTATAATCTCTGCAAATATATATGATTGGCCACCAGCTCAACAAATGTCAGATCTTCTCACTAGAAATCAATGAAATCTAGAGAAATGTCTTGTAATCAAGATTCTATAGGAATGTCTCCTATCCAGTTCATGGTATAGTAGGAATCAGACATATATTCATTCTATCAAATAAAGTTATCTGTGGTTAAGATGACTTTATCACGCTAAATTGGCAAAAGGGATAAATGGTAGAGGTCAAAGTGACCATGGCATTGATAGACACATAACAGCTAAACTGAAATTCCTGCTTTCCCCCAGTTCTGTGCCCCTAACTGAACACTGATTCAGCAGCCTTTGCAACTGAACAGGGATGGTTGGACAATTTGTGTTAGTCACAGTTGGTATTGGTAAAAGTGAAATTATAAAGAGTTGGCTTTGAAAAACATACCCTGGACCCAGTCAGCCAGTTCAGCTTCTGTCCTTATCTTGTCTCTCTTTGCTACAGTTTTGCCAGAAGTCTTGTACATGAGTATTGTATTCCCCAGAAACAATCTGGAGCCAATCTGTTGCCCTCCCCAATTTAAAGATGCTGCCTCCACCTGTGTGTCTCTAGAGTAGGAGAGAATTTGGCGGGTGAACAACCAGCACATTCCATTCAAAGAGCAAAGGGAAAAGGTTATGCCATGGTGATTTTGCTCTTAACCAGAGACTCACAAACTCCCATGTGCTCCCCGTCCTTCAGTTACTACTGCCACCTAGTTTTCCCATCTTCTGTAGGAAGATGTACATGTTGTACCTAATGCAAGACCTTCTCATTCACATCTGGTAGGAAGTGAATCTCACCATGCCATACTCATCATGCTTGTGTGAAATCACACTGGGTTATACCACAAGTTAGGATTGACTCATTGACAGTTTAAGATTCCATATCTCTGTAGCTATTTTGAGTCACACAACAAAAATAAGAATATGCCCAATACACTATAAATGTGATTTTCATTATTTAGAAGAAAAGACTTTATTGTCATTTATTTGTTTTCATATAGTCAATATTTAGATAAAAGATCATCTTCAGAACAACAAAAATCTTGTCTATGAGCCAGTATCCTGAAATATTTTAAATCATAAAAACCTCAGAAATAATCTGACCCTGACAGCTGGCTCAGGAACACTTCCTGCCATTTCAGATGGCTAGAGTACAATCCCCAACATAATTCCCAATACTCATGTTACATGGTTTGCAAATGATGATAACTCCTGTTCCAGAGGACCTGATGGCTCTATTCTGGTCTCTTTGAGTAACTACACAGTTTCACACACACACACACACACATACACACACACACACACACACACACACACACACTCACACACACACACACTCACACACACACACGAGAGAGAGAGAGAGAGAGAGAGAGAGAGAGAGAGAGAGAGAGAGAGAGAGAGAGAGAGAGAGAGAACACACTAGGACACTAAATTGAGGAAACAGGCCAGAGAAAGAACAGACTAGCAGGGCAATGTCTTGTACCTCTCCTTGCTCTGAAGTTAGCTTCATCTTCCTAGCCTGCCCATCACAGATTTGTTGTTAAACAATTCCCAGAATACTCACTAGGAAGTTCTATTTAACACTGTTCTCAGTGACAAGCAGATAGGGCTATTAGAGTTGATTAGGAGATAGCAGAATGGCTCAGGAATTATCCTCTCTACTGTCTGCTGGAGAGATATTGTAGCAGGTAGCTTGCAGATGCAGGGGAATTTGCCAGCTGAGAGAGACTGGAGAAGCAGGCCTATAAGGCAGTTGATAAAGGTTAGAGGATCCAGACAAATCTCCTCTATTACCTTAAGGGATCAGACATGCTCCATCAGGAACCCATTCTATCAGTTATAGATCTTTAGTGACCCCAGGCACTTATTCATGAAGCTGTCCTTGGCTATTGATGTCAGACATAAGAAGAAAAGCCCTAAAAGCCACTGTGTGGGCACATGTCTGTAATCCTGGTACCTGTGAGGTAGAAGGAGGAGGAGCAGGAATTCAAAGCCATTCTGATCTGCATAGTATGCTGGAGGCCAGTTTGAGATACACAAGACCTTATCTAAAAAAAAAGACTAGAATTCTGATAATAGAAAATCTTGCTTTTTGTGGCTGTCAGATACATCAGAGGGGTGAAGAAGATCACACACACACACAGACACACACACAGGCACACACATGGTGGGGGAGATTAACTTTAACTCACTTTGGTTATGGATAGCAATGGCAGATTAGTTATGAGGTGAATTTGCCTTTGGAGTTCTTGAGTTTCAAGAAAACTTTTTTTTTTCTTGTTTTTTTTTTCTTAAAACTGGTGTTTAGTCAAATTATTTTTTGTGTAAAACTGTAGAACTTTTAAATGTTCATATTTTTGTAATCAAGACTTCAAGAATACAGAACATCCTCCCAATTCCTTCATGGGCTTGTTTTTATCATCATCACCAACATCATCACCAGGTGTGACAATATTATTTAGCTTTCATTTTCAGCGTACAATGGAATTACAGTTCTCCCTTCTTTGCCCTCCCTCCAGTCTTCTCCACACGCCCTCCTAGTTTCTCTCATACTATGACCTCTTAGCCTTACTTGAGGGTTACATACATCTATCTGTGTGTATGCCTAAATATATAAATACAACCTGCTCAGTCCACTTACTGTTACTTGTATTTATAGTGTTTCAGGGATGGCCATTTGGTGTTGGATAACCACTTAGAGCTCATCTCTGAGAAAGACTATTGGTTTCTTCTAATCTTAGCATCCCTGGTGCTGTAATTATCTGTGTAAGGATGGGACCCAGTGAGATTTCCCCATTTCATGTCAGCATGTCTACTGGTGTTGAACTTCCCTAGGTCTTGCTCAGTCAGCCATATTGTTGAGATATCATGGATGAAGCTTCTCTGTCAACTCCTAGGATGCAAAACCTCACGACAGATTTTCTGGTTCTCAGAATCTTTCCATTCTCTCTTCTGTGGTGTTTCCTGAGAAGGCTTGTCCGCTGAAAACCATTGATAGACTCTTCACTCTACTTTTCTCCCTTAACTATGTCACATAAATGAAATCCTAAGGTTTGGGAACCTTGAGAGGGCTTCTGTGAAGCAGTATAATGCCTTTGCAATTCACCCAAATTGCTGTATTTGTCAAGGTTCTTTCTTTCCACTTATTGCTAAATTGCATTACACTGTGTGGGCTGCAACTCGGTCTGTTTACTCATTCACTCCCAGAGGAGACTGGATTTTCTCAGTATGGAGTAATCATGAACAAAGTTGTCAAAAGCACCCTTGGACAAGCTCTTATGTGAACAAAAGTTTTTGTTTCTCTGGAGTAATCAGAAGTGGAACAAGTAGATGATATGTTTAATTTAATAAGAAATTGCCAAACCATATTCCTGGAGAATGATCATTGCTTATTAGTAAAACATCAGAGAATTTTCTGGAAGCTCTGAATCTTTGTCAGCTTTTGATGCTGTTGGTGTTTTTTCCATTTATCCATTTGCATGGGAATGAAGATCACCCTTCAAGGTTAATTTGTAACATGCGACAACTATGTTGGTATTCTTCAATTTCTATTTGCCGTGGTTCTATCAACTTTGGCACAGTATAAATCTTCCCTCATTTTATATCTTTTCCTACTGCTCAGTTACAAATTTCTTCGTATATCCTTGACATAAGTCAGACATTTTCTCCCAGTCTCCAGCTTGCATTTTCATTTTCTTGACAGTATCTTTCAATGAACAATTTTTAGCTTTTGTGAAACCCAGTTGATTCATGTTTTTAGTAGATTAGTCTTGTTGCTGTATCTAACAGCTCTACAAGTAGCATCAGAACCTGAATTTCTTTCTTTTTTATAATAAAAGATTTTCTTAGCTTATATTTTTATATTTAGATGGATGGTTCATATTAATGTAGTCCAAGGAAGGCATGAAATTTAGGTCAACATTTATTGACCCCCATTCACCCCATCCCACTCATCAAAATCCCAAAATTGCTTTTGTGACTTTCGTTTATTAGTTAAATGTATACATTGTTTTTATAGCCCAATTGTAGTTTCTCCTCTGTCCTCCCATTGCATCTCTCTACCTCCTCCAACCCCATCCTCAATCCATTCTTTCTCTGTTTCCTCAATTAGCCAAAGAGAAGGGAGGAGAGAGTGATTGTTACTTGGTGGGAGATTTGGATGAGTGATGGAAATTCTCCAAAATTACGATAGCACGATTGTTTCATTACTTTGCAAACCTTATAAAAACGCCGAAATTTGTACTTGAAAAAGATGGATTTGTGGCATATAAAAAGCATCTGGAAAAACAGTAATTAAAGAAAATGTCTAGCCACAGTAGTGTAAACTCTGCTAGATCTTGGATATAGTATTTCCTCTAAGTTCAAGTACTAAAATCATGGTTTCCAATGTGACAATATTGAGATGTGGGATTGTTAAAAGATGGCAATTACATATTTAGCAGAGATTCATAGTATTTTCCACAGGACCAAGCTAAATCTCACAGGAACACTTTCTGTGTCTGAATATAATGGGTTGGAACAAAGCTTCCATGTGATGGTATCTACAATAACTCTCTCATCAGGAGCTGATGCCAATGCTTTATTTGGGGACTTCTAAAACCATAGACTCAACACACCTCTTTTCTTTATATACTACCCAGCATCCAGTACTGTTATTTCATTGCTTGTATGGGCATCCAGTTGACTTAGTATGATTTATTGAAAAGACTGTTCTTTTCCAAAATTTGTTTGTCTTGATGGTTTTGTGAAGTTTCAGTTGGCTAGGTCCTCAGTTTTATCCCATTGACCTGCATTTCTAGAACTTTTTGTTCTTTCCTCTACAAAAAAAAAAAAAAAAAAAAAAAAAAAAGAGTCAGAATGAGTTATCCTAATAATGGGGCAACAGTGCCCATGCTAGAAACCACAGGATGTAGTAGGTAGTTTCTGGCCCGTACTTTCAGGCCTAACCTCAAGGCTTAGACACACAGACCCACATACCCACAGACCCACAGAAACAGGCAGAGGCTTTTTAGGCTGATCAGCCTAAGGCCTAGGCATACAACTTGCTAGCTCTTTACCCTTAAAATAACCCATGTCTCTTATCTTGTTTGGGTACCTTTTCTTAGCGCAGCATAGTTGTCCTCTGCTTCCTCAGGCTTCTCTCTGGTGTTCTGCTCTGTGTTTCCTGTTCTCAAGAGTTTTCTTAGTCTGGTAGCCCCGACCACACTTCCTGTCTGCCTTTGGCCAATCGGTGCTTTTTATTAAACCAGTGGGTGGGACAATTATTTACAATGTAACAACATAATCTCCCACAACAGGATAAAAAAAAGTCCTAAACCAGGAACAGATTACTTCTTTGGGGGTTGTAGGTTGTAGGTTAATGAGGTTTCCAAATTCCCCTAACATTACGTGCTGTTGCCAAAGCTCTAATTTACTCTCCAGAATTTGATAGTAAGACTACTTGTAGTAGTGGGGTTTCTGGGTCCCAGGTGGCTAGAGGTCCGAGACCCAAAGACCTGCCGCGCCAGACCCCTTAGCTGCCCAGCCACAGCTCAGGTCCCCAGAAATGACTCAAACACTTATATTAAGTTCATGCTGTTTGGCCTATGGCCCAGGCACATTGCTAGCTAGCTCTTACATCTTAAATCAACCCATTTCTATTAATCTGCCATGTGGCCCATGGCTCACCTGTGTTCCTACATGTTGCTCCTTGGGCCGCTTGCTCAGATCTGCCTCTGTCTCTGCCCTTTCTTTCCTACCTATTCTGATTCCTCCTACTTCTTCTGTGGTGCCTGCCATGGCCCAAAACAGCTCCTTTACTTAAAGATTGAGATTCACAGCATATAGAAAGGCATTCCCACATCACTTCCCCCTTTCTGTCTAATCAAAAAGGAAGGTTTCAATTTTAACATAGCAAAATTACATATAACAAAATAGCCATCAAGCAAGAATTACAGTTACAATATCTAGTCTATTTGTATTTAGCAAAATTAAAGAAAATACTCTATCATCTACCTTATCTTTATGAATCTAAAGTTTCATATGCAATATACCTTTCAAATGACTAAGAAAAACTATACCTATAACTATCTAATCTTCAACTACATCAAAGACCACAGAAGGGTCTTTTTACCCAAGTAAACCAGAAGTGCAAGCGACTTCTAAAATCTAGAAAGGACAGAGATGACACCTATCTGCCTGGACAGTCACCCAAAGTTCCTTTATAAAGTTGGTGCATCCATCTTCAGCCTACAGGCCCAGAGTCTTTTATCATTTTAGTGAAGCAGGAAATCTGCTCTGCCCATTCTGGCACAGTTCATCCATTGCTTCTCCTTGAGTCCTGAAGAACGTCTGACAGTTTTCTCTGTAAAGAAGGAACCTGAATGACCATCTCTCGGCTCGTTCTGCCAAAGTTCAGAGGTCATATTCCTATGGAACCTGCATGTCCAGTTTAAACAGATATTGTCAAGCAGTCAATATAAGAACAGGTTCTTCTCCAGTGGCTAACCATTACCACAAATAGAGTAGACTCCATATGGAGTTTTTTCGATGTCCATTTTCTCTTGAAGACGATTGGTGCTGCCAGGAACAAATCTGTCTCACTGTCCAGAAAACTCTAAGTTTTTAAAATATTTTAAATGCCATATTCTGTAGGTCTTAGAAGTATTAGAAAATTACTGACCTAATTGAATATATCTTGGTATATATAAAAATCTAACACGCATTTCCTAATTATACATTACAATTCTAAATAAGTTACATAAACATCTTAAACAAGAGTAGAAAAATACATACAGCATAAGAGAATTGACCTTAAATTTGTATCAATAAACCAAAATCTATACCAATGTAAAACATTTTGAGATTAACAGCTGATTTCTTGATCTAAGTAAATTCAATAATCTAATTTTTTAAAAAAATCATTTATATAACAAATCCCCTTTTTCTTCTTAGAAAGAGATTAACTATGACCATTAACCATTTATAATGAAAACAAACATTTAGAAACAATACTTGGGGAATTTGGGCTTTGTTTTCCATTACTACTTCCTGCTGATTAAGGAAGTCTCACAGTTGTTGAGACTGGATCAGTCTGCAGCTCTGAAGCTGATACGGCCATCTCTTCCCATCAGGTTTTTTCAGGGGGTCTTGATTGATGAAACCATATTTGCTTGGAAGCAATCCACAGGTTCTCACAAAAGAAGAACTCTTCCAAAGCAATAAATCCTTAGACATAAATTTCAAAATCAAAATACCTTTAAAATATATATTTTTGATTAACTTAGTAGCCTTTGCATTTGCAATCCATTGTCTTTCTACAGTTAGTTCATTAACAATTAAAGTATTAAAAGAAAATACAGTAACAACCCAAATCCAGATTTTGTATCTATTTTCTATCTTTACGTGGCTTATTATATTTTTATTACTTGATTTCTCTTTTTAAAGACTTTTTCTAACCTCTTTTTTTTTTTCTCTGAAGCCTATGTACCTTTTACAAACATTGTAACCCACTTACAGGTTTTTCTTTTCATCTGAACAAAGGAAACAAAAACCCTTCTATTTTGTGATTAACATCCTGTCTTAATCTGTGAGAATTTGTTTTTTCCAAGGATTGTATTCTGCCTGCTGGGGCGTGTCAAAACCCCATAGGATCTGTAGGTAGCTTCCTGTTGCTGAGAGTCTCTGCATTTGCCATACAGTGGGCAGGGCATTGACCGCAACTGTGACACCTGTGGACTAAATGGCATAATTACACTTGAATTGACACAATGGCTGACAATTATTCTTTTGAAGAATTTAGGTCATATTTTGCCATGGTGGTTGATAAATTTTTAAATGAATATCTTGAAGGATTCAATAACCCAGTCCTACTATTTTTTGGCTTATTTCTCTATTTTATGTTTCAAAATAAGAGGATGATGACAGAGTTGTCAAATGGAAACCAACAATTACTGTCCAGATTATGTTTTATGGAACTATCGAACTCTACAGTGGCAGATGAGGTTAAACAGGTACAAAATGTAAATCGACAGTTGCTGTCCAAGGTATATGACATGGAACTGTCAAACACTAAAATGGCAAAAAGGATGGATACTCTGGAAATTGGTTACAACAAGCTTTCAGATAAGGCTTCCTCTGTAGATAAGGATAACACTGTACAAGAAAAATATAGGCTCTATGTAAATGATGAAAACAAGAAACTTGTTGACTACATTAATGACGAGAACAAGAAAATCATTCATTATGTTAATGATGGGGATCAAAAAATTGCTGACTCGGTGAGGTGTTTGGAAGGACTGCTTCATCAGTACACTCAAGCTCTAGAAAAATCAATAGTATTTAAACTTCAAGAATGGAAACCAGTAGTATCCAAAATCCAGGAATGGGAACCCATAATATCCAAAATACAAGAATGGAAGGACCGTATTGCAATACTGGAAAAGCGTAGTAATGCATCTTATGCTCAGAACAGTTCAGGTCAACCCCCAATGGGATATTATGGTACTGGAGATACTCTACCTAAGGTGATAAACATAACTACTTATAACTACTTACAACGAGCATATATATGCTTCTACCTCTTTAAAATATGTGCACATCATTGTCATGTACACTATGCAATTACTACTTTCATTTAACTATACTAGATATAATGTATGATTGCACTAGTTATGATATATGCACAAGATGTTTTATATACCTCTGTTTAGATGATATATATGTATATACATGTCTAAAATGCTGTGGACACTTTACATAGTAATATACCCCTGGCTAATGTTTGATAGTCATACTAAAAGTCATTGTTCAGAGATTGTACACCCCTTATATAGGTATTCTAATTTTTAGTACAGGGTTTATTCCTTAAGACGATAAAAACTACTGTCAGCATTACTTAAGGTACCATATCCCAGTCATCTCAGATACAGGTTAGAATATCATAGATAGACAGAATTCTTCAACCATTCATAGACCCAGAGAATATGGCATTTAACATTTGAAATTCGGCCATGAGAGGCATGATGAGTCCTGGTGTCACTGCTCCTTTCCCGAGATGGTAGGAGCATTGAGGATACTCCATTGGAGTTTGTCCTTTTGGCAGAGAATGGCTGGTTGAGTATGGAACTGTCCTTACCTTGATTATTGACAGTACACACATGGTGTCTAAGCTGGAGGAACAAGTTGATGGATGGAGACTGACGAAACCTGCCTGGACAGGATAAGACAGTCCCTCCAAAATTGCCCTGCTTGTGAGAAGATCTGTCAGATACCATAGGCCTGTAGCCAATATGATAGATGCTCCAACAGTGCACAAAACCAGAGGTGATTGTCCAGGTAGCTGTGTTGCTGTCCTCTCCCAAATTTTGGAAGCCACTACTTCCATGTACTTTTGACTTTCAAGTGATATATCTTCCTTCTCAGGTCTTGAAGGGGTTGAAGAATAGGTATTTATGGTTACTAACTCATAATAATTCCTATTGTACATAGTCTTAGTTTAGAATCTTCTTAGTTAGACAAAAGGGGGAGATGTGGCAGGATTAAGGTGTCAGCAATAAGGTCCAAAGATGCTTATCCAGGAGCCCGGGACCCTGGAGGGGGTGTGGCCAACCTGGAGGGGGTGTGGCTAACCCCATTGATAAGTGGCTGCTGGGAGGAGGCTCTCTTCCTGGTTCCTGGCTGCTGGCTGCTGGAGAGACAGGATCAGGTTCCATCATCCTTCTATCGCACGTCCATCACTCGTCCATCACTTGGCTACGCCAGTCCTTGTTCAGGTGCCACTATAAGCTGTTACTAATATCATGAGTGTTTATTTATATTCTAATAAATATTAATTTTGGACTTGTGCCTTGTAAGTAAAACTCCGCCAACAACTACTGATGAAAACATGTTGTACCTGAATCATAGATCATGGAGAAATAATGTTGGTACAACCCTTCTGGATATCTTTCCATATATGAACCCACATTGATTGTGACACTATGCACAAGTCCTGTGCAAGCCCAAACCAGACCAAATACCAGCTTGGAAAACAGGAAGAATCCCTTTCTCTAAAGGTGAAGACCCTGATAGGCCAGCTACTCTCTAGTGGAAAAGTACACATCCAAGAATATTTGACCATATAAATAGGTATTGATTGGGTAGGGATGGGACATAAAGGGAAGAGAAGAGGGCATGTATCTGAGAAAAGCCAGGATAAGGAGAGTGAATGAGTTCAAACCAAGTATGGAATTCTCAAAGAACTAATAAAAATACAAAGGTTAGCTGAGGGGCTAGTTCAGTGAATAAGAACTATTGTACACATATACATCCCACTCACACACTCACACACATGCACAAAACATACTAAGAAACAAATGAGGTTATGGATTAATATCTTGAGGACTTACCATTGTAAATAGAATGAAATCCAGGACCACAAGCTCTTCTTTTGTCTGGCCCGTGCTATTCAATTCTTAGTTCTATGCTTCACTAACTACAACCACCACTTTCTTATGAAATTTGAACACTTTTTCTCTGTTTTTTACAATTCTACCTTCAGATGTATGTAGTATGAGGTTTCTGGCCCCGACTTTTGGGCCTACCCTCAAGGTTTAGGACCACAGGCCCGTAGACCCACAGACCTGCAGTCCTGCAGTCCCACAGAGGCACACAGAGGCTTACTATAGTTTTAGGCTGATCGGCCTCAGGCCCGGGCATATCACTTGCTAGCTCTCTACACTTTATCTAACCCATGACTCATCCTGTTCAGCCATGCGGTTCGGTACCTTTTCTTAGGGCAGCATAGTTCTCCTCTGCTTCTTCCGGGCCTCTCTCTGGAATTCTCTCTGGTGTTCTGCTTGGCGTTCTGTTTACAGAGTTTTTCTTAGTCTGGTAGCCCCACCCACACTTCCTGCCTGCCTTTGGCCAATCAGCTTTTTATTAAACCAGTGGGTGGGACAGTTATTTTCCATGAAACAACATAATACCCCTACAGATGTATTCATGGTATTTATGGTCACCCTTGGCAACATAACATGTTCAAGGCAAACCTGGGACACAAAAGACCCTGTCTTAACAATAACCACAAAGTACTACTGAAGTGGAGAAACTGGAAATTTATAAGTAAATCATACTCCCAGTGAATATAAAATTACCACTCTTAAGGAGATATACTCCTCTTTGCCTTCCTGGCTGTAGATTTTCAGCTATGTATTTGTGAATCAGGTAAAATGAATTCTAGGCTCAATCATGCTGCCAACTCTGAGGCATTCTTTTAAAGACCAGCTGTCACATGAGGAAAATGCAGCCGTCTTCCAACTGGCACAGGACAGTGCACAATAGCTAACCCTCTTTCATTCACAGATAGACTCTACTAGAGACCATGATACTTTTACCCACTTGTATCTTGTATATATTTTATTATTTATACTTTTATTTATTCTTTGATAGCTTCATGTATATATTCAAAGCATTTCTATCATATTCACCTTTAATTAACCATCACAATTACCCAAGACATATCCCAAGACAAATCCCACCTACCTTCATGTATTGATCTTCTGTTTTTAATAACATACTTAGTCCAATTAGTGCTACCTGTATGTGCATAATCAAACAAACAATGTCCACACTGCTGAAAATAAAGTGAATATCTTTCATCTAGTAGCCATAAATTATCAATAGCTTGATTGAGTAGAGTCCTATGAGGGTCTCTCTCTAATTCCATAGTAGGATTACTGACTGGCTTGGTCTTGTATAGGCCTTGTTCAGGTAACCATAAATGTGAATTCACAAAGGCAATGGCCATGTCTTTTCCAGAAAACAGTTTTGCATAGCATTCTTCCCTATCCTCCAGCTTTCACATTCCTCTCATCCCACCCCAGGTGGTCTCTGAATCTGCTTGCTATATTGTCATTGAGAAACTACATTGCATTTGCCTTCCCACTGTATTTGCTCTTATTTGTACCCAGTATGTTTATGCAGTCTACCATTAATAAGGGCACACACAGTAGGACAATGGTATCAAAGGAATGTGGAACTACAAACTTAGATGCAAAATACAGCCTTGTTGTTGCCCTAATGTGTAATCTCTTAACCTCTTTCCAGTTCAGATTCCTTACTTATAAAATGGAAAATGTATTTCCTAGCTAAATTAATTGTTTAGAAAATCTTTCAATGTAACGATCCAACTGATATTCATAGAATGTCTGTCACACAAATAAGCATGTTATGTATGTGGATTCCGTACTGTTCTTTCATCCTTGGCCTCTTTTTTCCACCAAGACATGATTTCTCTGCATAGCCTTGGCTGTTATGGAACTCACTTTGTAGAAGAAGATGGCCTCAAATTCAGAGAGCTGCCTGCCTCTGCCTCCAGAGTGCTAAAATTAAAGACATGTGCCACCACTACCCAGATCCTTGGCCTCTTTAAAATTTCAGATATTTTGTTATTATGACCATTTTATGGATGATTAATCTGAATCCTAGCGATATTAAAGGACATACGATTATACTGTCAAAGACAGATGAAGAATGAACTGAATCAAGACTGACAATGTTTTCATAGTCATAACGAGCACACAATATTCTTTGCTGGAGACAGAAGTAGAACTTCAAATATGGAAAGGAGGGGGAAGCCCTTGGACATGCTCATCAGTTCAATAGTACTTCAGGGTAACACTGCCCAGAGGTAGGGAATCAGCAGGTTCCCAGGCTTTGACGGAAAAAGAAGAAAATGAGAAAACACCAGAGCCACTTCCTTAGGTACATAGTCAAACTATTTTCTGCCTAACTAGTTTTTGTGGACTTTAATTATGTTCTCTATTTCCTAACCCTGGAAAGGCAAACCAAATTTTATGACAAATTAAGCGATCACATATTACTACTCTTAAGTTTGCAACAAATTTTACAACAAATCTTCAAACAATTACAATTACTACTCTTAGATATTAGAAATAAAAATACCTGAAGCACAGAAAGGCTATGGAACACTCCAGGAACCAATTCATAATTTAGAGGCTGAATTAAAAATCCAGGAATGTGCTCATATGCTCACAGGAAACCTATTCTCAATGTCCTGGTGAACACACCCCTTCCTTTTTTTCTAGGTGATGTTCTCAAGGATATTTTTCAGGTGCATATACATTCCCAAATAAGTTGACCTTATTATAGGAGCATCATCTATGTCTTTAAAATGATTTTCTGAATGAAACAAAAGTAGAGAATTTTCCTACTAGTGGGTCACAAGAGATGCAATGTATGCATTTATTTTTTAATCTGGAAATAAACAAGCATAAATGCTGTGAACCACCCATGGGCCACATGGAAAGGAATTGTAATAACGTCTGGCAGTTAAGAGATGTCCTTGGCTGACAGCCAGCCAGCATCCTCCAACCACAGACACTGAGTTCTGCCGACAGTGTGAATGAGCAAGCATGAGCCTTGTGTTCTCGGTGACAATTCACCCTGCCTAAGCCCCATTTTTCAGCCTTCTGAGAATTTCAATAAAGAATCATACTGAGCTGACCCCAAACCTCTACCCTGCAGATGCTGATGAATAATGTAGAGGATGAATATCCCATATCAAAAAGGCTTGGGGTCATTAGTGTTTCAAATTTAGGGTGGGGAATGTTTTCAAAATTTTGAATATTTATATAATAGAATATCTTGAGAATATGACCCAAATCTAAGCATGAAATTCATTTGTTTCTTACACACCTACCCTGAAGGTAATTTTATATGATATTTTTAATAATTTTCTGCATGAAATATGGTTTCATAGTGTGGCATTTTCTACTTAGGATATTATGTTGCTGCTCAAAAAGTTTTGGATCTGAGCACAGGTCAGTTGTTTAGACCAGAGATGCTCAACCTGTACAGAGTGGCTGGCAATTTTTTTGTGGCAGAAGATTAATTTGATGTTTATTGTAGAGATTTAGGAAATACTAAAGTGTTAGATAGAAGAAAATAAATGTCACTTATAATCTCTCCACTCAGAGGTAATTATTGACATTTTTATGTATTTGCATCTAGGATTTATAAATTTGAATTCAAAATTGGCAACAAGCTGTCAATTTTTGTGTTCTGTTGTATCCATTAGCATTCAGATAAGAGTATTGCTCATATCATCGACTATTCTTTTAAAACTTAACTTTTAAGCAATTACTATACTTTATCTATCTTATTTAATCATGCCCATTGGGACCTTTAGATTGTTTTCATCTTCATTTATAATAAGTTTCATTTATTTTTGAGTAGCTGAAGAACGTCTACATTTAAGTGCCTGCATGGGAGTTTGTCTATGTAATAGCAAGCCCATGGAAGGCAAAAGATAATATTGGATCCTCTGGGGCTAGAGTTCATAACAACAAGGTTGCATCTCAGGCTCCAAAAGAACCCCATTTTGGTGAATATATATATTTTACAAATCTTTTTTATTTACCTCTTAGGCCTCCATAATAGATTACTTATAGTTCCTAATCTGGTCTTTCCTTCCACCAAGTTTTCAAATTCTTCTGTGCTCTTGACCTAGACTGTCACTTTGCTTTTAGAAGAGTGGTAGGAATATTGTCCCTACCAACAGTATGCAGCAGGACCCACCCTGGAATCTGCTCCACTGTGTGTGAACTGCTTTCAAGAAATCCCAGTAGATATTTTAGACTGCAATGTCTGCTTTCTGTCATCTGTCATTCCATTGTGTTTCTTTAGTTAGTTGTGAGCTGATCATTTATTGGTAGAGGTCTTAGCCTTTTAAACTTCTACCATGAAAAATTTGTTCCTTTTCGTTGCTTTATTCATTGTGGTCACTGGTACATGTTTTGTTCCAGTTCATTTTATTTTTAAGCAAGGTCTCACATTTTAACCCAGGTTGGCCTAGATCTGTACAGCCCAGCATAGCCTTGACATTGTGACTATCCTCCCGCCTCAGCTTCATGAGTGCTGGGATTATAATTGTGAGACACCCCACCCTTGCTTCCATTCTATTATTTTAGTAGATAGGTTAAGACTTTTTATTTCATTAGGAGGTTAGTCTCAAATTTCTTGCAAATGTTTTCCTCTAAATATTATTTTCTTTTTATGATTACTTATAGTAAACGTACATCAACTATACAAAAATTATCATGTGTTGCCCTTATAAATGTTTCCACTCATTAGGAACATTGCCCACAAGGAAATAAGTAGGTCTTTGTTTACATCAACACATAATATGTTGTCTTTTTTATTTTAATATAACTGGAATCTAGCTAGTATAAGGATAGGTTTTTCTTCTTCTGAAAGGAGGGGAGAGTATTTCAACAAAATAACCTTGGCCTCCAGATTCTTCCAAATACCTCAAGACCTACACAAACCAATATGCTGCTATGTCTCTGAAGTTAGTACTGGCCTGGCACACACTTCATTTCAGAAGCGCCAATGAGCCACAGAAAGAAAACCACAGAACTTGACATGTAAAAACATTCTTAGGTCTCAGTGTATGTATATACATGAAAATCTCCCTGGATATGGAAGGAGGAAGTGAGTTTAACAAAATCATTTATTTTGAGCTTTTTTAGCTCAGTGGCAGATGCCTCTAGTTCCACACCTCTCCCTTCCTGCCAAATCTGTCAGAAGAAGCTGCAGAAGTGAAGGTCGGCTGCCATTTCAAGATCAAAAGGCACACTTCCACCTGCTGTCATATGTCTGATCCTAAACAGGCTCCAGGTGATTGCATGTGACAGATATCATAACCAACGCAAGAATTCTTTCCAGTCACTGGGAAGCAGTCCCTTCCTCATTCTCATATTCTAATAGGAAAGAATCCAGGCCTTCACCCAGGAAAAACCTAGTTGGTATCTGTTCAGGTCAAACACATTTCTAAACAAATGTATGCAGATTGCTAATGATAGCACAAGCAAACACCATTAAACAGAAGAGAACTATTGGGAACTTATTAAGCAATGCCCTTTTGATAGTTCTTTAGCAATTTAGCAATTTATTAGCCTAATTCAAGCCATGTAACTTTCTGAGAGGCAATTTTCCTAGATAGTGTTGATTGAAGTTAGTCCTACATTGAAGGACTAAACCCTCAGAATACACATCTTTTAGGCAATGCATACAATGGCAGAAAATAATTATATAGGATATATTCTTGTCTTCAATTTTCTTGCAAATGTTTATGACATCTCTTTCCTGAAGATACTGTTGTAGTCAGTGTCCTGAATTTCTTATATTGATGAGTCTGTGGGGTAGGCATTGACATGGTGCAAATGGAGATAACTTGTTTCTTCTTGTCATCTCTCAGAAGCTACCTGAGAGGACATAATTAACTAAGAGTGGTTCAATTATAGAGGTCTCATCACTATTATGTCTTACAGCTGTATAACATGACAAGAATGACTGTGGGTTCATTGGACATCCTCTCTCCACAGAGAAAATCTTGAATTATGTCCAAATGGTGACTCAATATAGAACACTGGACTCTTGACATAGTAGCTTTGTTTCCAAGAGCAAGAACTGCAGTAAACCAGACAGAAGCTTTTTGGTCTTTTAGAACACAAATACAAAAGTCACCTTGCATTGCTTCCACTGTGGGTAAATAGCTTGCATTTCAGAAGCAGGGACTTGGACTTCATCTCTTGATAGAAGGCATTTCAAAGAGTTTAAGATCATGGCTTAAACTTGTCACAGGGCCAGTCGGGGACTTGAAAGTAAATAGTTCCTTGGTAATATGAGATGTCCTTTTTGTATGCTGTGAATTATCATTGGATAATAAACGAATTGGTTGAGCCTATGGTAAAACATCTTAGAAGCAGGTAGGAAATCTGAGTATAGATAAAGAGGAAGGAAGGTGGAGTCAGAGTGAGATGCTGTAAGTTGTAGCTGAGACAGCAAGATGAAAAGGAACTCAGGTAAGCCACGAGTCACGTGGAAAGGCACAGATTAATAATGGGCTAAGATGTGAGAACTACGTAGCACTAAGCCTGAGCCATTGGCCAAACAGCATGTAATTAATATAAGACTTTGTATGATTTTTTGGGACCAAGCAGCCAAGGGTGGTTTACTTGGGGCTGCTGGTTGAAATCTTGGGGCTAGGCCAAGTCATAAACTTTTTAATATACCTTGGGTTATATTGTAAAACACACACCATCAGAATGGTGTAGTGAAGCAGGACATGAATGCAGAACAAACAATTAGGCACAGATTTGTGCTGTGAGTAACTAGAGTTCAGTCTCACTGACAGTGTAGACTATATCTGTTCTTCATCTTGACCAAGATAAAGGGCTGCTTTTCTCTACTGCAAGCCTGGGAAGCAGCCTACATAGAATTCAGTATTACTGACTGAGAGGTGACCAATGTATCCCACACTAGGGCTGGAATGATTTGATTCTGAGGCTAAAGTAATTTATATTTATTTGATAATATGTAGGTAAGGAAAGTTAAGTGCTTTCATTTATTATCTCATTTAAATGGCCTGATCAGTTTCCTAATTGCTACAATGAGCCTTTTTAATCTAAACATGTCTATACAGTGTGAACATTCCTAACACAAAAAATCCCAAATCTAAAATGTTCCAAAATTTGAAACTTTTAAGCACTCATATGATAATTAACTGCCCAAAACACATTACATTTTCACTACAGTAATGATATATAATGCTTTGCTATTAAGTACTTAATCTGTGAATAAGACTAAGAAAATGATTGCTTATCCACAGGATATGAGTTCAATCAGTGAGATGGTTCTGACACAAATTGTCCTCATGGGGACTAAGTTGTAACACCTTTGCTTTTTAATTTTTTGGTATTAAAAATTTGTTTCTACAGATGAAAGACTGATTTAATTTGCATAGAATTGAATTTAGGCTATATAAATAAGGCATTATCTGAAATTTAAATGAATTTCCTTTAGACTTTGTCATAGTTAGACTTCACTGTTAACTTGACTGGGCTTGGATCCCTGGGTATGTCTGTGATAATATTTATAAAGAGGCTTTCTAGAGGAGAGAAGTTCCACATGGAATAAAAGTCATACCATCCTACAGGTTAGGATTCCAGAGTGAATAAAACAATAAAAGAAAAAAATGAACAGCCGCAACCATCTGTTTCCTGAATGTGAAAACAATGTGACCACTTGCATCAGGACCCTGGCACTGTGCCTTCCTAGCCCTGATGGGTTTGTACCCCTCAACTGTAAGCCTTTATATTGTTGCTTCTTTATGTTCTTCATATCGTTTTATCAAGTGTTTTGACTCGGCAACAAGAAAGGCTTGGATCTCATCCTCAAGATGTCATTATGAATGTGCAGTTATTAGAAATCCAAGAGAAAAATTACCAGAGGTCCTAAATATTTCTGGGCCAAAGCATTTTGAATGATGATTACTGAACTGTAAGTATCTCTGCACAAAGATGTTCCTTGAAGTGTTACTTATAGGTAAAAATAATCACTGACAACCTCATTCACTAGTCATCATGGAAGGGGGATGTAAAGATGGTGTGATTCATTCATAAGTAGAGTGCAGAAAAGTTACCACAGGGTATTTTCCTTGTTCAGAAATCAAATTACTATAAAATTGTTCTGTTAACAATATCAAATGCATTGACTATTATAATAAAAGCCTACTGATGTGCAGAATCCTTTTTTAAAGCAATAAGAATTCAGATTTGATTGCAAATGTGTACGAAAACCACCGAAATTTTTTTTTTTTATGCAGAAGGCCAATAGGGTAGAGTTTGAATTTAAAAATAAATTCTGTTTTCTCTCTATCATGGTTTTGATTTCTTTTCGTATTTTGATTTTTCCCACAATGAAGTCTATAATTTTTAAGAGGCAAGAACAAAGCAGGCTGAATATGAGCTGACATCAGAGTCCTTGCTTGGCCATACTGCCAACAGCTTTCTAAGAGAAGGGCAGACTAGGGGAACAGTAATCAAAGTAACCTCCAGGACTTCAGGACAATGACGCCACAAGAAATCCTAACTTGTCCCTTTCTTGCCCTTCATCACAGAAGGTAAAGTCATTTTATGGGACAGACAAATGAGCCAACAAAAATACCTCCTGCTTGCTTACAAGTCACTGCTCTGGAATCTGCTAAGTCAACCCCTATCCCTGGGAAGAGACAATGACCTCCATGCACTCAGTTTTGTTTTCTGGAGCTACTAGTGTGGTGACCCTTGTTCTCCCAAGAGGCAAAGCCCTAGTGTCTGTCACATCCACTCAAACCTGAAAGTGCTGAGACATGATTTATGGCAAAAAGTTCTCAACATCTCCCCTGGCACCATCCGCTTCTAAGTACAGAGCAGGTAAGAGTCACACTTCCCTAGTGGAGTTTGAGTACAGGGAACACTATATACCTCCAGTTCCCCATCACCCACCCATTATAATTCCACACTTCGTCCTGAAGAAAAAAGATGCATTTCCCTACCAGATAGCTTTCAAAATGTAAAAATGCCGAAGAGAATTTTCTGGTTGGGATCTTGAGATAGCAGCTATTGAGTAAGGAAACTCTTGAATGTGTATTACCAAATGCGGACAAGACTAAGTCAGTTGTACTGTATATCAGGAACCACTGAGAAGACAGACAAAAGCTGTAAGAAATCACTTTGACAACAGCAGGCCCAGGGGTGAGAAAGTGGGGGAAGGGGGAAGGCAAGACAGGACAGGAGGGCTCTGGCTTCTTCCTAGCTTTGTTTCTCACTTGCCTTATAACCTTGGGCAAGATACAAGTCTCTGTCGCCTTACGTTCCACAAGCACAAGACAAGGCTGTTGACAACTTTCTTGGACGAGTGCAGTGACTGGAAAGACAGTTTGTAAAAACATCCCAGGTACTGTGTGATAGATTGGAGACTGTGCGCTCTATCCAACACTGCTGCAAACTTTAAATGCAGCTCCTGCCCACCTTTTACAAAAGGAAAACCGAGGGTCTGGGTCATTGCACACGAAGGGCAGTGCCTGCAATTTCACCACCACAGTTACAGCCTTAAATAATAGGCTAAGTTCTCCAGATGACCCCTAACTCCTCGGGGGTTGCGTAGAATTAAGGCATGGAACAGTCATAGTCTTGGAAGATTTCCCAACACTAAAGATTCTTTAAAACTTATTTTATTGATTGTGGGGAGGAGACATGGGTACACTGTGACATCTGTGGAGGTTAAAGAGCAACTGACAGAAGTCAGTGATTTGGATTTCCCTTTCTTTGCTCGTCTCCTGCTACCCGTATACACTATTTTTCGGGCATTGCAAGTTCTAGGGTCTCTGCGAATGTGCATAGCCAGGGCAGTAGCCCTGACGAGGGTGCATGAGAATGAGCTTCTGTTGAGATCCCTTGCCCTATATTGGCTCCCTTGTCATAAGTCCCTCATTTCATGTTTGCTAACTACAGAAAGGAAGTTTGGTAAAACAGAAGCATGCTCATGTGACTGTTTTCTCCATATTGTATCAGCCATCTGCTCCCACACAGAAAAGTTTTGATTAATGAGGGAAGCCAAAGGACTCTGGAGAGCTGTTGGCCAGCCTACTCCGGGGCCGACTGGCTTCTGAGCTCACAGAGCAGTAGTCATTTCATACTGGGGTCAGTCCACTCTGTTCACTGGAGGAACTTGTCCCAGAGGTGTGTGCAAAATAGATAGACCTTCTTTCCCAGACTATGGAGTGTTCTTAGCACTGAGGAAGTTAAGGAAGATAGTGATGACAATTCTGGTTTACATAAGTCAAAGAATGTGATCCGGCAGAAAGCAAAGCTGGGAAATTTGTAGAATTAAAATCACATCCCTATGTGTTCATTCTCCTCTGCCAAAAGGGAACAGAAATTAGGAAGCTGCTGGAGAGTAAATGACCCCAGGAAGCAGCGCCAAAAGGAAAAGAGAACTAAATGAGGTCAAAGACATGGCCTTGCTGTGTGATCTGTTCTGTGTTAGAGAAATCATATCACCTTAATAACATGATCTAATAATTTAGAAACAGAGTGTTAAAATAAAAATAAACAAAGATATCAATGGGATAAGATACCTCACTGAGGGATAGCCCCATACTTACATAATCAATTAATCTGCAACAAAATTTCAAAAAAAAAAATTCATTGTGCCCAACAACATGAAAACAATTTTGCTTTTTTTCTTTATTAATGTTAAACATTTAATCACATGATGACTTACTAATCCTACTCTACATCTACCTAAGGTAAGTGTAAAAGTACACACACACACACACACACACACACACACACACACACACACACACACACACACACACACACACCACTAGGTTTGTGGTTGCACCAGCTTCCTTCCCAATGGCTGTAAGCTATAGGAAACAGCAATATCACCAATGTCAGTAAAGAGACAAAGGGGGAACAAGAACTATGTCTGTATACTATACTCTTCAGAGATTTGAGAAAAGAGAGTACATTCTTATCTATAGCACAGAATGAGTGAAATATAGAAGAGATCAGAAGAAGAGGATGAGACACTTTTGCTTCCATGATGGGGAAGTATACATGGAAGTAAGAATACAGTGATGGAAAACTAAAGGGAGATAACTCTCTGATTGTCCTAAAAAATTACGTTTATATCTTATTTATTGTGTGTGTGCATTCCACAAGCATGGAAGGAAGGTCTGAGGGAATCAGAGCTCTTCTTCCACCCTGTGGATCCCAGCATCAAATGCTCACCGACATGATGGGAAGTGCATTTACCCACCGAGGCATCATGTCATTCTGCAACTATACATTTTTAAGTGATTAAATTCAATAGTATGCTTACTTTAAGGGCCTAGAATGCAGAAATCCTAATATCCCTTAAATGTATAAGTTGATTTTTAAGGATGTTAATTTTTCATAGTGGGCTTGAACTTTCATCCTGAAGGAAGATCAGATTTCATGATTTTAATTTGGGGTGTGCACTTTTGTTGGTCTCTCCTGTCAGAAGTCCATTGTTCCTTTTGTTTGTTTCTATTCTTCCACTGAGGCCAACATACAGTTGTGTGGAGAAAAGGTGTCTAGCTGACCCTTGATGTCTCATAGTCCTCTAAGTAACTGCAACAGTAGAATCTTCAGCGCTCCATAGTTTCTCTGTACTTTTTCCATCTGACAAAATACCTTGACATTGAAAAGAAGGAAGATGGGGAAATAATAAGAGAAAAAGGAGAAAGAATAAAGGAAGGAGAAAGGGCAAGGGGAGAGAAAGGAGGAGGGAGAGGAGTTGGTGGGGTGATATATTGTATATTTAATAAAACAGTCTGGAACATCAGAGGACAGAGCCCTCTCTCCAGGCTTTTGTTGATTTTGTTTTGTTTCTCAAGACAGAGTTTTCTGTGTAACAGTCCTGGCTGTCCTGGAACTTGTAGACCAGGCTGCCTTCAAACTCACAGAGATCTTCCTGTCTCTGCTTCCCAAGTGCTGGGACTAACAGCATGCACCACCTCTGCCTAGACATCAGGGCTAGGCTGTGCCAGAAACTTCTTACTACAGGGGGTGGTCTATCTTCTGGAAGAAGAAACTTTAAATTCTGTCTCAACATCCATGCTTCATTATTTATACCTGAAGCAGGTCCTCCAAAGGTAGAGAGCTGAACTGACCCCAGTATACTCACCAGGCAAGAGCTTTGTGATGGCAACATAAAGTATGGCATGTATGTTCAGGAGGGGATAAATCCGTGTTCACAGGGGACAGGAGAAATTAGAAGAAAAATATCCTTGACAGAATTACTTCTATTTATCTGTTTGGATGTGTGCGTGTGGTGTGTATTTGTATGTGGATGCACCAAAGTCTAACCTCAAGTGTTATTCCTCAGGAGTCATCCTTTTATTAAATAATTAATCAGTTAATTAATTTACTAATTTATTTTTGAGATAGGGTCTGTCATTGGCCAATTAGGCAAGATTGGAAAGCCGGCAATTCTGGGTATCTGCCTTCTCCATTTTTCCAGCCCTGGAATTACAAGTACTTGTTATCAAACCCAGCACTTTTCACATGGGTTCCATGGGTCAAAGGCAGGTCTTCTTTCTTGTATAGGAAGTCACTGACTGAGCATTCTCACTCCAACCCTTCTTTCTACCTTTGAAACTTCTGATGGATCAACCCAAAAAGTTGTGTGCTTGCTTCTGCAAAAATAAACGATGAAAGTCTAGAGCCCAGAATCAAGAGATCTGAGTAAATCTTCACATACAGGTGATGATGGAGGTGATGGTGATGATGGTAGTGGTGGAAAGTGTCCAGAATATTGCAGTCACTTCTAGTAAGAAAATGAGATACTCAGTGTAAGGTGAATCCAAATATAAAATGATCATGTCTACTCTTGAAAAAAAAATTTCTGACATTAACACACTAGGTGTGAAAATCACAATGAAGCCTATATTTCCAGATAACCTCAAATGAGCATCATCAGATGATAAACTTGGCTTATAACCACTTCATGATTTTAGAAAAATACATGTGCAAACTGTACATTCTCAATGAAATGCTCACACTGGGAAGTTGTAATGACAAACCAGATGAAAACAAGCAGGTTCCTGTCTCCAATCATTCCCTCCCCTCTGAGGTTAAATTGACAAGCAAAGTCTTCAGCCTTCTTTTTCACCTCCATCCTCCAGTGATGAAGCCCACCTAAGCTGAAGGTGAGGACAGGCTGTTTTATCCTTATAAGGTTCTAATTCTCTCTCTACACATTTCTTATACTTTCCTCTTGTCTAATTTACCTTAATTCTGAGAAACACTGATCCAGCTTTAGACAGCTTTTCCACACATAAGAGATACCCAAGATTGATACAAAGGAAGGTCATAATAAGTCTTTTCTCAGTTACATGATTAATGGACTCTGAGGCTTAGGGAAAAGCCTGTAATTGGGAAGGTTTAAGAGTACATCCGGTGAATTCATTGCTGTCAGAGACAATTCGCCACCACACTGATGGAGCCTGCATCAGCCCTTCTGAGAGCAAGAAATAGCCATAAATCTAAACAGGAAAATATCTGAGTTTTGCTACTGTGTCACATAAAATATCTCTTTTCAGAGCCAGAGGTATTTTTCAAAGCTAAGCTGGAGTCCCGGCTGTGAATAAAGCCAGATTTCTTCAAGATTGAGTGATAGAGACAGCATTTTATCAGACAGCAAGTTTGACCTTTCTTAGAAATACTAATATTCAGCAAAAACTTCTCTTTGAGATTATAAACATAATTAGCTTAAAAAAAAAAACTGGGCTAAGATTGTAGCTGGATATGGAGAAGCAGAAGAAGGTCATGAATGAATCAGGAACACTGTGACTATCTTTGATCAGGAAGTGAAACTTGGAAAGTACCAGGCTACCTTGACTCAAAAGTGTTTCTGATTTGACCCACACAGTGTTACCTAAAGAGAGTTTCAAATGTTTTAACTAATGGATCTAAAAATAATAGATGTTTCCTATTTCTTAAAAAAGTATTGAAGATTTGGAAAATGGCTCATGGGGAATGTGATTTTCTTGCAAACAAAATAATTTGAGTTCGACCCCCAGAAGCCACATGATAAAGCATCTTTGATGTATGCTTATAATCCCAATACTGGGGAGGCAGAGATGGGTGGATCCCTGGGGTGTGATGACCTACTTGGAAAACTGCACACCAATGGAAACAAAGTGGATAGCCCCTAAAGAACAATACTCAAAGTTGCCCCCTAAAATCTACATGTACACATGCCCCCTAACAAAACTGTGCATCAATACACATGTTTGTGCACCTACCCACATGTGCATCTATGTGCATTCACATGCGTGCGCGCACACACACACACACACACACACACACACACACACACACACACACACACACACACACTCAGAGGATTCATATTCCCAGCCTCCCTTTGAAAAAATGTTATATGGCAATATTGAGTTGCCTTCGATTTTACCCACCATCATCAGTATCTGAATATAAACTATCCTTTAGATGGAATAGGAAATAGCAAGTTTCCCAAGGTTCCTCACAACTCTGTTGTTTCTCACACTTGGAAGCCAATGTTTCTCATTTTCTATTTAGGAAAAAAGTTTCCTACCTATGTGTTACCAGAGGAGTGTTAAAGATGGGCGAGGAAAGGGACTAAATGGGTCTTGGTTACCTCAGCTTACTTCTTAGTTCCTGAAACTATCTGATTGTGACATTGCCACCTTCAAAATTCACCCCCTTCAGGAAGTCCATCCTGATTTGTCAGATTCTTGTTACTTGCAATGCTCCACAACAGAAGGTTCCATGAGATGCCAATGTGTCTAGGAAAGCAAGCGGGACATTTCAATGATCTCTGCATATATCATTCCATCGTATGTAGCTTTAAAGGTAAGACATCACCCCTGTTTGAAGTAAGCATCCTGCTCCCTGTCTTTGGGAACACCTCTCAATTCACTACCAGTGACAGCTCCTCAGAGTTGCTATCGCCTGAGCAAAGGAGCAGGCAGAGTTCTTACCACTAACAAGCCAACTTCAGAGTGAAGACCAATTGGCCCACAATGAAGTACTTATGTAATGGTTACAACAGGATATAATTTTACTTCACTGCCCTAACAAAGTAATTCTTCCTTATTGAAAGTATCTGGCTTTTCAAAAGATTAAAAGTGGTTATTGCAATATTTTAAAGACAAGAGAAAAAAATTAAAGACTGAACATTTCTTTTAGGACAGCTATGATGCTAAATGATGTGATTGTTGCAAGAACATTGCTCAGAATATTAGATGACTCTAAAACTTTGAGAGACCTTCTATATTTAGTATGAGTCTTTGAATAAGATTAATATTTACTATGAGTTTTGGGTCATGTAGTCAATAAGCCAACCCTTTCCACATTTATTTTGATCTCCAGCATTGTTTCCAGGCCACCTTCTCTCCATCTCTATGAATAAGTGATTATTGGCATGACATTCAACACTCAACTCCCTTGATTTTATAACCTCCCATGATAAGGGGTTCATTTCTGACTTCCAAGAAAGTAGCCCACATAGACACCTCCCTCGGTTTCCCCCTGTCTGATTGATGTAACAGTCCCTGGAAAGAATCCTTCCTCTTTCTTTATAAATGCTCCTGAGATTCAGCAAGGGGTGCCCCAACACATGACATTTTGACATACATCTCTACAGAAGAGGTCTCAGAACTGACTGAGGTCACTCCAACCTCTCTCCCCTCTCCAGCTTACCTCTGTCATCTTTGATCCCCCAGGCACACAAAGAAGTTTTCTCAGAAGTCCCGTTAACTGAGGGAGGAAGCTTCTGCTAACCCCTCTCCTTAGGAATCTCATCAAATAACCCAGAAAGATTAAGGGCAGAAGAAGAGAAAAGACACAAAATCCTCACTCATCCAGACAGGCTCTGTTCTTCTGAGGGCAGCTCTAGAGACTGTGAGACTGTGTGCTGGACTTGATCTGCAGGATTAGGTGTGTGGTCTTCCTGGGAGGCTTACCTCTCACCTCCTTAAAATCTTCCCTCTGCAGAGCTGTGAACAAACTTTGGGCCAGCCTTATATCTGCTCTGATTCTAAATATCATTCACTGATTCTTTAAAGTTGCCTGCAGCACCCCTACCTCTGCAGTCTTCTATGAAGGGAGAAAGTTTCAACCATCTGACCTTGTCTTAGAGTCTGGTTAATTTCAATTGTCAATTGGAAAGGAAATTGAAGCACCCAAAAGACATCCCTGTGGGCCTGTCTGGGTGAGCATCTTCCAAGGAAACAAACTGAGAAAGGAAGAACATGACTCAGAATGGGTAATACCTTCCAATGAGTGGCCTGGGTACAAAGAAGGTAGGATGCCTTCTGCCTTTGCTTTGTGACAGTGGACTGCTGCCATCCTCCATAGGCAACAGATCTCAGTTTAATCAGCTTTGTGATGTGGACTAAATACCAGCAACTCCCTAGGAATCTTCTAGGTCTTCAGCACCAGAATGAGTCTTGGAGGCATCCAGTTTTATAGGCTGACCTTTCAGGCTCTCAGCCTCTTCAAGGTATACATGGTTAATATGAAACTGTCCAGATACTATTGTGAAAGCATGCATGAGAGAGTGTGTGTGTGTGTGTGTGTGTGTGTGTGTGTGTGTGTGTGTGTGTGTGTGTATGGTGTGTGTGTGTGGTGTGTGTGTGTGTTTCCATTTGTTTTATTTCTCTAGAGAACTATGTTTAATAACCTTTCCTAACTTCCTTCTGTGACTCCATCTCTTCCTTTATTTTTCCACCCCCACGTCTCATGTCTCTTCCTCTCCACCTTATCATCTTCCAAATTCTTCCAAAAGTCCGACTCCCATTTGCTTCCCCTGACTCTCTTTCATCCATTCTACTCCAGGAACTGAAACCTTGGTCCATTTCTGGAACTAAGGACTTCTGTCCCAGGGGCATTGGCACTGGCCATTTTCTCTGTCTGTCCATGCCCAGATCTGTCTTGGGTGGCATTTCTCAGGTGTGCTCCCAATAGAGAATACTCCTCTCCATGGGCTCCACTTTGTCCTTCCCCAAGAGCTTGTCACATCTCATTAAACTGCCTTTTTGGTACTATCACTCTGCAGCCATCTATTTTATTTATTTATTTATTTATTTATTTATTTATTTATTTATTTATTTATTTATTTATTTATTTATTTATTTATTTATTTATTTATTTATTCATTCATTCATTCATTCATTCATTCATTCATTCATTTACTTACTTACTTACTTACTTATCTATCTATCTATCTACCTATCTATCTATCTATCTATTTATTTATCTGTTTATTTACTTATTTACTTATTTACTTACTTACTTATTTATTTTTTAAATCTGTGTTAGCATCTTGAAAGATGAAAAACAAATACCTGGACTATACCTTCTGTTCATTTGAGTGCAATTCAAAACCAGTACAGTTCAAAGACTTATCACTTTAGCCTTCTGTCTCAGATTGGTGAGGTCTGAGAACAATGGGAACCCTTTGATCACAGACTATTAGCATTAGAAAGCTCCTAACTGTAGCCAGCCAATTCAGTCTGTTTGTGAAACTGAAAGACATCAGTTAAAGGGTTGCATAGTTCTGGATGCAAAACACATTCATTCAATTCTTTAAGTACTGGTCCCAACATCTACCATAGAACACCTCTGCAAGAGAGGGTAGACAGATTCAATTTATAAAACATCAACCAAGCTCCTACATTAAGTCTATAACTGTAATAGACACAGGAGATAAAAGGATAAATAATATGCAGACTTTCACTAGGTCATTGCTTCATGAAGAAGAGGCAAATTTATAAAGAGTAGAGCACTTTACAATGTGCTAAATGTCATCCTTGATGAGTGTATAGTGTGGTGACATCACAGTCACTTCACTTACATGGAAAAAAGCCATTTCCTTATTTATGACAAAAAGAATTCTAATAATGTGTGTTATGATGGCTGGAGAAGTTTGTGGTTAAAGCACAATCAAGCAAACTCTGCAAATAAGCAGGGACACTTAAGCCCATGCCATTACTCATTTGTGAGACTTACAATAAAATGTAGTCAGGCCACAGGGTAACAACACAATATACCCTTTAGAATGTATGGAATTAAAAGCCTGGCCATATCAAGCACTGGCAGAGATGTCAAGGAATCTGAAGTGTCACTCCCTGCTGGCTGGGCAGTACAGACTAAAAATTAAAAAGAGTTTGAAATATTCTACTTTAAAAGTTGATAATGTCTGCACAAGATGACATTGGTCACCATGCCAGCATCTATGGATGAAGGGCTCCAAGCCACACTCCTTGTTAAGAAGCTAAGTTAATGGCTCCTGGAACAGGAAGAGTCCCCTTTTCAGGAAGGAAGGTGGCTACTGTAGGTTGTTATACATCAATAGATGAATCCACAGCATATGAACAGCACTAGTTTAACTCATTGAGATATTAAAATCATGAATATTTATTGGGCTAAGAAAATCATAAAAAGAGAGGACATATCCATTCTATTTCCCATTCATGGTAAGCTTCATGTTGGGAAAGGAACCTAAAAGGGGAAATGTAGATGGGAACAGGAGGGATTAGGTTGGGGGAGGATAGAGAGAGTTCTGAGATAGACAACTGGAATCTGGGAGCATGTATGGAATGAGCTAGAAACCTCGTACAATGGAAACTCCTAGGAATATATGAGGGTGGTCCTAGCTAAGACTCCTTAGCAACAGGGGATATGGAGCCTGAAGCAGCCATCTCCTATAACCAGGCAAGACTTCCAGTGATGAGTCTGGGACACCAACCCAGCCACAAACTCTTTGACCTGCAATTTATTCTGCCTACTGTAAGGTAAAAGGGTCAGCCAAAGAAACCAGAGCTAGTGAAAGAAATCCACCCTGACCTGAGCCAGATAGAGAAACATTTTATCCCTGAACCCAGAACCAAAGAAATGTGCTCTGACTCTGAAACCAGCACCAATGAAACACACTTTGGCCCTAGAATTAGAGCAAGTAAAAGACATATGCCCCGGCCCTGAAATTAGAGGCAAAAAGCTCAAAAAAGCCAGTGAAAGAAATACACTTTGGTCCTGAAACCAGAGCCAAATCTGCCAAGCAGAGAAGTAACCAATACCTGAACAGGAAGAATAGATCAATTCCTGAGCACAGAAATCAACCAATAACTGAGCACAGAAACCTAGTCAATCAGGTCTCAGGGACTGAAAATCTGACCAATTCCCACCCTGGAAAACTCCGTCCCCAAAAGCTTTATATTAAAAAGCCCTATATAAGCCCTGCAACCTGCTGCCTTTTTCCTGCTTCCTTCTCTCACTCTGGCAAAGGCAGCCACTCTCCTGGATTCTTCCCTGCCAATAAATCTCTTGAATGAGGTTTGGATAAAAAACTTTCTACTCTTGCTGAAGGAGCCTAGACAGAGAGTAGCTGAAGGGAGAGAAGCTTTAAGGCTTTGACTGAGGAAAGCTCCCCTAGTGAGGAGCAGAGTTACTGCACTTGGAAACCAAAATGGAGCAGAATTGTAACCCCTCCCCTGCCGGACCAGAGCTATTGGGGAAGCCTTTCCCTGAAAAGTTGACCTGTGGTGTTCATTGGCTCTTGACTGCCTGAATACTTTCCATTCAAGCTGTAACACTCAATATTCATTGGCTCCTAAATGTCAGGACTGTTACATTGTGTTTTCTTGGTCCCAGGTGTCCAGAGGTCCACACCCACAGACCTGCAGCCCCAGACCCCTTAGCCACTGATCGCTGCTCAGGCCCCAGAAATGACTCAGACACTTATATTAACTTCATGCTGTTTGGCATATGGCTCAGGCACATTGCTAGCTAGCTTTCTTATCTTAACTCAACCCGTTCTCATTCATCTGTCTGCCATGTGGCCTGTGGCTCACCTGTGTTCCTTACATGTTGCTCTTTTGTGCTTCAGGCCTGGTCTGTCTCTCCTTACATGTTGATCCTTTGGGCTTCTGGCTCCTTCTGGCTATGACTCTGCTCTCCTCCTACCTATTCTGATTCCTCCTCTGTAGGGGGATTGTGTTCTTTCATGGTAAATAATTGTCCCACCCACTGGTTTAATAAAAAGCGCTGATTGGCCAAAGGCAGGCAGGGAGTGTGGGCAGGGCTACCAGACTAAAAAACTCTGAGAACAGGAAGCACAGAGCAGAATGCCAGAGAGAATGCCAGAGAGAAGCCAGAAGAAGCAGAGGACAACTATGCTGCTCTAAGAAAAGGTACCCAGCCACATTGCTGAACAAGATAAGAGACCTGGGTTAGATGAAGGGTAGAGAGCTAGCAAACTATATGCCTGGGCATGAGGCCGATCAGCCTAAAATTATAGTAAGCCTCTGTGTGTCTCTGTGGGACTGCAGGTCTGCAGGTCTGCTGGGTCCTAAACCTTGAGGTTAGGCCGGAAAATCCGGGCCAGAAACCTCTTACTACACTCCTCCTACTTTTTCTATGGCGCCTGTCATGGGCCAAAACAGTTCCTTTATTTAAAGATTGCTATCCACAGCATACAGAAAGGCATTCCCACATCACAGGATCTCTTTCCATCTGGGCTATACTAATATTTATACCTATAAGATGTGTTTGGATAATGATGAAACAGAAATTGTGGGAGTGACCACACAGTTGGAGACCTATACCCTGAGAGAGAGCTCCCCAATGAGGTCCGGAACCCCAGAGACCTAGGATAGAGTTAAACACAAAAGGCAAAACCAAAAAAGGCAATGATATGACTCCCAATATATTCTCCTAAAGTCAATTCATACATTGTTTTTTAGCCCAACTATCATCAGAGAGGCTTCACCCAGCAACTGCTAGAAACAGATACAAAGACCTATAGCCAAACATTAGGCAAAGATTGGAAAATCCTGCAGAAGAGGATGAGAAAGTATTATAGGACCCATTGATGACAAGGGTACTACAAGAAAATCCACAGAACCAAATAACCTAGGCTCATAGGGGCTCACAGAGACTGAACCATCACCCAAGGAGCCTGAATGCGACCAACCTAGGCCATCTGCATATATGTTACAATTGGGTAGCTTGATCTTCATGTGAGAGTCTTAGCAATGGGAGCAGGGGATGTCTCTCTCAGCTGCCTGATTTTAGAACCAGAGTGGATGGAGTGTAGGGAAGAGAAGGTGTGTGGCACTGGAGAGAGCAGAGAGAGGAGCGAGCTCTGGTTGGGATGTGAAAACAAGAAAATAATAGAAAAAAATTAAAACAAAGAGAATATGAACTTGAGAAGATGTGTTACTCCTGCTCCTGCCTACCTCTTCATCTACCACCCTCTCATTGCTCTTCCACCAACTCATGCCCTACTTCTGCAGGTACCACCCAGATACAGTGCTTGCTCCCCCTTGGCTTACTGCCCTGTGTTCTGCCGACTTCCTAAGCCTATACTCCACTGGTTTCTCCATGATGCTGGTTCCTTGTACTTGGCACTGTCTTCTACAGCATGGAGTTCTGGTATACTTGCCTTGCTTCTTGGAATCACTTCTCTCTCCCACCTTATTTCACCCTCTACCTGAATAGAACATATCTATTCTGCTTTCCCTTGCAATCTGTGCTCACACAGAGAAACAGGATAGAAGAGGGGTAATTTAGATCATGTGATATAAAGAACTTTCCTAAGGTCTAAAGAATTAAAGAGCCAAAGACATGTATACACATAAAAATAAGCCATGTGCCTTACTTATTTGTTCTCTAATAGAGTCTTGCTGTTTTGTGTAAGGTGGTCTTGAACTTCTGGGATCAAGTGATTCCCTCACTAATACTATATGTAACACTACTATGTATTGCTTCTTCTCAACGCTTAGGGATCATTGTGAAAGAGAAATCAGAAAGGGTATAAGAGCCAAAGATGGTGAATGACTCAAAGGAAACAATGTCTTTTTAGACTCAGCAGGACAGCTGTACATATAACTCATAACAGTTGTGCCCACATGCACAAGACCTATATAATCCCGGGTCAGACCAAGTCCCAACCTGGAGATAACAGTTGGCCATGAAATCCCACCTATCCATGGAGTTATTGGTAATTGTTAGCTTTTGGAAGTGGAAGGAACAGTTTTCCTACAGGATGCAGGCCCTTTTCAGCCAAACATGCTTCAGTGGAAGAACACATATCATAGAATATTTGGGCAGCACAAATTGCTCTTGATGGGTTAAAGAAAATTTACAGGACATAATGTTGGGTATATAAGAAAGTAAGTTGAACTGAGAAGAATTGGTGCAGGTGGTAAATATGATCAGATCACATTTAAGGTTTCCAAAGAACTAGAGTGAAAGTCAGAGCTGCTCAACTGTACAGTCTAAAGTAAATGTTCAAAATGGCTCCCAGAGAAGCAAAGGCCAAGTGTTAAGACCAACTGTCAAAGGCAAGATAAACATGCTTATGTAGTGGATGCTGCAGCCAAAGTACCTTTCCTCGTGGTCTTAGTGATCTAGTAGACCTTCAGTACTGGGTAATTAATCACAGTGTTCCCAGAAGTGAAATGTATAGGAAACCTATTAAGTTCTTCTTAGAATTGGGTAAGTAGAAAATTCCAGAAGAAATTAATGAAAAACTTCTATGAATCATAGTCATGTAACCAATTTCCAGACTTGAGTCAGTTTACAGAACCCAAGCCCCTTGAATGAAGAGGAGACCAAGCCCCCTTGAAGATGGACGACAATACCAGAAATGTACTATTAATCTCTTCCCTAAAGGGACTTATGACATTCAATTTAGGGTAGCTGTATATTGAGGGAAAGAAAATAATCAGATCTTTCAATGTTTCTAGACAATAATTCTAAATTGACCTTGACTCTGAGAAGCCAAAACGTACTCAGATCCTCCAGTTAATACAGAGGCTTATGGAGGTGATCAATGCTGTTTTAACCAAAGTTTGACTTACGGTTGGTTCAGTGGGTCCCCAAACTCATCTCACAGTTATTTGCCCAGTCCAAGAATGTACAATTGAGACAGATAGAAGTTGACAGAATCACATGGTCTTCCTAATCTGGGAAGTGAGAGCTATTACAGTTAGAAAGAACAAATAAAAGCCTCTGGAGTTGCCTTTACCAAGGGAAAGACTGAAACAGTTAAGAGGTAAATGAATGAGCTCTGCACAGCACTCCCAGAGGTCCACCTAGCTTTGCAAGTGTGAGTGTCATCAGGATGACTGGTATTTTTCTGGAGTAAACCAAAGCAGGTGGTAAAGTTTCATCTAATGCTAAATACTGGCAGGAGACTAATAGCCAACAAGTAAATAAACCCTGAGCACCTTGAATGAGGGAGCACCATATGGAAAAGTTGGAGGAAAGAATGCAAGAGGCTTTGAAACAGTTAAAAGATAAACATGAGGCCACAGGCACATGTCTGTGAACTGTTTCGATGTTTGCTTGGTTGGTTTCCTCTTTTGTGGATATGAAAACCAAGAAGAGAGATGAAATAATGTGTCCGATATCTTGATATTTATGATAGGCAGAATCAAGTAACCTGTGTCCTGACTTCAAAACCTGCCTTCTTAGCCAGCTCATCCCTTCCAGTTTTAATAGGAAGGCACTGCCCAGCTCTTTATTTGGTTCTTTGATCTTAGTAAAATCAGCTCATGGATCACCAGGAAAATCCGCAGTTTGCAGAAGGCACATCATCTTCCATATCCAGGCTAAGAAATACGATAATTTATAAGCCAATCAATTCCATAAGCCCAAAGGATCTTCTGTTCAGCTTACATCAGCAAGAATGGCTCTCAATTAATATTTTGACATCCGTCTTCATTCACTGTGCAATCTGCTCAGAGCTGTGTCTTGCCTGAGTGAACTGGGAACAGCCAACTGGAGTGAGGCAGAGGGTCAGAGTAGACATGCTCTTCTGGGTCAAATGATTGCTTTCTTTAGATCACACATATGCTCAGAGACGGATTCTCCTTTAAGCCCACAACCTGTCCACATTCACTGTCCAATCTCCAGTGGGGGTGTCAAAGTGAAACCTCCCCTATAATTAAAAGTACTGTGACACTGGCTATCTGGCCACTGGAGCAGCATGTGTTAATAATCAACAAAGTCCTTCCAGACCTCAACATGTATACTAGCCACTTAGCATCTTGCCATGGCCACATGAAAACTTGGCATTAGTGTTTAGCTTGACACCTACAAGGTGATATGAAGTAAGAAAACAGAGAATAGAAATAATTGAGTGTGTATTATATGCCAGATACACTATCAGCAAATTTCCACACAATCTCTACCCAGGTACCTATGTCTGATGCCATTTTGTTAATGTTAAAACTGAGGCATAGAGAAATTAAGTTGCTCAATCACAGGTCCAGGACAGAGAGAAGTATATTCAAATTTATATCTGTCAACCTCAATCTGGGTCAGAGTGACTTCAATTCATTAATACTAGCTGTTTAAGAAAACACTTAGAGACTTGGATAGTGAGCTGACATTGCTGTCAGAACTAAGTATCACATAGAAACATAAACAGTTTGATCCATAATAGATGTGAAGTGGAATTCTCCTCTACTCATACTTCTAGGTACCATGATCTTTATATAGCTGGGTCTGGGGTATGCAGTCCTTTCAAGGGATTAAGTCAAAAGTCAAGTTCATGTGTGAAGATTCTGGGAGACTCACTGTTACTATGTGCTCTGAGACAAATTCCTCCATTGTCTTCCAGAAGAGCCAAATGGAGTTAATGCATGAAACGCTTAGCCCAATTCCAGGCACAAAGGAAGTATGTGATAAATGCCAAGTACTCCATGACTGAGTGCTGTCATACCAAGCTCCTATTATTATGAACCTTATTACTTCTCTTTTATTGGTGCCATTTTCCTTGGGTGCCATTAGTAGCCTTATTTTAAATATGAACATTTTCCCAGAAGACATAGTTACCTCGGCTCAATGTACCATTTTAATGGCATTATGACTAAGTAAGTGATAACTAGCAGAACAGTAAACTAGGGAAGGAAGAACTGCAGAGGTCATAGACGTATATACGTAGACAGAGCTCATGAATATGACTCTGGAGAAGCATGCTATACTATAACATGTTTGATCCTAGAGATGTGAACTCTGTGGTTAGGCTAGGTGGCCAATATGGAGGACCATCTAGAAGAAGGTAGAGCAGAGACATAGTCAAGTCATCAGCACAGAGCATGGATAAGAAGAAAACTGAAATCTAGAACCAAGACCACCTAGATTCCTCCCCAGTGAGTAACTGACTTCAGAAAAAGTACATTAACATCCTATGCATTGACTGTTCCATTTGTAAAACAGGCATAACAGTGCCTGTAAGAAGCTGGTTATGCAGGAAATTTAAGGCAAATGGGTAGGACTAGAAAAAATCATCCTGAGTGAGGTAAACCAGACAGAGAAAGACAAACATAGTATGTACTCATAAGTGGATATTAGCTGTAAAGTAAAGAATAACTTTGCTAGAATCCACAGACCCAAAGAGACTAGGTAACAAAGATGTTTCATGAGGAATGCCTGGATTTCTCTAGAAAGGAGAAATATAAGAGATTTTGTGAGTGGATTGAAGGCAAGGGAGGATGGGAACATGAGCAATTAGATTGGGAAACGGGAGAAGAAAAGAAACTACTGGGGAGAATAGCATCTTGGGGATAGGTAAAAACTTGGCACAAGGGAATCTCCCAGGAATCTACAAGGATGAGCCCAGATAACACTCCTAGTGTTATTGAATATGTATCCTGTACTGACTGTCTTCCATGACCAGACTGGTGTCTAGCCCAGTTGTCGTCAGAGAGGCTTCATCCAGCAACTGATGGAAACAAATGCCAACCCACAGCCAAACATTAGGTGGAGTTCAGAAATAAGGAGAAAGGATTGGAGGAGCCACAGTTGTCATGAGACCATATAAAAACTCAGAATAAACTAATCTGAGCTCATGGGGGTTCACAGAGACTGAACTGACAACCAGAGAGCCTACAAGGGACTGACGTAGGTCCTCTGCATATATATGACAACTGTATAGCTTGGCTTTCTTGTGGGACCCCTAATGGGGGAACAAGGATAACTCTGACTCTTTATTAGTTTTTAGGACCCTACTCCTCTTGCTAGGTCACCTAGTACAGTTGTAAGACATAGGAAGGTGCTTAGTCTTACTGCAACTTGATATACCATGTTTTATTGTTACACATGGAAGACCTGCTCTTTCCTAAACAGAAATGAAGAGTCAGTAGATTGGAGGAATGGAAACAAAGGAAGAGTGGAAGGACCAGGAGGAGAGGAAGGAGGGAAGACTGTGTTTGGGACATACAATATAAATTTATTTAAATTTTTAAAAAAGAGTTTTGTGTGGGTGTGGATGTGTGCATGTGGGCATGTGTATATTTGTGTATGTGTGTATATGTCTATGTATGTTGTGTGTTTACATGTATGTATATATATGTGTATTTTGTGTTTGTGTGTATGTGTATATGTGTGTATGTGTATGTATGTATATATTCGTCTGTGTGTTCACATATGTTTGTATGCATATATTTGCATATGTGTATATGCATACATCTACATGTATATATTATGTGTATGTATGTATCTGCGTATATGCACATCAACAACCACAGAGTGTTATTATAACTGCCATTAAGCACTAGAAATAGCAACAGCATTCTAAGAGGAAGCATCTCTCTCTGAACTTCCTGCTATCAACTTCAAGGCGCTCCACGTGAGGATACAAGAATGACTTGGCACACTCTCATTGTCACTGCTGGAAACATCAGTACTTGGACACTAAACTCGGTGCTGCCCACCAATGACAAGACTTTTTTACAGGTCAATCTTCCTCTAGTAGTGACTCCTACGACTTTGGCAGGTAAGAAATATTACTTACTCAGTGCAGGTTTGGGCCTTGCCCACCCCGGGAACATCTTGATGCAGAGGGCTTCTGCCTGGAATCCCCATCTCCTTTGGGTAATCCTGCTGCAGAAAGGGACATCATTATTAATTTGGCATTATCACCCTTAAAAACGTACTGCAGATATCAAGAAAATGCTCGGAAATTCCCAATGAGCCAGAGGTCAGAATCTAAGCTTCAGAAGGATACTAAGGTCCAATTTTTCCGAGCATGCGACACATTGGAGGAGGAATAAAGGCATCACCAACCATGTTGAACCTACTACAGCATAATGACTAAATTTGAAGCCAAGAATGGCGAGTGATATATTTGAAGTTTTAAGTTAGAAGAAAGATAATATTAGATCAAGTAAAATATTTTTTTGTAATTGGCAGTTATTTTAAGGGAACTAGAGGCTGAAATCCATATATTTGAAGCATCTTATAGATTAAAAAGTAGAAGTCTTGAAATGGGAAGAGAAGAAAGCAGACATGTTGGTGTCTCTCAAACTATACTACATAGTCAAGATTCTGCCCATGAGATAGTATAGCTCCAACTTAAAAGCTGCCAACGTGTCTTTGCCCCCAACTTGCCAGTATTGTCACACCCCCAACCCAGTTATTTAGTGACCTCGGCTGGCTTCCCTTGGGTAACACAAAACTGGTGCAAGTGATTTACAAGCCATCCAAGAAAGGATAATTTGGCCCAATATGTCTTTGGAAGTTCATATCCAGATTATATTTAATCTAATACTTTTAAATTAGCAGGCTTCCATTGGCTTGTTCATGGACTTGGAAGAAAAAATACAAGATGACCACAAATCATCTTTCAGTACCCAAAATTAAGATGCTCTAAAGAGCATGTTAATGGGAGACAGAATTTGACCTGGCAGAGCTCCTAGTAGTTAAGGCTGAAGTCCCCTAAACCAAATATAAATAATGACCCCAATTAACTTCCAAAAATCTAAAACAACTAGAAATATGTCTATGTTTTATGCTAGTATAACAAATAATTGATTGGCTGAATGCATGAATGAATTACTAGATGAATAAAACTTCCTTATAGAAGAATTCCATTTAAGTTATTATTGTTAAGATAAATGAGGTAGAACTATACTCCTTGCTACTTTTGAGTGTGGGCTTGAAGATGACTTACATTCAAAAGAAAGTACACAAAATATGGAAAAGTTGGCAACTTTACCAAGGAGCAATCTGGTGGACTATACCTAAGTCAAATGACCAAAGGTAACATCACATCTCCTGCAGAAAGCCATGATAAAATTGCATTCCCTCTGATGATTCAAGATGACATTTCCTCTCTGGATGTGATTATTAGCATTTATTGCTAGCTTTATTGGACTGAAGAAAACACTTTGGAGATTGATAAAGCACACATATTTTGACATATCTGTGAGAGCTTTTACCAATGTCATTAGATCACAGAAGCTTGGGTTTAATTTCATTCAGAATAGATTCAAAAGTTCAACAGACTTTTAAGAGGTGGTAGAGCAATGGGAGGTAGGAGATAGTTGGAGTAACATAGCTCTAGTCTCCTCTATTACTGATTAATTCCACTTTCTGCTTGCCAAGAGATGACCTGCCTTCCTGAGTATCAGGAAGATATATTAGAATGTCTCAAAAATGTAAAACTGATCAGTACTGCTCAAAATTACTAATGCCAAGAGAATACTGAGCAATTGTCCTAGAGGAGAAGGAGTTGGAGTGACATGACCCCAGGCATGTTTGGCATCTTAGGCTTTTAGATGTGACATCCTGGAATAGGAGAAAAATTGAGGTGGACAAATATGGTGAGTTTTTTTAAGTCCCAAGTTCTAGTTTCAGGAATATCATAGAGTCTGTTCCTTCATGTAGACAAACTTACAATGGCCATGTGAGATGTTAACATTGCAAAGAACTATATGTGGCATCTACAGACATGTCATCCACTATATACCAACTTTTAAAAATTCTAAAATTACTATAAAAATTTAAATACATTTAAAATCACATGAGGTTAAGTATACTTAAGTATTATATATATATGTGATGTATATATATGAAATAGTATCGAAGAGGCTCAGAACAGGAAATGTAAGCCTTGTAATCACAGGGAAATTTCTAAATGGAGATTATCTCCTTATGATTTTGTCACTGTCTTAAGGATTGAATGCCTAGATGATAGACCAGCAGTGTTGCCTCAGCTCATCAACTTTCACCAATCATGGAATCTTCCTGGGCCATTAGACACACAATAAGAAGCAGCAGGTTCATGAGCCACTAGACAGACTTTACCTACAATCCCTTCCATAAGAAAAATGGGAAATCATATCATTGTGCTTCTATGCTAACAATGACAAATGACCCTGTTATATTGCCTTAGTATGTTACCACATGACTTGTTAGAGTTTGTTGAAATAGCCAAGTAGCTCATGAAGAAATAAAGAATGGCCTTTAGACTGTGGACAGAAACATGTTACAACTTAGTAAGAAGATGAATGACAATTTCATCTTTGTCATAGACTGCCTCACAACTGAACCAAAACATTGTCCATATAAATCTAGCCTAGAAATTATTGCTTCTTGGCATACTGCTGGCATTTTGCATATCTGGTCATTGATTCATTTTCAGTGCATTTACCCATTGGGCCTTTGGGAAACCACATTTCCCCAGTCCTCTTTCCATTTCACTGGCTTGTGTGATGAAAAGAGCTCTTCACAGCAACATGGAAGATGGCAGCAAACCAAGTCTTTATCTCTATACTCTCTTTCTCCAGTTTTCTTGACATCATCCAATTTCATGGCATGTAGATGTCAAAATGTTCTCAAATTTATCTATTCTCCTCACATGTCTCTTTTCAACTCCACACTCACATGCCAAGGTCTTTCAGAATTATCTTCTAGAATATCTTCTAGAAACATTGTCCACATTGAGCCAAAGTGAAGCTAATAGATGTAGCCAGAAGTTTTCCCATGTCTCACAGCCACTTGGTCCCAAATAAACACAGAGGCTTATATTAACTACAAACTGTTTGGTATAGGGCACACGCTGTGACTAGCTAGCTCTTACATTTTAAATTAACCAGTTTTTGTTAATCCATGTATTGCCATACGGCTGGTGGCCTATGGTACAGTCACATCTTGTTTTTTTGGTGGTTAAATCATTTCTCAAAGATTCTGCCCTTCTCCTGTTTTTCCATTTGGATTTCCTGCCTGGTTGTATCTGTCCTTGACATAGGTCAAACCTGCTTTTATTGTTTTATTAACCAGTGGTAGCAACACATATTCACAACATACAGAAAGACTATCCCACAGCACTTCCCTTTTCCTGTCTAATCAAAACTAGGTTTTAAATTTAACATAATAAAATTACATATAGTAAAACAGTTATCAAGCAATAATTATAGTTACAATATCTATTTATTTGTATTTGGCATAATTAAAGTAAATATTCTATCTATTCTATTTTTGTGAGTCTAAGGCTTTATATCTAAAGCCTTATCATGATTGAGGACAAACTATAAATATCTACTGTGGTGATATATTTTATATTTAATAAAATCAGTCTGTAATGTCAGAGGATTTATTAAATATAAAATATATCACCACAATCTAGTCTAATTGATCTTCCCTCATTCCTCAGCTCTCTAAGTTCCATTCTATTTACATCATCTCCATTACGGCAACTCAGTCTTTCTGATCACTCGAATATTTCTGACTCACCTTCTCCCAAGACTTGAACATTTTGTCTCTAATATATATAGAGTATGGACCTTTCCTAGTATTGCAACTATCATCTGAGTCATCATCACTTCTTGACTGTGTAACTGTCATTATTTCTAATTGGCTTCTATGCTTAATCCCTCTTATAGTCAGCTCTAGGCAAGAATCTGGAATATGTCAAATTATGTCAGCTCTGTTCAAAAATCCAATAACAGTTTCCCATTATATAGAGAGAAAGCAGAATTGCTTCCTAAGCCCTGTGTGACCTAGCCTCCAGTACCTCACAGTCCACACCTCCATGGTGCCACAATGGCTCTGCTTACTCTATAGCAAGAATTTATATATAAATTGTAGGATTTATAAATAATATTTTATTTATAACTAAAAAAAAATCTACCCTTGGCTATATTTGAGTCAGATAATGACATGTCATGAGTTTGAAGGCATTTCATTTAATATATCCTTATGCCAAAAGTCATTTGTTATACAAAATTTAAAGGTAACTGGAGACATGAGTTACAATGAGCTTTCTGACCCAGTCTGGCCAGAGGTGCAGACCCACAGACCTGCAGTCCCACTGCTTAGCTGCCTGCTGCTGCTAGGTCCCCACAAAATGATTCAGACACTTATGTTAACTTCATACTGTTTGGCCTATGATTTAGGCACATCTCTAGCTAGCTCCTTCATGTTATTTCAACCCACTTTCATTAATCTGTCCTGCCACACGGCCCATGGCTCACCTGTGTTCCTTACATGTTTCTTCTTTGGGCATCTGGCTCAATCTGTTCTGACTCTGCCCTTCTCCTAACTATTCTGATTCCCCACCTACTTCTTCTACGGTGCCTGCCATGGCCAAAACAGTCCTTTATTTAAAGATTGATATGCATAGCATACAGAAAGACATTCCCACATCATCTCCCCATTTCCATCTAATCAAAAAGGAAGGTTTTAATTTTAACATATCAAAATTACATGTAAGAAAATAGCTATCAATCAACAATTACAGTCACAATATCTAGTCTATTTGTAATTGCAAAATTAAAGAAAATACTCTATAATTTATCTTATCCTTCTGAATCTAAAGTTTCATATCCAATATACCTTTTACAATAGCTAAGAAAAACTATACCTATAACTATCTAATCTTCAACTACATCAAAGACCACAGAAGGATATATTTACCCAAGTAAACAGGAAGGGCAAGCAACTTTCAAAATCTAGAAATGACAGAGATGACACCTATCTGCCTGGACAGTCACCCAAAGTTCCTTTACAAAATTGGGGCATCCGTCTTCAACCTACAGGCCCAGAGTCTCTTTTCATTTCAATGAAGCAAGAAATCTGCTCTGCCCATTCTGGTATAGTTCATCAGTTGCTTTTCCTTGAGTCCTAAAGAAAGTCCGACAGTTTTCTCTGCAATGCAGGAACCTGAAGGACCATCTCAGCTTGTTCTGCCAAAGTTCAGAGGTCATTTCCTATGGAACCTGAATGTCCAGGTTAAACAACATACTGTCAAGCAGTCAATACAAGAACAGGTTCTTGTCCAGTGGCTAACTACCTCTGGCCAGACAGAGCCAAGAAACCTCATTGTAACAGACATGTTACTTTTATTTGCTAAGCCTGGAAAGTGTAGTAAGTGTATGTACCAAGATGCCTATTTATCCATAAAGCCTATCTTGATCTTCTCTGTATATATATTGTATTATATTATACCATTCTTCATGGTTTTCAACCCACTGTTTTAGATATTTTGTTTGTCATATTACCCCATCTGTCTATACTATAATGCCAGTTTCCTAAAGAACATGGACATTCATTCATTATATTGCAAAAACCCAGAACTCCACAGGCACAGGGTGAATTACCTGGATAATCAGTCATTGAAAACAACAGTCTTAAGGAAATTAAGATTTGTTGTTTCTTTTTCTTTTTTTTTTTTTTTTTTTAGGGGTACTTTGTTGCACCATGGGAACCCATGACCATGCACAGTACACACCTTTTCTTTTTTTTTACATTGAGCATCAGAGACTTTGGTAATATTTGGTAACACATATAAGTCATCAAAGGGGTGAAATGACAATGACTAGACTATTAAGCTGGTCTGGCAAACTTGGAACTTAATTCTTTTTCTTATGCCAGGTGATAGCAAGGAAGGAGAAATATTAATAGAAAAATATAGTTATTCATTTTTGATGGGAATATATATAAAAGCTCAATTTGATGTGTGAAGCACATTTAATTTGGGAAAACAATACTCAGATCATTGTTCTTAGTTTGTAGTAAATGTCTTGTATTCATATGGGACAGAATGTCAGTGATTACTCTCCTTGGCTCTGTGACTCCCCTCCTCTATCAAGGCTGCCTGAACTCATTTGCTTTCTCTCACATACAAAGCACATATTTGTTAAATTGTTTCAAGATGTCTCCAAGGTACAATTTTGTTTTATAGTCTTTGTCATCCTAAACTATTTAATGTTAATTTCTTACAGCCTACTCCACTGCTGGCTTCCTTCATCATTGATATTTATTTCCCAGTGAAATGTGCATTTATTTGTTGACATTTTTATTAAATTGGACTATAATAAATCTGTCTGCATTTATATCTATTTCCCCTTGTGTTCAAGAATTCAAGGCAAGATGATGTGTTTATTAACAGGATGACCAATTGCAGAGAGAAATAATGAAAAGCAAATGCTCTGAGTTAAGACCTTATGTGAGGTAGAATGGTAACTAAGCTTGAACAGCCCCTTGCTGCTCTCTTGATACAAAGACTATTGACTTTTTTCTGAGACAGATTCACAAAGTTCAGATTCAGTAAATCGTCAGTTGACCTTGAACCCCTTGCCTCCAGCTCCAAAGAACATGCATTGTAGGTGAGCACCACCACACTTAATGCATGCAAAGCTGGAGATCTAACACAACCTCATGCATGTGAGGCAAGGATTCTACCAGCCAAGCTATATCCCCAGACCTAATCCTGACTTTGATATCTGTACTGTTTGAATAAGCAACTCTAGATAGACAGACCAAGACACTGTCATCCATCTGTTGAGCACTGGAAGTTTTTATAAAGAGGGTTCACATGCTAAGAAAATCCTGATGTAAATATGGGGAGCATGACACAGGACTTACATCCCATATTACCTCAGCATCAAGTAAAAATAGATTTTGAGTTAGCTCATGAACCCAAACTCAACATCTTGCTGTCTGACTTCACCTAAGTCACCTAATCTTTTTCTTTCTATGCCCTGGGCTCTAACTATATTATTATCCATGTACAGTTCTCATAAAAACCAGGTGATGGGCACACACGTGCTAAGCCTGTGCTAGCCTGCTGCCATGGCTCCAGCAGCACTGTTATAAACTCCTGCTTTGTTCTAGCTACACCTATTTCTTCCCCAATTTGTTTCTGTCTGTCTTCTGCCACCTCCTCTCTTGTACTTGACTGTCCTGTTTTATCTTCATGTTAGCTATGATTCAGGATGATGAGTGCACCAAATCAAATGTGGAGTGCCTTCCTTTGTACTTAGGAAAAGATGGTCCCAATGTACTCCTTGAGGAGCTCTAGAAGTGCAGAGTTCCAGCAAGCCTGAATCCCAAAGCCAGAGCATCTCCATTAGATGGTGTCATGCCATTGCCAGGGTTGCAGCAACCTGGGTGAACTAGCTTAATTTCTCAGAGACTCTATAGAATAATCCAGAGAATGAGAACAATCTCTCAGCCAGCTACCTCCTGTGGGATTGCTTAGTAAGTTGCACAATGCTGGACAGATATTTAGGGATGTCCTTTTTAACATTCTTGGCTTTGAGGGAGAAGAAACTTTCACAGAGTTCAAACTGGGGGAGGAAGAAAACAGGACAGTGATTATGTTTTATGATTATGTGACTGTAGTTATCAGGATCAGCAGTGAAATGAGAAGATCCTGTCTCCTTTGGGGAATTCATGGGCTATCGTACATTATTAGAGGTAATTTTATATTTGACCCCAGAGGAGAAACAGTTACTTAGAATAGGTCTCAGGAGTAGTTTCATTTTGATTTTCTACTAACTAAACAGTACTGTGTAGTCCAAGTTATTCCAAATTAACACAAGTAAAGCAGCATGCTGCTGTCCCATCAGACGGCAGAAGGCTATATTAATCCACCTAGAACAAACATTGTGGTTATGATGAATGCAGTAAGATATTAGCTTCCCTGCATGCAATGAAGGTTTGAATCATTATCCAGAAACTTACCTGCTTAAAAAACACAGTTGTCAGTTTTCAGTCCTGTAATCTAAACTGTAATAAGCATGTGTGAAACAAGGATGGATGAACTGTAGGAATAATAAAGCCTTGTGGGTCAGTGGGCCAGATCTGAAGGAATGCTGAAGTGAACTGGGCGTGCTAGCACAGCCTGTGACCCCAGTTATTCAGCTAACTGGGGCAAGAGGACCACAGTTCATGTTCTGCCTGGAAAAGGCCAACCAGGGGTATTTAGTCTCAAAATAAAACGTAAAAAATAGGGCAGAGGAAGTGACTCAGTTGTGTGTTTATGTTACTCTACATTCATGCCCCAGCCCCAGCACTACAACAGAGGGGGGTGGCAGAGAGGTAGAGAGAGAAAGAGAGAGGGAGGGAGAGAGATAGAGGATGGAGACAGACACAGAGAGACTAACCTTGGTTTCATAGTCAAAACTTTCTTGCCTCGGGCCTAAACCTTAGCCATCCCATTCATAAACGGGCACTAAGTTTTCTAGAGTTATCTTAGTATTGAACATATATGAGTTGGAAAATTATTTAGTAAAATCTAAAGCTCCACATGAATATAACAGCCCCTGGAAACCATAAGGCATTGTGAAAGAGAAAGACATTGGTTGGGAAGGCTCCTAACTCTCCATCTTCCTGTAGATGTGGCTACTTTGCAAAGTACAAACAGCCCCAAGATTAAGTTCAGAAAACCTGCTAAGATGTTCACATCTACTGATGAGTGGATATAGACTTTGGATCTCCCCCCTGCCACCACGCTTTGTCCTATAAGAAATAGAATCAACCCTTTGTTAGCTCCCAAGGATGGGTAAACCATACTGAAATAAAGGGAGACAAACAGACGTTATCTTGTGAACAATCTCTCAGCAACATACAGAGCTTCCTTCAGCAGCTTAGTGAGTATTTTTTAAATTTTAAAAGAATAGTACTTTTCTTTTTTTCTTTTTACTTTTTCTTTCTCTCTTTCATCTATTTCTCTTTTGAGGAATATTAAAATGTGTGCATAAAAGAAAAATATTCAATGAGGATTCCTTTGATCATCTACCCCAACTCTTTTGAGCCTTCCAAAGACCTACCCCATTTCCCCAAAGTTCTCAAAGTTTTTGTCCTTTCCACCATTCCTTATTCCTGCAGCTGTTTTCAGTTATGTCTTAGAATAAAAGTCATCTACCCTGGCAGCCCTGAACTGAGGACTCCGTCCCCTGCATGAATCCCTCTGTTACTCTTCTTGGTTCACGCAACTGAAATTCTAGATGTCTGTTCTTCCAACACATTTCAGTCCTGCCTCAGAACATTTATACACAAGGACGTGTATGTATATATATACACACACATATATATGTATATGTATATGTATATGTATATGTATACACACACATGTATATGTATATGTATATGTATATGTATATGTATATGTATATGTATATGTATATGTATACACACACATATATATGTATATGTATATATACATATATCAACTATATATATACATATATCAACTATATATATCATGTTTCATCATTTATTTGTTTGCTGATTGGTTGGTTTTAGGAAAGATCTCATTTTATAGCCCTGACTGTCCTGAAACTTTTTTCTTCATTTTATTAAAATTAAAAGTAAATTAAGTATTAAAAGTAAAAATTTTTACTTTAAAGACGTGTTTTTATTCATGTATTCCCCTGCTCCCCCTCTCTTCCCTCCTCCTAATCCCTTTTTAATGCTCAAAACACAGTTCCATGGAGTTTTATATACTAATTAATTTCAATCATTCAGCTTCAATTCAAGTCTGACCATTTTGGAGAGGGACTCTCTGGGACATAGTGATGGAGACACTGGGGCTCCAGTTACTCCATTTCAGTATCTTCTTACAACTTTACTCCACTCAAACCAGCAGTCCCCTGTCAGATCAATTCTGCTGCCTGAGAAATGTTTTAGAAAGGTACACAGATAATTTTGATTGGCATAGTGATTAAAAGCCATGTTGGCATTCAGTCAATAGGGATAAAAGATGGTCAGCATCCTTTGAGCATTAGATGAGACTACACAGTGAGCCTGGCCCTCCAATACCAGTGGATTCCTATGGATTAAACTTTTCAATTTGACCACATCTGCAAATTCCTTTCTAACATTTGAGGGGGCATTCACAAGTCCAGGGTTTACAATTCAGATGCTTCCAGCCATCATTTATTCTCCCCACTGATGCAGAAAGGCAAGGACCATTATCTTGGCCTATGTTACAGGTCCAGAGTACAGCTCAAGTCTTAGCACATAGAAAGTTCACACACACACACACACACACACACACACACACACACACACACACACACACACACACACCTGATTCTGGATGAATGAAAGTCATGTTCATTATTTACAGTAGCTGATAAACCCATCAATTGACAGGTGTGCAAGTGAATATGGCCATATACAATAAAGCTGCAGTATAGACCAATGCTGTTACTCCTTATGGAATATAGATTTACTCATGCTGAAAACTCCTTTGCAACAAGCAAAATTCTTCCTCAGAAATAGTAATGTGGCTTTGTCAGCATCTGCCCATCCCTGAACTTTCAGAATAAATCTTTCCGTAAGATGCTCCTTGCCATCAATCTTTCTACTGGCTGTTTTCACAAGGAATTGGTTCTAAATGAGAAAAGGAAGTTAACCTCAAATGTTCATATTTTATATCCGAACACAGTCTTACTTCAAAATGATGTAGCCATCATTGCTGCTGAGGTAAGTGGCATTTTTAAAGCATTCTCCTTGGAGTTTGTATCTGGAAGACTACAACACACCTTACTCTGTTTGTCATGCTACAACTACACACCCAAGAATAGGTGAGTGAGAGAAAGTAAAAATGGTACTGTTCTGGGGACTAGGATGCACGTGTAGGACAATGGTAGGTTCAGTGTCTGCTGAGACCTTTTCTGCATGGATGGCACTGTCCAGTAGTCCTCTCCTGAAAGGAGAGATGGAAGGGCCAGAAATGCATGTTATCTAGTGAGGGATGTTCTCTCTTTTCAAAATGAAGGCTGGTGCTACACCCTTCAGAAGGCACAGAGATAAATGTATTGCCATAAGACAAAAAGCACAGAAGGACCAGGTGGCTCTCTGAGAAATTTTCTTTTTTAATGAAAGTATCAGTCCTGCTCATGAGAGCATAGCCCTTACAGCTTAATCACAAACACACACACAAACACACATACACACCACCTTTTTAATGTCATCACTCAGAGTTAAGAGGATATGTTCAAGCCATAGTGTAACAATATAAAAGGGGTTATTCACAAAAGTACAGAATGGAACCAAGACTGTAAACCACAATCTTTACAAACTCTGTTCTTTGGAAACTTTTTCTTGGCTCAACCCAAGAAGAGTATGACATGCCATAAATTTCCTGAGGTCAGTCTGACATGTACAGTTTTAGAAACACCCTTCATGTGTACAGGACCTTGATAGTAGCCTGTCATAGCCTTTGCACTCAAAGGGGGTCAGAGAAAATGAACACAGACAATCTCAAGGATCAGAGGATGATAATAAGACAGCAGAGGCTGCACAGCATTACAAATCAGATCTGGATTTTCCACCCAAGCACTTATTGGTCACCTTACTATAGACACACACTGTCATGTTCCTTCTAGGCCTGGATACTCTCAGCCCAGCAGAGAAGTCAGAGGAAAGTGCCATAGATAGGAAGTGTGTGATACTCAAGTAGAACTCAACTAGGGGAGCAATACCTGCCCCTCAGGATTCCTAGACCCAGCAAAGTTTCAAAAATAAGTAGAAAAGGGATTCTAGAACTTTCTTGAATTCGTTTAAAATACAGCAACAAGGGCTCCATTAGCAAATAAAATAAATGCAAGTGAGTGGAGGGGAATAATGGAGCTGGGAAGCAGAAAGTGAATTCCTGTCTTTGTGAACCTTCAAATGCATCAAAGGGAAATTCTCATTCATGGGGCAGATTATATCAGTGGCTGACTTCAAGGAGGGCTTCACCAGAGCTCTGGAAGTTTTCTTCTTTTCTATGGAAATTCAACCTAATTTGATTCTGGGAAGTGTGGTCCCATCTGAAGGAGTAAGTGACAACAGCAGATGCTGGTTGAGGATATACTCAGGAAAACAGGCCTCAAGCCATTCATCACTCCCTGGTGAGCATTAGATGTCCAAGCCACTCCCTCTGTCACCATGGAAGCAAGAGGCAATCATTAATGCTTTTTACAGACACTTCAGGGTAGGACCTGGGAAATAGCCTCTTCAAATTGAATGCTGGAGACCCTTCATGGTTAATTTAGACTGGCACACTCTGCTGATAGATCTTGAGCTTTGTGCTGGGTTTAGAGACTAGGAGCATTCCCACCCACCCACCCCCCCTTTGGAGATAAAATGTTCTTCTCTTTCACAGGGCTGCTGGAGCCCAGAGAAAAAGCACTTGGTGCCCTGTTTTGTCTCTTAATTGTAATATATCAGTCTTTATTTTAGAAAGCACATACATACTTTCTCTGTTTCTTGTCTGTCAATAATATGTGCGATGGGCTATAGGGCTCATTATTGTCTGGTTTTATGGGGCACACAGGTGACAAGCTCTTGCCCCTCTACAGTGCTTATCACAACTCAAGGATTAATTCATAAGAAATTATCTTTTACTTATTGGTTTATACACTGAGTAAACTTGTATCATGTATACAATATTATAAAATCTCAATTTTCTAAGTAGAGATAATTACAGTGAGTTCATCTTAAAATTGCATAACTTAGTGCAGCAAAGAGTCTAAAACCAGGCCCACAAAATAAGTCTTCACATAGTCTATCAATTTGTTGAGGATTTTATTGTCTATTTTTCTATTCTTGTCATTATATTTTATATTTGTCTATTATTAAATATTTCACATTTCCCTGTGTGCCTAATTAAATTTGTTGATATGTTTTTAAAAATGGTTAGCTATTTTCCTAGTCTCATTTATGTTGTGATAAAATGCTCTGATAGAAAACTTAGGAGAAGAGTTTATTTGTCTCACAATCCAGGTTACAGTCTATCATTACAGAGAAGTTGAAACAGGTGCTTACATCATACCTGCATTCAAGAACAGAGAGGGCAAACACATGGATCCTGGCATGCTTTTTGCTAGCTTTCTTCACTCTTATACAGTTGAGAGTCCTGCCTAGGGAATGGTGCTGCCTACAGTAGGCTGCATCCTCCCATATCAATCAACAACCAAGATGATCTCCCCCTGAGAAGTTCCCAACCTAACTGACATAGATAATTGCTCAGCTGTGACTATTTTTCTAGGCAGTGCTAGATTGTATAAAGAAAACAGTTAAAAGTATCCAGCAAAACTATACTTCCTACTCCTCTGGTTATTTGTTATGAAAAGAATGTGAGAGAGTCACTTTCTCTTTTATGGAATTACAAAATTGATGAGCTGGAAGTTTACAATGCCAGAACCACTGTCCTTGGATTACTGGAGAAAGCTATCTGCAATAAGAGAAAGTTAAGGCAAAGAAAAGCAAAGCTGAACAATGAGATTAAAGGCTAAGACATAGCCTGACTACTTTCTTTCTATGAATCTCTAGAATGGGCTTTGAATATTTTTGTCCTAAAGCCGCTTTAAAATGGGTCCTACACATAGTGCCATTCAGCAGGTATCTGAAAAATTACACAGAAATAATTGATGAGCTTATGCCAGTGCACTGGCAACTGGACCATGACTCATCCTGTTTTGCCATACATCCCCTCTACATAGACCTGTGAGCCACTCACCCAGCTTGATTATCAGATCAATTGGTGTGCCATGACAATTAGTGTTCAAGGAAGACCTAGCCCAGGGAATGGGATTGTCAATGATGAGCTGTAGCCTGAGGCTATGCCCGTTAGCTTGTATCAGATGACCACTATAGAATCTCACACCACAAGGAAGAATTGTATAGAACCATAAGACAGATGGGGGAGACAGAGAACAAATCACACAGCTTTATAATAGCATATTGGTATAACTATTCTGTTTTATTAGTAGGAGAAGTCATTGTCACCACTCTCATCCTATGTTCATTTTAGCCATGAAGCTTTCTACACACACATATACACACGTATATATGTATATATACATTTATGTGTGTGAGAGAGAGAGCATACTACACATACAAGTTTGCTACTATGCCAACTTCCAGAATTCAGCAGGAGTGTAAAAACACATTCCCTTGTATTCAAAAAGCTGAAATAATATGATTCTGTGCAACTAAGATTTGAGGCATATGAGTTAGGAAAGACCTTCAGAGACAGAGCAAAGCACTTTCCAGATCCGTTGTGTTCATTCTCCCACCTTCTCATGGCTACAGCTCAACAAGGGGTATGTGTGTGTGTGTGTGTGTGTGTGTGTGTGTGTGTGTGTGTGTGTGTGTGTGTGTGTGTGTGTGTGTGTGATATGAACTCCCACACATGTGTATACATTTTTGCTGAGTGATGATGGGAAGTCAAGGCAACAGTATAGTATAAGTCACTCACACTCAGGGAGAGACATAGAGACAGACAAAGAAAATCTTCTTAAATATAACAGAAAGGCACAGAGGACGCTGGGAAAGAAGACATGGCTGACCATACTCAGATTATGAAGCATCCTTTTGGCTTCATAATAAAGAATGGGTTGTAGAGCAAGAGGCAGCAGGAGTGGAGGAAGAGCAACCATGGGCAAGTCTCTGCTCCCTATCTAGTATGGGACGTCTTGGCACTCAAGACTCACAGGTCAGTCTCTAGGACAAGAAGACACTGTAATGGAAGATGATATTAAAAATACAGTATTTATGATTTCTTGAGGTTTCTGTTTTTATCCAGACCACAAAAAGAAAGGAGGGAGGGAGGGAGGGAGGGAGGGAGGGAAGGAGGGAGAGAAGAAAAGAGGGAGGGAGGGACAGAGGGAGAAAATAAGTGAAAGAAAAAAGCAAAAGAAAATCCAAATGAACTCTTTTATGTCTCTGTCTACCATATATAATAACAAATGTACATGATTCCCCATGAGTCATTCAAACATACAAACATATCTATGTGAATCAGGGCAACTTCATTCAACCAGAGAAGCAGTCTTTGAAAAACGGGGCAATATGAGCCAGCGAATGTCAGCCGACTTGCTACAGGTGTGATTAGGACAAAGATGATCCATCCAGTAATTACAAAAGAAAACATAGGGCCTTCCCCACCCAACCCTCAAATTTATGACAATGAAATGCAGACCACAGGCATTGATACACAAATTATCCTAAACTGATGAGGAACTTTGATTGCCCTCACCTGAGAAAGAAGTGCCTCATCATTTCTGCTCTGAACCCACGTGTCTGGAATGCCTCACAATGTTAATTTTCTATTGGCTTTTTTTGTGACAATTAAATCAGACCTTGACAAATTTGGAGGAAAAAACACCCAGCACAGTGATTATGAGTACTAATTAGGAAGCAAAATAGTGGCTTTGATGAATCTGTGCTTGGTTTCTCCCTTAATTAATTGACTGGCTGCTTTTCTGCTTGATGGTTGATGGGTTGAAATATTCTATTAAAATCCAATATAGTCTAGGTCTTTTTCTTTTCCAGAACAGCCTTCCAAGGATGGGAAGTGACTGGGGAGTAGAGGTGCAAAAGACATTCATTCATTTATAATTTCCTTTGTTGGGTGCTGAGGGAATTCCCTGAACAAGTCCTGAACATATGTCTTCATCCAAATACAAGGTAGCCCATGTAGCACATGGGAAATCTGCTTCAGAGGCAGCTAACAATGTGTTCACTTTGCCAAATGAAAAGGGACCCAGCGCAGTTCTCCAGGCCTGTTTTACATGCTTCTTTATTCACGCTGTGGTGGTGCCATGGATGTAGCACGGTCCAGATGAAGTCCATGAACTTGTCCAGGCACATCCTCCCTGTGTTTTGTCAAGTGAAAGATCCTGGTTGTCCATCCAAAACATTATTAGGAAGATGTCTCAGCAAGTGAATGACTGCAGAGCCAGAAATGGTGGCACACCTTTAATTCCAGCACTAGCAAAGCAAAGGCTAGTAGACCTCTATGATTTGAAGTCAGCCTGATCTATAAAGCAAGTTTCAAGCCAGTGAAGGCCACCTACTGAGACCCCATCTCAAATAATTTCTACAAAAAAAAAAATGCATCTTTCTGTAGTAATGCGGTTTCTTGGTCCCCGGTGGCCAGAGGCCCAGACTCATCACGCCAGACCCCTTAGCTGCCAGCTGCCGCTTCTCAGGCCCCCAGAGATGACTCAGATGCTTATATTAACTTTATGTTGTTTGACCTATGGCTCAGGCACATTTCTAGTTAGCTTTTACATATTAAATCAACCCATTTCTATTAATCTGTCTGCCACATGGCCCGTGGCTCACCTGTATTCCTTACATGTTGTTCCTTGGGCAGCTTGCTCAATCTGCCCAACTCTGCCCTGCTTCTCTTTCTATGCTCTGATTTCTCTTCCTACTTCTTCTATGGTGCCCATCATGGCCCAAAACAGCTCCTTTATTTAGAGATTGATAGTCACAGCATACAGAAAGGCATTCCCACATCACAGATTGATAGTCACAGCATACAGAAAGGCATTCCCACATCACATCCCCCTTTCTGTCTAATAAAAAAGGAAGGTTTCAATTTTAACATAGCAAAATTACATATAACAAAATAGCCATCAAGCAAGAATTAGTTATAATATCTAGTCTATTTGTATTTAGCAAAATTAAAGAAAATACTCTTATCATCTACCTTATCTTTATGAATTTAAAGTTTTATATCCAATATATTTTTTAAATGACTAAGAAAAACTGTATCTATAACTATCTAATCTTCAACTACATCAAAGACCACAGAAGGATATATTTACCCAAGTAAACAGGAAGGGCAAGCGACTTCTAAAATCTAGATTTGGCAGAGATGACACCTATCTGCCTGGACAGTCATCCAAAGTTCCTTTATAAAGTTGGTGCATCCATCTTCAACCTATAGGCCCAGAGTTGCTTTTCATTTCAGAGAAGCAGGAAATCTGCTCTGCCCATTCTGGCACAGTTCATCATTTGCTTCTCCTTGAGTCCTGAAGAATGTCTGACAGTTTTCTCTGCAAAGCAGGAACCTGAATGACCAACTTGGCTTGTTCTGCCAAAGTTCAGAGGTCATCTTCCTATGGAACCTGCATGTCCAGTTTAAACAGCATACTTTCAAGCAGTCAATATAAGAACAGGTTCTTGTCCAGTGGCTAACCATGCTGATTTCCTGATATAAGTAAATTTATTAATCTACTTTTTAAAAAAAATCATTTATATACCATATCCCTTTTTTCTTCTTAGACCATGCACCATTTATAATGAAAACAAACATCTAGAAACAATATTTGGGGAATTTGGACATTGTTTTCTATTACTATTTCTTGCAGACTAAGGGGTGCTGAAAATCTCATGGTTGTTGAGACTACACCAGTTTGCAGCCCTGAAGCTGATATGGCCATCTCTTCCCATCAGAGGTTTTCGTAGGTGGTCTTGGTTGATGAAACCATATTTGCCTGGAAGCAATTCACAGGTTCTCATCTTCTGTGGAAACAAAAGCAGAACTCTTCCAAAGCAATAAATCCTTAGACACAAATTTCAAAATCAAAAATACCTTTAAAATATATATTCTTGTTTAACTTAGTTGCCTTTGCATTTGCAATCCATTGTCTTTCTGTAGTTAGCTCATTAAACAGTTAAAAAATTAAAAGAAGACACAATAATAACCAAAATCCAGATTTTGTGTCTATTTTCCATGTTTATGTGGCTTATTATATCTTTATTACTCTATTTCTTCTTTTAAAGACTTTCTCTACTTTCTTTTTTTTTCTCTCTGAAGCCTATGTACCTTTTATACACATTGTAACCTGTTTATAGGTTTTTTTCCATCTGAATCTGTTTTATTTTGAATCCTTAATCATCTTTTAACAGAAGAGCTTTTAAAATACACTTTCTTAAAGAACTGTATAGTTTTTGTAGATAAGGCTGAATCAGTAAGTTCTCTTAAAGGGACCGCATCTGTTTGTGGCCAGCAAACAGAGCAGACCCAAGAAAATGCTGCTACTAAGAAACCATCTTTGTTTCCTTTTTGTTTAAAATAAACAGAAATCTAAAATCAATCACATGCTACTGAGTCTTTTGTGAGATTTCAGGAACCCACCTGATTGCAGCCTACACTGCCTGCCCCCAGTCCGCCGGCACCATTTTGAATGTGATCCGGATGCCACGCTTTCTTTGTACAATGACCTGCTTTGTATACACAATTTGGAAGCTGCCTTTGCTCAGTTTCTGCTAAAACTCTTTTTAAACTTTCTCAGGCATTAAGTGGATATTTGACCCATGTTGGGCACCATCTGTAGCAATGAGGTTTCTTGGTTCTGGGTGGCCAGAGGCCCAAACCCTGCCATGCCAGACTCCTTAGCTGCCAGCCGCCGCTGCTCAGGCCCCCAGAAATGATTCAGACACTTAAATTAACTTCATGCTGTTTGGCCTATGGCTCAGGCACATTGCTAGCTTACTCTTACATCTTAAATCAACCCATTTCTATTAATCTGTCTGCCACATGGCCTGCGGCTCACCTGTGTTCCTTACATGTTGTTCCTTGGGCGACTTGCTTGATCTGCCCGATTCCACCCTGCTTCTCCTTCTATGCTCTGATTTCTCTTCCTACTTCTTCTATGGTGCCTGACATGGTCCAAAGCAGCTCCTTTATTTAGAGATTGATATTCACAGCATACAGAAAGGCATTCCCACATCATCTTTCTTTCAAATAAAACTATTTTTTATAATCTAATAAATTATATAACTTTGATCAAAACAGCAAGTCTATAGTCAAGTTTTTTTTCCTTTATACCAAGAAAAAGTGTCTTCCTTTTTGACTCTGAAGGTACAACATATTTACATAGGTTAAAGTATAATATAGGGATCATTTTGAAAAACCTAAAGCTGACTCAAATGAAGAAAACAAGTAAAGTCCCCCATATCAGGAATTCTACCACCTCCTCGTTAAAACCCCCAGTTTCCAAATAGTGTTTGGATAATATTATCTGTAGCAACCATTTTTATAGTGATATAAAAACACCATCAACAAAGGCAACATAAGGAAGGAGTATTGCAAGAATTCTAGTTGGTATTTAATGATAACCCAGGGGCAGATACTGGGGGAAAACAGGAATATCAGAGAGAGGAAAGACCACAGTCAATTCTCATTCAGCCAGCTTCTCAAACCTAACAGGATAAGTGCTATCTTCAAGGGTCCTCAGCCTGGCTGGTCGCTCCTACAAAATGCCTGAATCTCTGCTTTTCCTGCCTTGGATATCTTCCCCACACAGTTGCTTCACTTCTGGGTTTAACTCTGCATCAAATTCCTGGAGTTAGGATTAAAAGTGTGAACTATTACTCTTTGGTTGTTAGGCCTTGAACTCACAGACATACAGAAAAATCTCTGTCTTCTGAGTGATAGGATTAAAGGCATGAGTTACCACTTAGCCATTCCCTGTGATGAGATTAAAGACGTGGGTCACCACTCTCTGACCCTCATGACTTGACTGTGGGTGATTCTGTTCTCTGATATTCCAGGCTGATTTTATTAAATATACAATATATTACCACAAATGAGTATACTGGGACTTACAGTTTTAGGGAGATAAGAGGCCATCATGATGGGAAGGTATGGCAGGAGGCAGGCAGGGTGGCTGGAGCAGGAAGCTCAGAACTTCCACCCTAATCCACAGTCATGAAGTAGAGAAAGAAAAGTGAGGTAAGGTGAGACTGTCCATTCTCAAAGTTCACTCCCAGTGATTTGCTTCCTCAAATACTCCCTTCCAAAAACCACCTCTGAAGCCTTCTCTAATACCCCCAACAACTATAGGCTAAGTATTTAAATAGCTAAACCCACAAAAGACATCCTCATTTAAACTACCATAGTAGCACATCATGACCATCCATAAAATAGAAGGAAAAATGGAGAAACTGACCACAAACCACAAGTTCTTGCTCATTCCTATACAGATTGTCATCTTACTATAGTAATTTCATTTATAGTTAAAAGTGACAAATATAATATTTACATGTTTACAGGATAATAAAACTACAAATATTCATTTTATTTTCCCTCAAATTCTGACTGTTCAGAATGGTAGTTTGAAGGGGTATATGAACAATCATGGTAGGGTATTGCCGATTCTCAGGGGGTGTCAATGGAATCTTATACAAAAACAAAAAAATAATGCTTTGAGTTTTATAATAGGAGAGATGGATTTTTGTGGTGGCTTTCTCAAATGCAAAACCCTTACTGAACCAGAAATCGCTGTCTCGCCAAGGTGGGATAGGATAATACCCTGGCCCAGAAGATAACAGAGTGGCTCCCTAGACAAAGACTTAGCACAGATGAGAGCCATGGTATCATAGTGATCATGCTCAGGAATGAAGACAAGGGCTTAGAATGACTTGCTTGTCACTGCCATCAGTTACCTCACTGGGAATAGAACAGGAGTGAACGTTGCTTGTCCTGGGTCTGCCTGGTCCTGCTTGTCTAGGATCCCAGCTTCAGTAAGCCTATTGCAGAACATCATTATGACCCCAGGAAATGGGGTCAAAACAGTGAACATTTATAATCTGACTCTCTAGATTTAGGTGTTGTTAGACACCACTCTCAGTCTCAAAAACTAATTCTACCGTTCAAGACATCAGAATAATTTTTTTAAATAGATGTCATCTTTGTCTTTAGAAGCTTGGACTTTATTCCTTTGCATTTTGTATAATGCCAATCTCTACAACATTACAGCTTTTAGCATTCTTACCCAACTCCTTTCTTAAAAAAAAAAAAAAAAACAAAACAAAACAAAAAAAAAAACACCCAGACAGCAGCAGCAACACTTTACTTTAAAAAACACTTTTTAGAATTATTTTATATAATTACAGAGCTTGTGTGATTCTGAGTTCAATTCTCTACTGCTGCTCTTGGACCCTTTTCCTCCTACTGAGTTACTTTGTCCAGCCTTGATAGAAAGGATTGTGCCTAGTCTTATTGTAACTTCTTATGCTGTTTTTGGTTGACATCCCTGGGCGACCTGTTCTTTTCTGAAGGGAGATGAAGGAAGAGTGGATGTGGGGGAGAAGGGAGGTGTGTGTGGAAGAACTGGAAAGCATGGAAGGAAGGAAACTGTGGTCGGATTAATGTATTGGAGAAGAATAAATTTTTAATAAAGAATTCCTTTATGTACATGTGTGTTTTGTCTACATATATGTGTATGCATTAAATATGTTCCTGTTGTCCACAGAGGTCAGAAGAATATCTGAAATCTCCTTGAACTGCAGTGGGACAGGGAACTGAACCAGGGTCCTCTGCAGAGCAGGTGCTCTTACTGCTAAGTCATCTCTCCAGCATACAATGCTTCCATTTTTTAACTCTATGGAACCAAACATTTTTTTTTTAATATTTAGCAGTAGTTTAATAGACAGAAACAAGACCCACTTAAACTTGTGTTTGACATGGGAGAAGAGAAATCTTCTGGAAGCCTCAAGGTTCTTAGATAAATGGTGAACACAATGTTAGGATTGATGCCAGGGTCCTAGATAGAATTAAATGAGATGGTATGTGGTCTTCTCATAAGATAAATGCTGAGTAAGTGGAAACTAATAGAATTGCCTTTAAGTCAAGTCTGTATCCACCCCTCTCTTCTGACCTAAGAGTTCCTTTAAGTCAGAGATGAAATTTCTTCTTTATAAACCCAGTGTTTAGTGTTGTGCCTAATCCATGATATATAATCATGAATTATTAGTATTACTGATAGATAGTAAATGTTTTTTTAAAAAAAAAATTAGTGTGTTTAAGTGTGTGTTGTATGTTGTGTGTGTGTGTGTGTGTGTGTGTGTGTGTGTGTGTGTGTGTGTGTGTGTGTGTGCATGTCTGTGCATGGCACACATGCCTGGTTCCTGTGGAAGAGGACCTCAGATTCCCTGGAAATGGAGTTACAGATGTTTGTGACATACCATGTGGATGCTGGGAATGGAACGCGAGTCTTCCGAAAGAGTATCCAGTGTTCTTAAGCACAGAGCCATCACTCTAGCCCCAGTGAATGTTTATATTTAGGATAGCTGGCTTGAAAACTTATATCCCTCTGTTGATCACAAGGCTAAAAATGTCTAGATTCTACTTTTAACATTAGAAAGAAAAGCCAGGTATCTGGGTACAATTTGGAATCTTCATTTGCATGAACTACACAATACTTTCTCCATTCAATAGCAAAAGGTTACTGTTTTCTCTTTTCCACACACCCCTCACTCCCTTTATTCATAGAAAACAGAAAAGTGAAGTGAGAAAAAAGTATTATATTGAAATGCTAATGTGGAAGCTGAGATAGCAATCTGTATCCTCATAGAAAAATTTCTGTAAATACCTCAAAGACAACTTTTAATCATTTAACACACACACACACACACACACACACACACACACACACACACACACACACAAGAAACATTAAATTGAGCTGACATGGCTCAGTTAAGTATGACTTTCAGAATGTCTAAAACAAGGTGGTGAATATTCTCAGTAGGAAAATGAATCACTATACCTCCCAAAATCTCTCCTTAATATACTTCCTTTCCTCTTCTACTAGATTACATTGTTTGAAGCAGTTCCCCAAACTAAGCAGTTTTACTCTGGCAAACAGCAAATAAATATACCATTTCAGGTGAGTCCCTTAAAAAGTTGGTTGGGACTCACATCTCTTAGAGGTTTGGGCATAAAGCTCCTATATTTTATTGGGAGTGATCTGCTGTCTAAAAGAACATCAATTCTAATTCCCTAGAGGGAAAAAAGCCAAGCTGGCCACTGATGCAAGTCACATCTTTCATAATGTATTTGAGGTTGAGTTCATGAACACATTCAAGGCTAGGTCTGTTCTTGCTGTGCTTTGCATTTGTATTTGAACTTGTGAAAGTTAGAAGCAAAGTTATTCTTAATTGCAAGTTTTGGAAAACACTTTCAGGCAGAATGAAAGTCTTGAGTACGGAGAAAAACATGGATTTCCACAAGGAAGAGAAACCAGACATAGAATTCAACAAAGTGCCTGGACTCACCAGCAATGAGAGACTCAGCCAGTGGGATAATTACTCAGTAGCACTGACTGATCCAAATTTCTTCCTCAGATAGCAAAAGTCTGTAGGAAATGGGAGAGCAGAAAGGGGGAAAGGGGAGGCAGGGGGAGTTGTGAAGACCGTGCTCACAGCCAGTCTTATTCACAAAGATTCAATCTCTTTAGCAACAGAGGAGAGAATAGGCAACTAAGCCATTTCTCTCCTCTGTTTCAGAGTATGTGCTCAGCTTCAAGCAACTCTGGTCAATTTAAGCTGAAAATTATTCATGAGAAAGATGTTGGGGAGTTGCCAAATGACCACTGTAACAGAGTTGGTTATGACTTCAGCAGGAGCAGCACCCAGACAGACAATACCCACTTCTTGCTATAGCCATGCCAGGCAGGCAGTAAGTCCGTGACCAGCAATTGTCGCTGGAACTCTAATATATAACATTGGTATTAGTACCTGTACTGTATGATAGGAATCTCAGAGGCTCTTTACCCTTCTTCATGAGTCTGTGTGAATGTAGATTGGAACTCAGCTCATATATGTGCACCTCAGCTGTAGTCAAAATTAACTTCCAGAAATCTTGAGCTTCTCCATTGAGACTTGAGATTCATAGTTAGCCATTGTCCAAATGCAGGAAAAGTATTTAAATAGGAAAGGATGAACAGTAAACACTCACATCTACTACTTGTTCAGACATGCCCTGGATTACACACACACACACACAAATATGAATAGGATTTCACAGTCCTGAAAGGTTAGTACAGTAGAGAAATGAACATTAGAGAGAAGAACCAAGAGAAAGCCTAGTGGTCACAGCAATTTCTGCAGACTAAAACTTGGATTCTGGATCAGTTATTTCTCTACCTACCTGATCTTGACTAAGGATCTCTAACCTCTTCAAGACTCAGTTTCTTCTCTGAAAGATAGAGTTGATAACAATTTATTAACATCAGTGTCATGGCATCAATCTATTTTCCCTATCAAAAAAATTATTTTGATCTTTGTGCTAATAATGGTGTCTCTCCTTCCAATAAACAATGTGTGCAGGATAATACAAATGAGCCAGCCAGAATGCTCACATTTATATGGGTAGTTTTGACATCAGTCTGATCAACTAGTGTACCCAGTATCACTGCTCTGGTGATTGGCTCGGGAGTTAGCATACAGTCGGGTCAATCAGAATCCTGTCTAGAACTTTTCTCATTGAGATGCCTTTGAAATACAGTTCTTCAACCTTGGCTGTTATAGGTAAGAATTAGCCTGGGTACTCAGAGGGTCATCTTCCTTACCACAAGGCAATTGTGCTTAAGATGTGATGAAGACAGAATCCTAAGGCATTGGCTAAGCAATTTAGTGCAGCTAAACACAAGTCAACCCATCCATAAATTCTTTAGTGATGAATATCTTTTCAATGTCTGTCATTTACAACCTACCAAGTCCAGAAGAATCCAGTTGTTGAAAGAATTACATGAAAAAAAAATTCTGATAATATGCCTAGTTGGCTAAGTGGTGCCAACTCCTAAGTACTGCTGATCCTCCATGCAGCGGACTCAGAGAGCATACTTAACTCTAATAAAGTAGGTTATATAAAACCATTATCTGCATTGTTCAACCCTAGGCCATAAGCTACATCACCTGTCACTCTCCAGGCTAAATGCAGTTCAAAAATTTTTAATAGCTATTTTTTCCAGAAAGGCATTTTACTTTCTCGTCATTTTACTGAAAAATTTTGCCTTGCAAGGACTAAAATTTGCCATCTAGATAAAATATATGTCCTCCTGATTATTTCAGCCTCCGTTATTTTTCTTCTTTCTTGTTTGTGTGTGCCATATTGCACTAAGACTGCTATTATTTTATATGTTAGAGTTTTGTCTTCATAGTCACTATCTCAGGTGTGTCCATCCCACATTACAGCTGCACTATACTTCAAGAAGGTATAATTAAATCTTACATATTTTTATAATCTCCAGTGCATAAGGCAAACATTTCTTCAAATAGGGGTCAATGGATTAACCTTATAAGGAGTTTGTTTCATCAGTGTAGATGCGTGGGAAATATTTGTCTATACGCCAGTCTCAAAAACTCCATCAATACATTCTGTGTTCAATCCTACAAATATTAAACAACCTGTTAAGAGAAACATAAGGACTGACCGAGGGAGGACAATAGATCTCCTGCCAGTCACTTAAGTGTTCTTTCCCACCTTCTTAGATAGATTAAGGGTGGTATAAGTACAAAGTCAGTGATATTTAGTATCATGTCTCCACATTACCTTTACATGCCAACTAGACAAAGCCTAAACCCAACCAAGAAATGAGTCTCAAATGATGGACTTGCTCAGCTCAGACTGACATGTAGATGTATGTGGGGCACATTGTCTTAATTGCTAATGTCAGAGGGCTCACTGTGTGTAACACCATTCCCTTGCTCAGGGCTGTGTAAGGAAGCTTATTGACCACAAGCTCTAGTGAAGGAGCAATCAGTGTTCCTTTGTGGTTTCTGTGTCCGGTCCCTGCCTTGACTTCCCTTGATGATGGAGGGTGATCTGAAGTATAAGCTGCTTTTGATCAGAGTTTAATCACAACAACAAAAATGAAATCAGGAAATCACCTGCACAGAGTTCACTGATATCATGCTTTGTCTGCACTGTACTTTATGTGTGACCATAATGGGGGAGGGGGAACACGACTGGATTCCCTAACACTGAAGTTACAGGTGATTGTGGGATACCTGATATGGGTTCTGGGAATGAAACATGAGTCCCTTGGAAGAGAATCAAGTGCTCTTAGCTGCTGATCTATTTCTCTAGGCACTCTCTGCATCTTACCACAAAAAGTAAGTCATAGAGATTTACCAGTAGCACAGATATCATGTGAGAACTAAAATATTAGCTCATATCTATCTGCCTTATCACTCTTAACTACAATGTTCTCATGTACCCTCTCTAAAACACCCATGAAAGCTCAGGTCCTCAAGAACTTTAACAATACCTTCATATTCTATGGAAGCCAGAGCACCCACACTGTGCCTCCAGCATTTCCATGCTTGAGGTGATGCTAGTACCTCTTTATAGTTGTGTCTCCCATTTTGCTTATTTTTTAACATGGTGCTAATTTTTATGCCTTCTTTATACCCAGATTTAGATGACCCATGAGTTGAGCATATTTCGATCCCAGGTGAAAGCTATACTGCTTGTATTAAATATACCTTCTGAATAAAGTGCACACCTTCTGTGGGCATATAAATAAATATCTTATTATACAATGATATATCCAGTATTTTATAGACTTACTTGAGAAATCTAAAGCTTGTCAATTTGTTTTGCATTAATAATGAATTTGAAGTTTAGACGAGAAAGCAGAACAAATCCAAGTTGACTTTTGTTAACCAAGAAGACTTCTATTTTTTCAACATTTCTTTGCAGCATCCAAGGCCTGACAAAGCTTAAAACTAGCCAATAAGGCAGGGCCTAGTACACTTTTCTCGAGAACAATCAATCGTTATTTATTAAACAAATACTGGGTATCAGCAATAGGTACTCAAGTCAGAGGGTGAACAGATGTGATAAGGGCCTTACTTATCATACAACAATTAAATAAAGTCACAAATTGGTAAGTTTATTTTCACTATTTGTGTGTGTGTATAACAGTGGTCAATCTTGAGTGTGATTTCTTATCTCAGAGGTGAACCCCATTTTGTTCTTTGAGACAAGGTCTCTCACTAACCTGAAGCTCATCAATTAGCTTATGCTTGTTGGTGAGAGAACCCCATGGATCTGTATGTCTCTGTATCCCCAGTGCTGAGATTACAAACACACGACACTACACCAAGCTCATTTTCCATGTGTGTGTTCTGGGAAACAAACTTAGATCATCATGCTTGCAAGGCAAGCACTCCACTGAACTTTTCCCCAGCCTCAGGATTATCATAAATAGTAGTATGCACTATGACTAAAACAAAATGGCACTGGGCAAGTCAGATTGAGGGAGATCTGGCAAGACATGGCAATAAATAAGTGTGCTTCAGAAAGACAGCTCTGAGGAGTAGAGGTAGATGCTGAGGCCTAACAAATGAGAAAAGACTGAAAGAAAAGTTGTCAAAGTATGTCCACAGGTACAACGGAAACAAGGTCAGTGGAGGAACAAAAGCTATTTGGAAGATGAGGATAAGTGACAGGCACCAGACCAAGTAAGCACAGGACTGTTGATGTGGGCTCCTGGAGGTCATTAGATATGATAGGCTTTTGTTTCAAATGTAGAACAAACCCATTGCCAGAATTGAAGCTAGAGAGAGTAATATAACTAGATTTCTAAGGTGTCTGCCATTCCAGTCCAGTTACGGATACATATTATGCATCTAAAGTTGTAGGAGGAATTTAGCTCCAAGTAAGAGCTGCCTGTGTACAACTGTATCAATTTCTATAGATTTTGCTTCCTTTGAGAGAATTGGGAACGCTTTTTCCAGCCACCACATTATGACAAGGAGAGTGGTTTTTTGGGAGAAAAATCACAATATACAAATCTTCAGAGACCCCTGAACGATAGCCTCTTGGAATTGCAGTTAAGTAGAAAGTCTTCTCAGTGACTTGCTGAGCATCACTGAAAATTCATCAGCAGTGCAAAGCAAGTGACCTACAGTTCTTGGGAAATGGTGACAGATCCATGAGTCTGCTAACTAAAGGGTGGTGAGTTGTGTTTCCTACAGAAGTTAAGGGTGACACTACATCACACTCTATCACCTCCAGAAAGATATGAGACTCTAGCCATCAAGAGACCAAATGCAAATCCTTGTGTCATCCTAGGTGTGTAGCCAAGGTCAAGTTATTTAATGCAGAGGATATATAGTTTTTGTCTCAGAAAATATGGATAAATAACAGTACTGTTTTCTAGGGTTACAGTATGATACTATATGAACAACCAAATAAGGTACTACACCATGGTAGAGCATAACTACTGTCCATCATGGATCCATATTTGAAATATGAGGACCAAGGCTGAGATTAACAAAGTACTGCAAAGTATTTCTACAAACAAGCATGGTTCCTGAGAAGGAAACTTAATAAAATCACCTATTTTTGTATGAACTGGAAGCTGTGAATGGTTTTTATATGTTTAAATGATTAAAAAGCACTGGTGACACATAAAAACAATAGAAAACTCAAATTTCAGTGTGTGTAAATCAAGTTTGATGGTGACATGGACAGTGCTGTCTATGCAATCCCTGTGGCTGCTTTCTCCCAGAAAGTGATGTGAAATGGAGCCTACACTTGCAGTCACAGGCCTGGATTCTCAGATATCCAGGAGGCTTAGGCAGCAGTATTATAAGATCAAGAACTGCCTAGACTGCAGAGCAAGCTCAAAGGCACCCTGGTACACTTAGAAAGACTCTGCTTCCAAGACGAAAAATAAGGTGAAGGCTATAGGTCAGTGGTAGAATGTTTCCTAACCTGCCTTCAATTCTCAGTTTGGGAAATCAAAACTAAACCGTTCTTAGTGACTTGTGCCCATAATCCCAGAATTTGGGAGACAGAGGCAAGTGGATTAGGAGTTCAAGGCCAGCTTCAGATACATAGGGAGTTTGAGGCCAGACTGACTGCATAGGATCCTATACTAATTGGGAAAAGGAAGGAAAGATGGAGGAAGAAAGGGAGGGATGGAAGGAGGGAAGCAGAGAAGGGAGAAGATAATGACCATGTAACTGATACAGTTAAAAACACACACTGCCTATAATTTTTAGGAAAAGTCTGCTGGCCGTGCTGTCAACAGCAGACTTCTCTGTATCGTAGTTAATTATATTGTCCTTCTGTTCATATTTCTGTCCACTTGCATTCTGGTTTCTTCTGACATCACTACAAATTCCCCGGTGGTGGTTTCTTTTTCCGAGTAGATTTATGACTTCCCATTAATATGCACTTGTGTGAGGTTAACTGCAATGAGTCAGGGCTGACTTCACAGTCATTCCCCTGCTACTCCCAGGTGACAGGAACAGACTGTTGGAGTGCTCCCTACTTGGTTACATTGTTAGAGAACCCATTTTTATGGAAAGTGCTAGCCAGGGGCATCAATTAGTACTTTTTTAAACATGAATGGCTGATACAAGTCAGTAGTAAAAATACAGCCAAAACAGCTTGCAGTGAACTTTTCATAGGAAATTAGATTTTCCTATCAGTAATTAATATAATCCTGATCTTATCTTCACACTGGAGAAGAAAACTTCCATCTCTGACAGATGGAAGCCTTCTATTTAGAGAAGAGCAAAATCCCCAAAGAACCCCAAGACCCTTATCTATCAGAAGCCTTGGCAGGCAAGTTTCCTTTTAGCCTTTGATCTCCCTGTCAAAAAATGTCTGTCAGGGAGTGGATTATCAAGCAAAAGTCCTTCCAAGTTCCTTGCTCCCAATCTGTCTCTCTTTCTCAGTCACGACAGGTCTTTGTTTCAAAGAGGGAAAAGTTATATGAAAATGTCATGCACTAGCATATCTGCAACCTAATGAGTTTTCTGAATCAGAAATATCATGGTCACAGTCTGCCTTCCTCTCTATTTTTCCTATTCATGAACCCTCATTGTTTCTTAATATATTAACACAAAGGAAAGCACACCTCCCATTCTGTGCCACAATTACAGTGCCTAAGCCATATTCATCTCTTTCAATCCTCATGAAGGCTCATGACTGTGTGTGTGTGTTTTGCGCTTTGTTCCCATTTTAACAAGTGTGCAAACTGACTTCTGTGGAAATGAAATCATGCCCCTTAGAAGTAGCATCCCTAGAATTTGAACTTAATTCTCCACATTGTTTCTCAATTCACTGCCATTCATCATTTGCTTTGCTTAGGTTTAATTGATTGATTGTTCAAAATACCCTTCCCCACGTTAACCAAAAATAATACATAACATGTAGCAAAGGCACTGGTTCTTCCTAATACAAACAAAAATGAGTTACTAAGAAGCAGAATCTTCTTTATATGAGACTAACTTTGAGCAAACTCTGTGAACCAATAACGTATACTTTATCCAGGATAAGACTGATGGATTTGGGACACTGTGAGGCTGTTTTTTATTCTTTAAGGATTTAGCAACCTCTGTATCTGCTTTAGTGGAACACAGTGCAATGAAAAGCCATGGGTTATCTTCCATATCCATGGCTTCAGTTTACTCAGATCTTGTGCTGAAATCTCTGCTTGATAGCCCTACCATTTACTGAAATTCTTCACCATCTGATAAAAAATATATAAGTACTAACATTACCAAGTCAAAATGCTTGTTCCAGCCATATGCTTATGGTATCTTTGAGACTTGAATTTTATAAATGAACAATGCATATAAGAAGCAAGCCCATTATAAGTGCATACTTATATACATTTTGAAACAGGTATATTTTGAAAATAACACTTTAGTTAAAACAAACAGCATTCTGTATGTGTGTTTGTGTCTGTATGTTTGTGTGTCTGTGTTCATGTAGCTTTATGTATGTGCAAATTCATATGCATACTGTGGGCATATATGTGAAGGTCAGGAGATAACCTCAGGCTCTGTCCTTCAGAAACTATCCACCTTATCTTATTTGAGGCAGAGCTTCTCATTACTAGACTTTGCTACGCTGGCTGGTCCAGCAAGTTACCAAGCACCTGTATGTATCTGTATCCTAGTGCTGGGATCATAGATCATCCTCCTGATGATCCTCACTTCAGATCTCTATGAATTAGTTTCAACCATTCTAGAATCTTACTGCAATGGGATCTTTCTACATGTGCTTTTTCTTAAATTTTAGAGTTCTTTCACTTTACACAAGGCCCTATAGATTAATCAATACTCTTTGTGTGTTCTGACTATTTAGCTCTTCCTGATACTAAAGACTATTCTATTTTATTGATATGCTATAATTTCCCATTAGTCTGTGATAGACACTTCTATTGTTTCAAGTATGGGGCTATTATAAATAAAATTATAAATAAATGTTAAAGTTTTAGATTGATATATATATATATTTTTTCTAGCTAATACCTCCCTTAATGGCTTTAATAATTTTGTATGAGTTTGACAAATGGTTCTCAAAGTGGTTATACCATGTTCATATTCCCATCAGAATGTCTTGGCTACATCAGGTAGTCGGTTGTCTTTAAGGTCATTACAATCTAAGTCTTTCACTGGCAGTTTCAGATAGTATAGAAATTGGATCCCAAGAACTATTTTCTGGGATGTTATAAGAAACAATTCACATTGTTTCAGTGGTTGAAATGTAACTTTTGTTAGCTATTTTTTTTCTCTTTTTATAAATTTTCATTGGGAGTGATGAATGTATATCACAGATGTGCAAGTGACTATGATGATCAGAAGAGTATGTCAAATACCCTAGAACCAGAGCTAGAATGGTTATGAGTAGTCCATAGAAGTGCTAGGAACACAACTCTGGTCCTCAGGAAGAATACCAAATTCTCATTACTACTGAGCCATCTCTGCATCACTGATAACTGATTTCTGAGAAAGAACCTTGTCCCCATGTTTTTAATAAAATATGACTTAAAACCTAGCCTGTGTGAAAGAAACTGATTTGCACTCTGGGATGGAGAGTCAGGACTTCAATGAAACTATTCAGGAGATAGGCAATGACTTTAAAATGAATCATATTTTCAACCTTCATCTGATGCCTGATGTCCACTTCATCTGGGGCTTAGACTAAGTCTGGATGCTCCAAGGGACTTTATTTTTTAGTGAGAGTGTCACATGTGAGAAGGAGCAGAGTGCCAAATGTGGACACCTAGTCTCTGCCCCATTCCACCGAATGTTCCATTTCCACACCAGAAACCAGGCATCAGACTATATAACAGAATCAAAGGAACTGGCATAATCCCATCAGTTCAGAAAAAAAGGAACCAGAATCTCAAGAGAAAACAGAAACTTGATATAGATAAGAATATGGTTCGATGGGTAAAATGCTTGCCATGCAAGTGTGGGGATCTGATCTGGATCCTCTGGGTTCCTCTCAAGGCCAGGTGCATGTGGGATCCCACCTATAACTCTAGCACTCTACTTGTGAAAAGCAGGCAAGGACTTTAGACAAGCTGGCTACCTGTACAAGATGAAATCAGTGGTGTCTAGGTTCAAATGAGAAACCCTGCTTCTGTGTATAAGATATAGGAGCAATTGAAGAAGACAAGTGATGTCAACCTTTGCTCTTCACATACATGTCCACACTCATGCAAACATGTCTACATACATACATGTACTCCACACACACATCAAAAATAAAGACAAAACTTTCTAATGTGAAAGAGAAGGGTTTGGGTTTGATAGCCAAGAGTCTTTATCAGCCATATTGAATTAAACAGCCATAAATGCTTACAGCAAACACATATCAAAGTTGTGGAAAAGAGAATCCATATGGATAGTAACCACAAAGAGGATATCAAACTCTGAAAATACAAAAATCAATGCTATATCTCAGATCTAAGAAATCAGAAAACTTTATAGCTATGCACCCATTCTGTGTCTTATCGCCTGCAGAAGGGCACAGTTCTTTTTTGCTCATGTGTACTTTTAGTGTTACAGTATATAGTTAGGTTTTGTGTAAGTCCTCTGATTCTGTTAAACAGTGGGGAAGAAGTTCCTAATTTCTGAGGCCTTGATTTGGAAGGCAGCGCTTTCTGGAAACTACCATTTATTGATGTCCTTGCTGCCTCTGATCATAGCTACAGATTTCACAAACTTTAATGAACAAAGTGAAGTAAAGCTGCACATGGTCCCACAGGGGGCTACAGGAAATAGATGGAAGTACAGAAAGAATTTTATGTTAATTAATATTTAACACTTTTTAGTGTTTTCTGTTGTTGTGCTAAATGCTTTAATGTTATTTTATCCAACTGTTTCAAAAATTCTCTGAAAGAAGCACCTTATTCCGAGGCCATTTTAAGGCTAAAGAAACTAAATCATAGACATGCTTGTCTAAGTTAGACATTAGAAAAGGAATTTCTAGCAAAAAAAATTAACAAAACGAATGTACTTCTCATAAAATGGAAATAGGGTTTCTATGTTCAGACTTGGCAAGTAGTCTTTATCTCTGGCATCTAAGTGCCAACTAATGATCCAAAAGAATGGAATGCTATACCAGAGAAACTAAGGCCGGCAGGACCATATGTGGAAATGGCCAACTTTTAGAAAGCAACACATTTTACATTTTCCAACATTGAAAGCATCTTATGTGCATTATCTTGCTGATTACTCACAAGACCTCAGCTGGAAGTAGAACATGCTAACTTTATTGAGAGAAGACAGAAAAGACAATGATGTCCCAACTAGCTAAAGTGATTCTAAGTCTGTAAGAAAGTAGAGGTGAATGTACTGGAGCCGGAGCCCTCACTGGTCTACCTTTCGCTTCTCAGTTAGAACTCTTCCTTCTTCTCTCTTTGGTAAGAAAAATGGAGGATAAAGCTATGACTTCCTAAATCTTGACTGTCATTCCTTAGGATTCACTGTTTAAATATGCTAGCAGATGTTAAGGGCTATTAGCTTGATACTAAACTTAATGCAAAAGTCAGCTTCATAAGTTGTTTTAATAAGTCCTATGGGGTAAGGGCTAATATTAGGCCATTTTAAGGTTCAAGAAACTAAATTTGAACAGTGTTGAGCATATACACCACCAACTGATCAAATCTTTGACTTCCTGATACAAAAATTCCAGAATATCCTTATAATCCATGAGATTTGTATTGTAACAAAGAGGCTGGAACACAACTTGACATTGTAAGCATACACATCAAGTTTCTTTATCATCCACTAGCAAGAACCCATTGTCATAGCAACAGAGATGAAATATTCTAGCTTGCGCAAAGGAAGCCCACATCAGAAGTGATCCACAAGAGAAGCATAACTCCATTGATATTCACAATTTCAGTTTTCACTTGAATCTTTAAGAAAAACAATCAATTTGTTTCATGCTATAATTTAAATAGAAATCCCCAGAAGCAGAAAGAAGAGTCATGAAAGGAACACACACACACACACACACACACACACACACACACACACACACACTTCAAATGTAAAGAATACAGGATAAGAGAAGAGTTTGCAACACCATAATGTGTGAGCCATTTTTCCTGATACAGAGTTGTCTTATTTTGTGTCTTTTTGCCATTTAATACTAAAATTGCTCTAGTTCCTGCCGAATAGAATGTTGAGTGCACTGTAGGAGGCAAGATCTCAATTTGAATGTGGCTTTCTTTAAACAAACCAATTTCTTTTCGTGGAGCTACATACAAACTGATGGTTAATATAGGATATCACTCATCATGAAGTAGATGTAGCCTGATAGCAAGAGGCATGACTAGTACTTAGAGTAATTACCTATTACTATATTACCTATTACCATATAGGAATTATCTATATGAGATTCAAATTTATCTCACCATCTTGCATTTTAATTCCCTCATCTAGTAGCTATGTTTGGAGAAAAACTGAACTTTTAGATATATAGTCTATTGGATGTCACTCACGTCAGTTATTATGAACATATTCAGTAAATCAGCATATAAATCTCTTTGGCTATAAGAAATATAAGATTAATTATAAGATTATAGAGTAAAAACATTACAAGGTTAATGTTTGTACATCTCTCATAAAATTTTCTTAAGAAATAACTTTTTAAATGCCTAATACATGTTTGAGACATAGTAAACACTCAATTTGTGTTTATTGTTATTGCTATTATCATTAGACATCCTTAGAGCCATGAAACGTATATAATCACTCGACATATCCTAAGAGTGACAATTAAAGAAACCAGTCATCTCCAAGAAGGTAAATGATGTGTCAAGTCAAAGACACTTGGAAATAATAAATAGTGATTAACTAAATTCAACTCAGTAAATATTCATTAATAACACATGCAAGCTTCACAGCTAATCACTAGATGTACAAAAATCATATGCTAGCAGAGATTTTAAAAAATGCTTAAAACATGTCCTAATTTAATGCCCCCCAAAGTGTACCTGGCTCTAAGCTTTTTTTGTATGGAGAGAGCTCTATGACCTTGGGAATCTATACTCTGGGAAGTAAATACTAGACACATGTCACCACTAGCTAGATATTTTGTAGCAAGTTCAATGGCATACATTCAATTTTTCTTAACAGTTTTGTCCTCAAAACATCAATGTGATAGTGTAAAGAAAAGAGAAAAATAAACAATGACAGTTACTGTCATCATTCTTAAAGCCTACGTAGCCTGATAAGTCTATTTATTTTACTAGTAAATGTACGTAGTAATGTGGGTTCAAGACTGGGGCGGAAGTAGACACAGGGGATCCCTAATTATCCACTGGATCTGGCTGTCTTCAGCTATCAAATGAAATTCTAACACACATGAACCAAAGTACAGTTTTTTGAGACAAAAGGCATGTCTTTCACAGCTTAAGAGAGGAATTGTGTATTGAAGATCACTGTTTCAGTTGTTTTTATTCCGTCAGTGTGGGAACAACAGTGTGGATCTCAATGGCTCATAGAAAGGTAGTATGTTTGCATAAAAAGAAGACTGGCATGGCCTCCTAGGAAATTTAGAATAACTTTAAAATATTGCATGCATGTGCGCACACACACACACACACACACACACACACACACACACACACACACACACACACACGAAAATATAGCTTTAAAAGTAAGACTTCCGCCAGAGCAGAGATTTTCCATTGTCTTAGTGATACCATCAAAGCCCTCAACATCTAACCCCTCTGCCAAAGGCAGAAGTTTGAGTCAGGAAAGTCCATTTTCCTCCTGGCTAGTCTTAGATAAATTCATTTCTATCTATCCATTTGTTTCCTGGTGTTTCATTAGAGCAGTGAGCAACAGGAACCTTGAATATGGGTGGACTTTCAGGGGCCCTTAAAGGGATTTCTCGAAAATCCCAGGGGCCCAGCCTCACTGTAATGTAATCTTATACACATGAAAACAAAGGAAAAAGCTTTAGAAATAGAAAAATGTTGTTTTAATTGGATCACCCCATAGAGATTCCAGAAATACTTACAGCAGTCTGTCTCTAAACAGAAGCTCTCTGACGTGGCAGAATAAAAAAATAGTAAAAATTCCTGGCAGAAAAATAATTAATAATTGAATGAATGATAAGATTATTGGATTAGAAAGATCAACTTTTGTCTCTGTTTAATTAGATTACTGTGGACACTATTTTTATCTTGTAATTCACTTTTTAAATGATTTATTTATCAAAAAATGGATCATTTTAACAATTAGTCTTAAGCTTGTCCTTCTTTGGGGCTAAGGCCATGTGACTCTCTCTGTGTCTTTTATGATGTCTAGTGCTGACCTTTGAAGGAAGGATTTTAAAAAATTTCCACTATGTTCTTTGAGAAATTTACAACTCAGCCATTGTTGGCTCAGCCAGATGCTGTAGCAGAGCTGTATAGCTAAAACACCTCTTTACTTCGCAGACACTGTCTGTGTCTTACAATATAGCTGTGGTGGCAGAAACCCTACCTTGCCCCAGGGACTAAAGTTCTCAGTAACTTCCCTAAGGCGTCACCCACTCAGGAACGCTAACCTAGGGCACTGGCTAGTTTTATGTCAACTTGACAGAGCTATAGTCATCCAAGAGGAAGGAACCTTAACTGAGAAAATGTCTCCATTAAATCAGGCAACAGGCACGCCTCTAGAGCATGTTTTAAATCAATGATGGATAGGGGAGGGACGCAAATTTTGGGTGATACCACCCCTGGGTTCTATAAGACAGGATCCTGAGCCAGTCATGAGAACCAAGCCTGAAAGTAGCACCCCTCCATTGCTTCTGCATCAGCTTATGCCTGCAGGCTCCTGCCCTCTCTGAGTTCCTGTCCTGACTTCCTCAAGTGGTGAACAAGGATGTGCAAGTGTAAGCCAAATAAACCCTTCCATCCTCAACCTGCTTTTGATCATGGTGCTTCGTCATAGCAATAGTTACCAAAATTAGGACAGGTAGATTCAAACTTACTGCTGGGTTCCAGTTGCTGTCTGATAAGTGGTAATAACTGCAAATAATAGACCCAAGATCACATGAACAAGAAACATAGCTTTTTTTAAATAAGATTTTTTTTACTAAATATATTGGATTTTTATTTTTTCATTTTATTATATTTTATAAAAATAACATTTTATCTATGTATCCCCCTGATCCCCTTCCCTTCCCTCCTCCAAATCCCCCCCAGTCAGCCTTCAGCCTACCCCCTCGCTATCCACCCATTCCCTCCCCCAAAAGGGTAAGAAGTCCCAAGGTGGGTCAGCTCAGCATGACACATCTACTCCAGGCAAGTCCGATTTACTCATCTCGAAGTCAAGACTGGGTTAGGTGTTTCTCTGTAGGGAATGGGTTTTAAGGTGCCAGCCCATGAACAGGAACACAGTTCTGATCCTACCCCTCAAGGCTCCTCATACTGCTCATGCCAGTCAACAGTTGCCTACCCTTCAAGGGCCTAGCTCCTTTTCCAGATGGATCTCCAGTGGTTGTTGTTGAGTCAGTGTGCTCCCCAGAACTCCAACCAGTCATCACTGTGGGAATTTTCCTCATAATCTCTATCCCCTTGCTCATACAGACTCTCCTCCCCTGCTCTCAGCTGGACCAGGAGCTCGGCCCAATGCTCAGCTGTGGATCTCTGCCTCCACCTCTGTTCATTGTTGGATGTAGGTTCTGTGATGATACTTAGGGTGGTTTTCATTTAATTCAAGGGGAAGTCTTGCTTAGGCACACCTCCACTATTGTTCAGAGACTTGGCCAGGAACATCCTGTGAGTTTCCCTAGCACCCAGTCTCTTTCCAACCCCACATTGGCTTTCTTTCAAGAAATTCATCTCCCTCTATCTCCCTCTTTGCTCCTCTCACTCAATCATCTCCTTCTTTCAAGATTTGTTCCCAACTCTTCTTGGTTGTAACCCATTATGACCCCAATTGCTAAGGTGATCTTCTCCATTTTCTCTTCTTAGGGGAATCTGTGGATGTCTCTCTTAAGTTCCTTTTGATCCCAAGCTGTTCACACTTTGTAGTTTGAAGCTTTGGTATTCTTTGCTTTTTGTCTAAAATCCACTTATGAGTGAGTACATCCCATGCCTGTTTCTGGGCTTGTGATACCTCACTCAGGAGGATATTCTCCAAATCTATCCATTTGCCTGTAAATTTTAGAATGTTGCTTCGTTTTCTGTTTTGTTTTGTTTTGTTTTGTTTTGTTTTTACTGCTGAGTAGTACTCTATTGTATAGAGGTACCACAGTTTGTTAATGCATTCTTCAGTTGATGAGTACCTAGGTTTTTCCAGGTTCTTGCTATTATGAATAATGCTGCTATGAACATAGTTGAGCTAATACCTTTGGGGGTGCAAATGCGCATCCTTTGGGTATATGCCCAATAGTGGTATTGCTGGATACTCAGGGAGATGATTCCCAGTTTTCTGAGTAATCACCGTACTGCATTTCAGAGTGGCTGTACAAGCTTACAGTCCCACCAACAGTGGAGGAGTGTTCCCCTTACTCCTCATCCTCTCCAGCATAGGCTGTCATCTGCAATTTTTAGCTTAGCCATTCTGACAGGTGTAAGGTGGTATCTCAGTTGCTTTGTTTGCATTTCTCTGATAAAGATGTTGAGCAATTTTTAAAGTGCCTTTTTAGCCATTTGTAATTCTTCTGTTGATAATTTCCTTTCTAGCTCTGAACCTCATTTGTAATTGGGTTATTTAAGTTTTGGGGCTCTAGTTTCTTGAGTTTTCTATATATTTTCGAGATCAGTCTTCTGTCAAATGTAGGATTGGTGAAGATCTTTTCCCATTCTCTAGGCTGTTATTTTGTCTTATTGACTGTGTCCTTTGCCTTACAGAAGCTTCTTAGTTTCATGAGGTCCCACATATTGACTGTTGTTCTTAGTCTGTGATACTGGTGTTACATTTAGAAAGTGGTCACCTGTGCCAATGTGTTGGAAGGTATTTCTTACTTTCTTTTCTATCAAGTTCAGTGTAGCTGGGTTTATGTTAATGTCTTTGATCCACTTGGATTTGAGTTTGTGGAGGGTAATAGTTATGGATCTATTTGCATTCTTCTATACTACCATCCAGTTATGCCAATACCATTTATTGAAGATGCTATCTTTTTTCTACTGAAAATTTTTGGCCTCTTTATTAAAAATCAGGTGTTCTTAGATGTGTGAGTTTATGCCAACATCTTTGATTAAATTCCATTGATCCACAAGTCTGTTATTATACCAGTACAAGGCTGTGTTTATTACTCTATTGTAGGGGGATTATGTTGTTCCATTGTAAATAATTGTTCCACCCACTAGTTTAATAAAAAGCGTTGATTGGCCAAAGGTAGACAGGAAGTGTGGGTGGGGCTACCAGACTAAGAAAACTCTGGGAACCAGAAGAACAGAGCAGAATGCCAGAGAGAAGCCAGAGGAAGCAGAGGACAACTATGCTGCTTTGAGAAAAGGTACCAAGCCACATGGCTGAACAGGATAAGAGTCATGGGTTAGATTAAGGGTAAAGAGTTAGCAAGTTATATGCCTTGGCCTTAGGCTAATCAGCCTAAAACTATTCTAAGCATCTGAGTGTCTCTGTGGGTCTGTGGGTCTGTGGGCCTAAACCTTGAGGATAGGCCCAAAAGTCTGGGCCAGAAACCTCTTACTACACTCTATAGAACATCTTGAAGTCAGGAATTATGATTCCTACTGAAATTCTTTTATGAGCAGGATTGTTTTGGCAATCCTGGGTTTGTTGTTATTTCATATGAAGTTGACTGTTGTTCTTTCAAGGTCTGTAAAAAATTGTATTGGGATTTTGATGGGGATTGTATTGACTCTGTAGATTGCTTTTGGTAAAATTGCTATTTTTACTTTGTTAATCCTACGTATCCAGGAGCATGGAAGATCTTTCCATTTTTTGATGTCTTCTTCAATGACTTAAAGTTTTTGTCAAACAGGTCTGCTACTTCTATGTTTAGAGTTACGCCAAGATATTTAATGCTATTTGTAGCTATTATAAAGGGTGATGTTTCCTTATTTCTTTTTCAGCCCTTTAATCCTTAGTGTATAGGAGACCTATTGATTTTTTAACATTAATCTTGTACCTTGCTATCTTGCTGAAGGTGTTTATCAGCTGTAGTAGTTCCCTGGTATAATTTTAGGGGTTACTTATGTATATGATCATATCATTTGCAAATAGAGATAGTTTGATGTATTCCTTTCCAATTTGTATCCCCTTAATCGCCTTTTGTTCTCTTATTACTTTTGCTAAAACTTCAAGAATAGATAAGGGGAGAGAGAACACCCTTGTCTTGTTCCTGATTTTTAGTGAAATTGTTTTGAGTGTTTCTCCATTTAGTTTGATGTTGGCTGTCTGCTTGCTTTATATTACCTTTATTATATTTAGGTATTTTCCCTGTATTCCTGACTTCCCCAGGAATTTTATCATGAAGGAGTGTTGGATTTTGTCAAAGACTTTTTCAGTATCTAAAGAGATGATCATGTGGTTTTTTTCCTTTCAGTTTGTTTATATGATGGATAACATTCACAGATTTTTATTCTGAGCTTTCTGTGCATGGTAGAAGCTGAAGACACTCATCTGAAAAAGTCTCTGTCCTTCTTCTGAGTTTTCTAAGAAACTAGGATATAAGAAGGTGCTGTGTGGAAGAGACTCCTACTCTCTGCCTAACAGAGCTCTTTTAGCTCTAACTGGGATATGTCAGTCCAGTTCTGCTGAGCTCTCTGTTGCATCCTCCTGTCCCTAATCTAAAGTCTTCTAAAGATCTGGCTGTGAGGCTAGAATAGTGAATCCCAGGGTCATGTTTACACCACAGATGTGTCAGTCATTTATCTCTTTTCTCTGCCATTCTAAGTACAGAGGGTGTATGGTGGTGTCAGAGGGGGTTAAATGATTGGGAATTACTCAGAGATGTAGGCAGCACATTCCTATACTCATAGCCCTTCCATTCCTCTAGAAATAGTCTTTCCCTTGTCTAAAACTCTGGAGGAGTAGTCTGAGACATCTTCTCTGCAGCTAGCCAAGGGCCAACTGTCTTTTCCTCTCTAGGTGAGTAATATTTGATGTATTCTCTGGGTGCAGAAAAGCAGATACAACTGACTACTTTTCTGAGTCTTTACATTTATCTTTGAACCTTGTCTTTGGAGACTACAAAGCCATATAATTCTTATTTTCTTTGATTCAGTTGCCTCATACTCTTCTTTGGGGGCAGGAGTCAATTTATACTCCTTTTACAAAAATAAACAAATAAATAAATGGGGAGATTAAAATAAGAGAAAGATAGATGGAAATCAGATAGAAATGTTGACATGACATGTCATTCCTTTCCTTATGCCAGCTGCCTGTTGACTACATCTGAATTCACTGTCTCCAAATTCCTGGGCCCATTATAGCTTTACCTTAACTGATAGCAGCCCTTTTAGTGCCTGCGTTGTTGCTGATTTTCTTAAGATTAAACTCAGTCTGTTGGACTTTAGTTGCTCCATCATCTATTAGTAGTAGTACATCTGCTCACTTTCCTGCTTCCCAAATGATACCTGTAATGCCAGACAATGAGACCCGTGTCAAACCATGTGTGTGAACTTAAAACACAGAGATGATTCTGAACACGAGGACCTTCCCATAACCAGCAAGGTTTCTCCATCCTGGAACAGTTTAAAATTTGCCTGCAGATAACTGTTGTTATAAACAATAAGGAACAAATAGTAGGATCCTTGGAAGCTAGAAACATTCAGTGTAAGAAAAACATCCAGAGATAAGGCCTGGTATCCTCTGGAGGACAAAAGTGATTGAGACCCACTATTTGCACAGAAAACACAGGTACTCATGTTAACATAGCATCATAAGATAGCAAGACAAGTGGGTAAGGAGTCCTGAATAATGTGTCTGCTCTGCTGGAGCCGGGTCAGCTGAGTTGGGACCGTCATACCAAGCAAATAGTCCTCATTTGATGTTCTGAGTCATTATCTGTGTGACTGCTTTATATTTACATCTTGCAATTTTCTATTTAGTAGCTTGTCTATTCTATAAATATTTCTGAGAACTGACATTAGGAGCTAAACACTAACAGGGGAAAAGATACACTCTACTTCACAGAACCCATGTGTAATTACAGTTAAGTCTTCATGCTTCAGAGTAAAATAGCTTTGTTGCTAACATTAGAGCTACTATTTGCCAGTTCTGTAACATTAGGCAAGTTACTTAACCTCTCTGATCTGCAGTTTCTAATCTTATAAAGTCAAGATAAAAAGGGCAACCACTTCTTGGAATTAATGAGATTAAAAGAGATAATTCTTTGTAAATCCCTTAGCAACTGGTTTGGCAGACAGAAAGCAAAATTTGCATGGTAGCTTTTTATTATTATTATTCAGTGACTATTGTCAAGGTCTCATTTCAAGCCATGGCTTCTCATAAATGCTAGCACAGATAATTGAATCATGTCAGGTCTGCCTATCCTGAGATGTGGCAAGCAGAGCCTCAGTATACTGTCACCATTGGATTACCATTAAAATACAATTAAGATAAAAGTACTATAAAAATCTTAATTAAGGCATTGACTTTCCACAGCAATAAACTAGAATTTTTAGCTTACAATAAACAACCCGACAAAAATAACCTGAAAAACGAACCTTATAGTTTCAGATTTTAGCTTCATTTCTCAGTTGATATTTTCAGCCAGAATTTTGTTTTTTTTCCTTTAATTTAAATACACAAACATTAGTCTGGAGAGTCTAGGCTTTGTGCAATTCCTAGCACATGTCTGAGCATAACAATTACCCAGAAAAGAAAAGTTCGGGAAAGTGTAATGACAGTCTTCAAATGTATGAAAAGTTATTACACAGAACATAATGACCGTCTGTTCCCAACGTATACAGCGGACCAAGAAAAATAAATAGGATGAAAAATTACAGGCTGACAATTTAAGGTAAGTTCACTGAAGACCTTTGCCCAGTATAAAGCCACTGTAGAAATCCTTCGAAAAGAACCCAATATTGGAAATACAGCAAAGAAAAGGGGTCTTTGACAGATATTGTAGGAAGCAAGTTCATGTACTCACTAGAAACCCGTGCAGTGACAGACTGACATGCTTCTCGTGGCACACTGTGCTCATAGAATACCCAGAATGCTCCTCCTTCAAATTCAGAAGGTTTTGAGTATAAAAGAGATAATGAGAAAATAGTGTCTTTCAATGGCAGGTATGATGTTGCCACCTGAGGGCATCTGGCAATGTCTTTGGTTATTTCTGATTTCTATACTTAGGAAGGGAAGCTGCTGGTGTCTAATGAACAAAGATTGGGTTATCTGCTGACTATCCTAGCATATAGATGCCAAGTTCCCACTGTCTAGTTCAATGCATTGATGCTATGGTTGAGAAATAGTGATATAAAGAATGTAACTTCTTCCACTTGGTATATGTATCCATACAACACTACATCTCAGTGCCTAAATGTAACCTGATAATTTGTAGGACCTTAGTTTTGTAGTTAATAGTATTTTTCTCTGTGTCTAAGTCAAGTTATGGATATACTTTAATGCCTCTATTGAGGGTAAATATGCCCATGTGACTATCTTTAGCCAATGTAATGTGTGTAGAACCTAGGTGCTTAACCTGAAGAATTAATGGGTGAATCACTGTTGTTTTTCCAAAAACTTGGACTTTTACAAACCAGAAGTCATGATATAGTCCTTGTACATCTGGCTTCCTCAGTCACAATAATAAATCATATCACCTTAGCCTTCCAAGTTAGATGTATGGTGCTAGATAAGTCTTTGTGTTATTATTTGGGACTAAATGGCTGCCACACTGGCCGGGTGAGACACAGAAACCTATTACTACACTGGTTCAATTATTAGAAGAGCTTACAAGATATATATCTTCATATCCCCATTGCACGGGTCAGGGAACTTGAGTATCAGGAGGTGAAGCAGTTTGTCTTAGCCCCAGAACTAACAAACAGAAGGGGCAATAGTAAAACTCTCACTACCTGGCTGTAAAGGATTGTATGAGATGATAATGATGATGATGTCAACAACTATGATAATGAGTGTGCTACTGTCATTTTTTAGGTTTATTTTTATTATTTTTAATTAAGTGGGGGTGGGAAGTTGAGGAGGGTGTAGGTGCCCTTGGAGGTCAGAGGCATCAGATAACCCCAGAGCTACAGTCGGTGATTATCCATCTGATGTGGATACTAGGATTCAAACTTGGGTCTACTGGAAGAAGAGAAAGTTCTCATAACCATTGAGTTATCACTCCAGCCCATGTTTCTATTTTTAAAATATGATCAACTAGCTCAGGCACTTGTCACAAATGCATGATTACTCAAGTCTAGATCCCAAGAAACCAGATAAGCCAGATGTGATACTACATATCTGTTATCCCCGTGAACCTATAGCAAGGTGGGTTGTAGAAAGAAATGAATCACAAAATATTCAGACAGCTGGCCTGGGGTATACAGCAGTAAGACAGACCCTGCTTCAAACAATGTGGAAACAAAGACAACCTTAGGTTGTCTTCTGACCCCTATACTCACACACATAAAGACTCATCCCTATGGCTATGTATACATAAATACTCACTATGAAGAACTACACACACACACATGAATAAAATAAAGTATGATCTCTTAGGCCACACTAAATTGCAGACAAGTACCTGGGCAGACTCTATCTTCTGAGAACTTACTATCTAGAAAGATAAGCCATGAGGGAAAATACAATAAGTGTCTTACAATTAAAGATAAGAGCTTGGCAGCTTTATTCAATCTCCCATTTAACCCTCAGTTAACCTGAAAATTCAATTAAACAGAAGTGTTACCCATATGTTCACATCAATCAGGTTTTTATGGTAGCACTTGAACTCACTTAACCTTAATAAGCAGATGATTGCATACAGACCACAGGACTCAGAAGTCAGTCTCAGAGTTTCATGCTTCCCTGTGAGAAGCATCAACAGGAGAGAAACAGAGGACAAAAGACAATGAGCACCTAGCATGATACAGAAAGGAAGGGGGAGAAATCACCCCAAGAAAGATTTAAGTAGGTCAAAGGAGAAAGGAAATGCCGCTGGCATCACTCACGTTCTCTGGGTTACATCTGCCAGAACAGATGGCCCCACTTTTCCAATAGATAACCCAAAGACAGGAAGTGGGGAGGGAAAGCAAGCTGCCTATGGAAATGAGTGTGAGAACGGATGAACAATCTCTTACTTAGCCCATATGGACTCAGTCATGACATGTAGAAAGTTTGTGGAGGATAAACGGGGACCGCTCTGGTCTGTTCCCTTTCTCCCTGCTTTATCCCACGATAGGAAAATCCAAACCACTTCTCAAGATTCAAATCAAGCCTTCAGGACCTATCCATACATGTTCTACAAAAATCTCAAATTATTCTTTTTTCTAGATTCACTTGGTCCTTTGTTTGTTTTATCCTTTCTGTATTTGTGTTCATATCACAATTCAATCTAATACACTGTCAATAGGTGCAAAGACGCCTTTACTGGTATGTCCAACCTTTTGATATTTGACAGGACACTGTCATCAACAAAGTTCATGTCTGCAAATTGTACAGTTCTGTTACAATAGAAAAATCACAGAAAAAAAAAGTGCCTTTCATGATGTAGATGGGATGTAGCTCAGTTGATACACAGCACATATTAAACCTGGTTTGGTGGTCCACGACTAGAACCTAGCACTGGGAAAGCAGAGGCCAGAGGATCTGAAGCTCAAGGTAACCCCTGGAACTTAGCTATGTGAGACCATGTCACAAAAATAATGTTTTAATAAGTTTGTGATGTTATTTCGGGTCACATTCATAGCTATCCTAGACTCTGTGCTGCCCAGGGTCACACTGAACAGGATTAAGATGTTCCTTTTCCTGTTTTGTGAGCCATGTACCAATTTTTATGGCTCAGTGCTACTCAATGTGTGTGTGTGTGTGTGTGTGTGTGTGTGTGTGTGTGTGTGTGTGTGTGTGATATACAGGGAATAAAATGTAAAAACTCAGATTTCACTTCAATAGGACCGATCCTATTGGCATGTGGCAACAATGAGACATTTGGTCACACAGTGTCTCCCATTCTGAGAGCAGCCACATCAGCTGTGCACCTGAAACACACATGAAGATTTAGTCTTAATCTGATGCAATTTAGGTACATAGTCTCAGTCCTAATTCTTCCGGACAGTTCCTTCATTCATGCTAGCACATTTATTGTTGTTAACAAAGTCTGCTTCCCCAGCAAGACAGTGATCTTTCTTTGCCCTAGAATTAAGTTAACTTGTTTATCCCTCTCTAGTTTTTTTTTTTTTTTTTTTTTTTTTTTTTTTTTTTTTTTTTTTTTTTTTGACAACCCTAAGAATGGAATCAGATATATCCTCTTCCAACAGAGCAATGAAGACTCTCAGGCTTAAGTGGGAAGATGTGGAACTTGACAACTTCCATGAGAATCAGTTGTTACTCTCTTCTAGAGTGACCTTGCTGAGCTCTCCAGCCCCTGAAATCATGGCAAACATAAGTACTTAGAAAAGTGTCATCCCCCAAATTAACATTAATAAGTCTGGGGCTGAACTCTCTTTTGTAGATCAGAATCACTCTGACCTCCAGTCACTCTCTTAAACTAACTAGCCACATACTGATGTGAACTTGAGGCCTGATATCAAATGAGCAAATGAACCACTGGATGGGAATCATCTGAAATATGCACATGTTACAAATGTTGCAGGTAAAAACCTGAACTCATCTCACAATTTATTTCAAAATATGTGCCTTTGTGAGTTACAGCTCTTTCTGCCTCCTACAATGGAGGAGGCACCTTCTCACTGAAAAGTGTTTTATTACCAAGCATCTTCTCCATCTGTGGCATATTCGGGGATGTCACTGATATGGAAGTTTCAAAATGATAAATCTCACATTATATTTTCTGTCACTGTGAATGGCACTGAGCTAAGTGCAAAAACACTGAGGGCAATAAGCCCTTATTTTCTAGGCTATCATAAAAAACCTTTCCCCTAATATTCCCTTCCGATATACACATTTATGTGGTGCTATAATCCCCTGATGTAATGCATGGAAATATAGGAACTGTACATAAACATTTTTAGGCAGGTGGTCTTTTGAGGTAAATCTTGGTGGTATAATAATAATAATAATAATAATAATAATAATAATAATAATATAAATAAAAGATAATTAAAAATCACTTTGAAATCAAAATTTTTCTTCCCTGTTCTACAAATACTTATCAAAGAAAGACAGGGCAGTCACAGGAGGTCCTGCAAAGTGCTTCTTTTCTTACCCTTGGTAAGACAATTCATAGTGAGAAACTGACAAGATAATACTTTCTTTTTGTATTTTACATCACTGAAAAATGCAGCTTGGAAGCCATTTCTAGTGAATGACACTTTGAAGAGGAAGAAGCAATCAATTATTTGGTGACAGTTGTTTCTAACACCAGTACTGGCCAGCATCATCCTCACCACAAGGACTAGCTTCCTTCTACCATAGAGATTCTCAATCTGGAATTTTAAATAAACAAAAATAAAGATATATGAGGTATTTTAGGCTTTTGAAACAGTTCAATAAAACAGCATCCAAGCAGAAAAAAAACATCCACTTATAGCAAAACTTAGGAGACTCTGTTTTCCATTTCTCATAAAGAGAGTTATTCTGGTTTGGGTGCTTAAATAATTCACATTCTCCTGCTGAGAACAGTGAGAAAACATAGGTATAAAAGTGTTAGTTTAACAAAGTATTAGAAAAGTGGGTGTCAAAGCTATGAAAATTCCATAGTCCAAGACCCAGGAAAGGAAATCTAGGTTAAAGCTAGACATTTGGACTGCCTTTAACCTTAGGGAATTTTCAAAATGGGAATAGTGTATGAGAGGCTGTGGAGCACCAATGACAAAGGGCTGGGGAAGGCTTGCAGAAGAATGTCTTCCAAGGTCATAGGCACTCTGCCAATTTTTTTATTCTGAACATTGAGACTCCTAAAAATGTTTATGTAGAGTGGAAGTAAGTGCCACATAGTATTCTCATAGGCTTTGGGATAACCAAGTAATTTTGATTAACCAGTAAATACAACTCAGAAATGAGATTTATCTTCTCCCAGGAAACTACAATATCTGGGTACATAATAGAGACAAATCAAAGTTCACTTTGGAGGAATATACCATTAGGCACCTACAAAGTTTTAAAATTTATTTTTATAATGCAATATAGAAAGTAAGAGAAAAAAAAAAACAGGACAATGTGAGAGTCTGGAAGAGCTGGGTTAGTGGTAAATACCAGATTCCCAGCATTCATAAGCAGGACAAAAGATTCTGAGTTAGGGTAGGCTGAGGTACACAGGAGTCCAAGGCCAGTCTAGCCAATTATCGAGACACTTTCTAAAAATCAAAGTAAAAAGACCTGAGTATATATAGCTCAGTACAGAGCACTTTCTAGCATATTCAAGATCCTGTGTTCAATCCCCAGAATCATAAGGAAAAAAATTCCTGAAAAGACTGCATGGAGATAAACAGAATAAGATCTTGGAAACATGGTTTGTACTTACATTTAGCTTCTGAAAATAAGCACTACAGAGAATTTTAGTAATTGGAACTGGGTCAACAGGATACCTGTGTGAAGAGAAATTTAAACTAGAAGTCCCCTTTTACTAAAAACAATACGTGATCCAAATAAGAAGATGCACTCAAGACTATTTCTAGTACACAAAACAGAAAGATATATTTAATAACTCATGAACACAACATAGGAAGATACAGTTAATACCTCATGGTAGATAAAGGCATTTTACACAGATCTTAAACTTTTTAGGCATAAAAGTTGTTAAATTATACTTTATTGGGATTAGGATTAAATTATGCCACTAAGGAAGGGAAAAGGATTATCAATAAACTGGAGGCATTTTCTACATTTAAACTGAGAAGGGTCTCATATCTTAAATGTTTTTAAACTACCAATATTTAAGATAATTACAGACAATATAAAAATAGACAAATGACTTGGCAGGTTCTGGCCAAAAGATGATAAAATGGTCAGAAAACATACAAAAACATAATTAGCCTTATTAGTAACCAGGGAAACAAAAATGAAAACCCCAGTGGAAAACTAGGACTGTTCCAGAATGACTAAAAATAGATCAAATGTAACAAGTATTCGAGAGAATAAAGCAATGAGAACCCTGATGTACTAGGGTGAGATATAAACTGGTGCATCTGCACTGGAAAAGGTAAGTCTACAAAAGCAAAATAGGCATTTTTGCAGTGATTTAGCATATTCTTGTCTTTTTATTATTAAATGTTTGTGCATATGCATGAAATGATATGTAGAATGACCATAAAACATTGCACATAAGATTTAAACAAACAAAAACTAATATTTTCAATAAAAATTAGGCTCAAAAAAAGCAGAAACAAACTAAATGCCACCAGTGGGGAAATGGGTAGATGCACTGTAATAGATTCAAACAAGACCATTGTGAATAAATAGATTTAAAAAAAGCCACCAGACTATTTCAATCAATCAACATTGGAAAATAGAAAGCATAAGTTATTAATGATTACAGAAATACATGATGTGACAAAATATAAAATATTGCATTTGTCACAAAATTTAGGGCGTGGGTATACAGATGGAGAATCCCAATTTTCTTTCTAAGGAAAAGGCATGTCAATTTTTTGTTAAGAGTGGCTCTATAGGAAGTTGCAGTACTAAACATTTATCTTACAACTTTGACACAACCTACAAGAAGCAACTCAATAGAGACGTTTATTTTAAGAGATAACTTTATACTGTTGTTTCATTTTATTATTTTGTTTTGTTTGTTGAGGTAGGCTTTGCAATATATCCCTAGATGGCCTGAGACTTACTCAGTAGTCAAAGTTGGCCTCAAACTCATGGTAACCCTCCTGTCCCAGCCTCTCAAATAATGAGATAATATGTGTACCAACAACTCCTGATTTTTGGCTCATGGTTGGTAGGAGCCATAGTTTCATCATGGTAGGGAATGTATAGTAGTGGGTGGTTCCATGACTGTGGGCATCAGGCAGATGTTTGCTCACATCTCAGCTGGCCAAAGAGCAGGGCCAGAATGGAGAAACTTAAGCCTTCTCCTGGTTACATACTTCTAGTCTTCATCTCCTAACCATTCTAAAACCTTCCAAAACAGTGCCACCAGCTGGAGACCAAACCCCATATAAGTAACATTTCACACTTAAATAATATTCTGCCTCGATCTTATAGTATATTTGCTATCTCATAATTGAAAATGCATTCAGTTCATGTTCAAAGTCTTGATCATCATTTTCAATACTGTTCTAAAGTTCAAACCTTTGTGAAACATAAAGCAACCCCTTAACTATGAGCCCCTATAAAATAAAAATAATTATAAATTCTAACATGCAATGGTACAGAGTAAATATTCCCATTTCTAATGGTACTATCAAGAAAAAAGCAAGGAAAAAATGAGCTAAGCAAGACTGAACTTCAGCTGTCCTAACAACAAACTTTGCAGCTCCATGTCCAGATTAGCAGCTCTTGATGGCATCACCTGTACTTCAACAGCCTTGGGTAACATTGTTTTTATAGTTCTAAGGCATAATGTCCTCCTTTCCAGGTTAGCTGCTTTCAGTGACTGCATCTTTCATTGGTACGCATCCATATTTCTGGTACCTCCAATATTCTTATATCTCTACTGCAACATAAACTTCACTTTCACCATTTCATGTACAGCCAACTCAGGAGTTCCATGTCACAAATCAAACTTTCCTACAATTTCCCTGGCCTTGGTGGCTTTCTAGGACCTTGGTGAAAGTCTCCATGTCTCCAAAATTAACTCTTGTGTGGGCCACATTAATGATGCCAAATTCTCCTATAAGCTTGAATTGTCTGTAATGCTAAACACTGGAAAAAATTTCTCCAGACTGCCCTGCTCCATCAAGGAATGAAGGTTCTCTTATTTCAGTGCTTTTCAGTATTTCAAGTGTGTTTACATTATTACAACCTCTGTCTCTCAATGGGTCCATTTGGTCTTGACTATTGCCTTTACTATTGTCCCAGTGCAAAGTCATGGGCTTCTCCTTATTACTTCTAATCAGTTTAACAACTTCAGCACCTTTGCTCGTAACTATCCTGACTTCACCTTTAGGAAAATTCAACCTCAATTTTTGCACAACTACACGCACATTTCTGCTTAAAACAGTAACCAGGTTTACCCCCATTTTCCTTCCCAAATGGCCTTTGTACTTTTCACTATAAATCTGTTTAAATGCAGTGGGCAATATCCATGCTACAGCCCAAATATTATACTATCTTGAAATTTTCTCTGCCTAAGAATTTAGTCCATTCTTTTGAGTTCAGACTCACATTGATTTTCAGGACACAGGGATGATGTTACCAGAATGTAACTTAAATTAATAACCTCATTTCCAATTCCCAGCATAGCCCTTGCTCCTCAGTGAAATCTTATAGACCACATCTCTTCTGTCTGTTCCTATCAGCATTCTAGTCTATGAACTCGCACTAGAATGGCAATGCTTATATAATTCGGTGTTTATCTAGTCTATAACTCTAAACCTTTCACAGAGCAGTTCCAAATGCCTAGAAGCCAATAGCTATGTATGTACAAGGACTGCACTTTTCAGTACTCATTGTCTATATTAGTATATTGTCTACTTTGACCAAATATCTGACAAAAAGGAACATGAGGGAGGAGAATTGCCTTTAGCTCATTGAATGAAAGCATATGGTCTACCATGACAGAGAAGGCATGACCTCTGTGTAGCTGCATGGCAGTGAGAATATAAGCCATTGGCCAATGATTGTCTTGTCCACATCTTCATAGACTCCAAAAACTAGGAAGCAAAAAGCAAAAATTGAACAGGTCCATGCTACGTCTGGCTATATAAGGTGTGGTCCTAATGGTCCACTTGTTCCATCAAATCTCCAGTTCCTACTGGGCTCCACATTCTCCCAAAGACAGTGCCACCAGCTGCGGACCAATTACTCAAACATGTAAGTTTTTTTTGGGTGGGGGGAGCTAATTCACATTCAAACCACATGCATTGATTTATAATAATTACTTAGGCTATACATTTTTCTTACACCTTTTCTCTGTTTGATATATTTCCTAACAAAAAGGCTAATAATAAAGCAATTCCTTTTTGAGTAAATTGTAACTCACTTTCACTGATTACATACAATGTGCTAGATATTATACTAAAACCTTCACAATAATAGTTCACTTCAAACAACCATGAAAGGTACACACTATAATTATCCTTATTTTAACAAACGTGTAGTGATTCTCAGTTTAGCTTCACTAACTAAATTGGAACCTCCTTAGAGGCAGGACCAAAACATAATTATTTCTACTTCTAAAACATGGTCAAGCTGGGGAACAATAAGATTTAGTCATATGACCACCATGGAATTTTCTCGCTCTGTTTTGTACAAGCTGAAGTTAAAACCTAGATTGTTTGACCCATGATCCATGCTCTGACCTATCACACTACACTGTCTTTTAGATATACTACTTCCCCATTTCACCTTGTCAGGAAAAAAAAAAAAAGGAAAGAATTAAGAGAATGTTGTCATGGTACCTGTTACTCAGAATAGCTAAACAGTAAAAAAAAAAAAAAAAAAAGAAGGTTGGGATCGTACCTGTGTTGTGAGGCTGAAGGATGTGTGAGAACCAGAGATGTGGGACAGGCTGAACGTGGTAAGTGTTTAGATTCATTCTTCATGGGGCTTGGTGTATCTTCATGGAAACTTTTCAGCTACAGTGCAGAGAAGAGAGATGAGGAGGGGCAAGTGAAACCATCCATGAAATGAATAAAGAGCCTTTCTTTCACTGAATTAAATCAAAATTAGTAGTGATGGGCTGAGCTGCTCTTTTAGAAGACTGGGTTACCATGTTAGGTAGCTCACTGCCACCGTTTGTCCAGCTGCGGGCAATTTGACTCCCTCTTTTTGCCTTACACTCACAGACACGTACAAAGATAGAATAAAATAAAATAAGTATTTTAAGAATCTTAGAAATGGCACAAAGGAAGTGTCTGCAGATCTGTGCAAAGGAAAGATGTTGATTTGACAAGAAATAAGGAAGAAATGTGGGTAGAAGGACACCAAGACAGCATCAATACAAGTCATAGAAACAAGGCCAGGACAAAAAGAAGGAAAACAGCTAAGGAAGACACTGAGATGCAATTAAATATTTGGGAGAATATTGTAGAAAATGAAATGATGGTTGGAAATAGAAATCTGTGTTTCGGGAGATAAGTTGTGACATTAGGAACGCAGTTTCAGGCATCATTAACATGTCGACCTAGATGAGATTCTGAGTGTGGGCTACACTGCCCAAGCTACCAATATCCTCCTAAATCCACACTCCAATCCTTATTTGTCAAACTGTATATACTCTGGGACCTCATCAGCAGAGAAAGGAGCTGGGTGACCTATTCCACACCTTGCAAACTAGTTAAATCTTAGGTAAGCCTTTTAATCTCTTTGAATCTCAGTATCCTTGTCTGTAAACTGTGTAATGATCCAGATCTCTCCCAAGTTTGCCTCAAGAATTGTTTCACCGATATTTAAAGTTGTTACTATTAACCTGTTTTTCCTTTTGTATAGCCGGAGAAACCAAAACACGTAATTCAAAACCTGCTTTTCATTACACAGATAGGAGTGAAACTAGGCAAGCCATTCTTATTTTTGTATTTCTTCTATAAAACATATTTCTACTTTCCTACACAAAGAGGGAAGTAGTAAAATTCCTTTTGCAAAGAGGAATATATGGAGACACGTCTCCTATGAACTGCAAAACTGAGAAGTAGTGACATCTTTATTCAAACCTAAGGAGCTTCATTTAAGAACCCAGTCCCTTAATCATGTCTTAAATAGCAGGACTCTAGGCAGGAAACTCGGGGAAGGGACTTGTCAAGGTTGCTCTTCCACATCCCTCAAACAACCACAAAAATGTAACTGTATCTGTATGGCTTTTATGTCTATTAAGAATTGATGCCTTTATTTTTCTTGAGGCGTGGGGTTTTCCTGATTTTGTTTTCTGGATCACTTTAGACAGAAAAGAGACTAATAATCATCAAGGAGAAAAATACATCACTCGGAAGGACACTGGAGAAAATCCTTGGAGATTCACACTGAATGTGGGAAACACCCTTATTCATTACACAGGATAAAAGGAACAAACCCGGAGAGAAGGAAGCCCAGGAACCACAGAGAGGAGACGAGCTTCAGGAGGGGATACCATGAGAGTATGAACAGAAGTCATTGCGTCTCCCAGCAGCTAAGAGGAAATACAATGGTAGAAATAACTGGTCCATGGTGTCCAGTGTGGGGCACATACATCTGGACACCTCTAGGAATGATACGGGGTTGATGAGAGGGGCTGCGCTAGGCAGCGCAGGTGGTGATCTTAGGGTTGTGTGGGCACAGCTTCAAATGACATCATCATACAGGGAGACAATTATTCTTTTTGCATTTTCCTCACAATTCTTCTGGTTATTATAAAGTCTAATTTGATACTGGTATGTTTTTAACAATTTTTGACACCTGTGTCCTCCCCTTTCAAAAAGGAGACATTGGAAGAGAAGACAGGATTTAACTTGTAGGGAATAACATTATTCTATGTTCATTGTGTTCACTTTCAAAGCTGCCTATTTATGTCAAGTATTTTTTTACTTACGTTAATAAATGATTTTAAGGTAAGTTTGGGTAAGAAAAAAGTAAATGTTTAAAATGTCTTATTATTGTATAATAAAGGTCAAATGAATATGTGTCAAAAGTTCTAGACCCTTCGATCTATATTCTGATTAGATCAATCTGAGAACATAATTTTCATCTCCAATATACCACAGCATTTCCACAATGACATGATGATGCTGGCAAGGGAAATAGAATAATGGCCATAGCACATGAAAAATGTGAGAATAGCAGCGGTCTCTAGTCTGAGGTACAAAAGCCATTTTGATGAACCTCAAGGGCTAGCATGTGAATGAGACTCTATTGTGCTTGCATTTATGTCCCCAAAAGATGGACTTGGAACCATAATAGATTCAAGTCACAGACCACTACACAACCACTTTTCTAAGAGGAGGGCACACAAAGGTAGAAAGAACTGGCAGGAGGATGGACCCAGGGCTCGGAAACCTGACTGGATCCTCTACCTTCAGTCCATCCTTACCATAGTTCCAGGAAAAAGCAGACACACTGTGATTATAGCTGTGTCCTAACAGACACAAACTATGAACCATTTGCACTGTGGAATATACTCATAAGTTGATTGCTGCTTTTCTGAATTCTCAATCAATAGGAATAAAACAATTACTTATGTTTTGTACGTTTTTAGGCTAAATATGTATTCTGTCTTAGTTGTTCTGCACAATCAATGAAAGGGGTAGAACACTGCCCTTCCACTTGTCTAAGATGGACTACACATATTAACTGCAAAGATATTTTTAACAAGTATGCCTTTCCAAGAGGAACTTCCAGACAAACTGGAATGGTGTCTAATGAATTTGCCTTTACTATGAGCATGTGAGTTCCATTTCATTTTACTTCCCGCCTCATATATAAAGTGAAGAATAATGGATGGCCCCATACTCAAAGAGCATGGAAAGATCTAAAAGAGAATGCATTTATCAAGGACCGCGGCAGAGTCTACTGACTGCTCATATGGCTAGATTGTGACCACACTTCATTTTTCACCTGTAGTCTGCTTAATTTATCACAAATGTCAGCATTCCAGAGCTGTCAGCCTGGAAAGATGATGCCCTTGTTGTGTGGGCTTCATGGGCACTGACTATTGAGGGCTTGGGTTGTGAGCAGAGAGCTATCATTCATAATTTCTCACCGTACTTAGTTGAGGCAGGCAGATGCCTTGGGGCTGGAGAAAAAGAACAGCACGAAGCTAAGCAGATGGGAAGTAAACATCTTAGCAGCCCTGGCTGCGGGCTGTGCTGTTTCTGGCTACCTGTCTTTGAGAGAGAGAGGCTGTACTCATTGCTTAAATTATCAACCCATGCTTTGCAGTATGGTAGTCCCTAGCCACCTATGGGAGCCAAACACTTAAACTGTGGCTAGTCCAGCTTGAGATATGTTCAGTCAGTGAAAAAAAAATAGTATAAAAACATGAAAATTGAGATTATTCTTATACTGACAAGGAAGCATAGCTCTCTCCTATCCTCAAAGGAACATCTTTTTGCAACTAATTGAGACAAGTGCAGAGATCCACAGCTAGTCAAAATTCAGAGTGTGACTATGGTGTGTTCAACACCAACTGATCAGTTTTTCAGTGCAACCCATACACCTAAGAATGGGGGTGGGGAAAGCACAAAAGAAGGGGCAAAAAGATCTAAGAGCTAGAGGACTGTGGTACCTGCTGCTGTGTACATCTTTAAGATGTAACAGGAAAGCTGTTGACATCAAATCTCAACAATATGATTATCTAAACAAGACCCACATGGTGACAACATTAGCTGACATGCCAAAGTGGATTGGTGACTTCACAAGATACCATCCCTACATAATAAGCTCAGAGGGAAAAAAATATATTTTGAAGGGAAAGGGCATAATGGAAATGCCAAGCATGATCAAAATGAAGCAGTTACACAAGGCTGCACCATCCCCCTTCACTACTTTCTCAAAGGAGTACATTAACCAAGCTATTTCACTCTCCTAAGCATCTCTTGTGTAAAAGGAAAATAATAAAATATTTTTTCATAAGGTCATTATTGTATATATAGTAAGGTGAGATAAATACATTAAATGCCAATTCTTGTTACTGACTAATAGTCTATAAATGAAATATACCACATTTATGCTTTCTTTCTAAGTCCCCTGGGCAATAGAGTTATGGGTGTCAAATGATCCTCTCTTACATGGGTGGGGCAAAGTTTTGTGATGTTGAACACCCCTACATATACAGACAAACCATCCCCTAAGTCCCTGTTGATTAGAACCTGTTTAGTCATAGTTTTCAAACTTTACAAAGGTTTGTACATTTATGTTTTTAGAAAAAAAATATAATATGCATAAAATTGGATTTTATTTCAAAATTACAGGCTGAGCTGATAGCAAATCACCCCTTCCCATCTTGTGCTATCAGATGGATTGTGAAAAATCCCTCTTATGAAGATTTCAAGCATAGTTTGAGAAAGGGATCTAAGAAATATTCAAAGATCATTAAAATTACATGTGGTATAAATTATCTCAAAGATTAGAGAAAAAAGGCAATGCTCCAACTCAGTCTGTAAGATTAAGACACCCAGAAGAGACATGGATATTATCAAAAGAGGGAATTACCAACCAACCTAATTTATAAACATAGAAATAAAAACCTCAAATAAAATATTCATTTGTTAAATCCAGTAGTATTGTAAATAAAATATTCATGTCCCATATAGACTTTATCCCAAAATATAAGACCGTTTCTCTATCAGAATTTTTAAAGCTCATAATACAAATAGACCAATGGAAAACATAAGGTTATTCAATTTCTCACAGAAAAATCATTAAAGAATATTCAAAGTACCATATTTCGTAAGGAAAGTGTTTTTCCAGGCACTCGATATTCCAGATAGAATCGTCCTAGTAAAGGAGTTTTGCTTTACCAAACAAGAAAATGTCTTCTGAGAAAGTATACAGAAAGCATAATACTTCCAAAACTTTAGACAAATCCCCTTTGGATTCAGAAACAGGGCAACTTATCTCACTATATTTCTATTACTACTTAACTCAGTGAAGTAAGACAGGAAAAAGGCTGGGACAGGGATTAAACCTCATTATTTGACAGTGAATTACATATTTAAAAAGTCTTCTAAAAGATCAAACGGCCAGATTATAAAATAATCCTCAAGGCTCCTAGAGGATTATAGAACCGATTCTAGTATATAATGTTACAGAAGTGCTGAGAAGATCATAAGCATTTATAAATGTACAAAATTATAAGAATTTGAGTTAGAGATATGGCTCAGTGGTTAAGAGCACTTGGTGCTCTTGAAAAGGATCCAAGCTCAGTTCCCAGAATTGTCATGGAAACGTATGCCATCTATAACTACAATTACAGAAAATCTTATGGCTTTTTCTGGTTTCTGCAGGTACTAGGTACATGCATGGTGCACATACATGCCTGTAGGCAAAAACATTAAAAAATAACAATAATGGGGTTATTATTTTATGGGAAACAAGAAAGAGATCTAAAAAAAAGTTTCAAACTTCAGGGGGAAATTTGTAAATGTTGGAGATAACAAAAACAGATGTGTATGAATAGAAAAGCAATCAGGATTGTGGGGAAAAGATTCAGTAACTTAGATTTTCTTTGAATTAATCTCTAAAATTCGAAATAATTACAATGAAGTTCAAACAGAATTGTTATAGACTAGTAATGATGAGGAGTATAACATTAGTGTGTAGATGAACAAATCAATGTAAGAGAGTCTAGTAACCAACTAAAGCATTTAGCAAAATGTAAACACACATATATACAGCATCGAAGATCTGAAAGTAAACCTAGATTGCTTATACTGTTTTTTGCTTTGAAAAGAATAAACGTATTTAATATCATTCTAAAACACACACATGTATGCATCATTACCAATTAACGAAAAATGAGACAATGAATTTAAAGGAAGGAAAGGGTGGGTATATAGGAGGATTTGGGAGTAAAAAGGGAGAAATGTAATTAAAATACATTCCCAAAAATAAACTTCTTAATTGGAATAAATATAGAAGAAAGTCTTTTGTTTCATTTGACACAGACTTTCATGTACCAGAGCCTCACCCCAAACTGACTATGTATGGCTGGGGATGACTACAGTCCTCATCTTCCTGCTCCCACCTCTCACATTAGAGCTGTCATGCCTGGCTAGGAGAATTCTCTGCAACTGCAAAACTCACTCAGTTTGGAAGAATTAATTTTGCTGGATTTCTTTGAGTGTTTCTGACAGTAGAGCTCAAGAAAATTCACTTTTTCAAGTCAGCCTCATTAAAAAAAAAAAAAAAAAAAAAAAGTAGATGACCCTTCCTTTCCTTTCCTCTGCCTGCCTGTAATGAACTCATAGGAAGGGCATGAACCGCCACTGTGCGCTATGGATTGTGAACCTATCACAGCCCAGCCCGTACTTAAAGGGAAGCAGTTATTTGAAGACATGAACAATGTAGACAAGACTAAAAATCAGCTCAGCACTTTAAAATTAAGGTTACAGGAATAACTCAAAAGTCAGATTATATCTCACTTTACTCCATTTTATTGGTACTTTAGTTTATGTTTCAGAGTTAAAATGGGTCTCTCCTCTTCTTCCCCAAATTCAATACACTTAACTACTGAAGATATACATTTCTGTGAGAATCATTCCTACTAAGGTGGATAAATGTACTAGGTATTCCTAGTGGTTTCATCATGACACATAGCATACACAGCTGAAAACTTAACTGACTGCTTTGAAAGGAAAGAAATAAATATTTAATGGGATAAACCAGTCCACTTCCTCTATTAGTGCTCAGGTTCTGCTTTCCCTCCAGATAGTCCAAATCACAATTTCCAGAGTGTTCTAGCCTTAAGTAGCAAAATTTGTATGAAAATCCCTGAAAGCAAACACACTGGTCAACATTGTAGTGATCTTTACTCACACAAATTCTATTTCCCATTACTGCCCACGCCAAAAAAAAAAAAAAAAAAAAAAAGGCAAAAAGAAAATTTTCAGCTCTTTGGCATGTTACAAATAAAGTCACTAAAAGAAACTATTCTTGATTCTAACCTAAGAACATTAACTCTGATCCACAGTAATGCCTCAGATAGGCCATCATTCTTCATAAGTTATGTCTGAAACAGCAATGATAACAGGGGCACTTCATTAAGTACTCACTATTTCCCATGCACTGCATGAAGGATTTATATGAATTACTCCACTTAGTTATCATAATAAAACTTAGATTAAGTACTTTATCTTAGTGCTCCCGGTGAATATACTGAGGCAAGGTATAATTGTGTAATTTTCTCAGATACGAGTGGATTGGCTAGTGATACTGCAGAGACTTGAAAGTGTGTGTCTTCAACATCTGAAAATTTAGTCCATCCTTATTATAATGTTTATCCCACAGAAATTTTAAATGTTTATTAATAAAAAATTGTACTCTTCACATATTATAAAAACATTAATTACAAGCTTATTAAAAAGAAGAAACTATCCCTATAAAATTTTAAGTTTTTTTTAAACTACCTGTATGTGTTTTCTGTGTGTAGGTATGTGTACCTGTGAGTTCAGTGCCCACAGGGTCCAGAATAGGATATCAAATCTCCTGGAACTGGAGTTGGACATGGTTGTGAGCTATCCAGTGTGGGTGCTGAAAATCAAACTTATGCTCTTTGCAAGAACAACAGGTGCTCTTAACCCCTGAACTGTCTCTCCAGTCCTTGGAACAGATTTTTAATCTGCCCATTAGCAGCTGTGTATTACTGAGATAGTAAATTAACCTTTATTTTTATCTTAGATAATATGTGTAGTTTGCTCTGTTTTCCTTATGGGCTATAGCACTGAAGAGTTTTAAATTCTCCTAAAAGTATTATCTAAAGAAAAGCAATATAATTCCAAGATATAAGCAGTTCATAATTTCTATATGTGAGATGCATAAAAAGAGGTAGACCAATGGACTGTCCATTAGTCTTTGTAGAAAACAAGACATGCAATGTATGGATAAAATGTACCTAACTTGCTTTATTACCTAAAATCAAATACCACTTAAAACTTTGTTTTAAAAAGATGACGTGATGAAAGCTCCAGCAAATACCCCATGCCATTTATTCTTCAAACACACTCAACGTGGTTCACACGAGCTGGTATTAAGAACACCTTTAAAGTCAAACAGCTTCATCTTTAGCCATCCTGTATGGTTATTAATATTCTACCTTGATAGAATATCCAAACAATTACAGATTCTCATATTTAATAGAAGCTGACTTGATTTCATTTCTGGATACCACACAAATATGTACAGATATAGACAAAAAACAGTAGCAACATGAACATGGTGAGGAATGATCTCTAATGAGCTGAGAGAGCTCAGGAAGAGGTAAAATTCCCTAGAGCTAAGCTTAGCCCTTGTACTAGCCTATAGGGTATCTTTCCTACATTGAAGAGGCAGCAGAAACACCTGGCAGGGTAATTTTAAATTTTGGAGTGACAATAGGAAGCCATTTTGACCTGGAATTTATACAGTTTTAAATGTAATGGAAGACACAAAACAGGTAAAGGAAGAGTCAAAAGATAAACCAACCTGAGTAGAATCAACAGATTGGGGGCGGGGGACAGCAAGAAACCAGCTTTCTGATGGGAGGGAGGCTTTCAGATAAAATTCCAAGGCCCACACTCTACACAACTGTAATTTTAATGTCTAAGAAGAAAAACACGTGAACTTAAAAGAACGGTAAACTATTTAAGGAGAGGAGGAGGACCGCATGCCACTTCCACATCCCCTAACAGGAAACAACAAAAATCAATGAAACTAAAGCATGAACATTCAGTTGCACAGCAAATGAAGAGAATAACACTAACATAAGTACTAAGGTACTAAGGAGTATAAAAATGTAACATGATGATAATGAGCAGTGGGTGTGGTAGCTTGTGCTTCTACAGTTTAATGCTCTAGAGTCTGAGGTGAAAATATTGCCACAATGTCAAGGTCAGAACAGGACACATAGTGAGTTCCAGGCCAGCTTTATCTATATAGCATGATTCTGTCTGAAAGGGGGGATATAATGAGAGCACTTATTCTTTATTAGATGAAACAAAGAAAATATTGAAATAGATGATGAGCTACACATTTTCTGAAAGTGATGATAGATATTAATGTATAGAATTAAAGCTTCACTGGACTTCAGCTTGCATGGAATATTTAGCGAGGCAAGAAGAAACTTCTCATATATTATTATCACAAAATTCTGAGAAATTTAAGCCTGTGACTTTTCTTGTATCAGTTAGAGCTGAAGTTACAAAACAATGATAAATTCAAAGTGGGGGGAGAGGCAGATACGAAGGGAGGTCAGGTTGGGAGCATTTTCTTATCTGAGGCAGATACAGTAAAATAATAAAAATAAGAGGCATTTAGTTAGGATTATTTATGAACTTCGAAAAACTAAGCATGAAATGGTCAAGAATGTGCAGAAGACTCTGTGGGGTGTAAACCATGGGGCTCTTATGGTCTATCCATAGTTTCTTCTCCAGAGACTCCACCACCTATCTCTGAAGGTTGGTGGGAGTTGTTATGTAGCTATTTCTTCCAAACTAGAAGAATCCTAGAGGGAGAACAGTCTGTGCAATTTATAAGGAACAAGAAGTGCATACATCTTAAAAATATCAGAAAGCCAGAGACTCGCAAGGCCCTTTCTCAAGGTCATGTACTGTTGATGTAGCTGAGAATAGGAGACTCTGACCGAACTGTCTACATGTTTCACAGGAATATGATGGATGTGGTTTTTGTGAGTGAACATCCATGTTGAGGTAGACTTTTAGGTAATGAAGTTGCCTTTGAGTCATCTATGCTCCTGCGAGTAACTCCAATAGGATAATTTGTTCAAGCCAGACATGTGTAGAACAATTTCTTTTGATCTGGAGGCAAATAGATGTTTACTCACATCTCCTCAGGAAAAGTCATACACTATGAGAGTCAAGAGAAGACTTCTGGTCTGAGGAAGGGAGATCAGAAACAGCAAGAGGCACATGAAGACTGCCTGAATCTTCTTCGTGCTATCCTTTGCAGTGTGTGTGTGTGTGTGTGTGTGTGTGTGTGTGTGTGTGTGTGTGTTTGTGTGTGTGTGTGTGTGTTCAATTTTCCTGTCTCTGTGACAAATGAAATTGAGAAAAGGAAACAGAAGAAAAACTTTTCTACTTGTGGAAGAATGCCAGGAATAGAGCTAAGTGCAGATCCACAGCTGTGGCAGACTGTGTCAAAAGACCCAGAAACATAGTACTATCAATGACTAAAGCAAATCTTATTCATAATTATAAATCTGTACACTAAAGTGGCATATGCAGGGCTAGCTATGTGCTTGCATATGGTCCTGATGACCTGAGTTCAATCCCTAGATCCCATAAGGCAGCAAGATAGAACAGACTCCTCAGAGTCATTCTCTAACCTCCTCATACAAGTGTTGTGGAACATTATTTTAAGGCGTGTTACATTTGTTTATGCTATGGAACATGTCTTTAATGGTGCAAAGATGTGTTGCATTTGTTTAACTCTGTGAAGCTATGTTACTTGCCTGTGTGAAACTCCTGATTGGTCTAATAAAGAGCTGAATGGCCAATAGCAAGGCAGGAGAGAGCATACATGGGCTGGCAGGCAGAGAGTATAAATAGAGGAGACATCTGAGAGGAGAGAGATCAAGGAACAAGAAAAGAAGGGGTCAGCTACACAGAAAGCCACAGTATAAGAAGTAAAAAAGGTCCACAGAAACAGAGAAAGAGGAGAGAAAGAGGAAAGCCCAGAGGCAAAAGATAAACTGCATAAGTTAGGAAAAGCTACCTAGAAACAAGCCAAGCTAAGACTGAGCATTCATAAATAAGAATAAGCCTCCATGTGGTTTATTTGGGAGCTGAGTGCTGCCACCCCTACACCCCACACCCCACCCCACCAAAATTAAAGAGCCAGAAGAGTAAAAAAGCCAACCTACTCTACACATATATACCTATACACGATCAGTGCTGGGAAACAGCCTGGCCAGTAGGAGACCCAATATGGAAACATTCCTCTTTTTGTCCCAAGACAGTATGGGCCTTATATAATGAGATCTCTTCATAAGGACTGAGCCCTAATGAGTTTATCGGTAACTAGCTTGTATTTTTTCTTTGTTTTGTTTTGTTCTATTGTTTGTATTTTGTTTTCTTGGAATTCTGTTGCCAAACACACACCCTCTATGGAAGCCTTTGCCCTGGAGCTCCCACAGCAGTGCTGGTAACTAGGAAGGTAATAACAGCTTGTGCTGTTGCTATGTATGATGCCCATACAGGAATTACAAAACTTCATCCCGACTTGTATTCCATTAAGAAATGAAATTAAGATAGGTTGTAATCTAAGTGTGGAAAGTAAAACAAATCTTTGAGAGAGTGATATGTAGGGAGATTTTATGACTTCTGAACAAAAATTATCAATGACAAATAGGTTAATAATTTTGAATACCTAAAAATTAAGAGCATCTGTTCAACAAGAAGCATCAATGTGAGAATGCAAATTCGGGTCACAGGAAAGATGTTTATAACATTTAGCTAGTAAAGGGCTTGTACAAAGAACATAAAAATGAGCCTAATAAAAAGACAAAAAAAATCTAACCCCAAAATAATCCATCTTCTTTATCCAAGAAGATCCACAAATCACTACCAGACATGAAAATAAAAACATAACTCATTAGCAATGTGCACACACACATACACACGCACACACAAGCACACATGCACACGCACGCACACATGCATGGATGCACACACACACACATGCATATACTATTCAGACCTAAAAACATGACTAAAAGTATTTACAGCTGGTTATCTCAAGAAGCAAAGAATGGGTTTAAGGGAAAATCAGTTGTGCTGATGGGAGTTTTAGTTGATGCAAACAACATGGGAAAATTCAGCAGTACCCCCTTTCATTTTGTATATATACCTAACTTATGGCACAGTCATCTCACCCCTAGAACTACTTCTTTCAGAAATATAATCATGTATACCAAAAGAAATGACCAGATTGTCCATGGAGGCATTTTAATAGGCTCAAATAAAAAACAAGTTATCAAGCACTGACTGAACAAATCAACCATTGTATACTTTCCCAGGGGAAAACAGCAGGTAAAGAGTTTGGCACATGTAAAGACAGAAGTGGGAGAAACAGAATTTCAAGGTCAGCCTCAGCTACAAGAACTCAAGGCCAGCATGACTTGCAAAAGAACCTTCCCCTCACCCAGAAAAAGAAAAAGAAAATGGAACACTTCAGCTATATGTACCAGAAGTTACTGTCACAAACATGGTATTATACAAAAAGAGAGGTAAAGGAGTTGGCCAATATCAGAAGCTTAAATTCCAGAGCATTCAAGAGGAAATAATTTGGTTGATAGGGCGATACTTAATATGTGTATATAACAAACAAACAAAAGGACTTCTGTAACATCAGGATAATTGTTACTTTCAGGGAAGAAAAGAATTTAGGTTAATTTGGGGTTCAGGGATACTTATTAACAACTGTGTTTCTTGATCTGGGATATAGCTACAAAGATACTCAATTTAACCATCTATGAGCATATACCTTACAGTCTACCACACCACAAAGTCACTTGCTCAACTATGTTCATAGAAGCTTTATTCATAATAACCAGAAACTGAAAACAACCTAGATGTTTATCAACCAAAGAATTAATAAAGGAAATGTGACACATTTACACAATGGAGAATTACATGGCTGTTTAAAACAATGGCATCATGACTTTGCCAGCAAATGGATGGAACTAGAAAAGATCATCCCGGGTGAGGTAACCCAGACCCAGAAAGACAAACATGTTAACTATTCACTTATAGGTGGACATTAGCCATAAAATAAAGGATAACCATGTTACAATCCACAGATCCAAAGAAGCTAAGTAACAAGGAAGGCTCAAGGGGAAACAGGAGAATCACACTATGAAAGGGAAATAGAATAGACCTCACAGGTGAATGGTCAAGGTATTGGTCTGGGTAGGGAGTAGACATGGGAATGAGAGGAATCGGGTGTGGGATGAGGATGGAGGGAGAGAGTACTGAGAAAAACAACTGGAAACTGGGGCATCTCTAGGATGACGGAAGGGAAACACCCAGGAATTTATGAGGGTGAGCCTAGCTAAGACTCCTAGCAATGAGAGATATCAAGTCTGAACCAGTCATCTCCTGTAACCAGGCAAGACTTCCAGTGCAGAGACTGTGACTGCAACCCAGACACATAACCTCTGACCTACAATTTTTTCTGCCTATGAGATAGGCTGGGAAAAAGGTGACATAGAAGTAGCCAATATAGTAGGAACAGCCAACCAATGACTGGTCCTGCTTGAGATCCATACTATGAGAGGGATCCTTTCCCTGGACATACCTAGAAGAGCAGAAGCTTCTAGGTCTCAGAGGCTGGACAGCCAAGAGACCTACCTAGGATAGAACCAAACATGAGGGACAGAAAAGAAAAAAAAGTTAATGAAATGAGTCCTAATGATACTCTACTTCACTCATAGATAAGTGTCTAGCCCAACTGTCATCAGAGGGGCTTCACTCAGCAACTGATGGAAACAGATGCAGAGACACATAGCCAAGCATTAGGCAGCCCCAACTAATACTGCGGAAGAGGGATTAGGGTAGCCAGGGTAGAGGGACAAGGACACCATGGGAAAACACATAGAGTCAACTGACCTGGGCTCAGGGAGGCTCACAGAGACTGAACTGCTAACCAGAGAACTTGGTAGGACTGACCTGGGTCCTCTACATGCGTATTTCTCTTGTCTGGTTTGATCTTATTGTGGGACTCTTGGCAGAGGGAGTGGGGATTATCTCAAACTCTGTTCCCTGCTCTTGGGACACTTTCTTCCTGATAGGCTGCCTCAGGATGCCTTAATAGGAAAAAAAAAAAAAAGGTACTTAATCTTTCTGTAACTTGATATGCCATGGCTGGCTGACATCCATGGAAGGCCTATAGTTTTCTGAAGTGAAGGTAGAGAGTGGATGGGGGCAGGATCTTGGGAAAGGAACAGGGAGTAGAGGAGGAAGGGAGAACTGTGATTGGACTGGGAAAATTAATCGATTGATAGTTAATCAAAACATACATAAAAGATACTCAGTCTATGATGGTCTACTAAGTTATATGACTTTATCCCGGAAGTGCCTTAAACTTCGGAATAGAAAAGAGGGGGCAGAAATTGTCTGAACACGTAGTTCACTTTCTACCCAACTTTAACTTTCATTATTTTAAAGGAGACGCTTGATATAAAGGGAAAACTAAGCCTGAGACCTGAGAGGTCAGTTACAGAGGTATGTCACCATGGCCCATGTGGGGTTTCCCATTTCCCTTCATCTATTTCATCACATTTCCAAAGTGGTCGGGGTACTGCATGCCCTATTTCTGAAGTGACTCTTCTGACACTACTAAATGCCTTCAAAGAAGCTGAACTTCACTGAGCTCTCCTGATTCTGTCTTGGAAGAAGACAAGAATCAGAGACCTCATCCAGAGGTTTTCTGCTGCTGGCAGGGCTATGCCTACTCACTTTCATTATGAACTAGTTGTTTAGATTTTGATTGTCTTTAACTGTGTGCGGAGTTCTGTATTGTACTTTTCCTTTATGTAGAAGATACTCTTGATAAGAGGGAGGCAAAAGGAAAAAATAAGGAAAATACCTGTCATCATTTACTATGAGGTTATAGAAGTGTGGTTTTATATTGTGTATTTAATAAAATCAGCCTGGAATATCAGAGTCAGCCACAGTCAAGTGTGAGAGTCAGAAAGTGGTGAACTACGCCTTTAATCCCATCACTCAGGAGACAGAGATCTTTCTGTGTTTCTGTGAGTTTAAGGCCTAATAACCAAACAGTAGTAGCTCATGCTTCTAATCCTAACTCTAGGATTATGATGTAGAGTTTGGCCCCAGAGTCAAACAACTGGGTGGGAAGGATATTTAAGGCAGGAGGAGGCAGATCAGGATTCTGTAGAAGCAACCAGCTAGGCCTAGGACTCTTGAAGATAGCATTTACCCTGAGAAGTTGGCTAGGTGAGAATTGATTATGGTCTGTTTCTTCTCTCTGCTATTCCAGATTTTCCCCAATATCTGCCTCTGGGTTTTTATTATATACTAACTAGAATTCTTGCAATAAATAAGCTTGTGTTGGTGTTTGGGAAAGGTCATGCTATAGTCTCAGTCTCTGTGTTCTTCACTTACAGACATTTTTTGTTCTAGCAAAAATTTGCCCTCATAGCTTAGATGTGTTAAGGACCAGCATGTGCCCCTGGGGGTGCTAGAACTTTTAGGAATGGATACTCTATAGCAAGAGAATGCGCCCCAACTAGACACCAAGTGCTACCAAAGAAAAACTCAGTAGCAGAATTGGGTTACTTTTATTAGAGATATTGGTAAAGAGGCTCTAATAGGCCTCTAAGCATTCAAGGGTGTCACCAATGCTCTTGGTTACCATCCAGAACTTGGCAGTAAGACCCTGTTGATGAAGACACCACCCACTTGGATCATAAACATGGAGAAACATAGCTAGTAGTGACACTGAAGCTTCATTTTTACTGGCTAGTTCTCCCAGTGCTACAGAGTGCTAGGTACTCTGATGAAGGAGGGAAAAGGTACCATCGGTTTCACCCACCAGTAATCAGGCTCAAACTCCTCTCAAGACTGCCTCACCTGTACAAACCCTAATATACAGTTCCAGTGCTACTCCACTGACTCCTGCTCAACTTTTCCGTGATATCTACCTCCTTTAGTATATCAAGTAATTTACTGAGATATTTCACTAGCATTTGCTAATGTGCCATTTGCTGCTTCCTTTCAATCTCTCATGTAAAGAGCGGGACACTTGGGGTTTTGTAGGGGGATTATGTTGCTCTATTGTAAATAATTGTTCCTGCCTGTGAGTTTAATAAAAAGTGCTGATTGGCCAAAGGCAGACAGGAAGTGCAGGCAGAGCTACCAGACTAAGAAGACTCTAGGAATGGGCAGAACGGAGCAGAATGCCAGAGAGAAGCCAGAAGAAGCAGAGGATGTAGCAGTGGGGTTTCTTGGTCCTGGGCAGACCCAGGGATCAGAGGCCCAGACCCTGCTGCACCAGACCCCTTAGCCGCCCGCTGCTGCTGCTTAGGCCCCCAGAAATGACTCAGACACTTATATTAACTTTATGCTGTTTGGCCTATGGCTCAGGCACATTGCTAGCTTGCTCTTACATCTTAACTCAACCCATTTCCATTAATCTGTCTGCCACAGGGCCCGTGGCTCACCTGTGTTCCTTACATGTTGCTCTTTTGGGCTTCAGGCTTGGTCTTTCTGTGAGAAAAGGTACGAGCCACATGGCTGATCAGGATAAGAGTCATGGGTTAGATTGAGGGTAAAGAGTTAGCAAGTTATATGCCTAGGCCTTAGGCCAATCAGCCTAAAACTATGGTAAGCATCTGTGTGTTTCTGTGGGTCTGTGGGTCTGCGGGCCTAACCCTTGAGGTTAGGCCAGAAAGTCCGGAACAGAAACCTGTTACTACAGGGTTTGTTTGATGATTAGTCCAAAATCCCGGAATAATAACATCACAAAGAAGGCACTCAAAAAAAGCTTATAGACTAAAAAAGATAGTAAAAATAGAAGAAGAGGTGGGGGTCTTTTGTCATATGAAGCAAGCTGAATAGATGCTTAAAGAGGATGCCTGTAGATCCTAGTCATTCTTTTCCTTCCTGATCCCCATGTTGGAAGTAGATTATTGTTCTATGTGCCTTAGTACATTCCCTCACGATAAAGCTCCAAAGCAACGAGGCCAGGACCTACACTGTAAATCACAGGAAATCTTTCCATTTAACTGATTACCTTATTATTACTATTATTACTATTTATTGTTATTACTTTATTATTTATTACTGGTGCCTTATTACATTAGAAGCCTCTGAAACATCCTCTAGCACTGTTGTACTGAAAGCCATTCTCTCAGAGAGGTTTAGAAACCTGTATACCTCACCTATGAATAAATTGCCCATCACAGATGCACTTCTAGCTCCAGCATGATATGATTTGCCCTGACCCCGTTAGACTCCATCAGTATAACTCCAGGGATGCTAATTGTAATACTGTGTTATTTGCACACAAAATCCAGGGAAAATGTCCTGTCTGAAGAGTTTGTTAGCCCTCCCTGGCTTTTTCAGCAGCTGGTGGCCTCTGTGGGAAAATGCAAAAGGAGAGTGAAGGAGTCTTGGATAGTTTTTCATTTGCACCTGCTCATTAAACCACAGGGAAAACCTCATCTTCCCCACTGAGAACCTTCTAATCTGGGGGCTCACCTCAGATTTGAGCCAGGAACGCACTGTCTACCCGTGTTCAGCGCCACAGTCAAAAGAAACAGAATTCAAGGACTGTCCAAAGCCACATATGGGCTCATTACATTTTCTGGTGCCATAGAAAAATGAATTGACAAATTTATTTTTAATGGTAGCTTACATTTAGCACAATATGTCTCCTATGTTATCATTTTAACATATATAATTAGTGAGATAATCTCTATTTTCCTATTAAATCTCAAAATGTGTACATATATGAATTGTGTACATATACATTTCAATTTGGACTCAGTACATAATAATATTATAATAATGGGGCCAATAAGATGGTTTGGTAGGTAAAGATATTTTATGCCAACCTGATGTCCCTGAGTTCAAATTGCTGGGACCCACAGACTAGAACGAGAGATTCAAACCCTGTATTTTATCCTCTGACCTCCACAATACACTGTGGCACACAGTTATAATCCCTAAAATAACTTGACAAGTCATATATGTGATGTACCTCAGAAATTTTATTTATAAAAATAGTTCTAAATTATTTGTATTTCTTGATGAACTCATTAGGATATACAGCCTTAGTGTGTTTTATGAACACAAGGCAAATGTGCTTTTCAAAAGACCCAAGGAACCTTTCAAGGCATACTGAGTCAGAAGATTATGCCAGAAAATAATAACCCAAATAGGAGGCATCTACAGAGAGTGATGGTTCTTGTCCATAAAGATTAAATAACCAACATTATCAATTCAACATTTTCTCTGTGCTACAGGGAGATTTATTCAACCAACTGAAAGGAGAATATGGACTTCCAGTCACAACTTGTGCTTCCAGAATGATGCATCTATAAAAGTCTAAAAATTGACATCCACAATAGGCACAACTTATACTTTACTAGAATATGTCTTTAAAATTGTTGGACATATATCGTCCAGATTCACAGTAGAAAAAAAAAAGGAAAAAAGTGATTTCTTTTGGGGGTATATAGATAGGAATGTATAGTTAATTTCCATGACTCTGTGGCATCTTAGGTTGATATTTTATTAATATCTCCATTTTCTGTTTTGTCATCTATCCTTCTATATGACATTACACTAATAGGTAAACAGTGTCCCCAGAACAAACAAATGCACATTCTAAAACCGTAAAAAGACAGTCTATGGATTTAAAATATGTAACTTCAAATATTAGCATAAAATGTCTGAGGCCCCCTCCCCTGAGTCTGTATGTTGAAGATCTAACCCCCAGTGTGGTGGTATCAGGAGGTAAGGCCTTTAGAAAAATCACTGTATCATGAGTATGAAGTCCTTACCACCTTCTAATGGCTGAAAAGCCCAGAGTCTAAGCACACTTATAATGGGGGCTGAGGTAGTTCTCAGCTTCCACTCACAGCTCCTCCCTACCTGTTCTTTCTGTGTCATGTTAGGGAACAATGAGAAAACAGCCATCTACAAGCCAGCAAGAGTGCCCTCCTCACACCGAAGATGGTGACATCTTTTCCTTTGATTTTCCAGCCTCCAGAACTAAAGAAAATAGATGTTTAAGACACTTGTCCATCTACTCCATTATCACAGCCACCTGTTTTCCAAAACTCTTTTAAAAAGAACAACTTTAAAAGGCTCTATTTACTTGGTGAATGATAGAAAGTCAACTTCCACCAGGAAAGTGCTAAGCAGCCCCTCAAAAATCCCAGAGAATCATATTCCTGAAACAAAAACACTTATGTAGAGCTATGTTGAAATCAGGCTTCAGCCTCGGGGAACACGATAAGATTATCTGGTGTTCTACAGATAACTACATATTCACTAACCAGACATTGCAGGCGCTGTATTTTCTATGACCTAGGAGTTAGACAGACCAGATTTTCTGACTAGTCTATACAAATGGGATATTCACTAAGTCACTATAATGATACTATGTATCTATTTCTCAAGACTATATGAAAACAGTGAGTTTTAGTGCCTGGGTGAGACACTGCACAAAGGATGGCTCTATCAGAAATGAACATCCATGAGCAACATAGTCTGCTACTGGCTCAGTCTCTCTCTCCTTCCCTCCCCTTTCCTCCCTCCCTCTCTCTCCCTCACTCTCCCTCCCCCCTTCCCCCTCTCCCCTCTCCTAGCAGGGAGGAAAAAACAGAGACATTAACTCCAAATTTCCCACTGTCCCTTAGTCTGCTAAGAGAGCTCTCTGGTTTCCATCATATGATAGTAACAAATGGAAGCCCATCAAAGCTGGCCAGCTTCAAAACTGACAACTGCATTTAAGAAGTCATTGAAACCTATCCATCCATCACTATGATGTTCTCCAGGACAACTGGTAAACGCACAAGTCTTCTTAAAATCCCAGAGACTGTTAATCAAAGAAAGGAGTCCACTGAGAAAACTGACTCCATCCTAGTCAGAAAGGGTTAGAATCAGACTGCAGCATCTGTGTTGCTTACAGGGAGAAAATGACAGGTGGGACCTGAAAAGAGGAGAATCAACATCCACTGAGAAAAGCTGTCTTGGAGAAAGAAATTTCTGCATAATATTAGTAATAAAATATTTCACCAAGAAGCTTTACCAAATTCACATAAGTAGAAAGGTAGAAGTGCTGGAAGCCAAAGCATGATAATCTTTTTTTCTAATCAGGATTTTTCTTACTACTATTAAAAAATTCTCAGGCTTGAAACATAAGTTTTATATTACCTTGTCCATTTCCTTATCTTCCAGGTGATAATAACCACTCAACAAGCTGTCTTTTAGTTTGCAAACTACTTCCATCAAAATGTAATTTAATTACACAGATTTGAAAGATAAAAATATGTATCCACCAAATGTGAGTTTTAAACAAACAGCACATATAGGTAATATGTTTACATACACTATGGACAGTATTTTTCTGCAATTAAAATGTAGTACAGTCTGTATCCTGAACTTTATCTGGATACAGTGGATATGATGTGGGCTCAGCCTTGTCACATTCAATTTGGTCAAGTGAATAGACTTCCTTAAATATTAAGAGGTGTCATTCAAGACAAAGGAATGACATTTTCATAGTCTTTAAGCTATAAAACCTTTGTGAAGCACCTAGTCTGACACCTTCCTTTGTCCCCAGCACTCTCAAATTGGCACTTTAAGAAATGTTATTTCCTCTATAACATCCTGCTAGTAAGTTAAACCACCTTACATTTACCTGAATAATTTCCTACTGCTGCCCATGCTTTTTTGTAGGTAATGGTGGCAAGCACAACCACAATCTATCACAGGCCTGCTACATTGACTGTCTGGTCCTATGATTGAACTTAATGGATATCCTAGCTTTTTTTCTGTTTCTGTGATAAAACATTGACCAAAAACAACTTGGGAAGAAAAGGATTTGTCCATTAGCTTACACTGCCCTCATATTCTACCACTGAAATAAAGCAGGGTAGAAACCTGGATGCAGGAACTGGAGGAGAGGCCATGGAGAAATGCTGCTTACCACTTGCTCCAAGGCTCCTGATCAGTTATCTTTCTTATACTTCCCAGGACCACTTGTTCAGGAACGGCACCAGCACAGTAGGCTGGGCCCTTTCACATCAATCATTATTAAAATGTCCCACACAGACCTGCCTACAGACCACTCTGATGCAAGTATTTTCTCAGTTGAGATTCCCTCTTGCCAAATGGCAACGAGATTATGTCACATTTACAAAAAATACTAGATGTGCAATGGGCCATTTCTTTCTTTACATAAAAAGAAACCTGCCCAAAGAATGTTTCCACTAAATTCTATTTATATCTTCCCCCTCTGTATGTGCCAACAACTAAATTGAGCAACAATGCGTTTTAAATAATTTAATATAAAATTTTACAAACCACTGGGGGGACTTGGGGTAGTTGTTATCTATTAATGTTCAGACATTTGCCTCTTCTTTCAGTCTTTCGGACCCTTAGAAGCAGAGGCTTTGTGTTGGTCACCAAAGTACCTGCCTTTCTAAACATGAAAAGTGGACCTTTGTAAGGAGGAACTCCCGAACTATGTCTCACATAAATGAACAAATGAAAGAAGCTTAGAAAACATTCATTTCAAATCCTGGGAGGAGAAAAAAAACAAGAAACTCTACAAGGTTAATAATTTCAAACTATCATGTAAAAGCTATCATTTGTTAGGGAAAGAGGAAAGTAGAAGAGAATTTTGGTAATGTTAGAGTACCCAGGCAGCATTGCTATGATTCTTTAACAAAGCAGCTCATTTCGTTGCGCAGTCCACAGCATACATGAGCAGAGTCTATAAAAGGAATCTTTCTGTTCCTCTTGACATATAAAATGCTATTAAGAGATCTGTGGTGTTTGATCAATGGCAAATAGATAGAGACAGCTGAGCTTTGGGGACTAACAGTGGAACTACCCAAGATCTAGTATAAAGTTGTCAGTGGCCACCTGACTGCTCTGGTCCAGAAAGTCTGGGATAGGATGATGAAAGAGGAGGGGAAGAGAAAGGAACAGAGGGGACCAAAATAATGGAGAAAAAACAACACACACATACCCTCAATAAAGAAAAGTTCTCAGTGAAAAATAATAGATGGATTCAATAAGGATGAAGAGTTTTAGTTTAAGTCAATTTGTACACCTGACTGGGCCTCCATTTCTTCATCTGAAGAACAAAGGCATCAAATTAGAACAACATTTCTCCAAACAATGAACGCTGTGGGTCTGTGAGATATCACTAAGTGATATGTAAAGAGAAAAAGGGACCTCTGTGGTTAATTAAATTTGGGAAATGCTGGGCTAAGCAAAATAAAATGAGTTTCTTTGCTTTAGGATTTTCAAAGCCTTTGAAGTTCTTTTCTTGTCTTTAAATGGGGATAAGAGAGTCTCCTCATGAAGTTCAGTTCTAAGAGCAGAATGAAGGGTCATTCCCATCACAGTGACTACTATCCCCACCACTGTTACTTTTGTCCCAGGGCATGTAGTGATAAAAACACAGCATTCTCTAAGCCTATGAAGAAATGTCCTTAGTGTATTCATGTTTTTAAAGTATTTTCCTGAGAGCTACTATTGCTCAGTGAACCATCTACGATGTCCTAACTAGAACGATCCTAAGGATGGCAAACTAAACTTCTAAATATGGGCTGCTAGACCTTGAGAAAGCATTAAAGCACACAAGAAGTCCAACTGAATATTTGTTCAACTAGCAAATCAATGGTTTTTTTAAGTTTGAAGATCATGAGTTTTGCCTGGGTCACTGGGTCAGATCACAACCCTGTCTCCTATCTGTGTGTTTGACATTACAACAAGGAAACATGAACTTTCAGCAAGTCTACTATGTGTTCTTTGCATCATTTCCTCCCAGATTAACTCAACCATGATTGCCCAGGTCATCAGCTACCTCATTCCTTCCTTCCTTTATTCCTTTATTCGGTAAATACCTACAAAAACTTACCCTTAAATGTCAGCATTGGTATAGCTGAAAGAAGATTAGAACAGTGCTTCATTCACAGATACAGCCTTTACAGTTTCCTCAAGGGAAAAAAATGTTCAATGGAAATTTAATATTCAGCATTGGAAATTTAAGGCAAATCATGATTAGGGCAGTAATGGTTGGAAATTGATGGTGGATTGCAGTTGGTTTCCAAGAGCAAGCAAGTCTTCAGGAAAATATATGTGGTATTACAGTGGCCCTTAGAAAGTTGAGAATGGTGGGAATCCTAATACAAGAAGGCTGAGGCAGGAATAATACTGTAAACTCATGGGTAGCCTGGACTACTACATGGTGTGTTCCAGTATATCCTGGACTACAGTGTAAGACCTTATTTCAGAAAAAAATTAAAAATTTAATTGACCTACTAAAATCACATGGCTCAAGGACACCATAGAGAACTACAGAATCAACTAACCTAGGCTCATATGGACTCAGAGACTAAGCCATCAACCAGAGAGCTTGCATGGGACTGACCTAGGTACTCTGCACATATGTTACAATTATATGGCATAGTTTTCTTATGGATCTCCTAAACAGTAGGAGCAGGGCCTGTCTCTGGCTCTGTTACCTTCTTTTGGGACCCTTCCTTTTTATTGGGTTGCCTCTTCCAGCCTCAGTAAGAGAGGAAGTGCCTAGTCTTTTTGTAACTTGATATATCATGTCTGGCTGGTACAACTGAGGCCTGTCCTTTTCTGAAGAGAAATGAGGAGGGGTGCATTGGTGATAAAGAGGGGAGGTTGGAGGAAGGGGGTGGGAGGAGACGAGAGGAAACTTTAATTGTGCCAGGAAAAGATTAATTAATAAAAAAATGTTAAAAGTCGCATGGCTCTTAAAAGTTCTGGCTATGGGACCTTTCAGATAGAAGCCCCCTTACTTTTCACTTACCTCTAATGTGTGTCTATGGGAAACAGATAACAAGCAGCAATTAAATGACTCATCCCCGCAAAAACTTCAGGCACAATTCTAAATACATTATGCATATTTTTTCATTTAATCCCTATAATCTACATGTCTCTCAAGTGAAACAGTTTGACCAAGACTGAAAAACAATAAGGAAAGAAATCTAGAGCTTTCTCTAGCTCCTCCTGATTGCAGAACCAGACCAGATACCACTTATTAGTGACAACCATGCAATATTTATCTAAACAGTAAAGAAGCTGAAGTTTGACAAATTGAGGCAATTCACTAGCTCAAGAACCATGCATCAAGGAGGAATAGAGCTGGCACCCAAACTGGGAACTATCTGAGTCTCTGGGATAAGATGTGAAACATCATGTCAACTCTTAAAACAGTGGCAGCAGCATCAGTGACAACACCAGCATCAGCAACAGCAGCAAATATGAACAACAAAGTATGATTTGCATCATACTATCTCCATTGGGTCCTCACAATAACACTGCAAAGAGGCTGCAAATGAGAAGCTTATCATTCACACAACTAGGTATAGGCAAACCAAGATTTGTACTAAAGATCCCCAGATTCAGTCTAATTCTCCTTCACTACTGATGTGCTAAGGGACTGAATTATGAAAGCTCAAAACTACTCATAACCCTTGTCAAGGGACACAATTAGTAATATGAATCTCAAGAGTAACATGTCTGAAATGCAAAATATTTCCTTGGTAATGGCTCCTGGTTGGATCATCTGTATTTTCACTGCCTAAACTGAGTGGATTTTGAGGGAAGAGTTCATCAAACTAGTACTTGCTCAGTCTTTAAACGTGCTCATCTGTATATATCGTTAGAGAAGACATTTCAAAGGCACAGTTGTGGATATATCTTCAAAATAGAAGCAGAATTGAAAGTATCTTACAAAATTGTGGCAGGTGAACTCAAAGACAGACCTTAGACACAGACTAGCGTCTAGAGTTTAAATGAAAGAAGAGAGGCCTGTGATTTTTCTTTAATTTCACCATTTCATGTTCATAACCTTCTTAATGGTAGCTATCATCTTCTCAAATGTAGTAGCCGTTTTTCTAAGCTGGGAATGATCATTAGCTTATAGGATTAAAAGACACCAACAATTGTCTAATAATGTGTGTCAATGATGCTACTTTCTAATGGTCCCTTTGGCTTGCTTTTACTCAGTGCAAAAAAAAAAAACCATAATAATAATGCTTACTAGATAGCTGGAATTGTTCTCTTGGAAACTGAAAGAAGACAAATTTTGGCTAATAGCTTTGTAAAGGAGGTGGTTAGGAAGTAAGAAGTACTGCTAAGTGGCAAGATAAGTGTGCAATTAGTGACATCTGTGTAGGAAGTAAAGAGCAGGAAAATATTACAGTGAGTGTAGGCTAATGGCATGAAAATAAAACCTCCCCACTCTCACAGCAGTCTCTCAGCCTCCTTGCTTTAGATCTGGAGACTTTTTCATTGGTAGCAGGTCATACGAAAACAAAAACCAAATGTGTCATTTACCTTTCCCTTGTACTTGAGATTGCACTGTGAGGCAGAAGGAAGTTATTTTTAAAATGTGCTTCATCTATAACCCATATAAAATATGAATAATTGTATTACATGCAGTATAGTAATAACCAGCATTCTTGAGAATTGCTAGGTGCCAGGAGCTGTTATGCTTTGTTCATTCAGGCCTCACTAATTATAAGAGTGGTTTATGTCATGCACTGGGGAAACCAAGGCTCAACGAGACCCAGAAAATTAGAGAAGGTCATACAGATTATGGGTGGCCATCTGAACAGAAGCCTTCTCTCTTAATGAATACTCCGTTTGCTACTTTTTCTTCCTGATCTTTCCTCAGGCTGATAAATTCACTGGAAGCAGAAAAAGAAACCACATAATGGCTGCATTATGATTTGAAGGTTACATAAAGATGTATTTCTCAAGGATAAAGCTCTTAGACACAGAGAAGTGCTCTGGGTACTGAAGCCACAGGGTTCTAATTCTAAGTGATGTCTATCCTTTGAATGTAAAAAGTTAACCAGTGAAAAAGAGGTAATCTATGACTTAAAATGTTGTTACATTAGAACACATACAATCTAGTCAAATTCCCATGAATTTTAAAGGCAAAACTTTAAGGTCAATAAAATGTTCAACTTGGTCCAGTTTCTCAAAAAGACTAACCCCATATCTGCAATCTGACTCGCACTTTGTCCTGCCTCCTTCCTCTTCTGGTTAACAATGCCATTCTTTTTCTCTAGGGTACCATCCTTTACAGAGTCACTCCCAGGGTTTGGGTGACAGAGGCCCTGATCAATGGGATTCAATGGGGATGAGAAGTTCTTCATCTGGAAAGATTATGGTTCAGAGATGCTCTGGGACATCTGACTTCCAAATAAATGGAACTGTCCTGGGAATTACACTAGACAGAGACAATGACAGCTAAGCAATGGGATGAGAACAACCGAGCTCTGGCTGTGCCTGCAGCTAACTCCTGAACTCATGAGTCATATCGGCCAGTTGATTCCTTTTGCATCTAGATTTGTTTATGTTTTTGTCACTTGCAACAGAAAGTATCCTAACACAGTGTCTTTTGATCTTTTTTGTGGGTATGGAAATCCAGATGCCAAGCACCAGATGGAAGTAAAGATCCACAGCTGCTACTGGTGTATCCACCATCCAATTCATCTATACCACATGGGAAAGAAAAAAATGGAGATCCCAGAAAAAGGAGAAACTTGAAGGAATGAACATCCAGGACCCTTCACTTAAAAAGTACATAAACCAATCACTGAAATTAACATTACGTGTTGAAATAATGGACAGGATCCCAGAATAAATAACTCTTTCTGTCCCCATCATAATGCAATAGATTTCCCTGGGTATGACTAAGCTACACAATGAGACAAAGAAGAGGAAAATATATTCAGATTATCCAACCACCAAGCAAATCATACACCATTTTAGCAATAAGAGAAAACTTTGAAAATGATTTCACATGTTTCTGTGTTTTACACATTACATCAGTTGTGTAAGCTGAAGCATCAGAATTGAAACTATGTTCTTAAATGTCTCTCCTCTCTGTTATCATTTTACTCTAAAAGGTGTGCGGGGAGGCAAAGAGAAAGGGAAACCAAAGCGTGTCCAATTGGAAAAAATGCCTAGATCTAAGTCTTGTGTCAATTCTTGTTATTTGTGTGTGGTTTGGGGGAAAGCCCATTGCCCTTTGATGTTGAAGGTATCCCCAAGTTTGGCACAAATTTAAGATCTCAGTTTTTCCTAATAGTTAGGACAATCTTCTTTGTTATTCCAGCATCCCCTATGGCCTGTGTTGATTGTAACCAAATGCCTTGTTACTGAGCCAGTTGGATGACCCTGTCTCCCACCTGTCCATATCATACCTCATTTTGTACAACACTTCAAGCCATCCTCTGCAAACTTCTTTTAGCTCTCATGACACAACTTATGACATCCTTCTATGTTTTCAGAGTAGAGAATAAAAATACTTTAATTGTCATCCAGTCCAGCCTCAGCCGCATCCCACCATCTTGATTTATATGTTTAGCTATTGTGAACCCATGACCTTATATCAGGGGAAGAAATTTAGATAATTTCTATCACTGTCAGGTATTAAGGTGAAGGTGTAATAATGTACAATCCAACTTACCTAATGTTACAGCTTGCATCTGAAACATTCTTGACAATAAGAGCAGTTCAGGTGTTAAAAGTTTGTGGTTGCCACTCGTTGGGCATCGAGGAAGTGACTGGATCATTAAGGCTTTGGCTTCCTCAGCAGATTAATCCATTGAACACTTTACAATGGACCTAGTTAAAAGAAGCAGGTTTGTGAGGTGTGTCTTGCACTATTTTTCTCAAAATTTATTTCTTTTTTTGTCACAGTGATGAAAAGCTGACTCATACACTTAATTACCATCATTTCTAAAGGATTACACACACTGACAACAAAACCAAATGCAGATGCAAACACATCAGACCCAATCAAAAAGAAGTCCCGTTTACATATAATTTGACTTTGCACAGAGTAAGCAACCCTCAATCAAAAAATACCAATACTTTTTTGTCTTGACTATTCCTCAGAGAGAAAATACATCCATAAAACTTTTAGTATAGCATAGTGTTCTGATTATATTTTGTTATTTATATTACCCTCACTATGCCTAATTCATAAATGATAATGTATTATAGTTTCAATTGCAGAGTGAAAAAACACAATGTGTATGAATTGGTGCTCACTAAGGTTACAGATATTATCTTGGTTATTTTTCCTGTTATTGAGACAAAATATCTTGATAAAAGCAACATAAGAAAGAAGGGATTTATTATGCCTCACAGTTTAAGTATATATCAAATTGTACCTCAGTGAGGAAGGCAAGAATGACAAATCCTTGTGCTCATCTAGCTCTTTTCTTTTTAAGCAGTAGAGGACCAAAGCACAGGTAAAGGTGTCCCTTCCATTAGGGTGAATTTTCCCACCTCAATTAACCTAATCAAGATAATTTCTCCCAAGCATGCCTAGATGCTAACCTTACTGAAATATTACCTTACTGATGCACCAGAATACTTGTCTCCTAGGTGACTCTAGATTCTGTCAGATTATCAAAAGACCCTAGTCATCACAAGCATCCACCAGAGATCTGAGGAGATCCTCACTGAAGGCTAAGGAGAGACTGTTGTATATTTAGTACGTAGTCTCTCATTCTAAATCATTTCAACTCCATTTGAAATCCTACTTTAGAAACCAACTGATACAGCTTTGGCTGAGTGACAAAACAATCAGCTATTTCAGATCCCTTGTATCATTCCACAATTATTTCAAATATATGTCATCATATTTCCCAGATGTAAAGTCTGTGAAAAAAAGAAATTAACTGTTGTATGGCAAAGTAATGTAGCACATGCATGGCTTCATTTCAGACATGGTAGAAATAAACATTCTAACCAAAAATATCTCCTGCATGCCTCCAATGATGTCTTAGGAATTTACTTTCATGGAATACTTTTCTTTACCAGAATCATGATTGGGATGATTCTGACCATGAGAAAAATGCTTGAGAAAAATTGTTGGGGAGGCCAATTTTAGAACACAAGAAACTCAGTGTTCAAGTGATGAAATACAACATGCTCTCCCTAAGGATAGGACAGAAGATCTCTCATTTCTACTTGAATATTGATTACGGTGTGAGTCTCCATTTTGCTTTGATATAACAAAAAAGGAAAACTAAAATTTCCATGAAGTTAGCACACAGAAATTATATACAAATATTACAATCAAGACTTGTTTTTCACCATTCCAAACTCTTAATCATTTGGAGAAAAAAGAAGAAAAAGACACATAAGATGCTTCAGGTATAGTGTTCTCAATTCATTTTTGTTGTTGTAAAAAATACTCTGACCAAAATCAACATAGAAGAAAAATAGAATATTTTGGCCTTCAAATTCAAGGCTACAGTTCATTATCATGCCTTCGATGGCATTTTTTTTTTTCATTTTACTTAGTGTGCTTTTCAGCTCACAGACTTCAGTTTGATTCATTGTACTGGTTGCTTTTCTCCGTCAACTTTCTCTATCCAAACACTGTGTTGTTCTCTGTATCCCCTTGAATGATGAGTTTCTCTAAAGGAGTGGCTATAACTTCCCTCTTGAAGATTCCCTACATACTGTTTACTTGTTGTTCAGTTTTAACATCTTACTTCAATTGTAATGTCACAGTTTCTGAAAGCTCCTGATGCTTGCTTTACTGTAGCATCATTTGGCTGTTGAGAATGTACTTAGATGGCTTTCTTTGTGCCCATCTTTTCAGAAGTTCTAAGTAAGCTACTTATTATCTCTGGTCCTGCATTCACTCCTACTATTTCATCACTACATGATACCTTAATCCCAAGTTTGCTATGAGTTGGCTGGAGGTGGGTCACTCTTCCAGTAGAAGGCAGTTGCTATGTTGATCACCTTGAACTGGGGAATATTTATAACAGAGAGTTCAAACCCTTAAGCTACATTCCAGACCTGAAATAGACTCAGCTGCTTCCAAAACAGTTGCTACCCTATACTTGAAATCCGTAAGGTTCTGTTCAGCACTGGTCAGAGACAACAAACTGTCTACAAATTCCTGTCATGCCCATGGCCAATAACACTGAAAAACTGTGTCACGCTAATCCCAGCAAGTCCTGAAGTGTAATCATATGCTGACTGGAGAAATAATCTTGCAACCTAAAGTGGATGCAAGACATTGTAGGTGATACAATCAGAACTACACAGTAGATTGATGCTATATGTCTCTGCTTGGCATCAGGTTTATTCCAGAAACTCTGTTCATGGTGCAGGCCTGAAGATAAGGGCCTGGGTATTGGATTTATCACCTTGCACTTAATTCCAAGGTGAGGTCCATGCTAACTATCCTGTCTTACCCTCACTGAATGGAGTCTTTAAAGAATAAATAGAATAATAAAAATAATAATAAGCCATGTAAAGAGTGAATATATACTGCAAGTATGCATACTGTATACTATTGTGTTGTCTTTGAGGGTTTTTTTTTTAATGCAAAGGAAGGAGCAAGAGCTATGAAGAGATATTTGATTATAAATGCTACTAGATTAAACTAACTTATATATATATATTAAAAATATCTTGTCTTCAAGATTTAAGTAGAAAGATATGTTACTTTAGAAGAGAGGTTTTGTTTTATTTCCATAGAAAATAAGAGATGCATTCTGAGTTTAAAAAAAATAAGGTTTGATCAAGGAAGACTCTCAGAAAAATTTCCGATAGAATGAATGGCCCAGATGATCCAACATTTCAGAGCACCTCTGTTTTCATTTCCTCTGAGTTCTGCATCAGAACAGCTTCAAGGCTCACAGAATACACCACTCAAGACATGACTATAATCCTAAATTTTCTTTGAGTCCCTATAAGATTACCAGTGCCCCCAATTAGCAGGAAGTAGCCTAAAAAACTATACCTACATTCTCAACAAAATGGATTATAGATGTTTATCTTTGTTTAGGGGATTTGGTTACAAATTGTTATTGGTCATAATCATTCTCTTTCTAAAAAAAGAAAGGAGGATATAATATAGAAATGTTGTGGGAAAGGGTTAGATTATTATTACATGGAAAGGGGCATATCTACTTTAATCCAAAAAAAAAAACTTAATCCTAGATATTTTATATTGTTATTGATTTTAGTTTACTGATACAAATTTAAAGTTAATTTTGTTATACTATATGTATATTTCTATTCTTCTTTAAGTTATTGTGTTTATATAGCTCAATTAAAAGTATAACATAATAATTAAGAAATATAGACTAATAGTCATCTGTAATATTTAAACTTTTAGCCATATTAGTTAGATTTTCTATGTAAACAAAGATATATTTTAACTAGGTAGACAATTTTCAAACATTTTAAAGACCTACAGAATGTGACATTTAAAATGTTTTAAGAACTTAGACTTTTCTCAACAGTGAGACACGTATGCATCTGGCAGCACCAATTACTTCAAAGAAGATTATGGGAATCACATTAAAGAAATTCCATATGGGCTTTACTTTCTTGTGGCAAAAGATAGCTACTAGGGAAGAAAGTACTCTTGCCTAGACTGATGACAATATGCTGTCCAAATTAGACAAGCAGGGCATGAAGTAAAGTGATTGCTGAACTTCAACAAAGCGAAGTAGGACAAGAATATCCTGTTTCACAAAAAGTATGTCAGATATGCTATGCCAAAGAGGGAAGCCCCAACATCACAGAAGAACCTTGGGTGACTATTCAGTCAGTCAGCTACTTGTTATTTCTCACATTTTTTGAAAGTCATTTGCTTTCACTTCCTGTTTACTCAGGTAATATTATATCCTTTTGGGGTCTTTGATGAACTTGAAGACTAAAATAATTATAGTTTTCCTTAGTTATACTAGAAAGTAAATTAATACAAAATGTTCAACTCACCAAAATAAGATAGATAATTAAATATTTTCTCTAATTTCATTAAATGCAAATGAATTGGATATTGTTACTATAATTTTTATCTAATAACTGTTTTATTGTATCTAGTTTTTTATATTAAGATTTAAAAACTTTCCTTTTAAATTAGACAACAACGGGAAAATGTGGGATAATGCTCTTGTATATTGTAAAGATTTCTCACTCAAAATGGTTTAATAAAGCATGGCTTAGCTGGTAGCCAGGCAATAGATGAGGCAACCAGAATAGGAAAATTCTAGGAAAAGAAAGGACGGAGTCAAGAGTCACCAGCCAGACACAAAGGAAGCAAGATGAGAAATGCCTTACTGAGAAAAATAACCAAGTCATATGGCTAAATATAAATAGAAATATGAGTTACTTAAGTATAAGAGTTAGCTAGTAACAAGACTGAGTTAATGGCCAGTCACTTATAAGCATTATTAATCCTCCAAGACAATTATTAGGGAAGTGGCTGGTGGGTATTTGAGAATTGCTGGTGGGACAGAAACTTCCATCTGCACATGGCTTCTTATCCCATCATATTGTGGTTTCTGCTGCCCTTCCAAGACCCATGCGTAACACTTTTCAGCACAATACTTTTCAGAGTCCCCATGCTCTGACAAAATTCCTCACCTTATCTTTTTACATTTCAGATCTCAGCTAATGAACCACTTTGTTCTGGAAGCTTTTTATCACTACCTCTTCTAAAGCACTCAGCCCACTGCAAGTGTCTTCATCTTGCCACCACATTCATTTCTTGTGCACCATTCATTTATTAAGTCAGTTGTTAATTAATCATTGGTCCTTTCTACACAGAAGGCCAGAAAGGAATGATAACACCAGAAGCACAAAGGCATTGACTTCCTGTGCTGAATCCTTGAAGAAATCTCCAGTTTCTTTCAGGAGAATGGACCAAAAACAGATGCTATATGCTATTTCCTCAACAGATCTAATCATACAAGACTTTTTATTTTTGAAATATTTACTATAGCTCACATAAAGTTTATGCTCCACAGCATATTTAAAAGCTTATGCATTTAAAAAGAAATAAGCCAAGCCAAATGAAGTCCCCCTATTATTCAAACTAAAAGACCTTTAAATTATCCTATTTCTGAACTTTTTATGATTTAAATAATACAAGATTTTTTTTAAGGAAAAAAACTATGAGAGCCAAACGTCTACTGTAGAAGAGATTCTTGTTTTAAATATAAGCAGATAACAGAATTTCTAAGTTTCTCTGTGTGCTAGCTGGAATCCTTAAGGAAAAAAAGAGTAAAATGGGAGTCATGGGCTAAAAAGATGTTAAAGTCCTAACATCCTGGGCTGTCAATGTGAGTTTCTTTGGAAGTGGAATCTTTGGGTAAAAGGAAAGTGATGAGCTTAATCCAATGTCTATGTTCTTAAAAAGAGGGAGAAATGAGATACCAAGGATTGAGAGCAGGTGAGGTGCGGACACAAGAGAACACTATCCGAAAGAAACCAAGGGAACCCTGAGCCTACAGATAGGAGGAGACAGTCGTGAAGGACCCTCCAGAAGGAGACAATCCTGCAGATAATTTCATCTCAAACTTGAAGGCCTCGGAATTATAAGATAATACATTTCTGTTGTTTTCAAATATATATACTACATTGGTTGGTTGGTTGGTTGGTTGGTTGGTTGGTTGGTTGGTTGGTTGGTGGATTGATTTGGGTAGAGTGATAGCATGCCATAGCCCATGGGTAGAGGTCAAATGACAACTTGAAAGAATTTATTCTTCCTTCTACTATGTAGGTCCCAAGTATCAAACTCAGGTCATAAGCAACTGCCTTCACCTGTCCTACCAACCTATACTCTTCTGTTCTTAAGTCATCCAGTGTCTGATACTTTTTCCAGGCAATCCCAAAGAACTCACACAATAACTTAGATCTTTAAGAAATTAATCACAGATAATAGTCAAGAGAGAAAATGAAAATGACATCAAAGGAGGTTTTCGGCCATTACAATGCTATGCAAACTGTTCCTGTCAGCTAGAGAAGGAAAAAAAAAAAAAAAGGTCGGGTTTAAAAATAAAATTTAGACTGATTCTCAATTCCAGGAATAGTTGGCTACTCCAATGTGGAGTCCCTGAGCAACACTTATTAGCCAGCGATGTCCTGTACTTCCTATCAGGTCTCACTGAATGTTTTGACCAAGCTCAGACATTCATCATAACTCATGACAGACATCACCACGTGGACAATGTGACTTTACAACTGATACAGTGAGGAGCGATAGTGCCTGACAACAGGCATGATTAGAGATCTGAGCCATGTTTATTCACTGCCTTCACTGTCCAGCCCTTCTGACATCATGAAGATCATATGGCAAATGATGCTATAGATTATAAAGTCTTTCTACCAAAGCTACCAAATGCATAGCAGTCAAATGCTAAGACTGCTAAATTATAGGCCCATGTACCCATTCAACTTCTGCTCTTTACCATATCTGGGCCTCAAGCAGTCAAGTAAGCTATTTGAATATTAATCTCCTCTTCCGTATTGCAGATATCATTATACTATTGAACTTAAAATGGCACTGTGAGTTTGAACGAATGGAGATAGGGGAATTGCTCGCATAGTATCTGTATGTCATTATTGACCAACGAATACATATGGTGATCAAGCCACTGCAGTAATTACTGTTGGCTTTATTAAGGCAGAAAAACCTTAAGCTATGGTTAGGTATTCATTTTTCCTGCTCCATGGTATTTGTTATATTAGTCTCCTCTGTAGAGAAAACCAGTGGTTGACCTAGTTCTTATCACCTGCTACCCCCTTTATAGTTGCAAATATAGAAACAGGCAATAAAAAATGCCATCCCCAAGTTGGCGATATGTCTCATAAGAGAATAGGGCTTCCTGTGCTAACATTAGGACCTGAGTTCAACCATCAAAATGCACATTAAGAAACTGAGTGTGGCCACAAGCATCCCTGTAGCTCCAGCACTGTTGGAGGTGGTGGTAAGGGGATTGTTGGGGACTCTAGCTAGTCATTATAGCTAGGTTCAGTGAAAGACACAGACTCAAGTGAAAAAGGCGAAAAGTGACAGAAAAGGTATCATACCTCCTTCTCTGCATAGAGATGCACACACACAAGCACATGTGCATCACCCTACATGCATGTGCAATGCATATCACACACACACACACACACACACACACACACACACACACACAGGAACATGAAAAGATACCATTTCCATTTTGGGGCCATCATCAGGGATAGTGACATGTTTATTCTGGTTTGATGATGGTCATCCACCCATCCAAACTTGCACAGAAAAAGCTGTATTCCATGAATATCATGCAGTCATTGCTGTCTCTGTATGGGCTACATCTGTTTATGTCCATTGCTTCAGTACCATTCTCTTACAGCAAGCTACCTTGCAGCCACATAGGCCTTTCTCCACTGCTTCATCTTTGCCCAGAATGTCCATCCTCCTCTCCAAATTTCACCTTTACTTGATAAGTTCATCCTCTAAATAGCACTTTAAGCATTCCTCCCTAAGAAGCTCCTTATACCTTCCCTGATGTCTGTTTAGCATCGTTAAGTCAACATTATTCAAACCTAAACTAATGATCATTTTCACCAGTCTAGTTAGTCCTCTAGCCCTGTGAACAGTACCAAAGTCCCAGTCCTTACCTGCCAGGAATGACCATGCCTAGCCAGGTGGAGCTACCTGAGAGTGAAAAATGCAGAACCTTGGCTCTGCCAGGATTAGACTCTCCAGATAAATATGCACACATTTTCTTAAACAACTAAAAGCAGGGTTTCTATCATTGCAGTCTCAATAGCCAAGGCTAGCATATTTACCTTTATCATCATCGCCATCATCATTGGCATCATCAGCATCATCACTACTATCATTGGCTATTATTGCTGTCATTTTGAAAAGTCAGCAACCCTATGTCTCCGGTATGTGTCTATGTGTATATGGGAAGCTGGCAGACAATGGGTAGACTTGATGACAAATCAGGGTTTTCACCAGATAAATGGGCCAAGAAGCTGCAATACCAGAGGTGAGCATCCTGTTCCGGTTCCATTGCCCTTAACCTTCAGCCACACTCATTTTTCACAGTCACCAAAATCATTTTACAAAACTTTGAGTACCCATTCATCCATCCACCTGGTGTCACTGGGAGTGATTTAGAAAGATTACAAATCTTCTGTGCCTTTCTATTGTCCTTAGAATAGACAAAAATCTTGCCTGAGATCCCAGGGCAGCCTGCACTTGGAACACCATGACATTAAGTTTCTATTTGGGGAGATTACAATGTAGGGGAAGGTGGTAGAACGCACCATCTAGACTAAGTTTCTCCAATTAAATGGTTCCAAGTGATTGACTCAGGAACCAGCCATTAACTTTAGCCTATCTACATGGGTAGGTACCTGAGGATACAGAGCTAAGGATCTAGCTCTATGGTAACGTATCTGCTTGATATGTACAAGGCCCTCAGTCTAATTCATAGCATGGCAAAAACAGAAGAGATTAAAGGGAATCTTATATTTTATCACACACCTATTATCTCAGCCCCCACATCTCCCACCTCATCCCTGGGTAATAGAGAAAAAGAAAGTGAGCTCCCGGACAACCTGGGCTGTATAGAACAACTCTGCCTTGAATAAACACAAAACAACACAGCAAACAAAATTAAAAATACTTTTTGTGAACGTTAATAAGAATTTCTGCTTCCCTGTGGATGTGATTAGTAGCTGTAAACCCGGGAGCTCATGACAACCTACTAAAGGTGATCAGCCTTGGGGGAAAAAATGAGCCTAGGAAAGGAAGAACAGAGAGACAGGAAAATACCTAAGTCGCTATGATATGCTGATTTCCGTGACCAATATCTGGAGCCAAATAATCCTGGACTTCTGATTATATGAATTAATAAATCCATTTTTAGCACAGCATTTTCTGCAACTTAAAAATGAAGCATTCTAGGACACGGACATGGATAGCTAATACATTTTTTCCATGAAGACTTCAAAGTGGCTGAGAGCTCTCTGTCTATCTATCTTTCTATCTCCTGTATCTCTCTCTCTCTATCTCTGTCTCTCTCTCACGTACACACAGTAGTTTATAACCTTGGCTAGGGGATTTTCTGTTTTCTAACAACCTTGTTAATCTGTGGGCTTTTGGTTGTTTTGTGTTTTAGTTCTATGTTTAACTAATCTTGCTATAAAATATGCTTTTAAATAAACTTGGATTTTTTTCTATTCTAAAAAGAAACATGCTCATTGAGAAAAGAATTTAAAAGCAAAAATATAAGATAATGGAGAGTAAGTGTTAACATTTGGAATTTATGTTATGCATTTTTATATATAGTTTTAGGTATTTTTAATGTGTCTCAGCATATACAATACAGAAACAATATTTTCGCCTGTAATTTTTTTTTCATTTGACATTAAAAGTATTTGCGTGGATCATTAGAAACCTTTTGCAAGCATCCTTTCAAATGGTTTCATAACTCCCCACTGAGTACTATTATTTCTTAAGGTTACATAAAATTAAATGGTAGTTTTGTGGGGTTTTATTTTTTTTCTTTTTGCAAAAGAATTCTTACACTCACATCAAGGAAAAGCATGTCACCACAAGCAGGCAAAGTCCTGTGAGTCTTGATGAAGGAAGTAGGGGCACCCCAGGATGCTCTTAAGCTCTCAGTACTCATCTCTCAGGCACTCCTGTCAGCACAGCCTTTTTGGTCCTTAGACTATACTGAGGCTCATAGTCACCTGTGTGCTTCATATTCTATGCACAGAGAGACTGAGAGACTGAGTCTGGATTAATACTGTCAGCAACTTCCCAAGGAAAGAAAGTGCACAGTGCAGCCTCATTTGGGTATTCATCTTAATTCAGGCCTCTTTGCCAGAGCATGCCTCTGTGATGGAGAGAACAGTGCCCAAAGTCTTACAAGGGCATAGATTTGAAGCTCACCATGTTGATGAGAAGTTCTCACAGAGAAACAGCTCCGAGACTTAATCTTAGAGAAATGTCATTTATTTACCAGAGCCTCTTCTAGGTCACCCTCTCAGTCACACACCCCAGTCTTCCCACAATTCCTTGCTCTAAGTACTGATCTCCAAACAACTTCCAAATAACTCTAACTATTCCTGCTGAGCTTCACAATGATAAAAAGATACATTGTTTTCGTTTTATTTTTTTGTGTAAAAAAAGAAAATCTCATTTCTGTCTGATTTCTCAAGCACAGATTTAGCTGAAGCCAGCCTGTGCTAATTTGCAAGGCCACATGGGCATATTCATTCATTGTCTCTCATACAAAACATTTCTCTCCACATTAGTGTCTTCTTCAGAGTTGATTCATTAAGCTTTTGATGTTCCCTGCATGCCTGTGGCAACCCCAGGGCTCTGAGAGATAGGGGTGTATTCTGCTGCTGGGGAGGAGGTGGGATGGGAAGGGTGAAGGATTTCAGTTACTCCTCTGGATTCCACAGCTCTTCTTGTAAACATTCATTCTCTGAAATTTGCAGGCTTTTGAAGGACACAGTTGATAAATTTGTATCTCTAAGGATACATAGGAAGCTCACACAGCTTGTTGCTTGCTGATCTAATCTGTTAACTGTTAGTATCCTAATCAGCACTTGGTGAAGGGGACTGTAGCCCTTTCAGAAGTTCCTTCCCCCTAGAAACAGTCAGGACAAAATCGGAAATGAGACCAATTTCAGATCCCAAAGCAGCTTCTGGTATTGTGGAGAAAAAAACAAATCACACCTTAGAGCCTGGACCAAAAAAGCTAAAAATCTTTGAGACAGAAAAGCTCCTTAAGAAAAGGAGTTCATGTGCTGTCTCTGAAGGTGATCTGGCCTCAGGTGAGAGGCTAACAGCAGAGAAAAGTTCATGTCTAATAATAATAATACCAAATAAAATACGAGATTTCTAAAATAAGAGTTTATTTTGTAACCATTATGAAGTTCAATCAAGTCTCAGCAGAAGGTGCAAGTGGTTTTTTTTTTTTTTAGAAGGGAAGCTAGAAACACAGATAAAAAGCCACTGACAAACTGGCAAAGGTCACTGAATTTTGCAGTTGTGTGTTTGGAGAGATGGCTCTGCAGTGAAGGGCACCTACTGTTCCTGCAGAGGACCTGAGTTTGGTTCCCAGCCCCTCTTGTTGGGAGGCACATAACCACATGTAACTCCAGCTCCAGGGAATCTGATGCCCTCTTCTGGTTTTCAAGGACAACTGCACTTACATGCACACACACACACACACACACACACACACACACAATTGAAATTACTTTTTTAATTAAATAAATAGTTCAGTTTATTTTAACCATTATGGTAATTAATATAGAGGCTTCATAAAAATGATAGAGCAATCCCACCCTGTGTATATCTAAATGAGGGTGTTGATCCATTGTGCTGAAAAGTTTGCTTTCTATCACTGTGATAAATGCCATGACAAAATTCAACTCAGAGAGCAAAGGGTTTCTTTCATTGTATGGGTTATAATCCATCTTCAGGGAAGCTAAGATATGAACTCAAATCAGGAGGTTGAAGCAGAAACCAGGAAGAAATACTTCTTACTGGCTTGATCCTAGGTTTGTGGTCAGCTACCTTTCTTAGATAGCTCAGACTCATGTGCCTATGGCTGGTACAACATACAGAAATATGGACATTTTATATCAATTAAAAATCAATAAAAAATTTCACAGATATGCATACTGGACAATATGAGGAAGGAAATTCTTCAAATAAGGTTCCTCTTTTCCTAGGTATATCAAGTTTATAACCAAAGTTATCCATTACAAGCAATATGCATTGTAGCCAAGATATGAAATTGAAATCAGCCAAATGTTCATCAATGATAAAAAAAAAAAAAAAAAAGTGAACACATATACCATGGAATACAATTCACCCAGTGAAAGAAGAAAATCTTGTCATTGTGACAATAGGGATGGGTCTTAAACAGCATTACATTAGTGGGGGAAAAGCAAAGTACAGAAAGGCTAATAGCTATAAAACTATAGGCTTTGGCTTCTTCTACATCAACACAAGGGGACTGGCTTGTCTCTCTTGAACATTATATTGGTTAGTTTTTTTGTTGGTGTTAATTTACCACAAGCTAGACTTATCTTAGAAGAAACCTTAGTTGAGGGATTGCCTCCATCATAAGGATTGTAGGCAAGTCTGTGGGGTCATTTTCTTGACTAATAAATTATGTGAAATGCCCCAGTCCATTGTGGAAGAATCCACCCCTGGGCAGGTCATTCTGAACTGTTCAACAAAGAAGGCTGAGTATGCCATGGAGAGCAAGCTAGTAATCAAAATGCCTCTACAGTCTCAGCTTCCATTGCTGCCTCCACATTCCTGCCATGGGTTTCTGCCCTGACTTCCCATCATGCTGGACTCTAAGCTGTAAGACAAAATAAACTCTTTTCTCTACACATTGCTTTTGCACAGCATTTATCACAGCAATAAAACTAAGACAAAAATATTTTAGCATCATCTCTTACTGAGCAGAGTCACTAGTAAGCTTTTTGAAAAGCCACTCAACATTAAATCAGAAGTGCCAAGTGCAATCAGTACAGTTATCAAACATTAGGAATGAGATAATCATAACCTGAACTGAATCTGAATAACCTGGAGCAAGCAGTTTACTGTGGTGCACCATGCAGGTTTTCCTACCAGAGCACACAATGCTTCCTTAGGTTGTTCAAATGCAGTGTGAAAAGAGAAAACTATACAAGCTGGCTATGTAGATGAACAGCCCTATAGGCCAGCAATGGATAGAAATTTCTGTTTACTAAGAGAATTATCTGGAGTTACTGAGATGGCTCAGTAACCAAGAGCCCATCCTTGATGAGTGGTGAGGAGCTTGATCTTACCTCAACTTGATCTCTAAAGTGTTGTTGACTCCCATGGGAGGCCTGCTCTTTTGTAAATGGAGACAGAGTGGATGGAGACGGTAGAGGGAGGTGGGGGGAGGGAACAGGAAGAGAGGAGGAATGGGGAAACTGTGGTCAGTATGTAAAATAAATGAGGAAAAAAAGACAATAAAAAAAATAGGGGGAAAGAGCACTTGCGATTCTTCCTTTATATATTTATTTTAATTTCAAAATTGTTTTTTCACTTTACATACCGACCCCTGTCTCCCCTCCCTCCTCTTCTCTGGCTTCCCCCACCCCACTTTCCCCCATCCTATTCTCCATCTACTCTTCTTAAGGGGTAAGGCCTCTTGGGTAGTCAACACAGGCTAGCATACCAAGGGGCAGGACTAAGCCTTCCTCCCTGCATCAAGGCTTAGTAAGGCATCCCTCCATAGAGAATGGGCTCTAAAAAGCCAGTTCATGTATCCAGCTTAAGTCCTAGTTGCCAAAGGAACCACAGACCAATCAAGCCAGATCACTCATATTCAGAGGGCCCAGTTTAGCTTCTATGCAGGCACTCCAGCTGTTAGTCCAGGGTTTGTGAGATCCTACTAGCTTGGGTAAGCTGTCTCTGTGGTCTTTCCTATCATGATCTTGACCTCCCTTTGCTCCTATAATCCCCCCTCCCTTTCTTTAACTGAACTCCTGTAGGAGCTCAGCCAAGTGTATGACTATGGGTCTCTGCATCTGCTTCCATCAATCACTGGATATAGGTTCTATGATGATAATTAGGCTAGTCACCAGTCTGAATACAGGGGAAGGGTAGTTTAGCACCTTCTCTACCATTGCTAGGCGTCTTAGCTGGGGACGTCCTTGTGGGTTCCTGGGATTTCTCTAGCTCCAGACTTTTCTGTAACCCCATTATGGTTCACTCTGTCAAGCTATCTCTTTCATTGCTCTTCTCCTCTGCCCCTCCCCCAACTTGGCCACCCAGCATCCTCATGTTCCCACCCCCATCCCCTCCCCTCTTCTCCCCCCTTCAGTCTACCCAGGAGCTCCTAACAATTTTCCCTTTCTGGGATGATCCATGTGTGTCCCTCTTAGGGTCCTTTTCTTCACCCAGCTTCTTTTGGACTATAAATTTTAGCCTGGTTATCCTTTGCAGTGTGTCTAATATCCACTTATGCACGAGTACATGCCATGTTTATTTTTCTGGGTCTGGGTTATCTCACTCAGGATATTTTTAGTTCCATCCCTTTTGCTTGCAAGTTTCACAATGTTTTTAGAGCTAAGTAAATTTTCATAATGTTTTTATAGCTAAGTAATACTCCATTGTTTATATGCACCATATTTCTTTATTCTTTGGTTGAGGGGCATCTAGGTTGTTTCCAGGTTCTGACTATTATGAACAATGCTACTATGAACATAGTTGAGCAAATGCTATTGTGGTATGGTTAAGCCTCTTTTGGATATATGTCCAAGACTGATATTGCTGGGTCTTGAGGTAGGTTGATTCCAATTTTTGGAGATCCTGCCATACTGATTTCCAGAGTAGCTGTAGAAGATTGAACTCCCACTAGCAGTGGAGGAGTGCTCCCCTTTTTCCACTTGCAAGTCTTACCAAACACCTGCATTTACTCCATATGAGCAGGCTCACAAATGCCTATTAAGTCCAGATTTGAAGAATCTGATGTCCTTTCCTGGTCTCTGTGGGCATTACACTCATATGACATACACACGCAAACATGGACACATACAAATAAATACACTTAATTTTGTTCTTGAAAAACTTGCAAAGGATAGAGAGATGGCTAAACTATTACAGGTACTTGCTATAGAAATGAAAAACCTGAATTCAATCCTGGGAGTCCACCTGGTAGAGCTGAAGTCACAAATTTTCTCTAACCTCAACATGCTCATTGCAGCACACACACGCACATGCATACATATACACACAATAAATAAATAAATGTAAATTTTTTTGAAGAAATTAGCATAAAGTGTTCTCATCAAAGAGAGATTAACCATAAATAATGCACGTTAATTAGCTATATTGGACCTTTCCACAGTATATACATAATTCAAGATGCCATGACACATACATACAACTTTATTGTTTTTTAAAAATTTGTCTAAGTCTTGGGGCTTCAATTCATAAGATGTGCAGGAGTCATAGAAAGCTTTCTAGTTGGCAAAGAAGAAGATATTATTTGTACTGAAAGAAAATAATCCGAGACAGTGAGGCCTAGCTTGAGGAAGGGCTGAGGAATTACATTAGTTATATGCAGAAAAGCATATGACCAGAATTTTGGCAGTATTGGGGGGCAGAAGAAAATTGTTTCCAATGACAAAACAATGACAGTGACAATACTTTAATACCTTTATGATTGATGTGAAGTGTAAGAGAGACTTACCCAGGCTGGATTTTTCAAGGAAGAAGGAGACAAAGTGAAAATAAATACAAGTTATTAAAATTAAATGAGAAGAGGTGAGTGGCACTCTGACCCTAAGGCCAAGCAGAGACCATGGTCTCTGGACCCCTACCCAGAGACACTGGCCGCAGTACGCCAACCACATTCAACTGTGCCCTAGACCAAAGAAAGCTGGACGAGCCTCCCCAGAAGCCCAATGCCCAGCAAATCACAGCTGGAGGGGCATCCCATGGGCCTAAATATGCCCAATCCACAATCTTCATCACCCACCAACAATTGGAGACTCAGAAGCATCACTCCCAGTCCACAGCTGGTTGACTAAGAGCCTACAAAGAACAATAACTGTGACAACTGGAGACACACAGCACCTTGGCCTATAGCCAATTAAGAGCCAAATAAGAACAGCCTCTGCAATTACTGGAAACATCCAGCCCCCAGGCTCACAAGTGATTAAGAGACGACCAAGAGCTGACTAAGAGTGAACTAAGGAAGCAACAGAAAGACGCCAGTGTAAGAATACGCATAACAATAAAAAGAACAAGGCACCACCAAAAGAACCTGGTGGTTCTACAGCATCAAGCTCTGAGCATAGCAATGAAGAGGAAACAGAAAGAAATTACCTTAAAAAGAACTTTATGAGGATGATAGAAGCTTTAAAAGAGGACATTAAAAACTCCCTTAAAGAAATAGAATAAAATACAAACAAAAAATTGGAAGATGATCAAATCCCTCAAAGAAAATAAAGAAAACTAAGAAAAAGAAAACAAACAGGTGAAGGAAACTTTTCAGGAATTAAAAAATTCAAATAGAAGCAATAAAGAAGGCACAAACTGAGACAAAGCTAGAAACAGAAAACCTGAAGAAGCAACCAGAACTACAGATGCAAGCATAACCAACAGAATGCAAGAAATGGAAGAAAGAATCATTGGAGTGGAAGATTCAATAGTGGAAATAGATACTTGAATAATTAGATAAAGAAAACACTAAAACCAAAAAAGTGATAACATAAAATGTCCAGGAAATCTGGGACACCATGAAAAGACCAAACCTGAGAATAATCAGAATCAAAGAAGGAGAAGAACACCAGCTCAAAGGCACAGAAAATATATTTAACAAAATCATAGAAGAAAACTTTCCCTACCTTATGAAGAAAATGCCTATAAAGAAACAAGAAGCTTACAGGACACCAAATAGACTAGACTCCACAAAAAAATCTGCTTGACACATAATAATCAATCCACTAAACCTACAGAACAAAGAAAAAAATACTAAGAGCTGCAAAGGAAAAAGACCAAATCACCTATAAAGGCAGACCCATCAGAATAAGACCTGACTATTCAGTGGAAACAATGAAAGCAGGAAGGTCCTGGTCAGATGTTATACAGACACTAAAAGAGCATGGCTGCCAACCCAGACACTATATTCAGTAAAACTATCAATCACCATAGATGGAGCAAACAAGATTTCACAACAGAACAAGATTTAAATAATATCTATCCACAAATCCAGCAATAGAGGGAAAACTCCAACATAAGGGAACCAGATACTTATATGAACCCACAAACAATTGATAATACCACAGAAGAAAAACCCAAAGATGGAAAATACACACTAGCTAGCACCAAAAATAAAGTAGATAATAATCATTGGCCCTTTAATATCAATGGACTCAATTCACCTATAAAAAGATACATCCTAACACCATGGATACAAAAAAGCTATCCTGCTGCATACAGGAAACATACTTCAGCTTCAAATACAGGCTCAGAGTAAAGGGATGGGAAAACACTTTCCAATCAAATGGTCCTAAGTTGGTAGGCCATCCTAATATCTAACAAAATAGACTTCAAACTAAAATCAATCAAAAGAGACCAGAACAAACACTACTTATTCATCTCTGGAAAAATCCACAAAGATGAAGTCTCAATCCTGAATATTTATGCCCCCAACATAAGGGCACCTACATATGTAAAAGAATCACTATTAAAGCTTAAATCACACATCAAACTCCACACTAATAGTGAGAGATTTCAATACCCCACTTTCACCCTTGGATAGATCAACCAGACTGAAACTCAACAGAGAAATAAGGGATCTAAGAGATGTTATGATCTAAATGGACTTAATAGATATATAGAGAACCTTCCAGCCAAACACAAAGGAATGTACATATTTCTCAGCACCCCATGAAACTTTCTCTAAAATTGACCACATACTTGGTCATAAAGCAAGTATCAATAGATATAAAACTATGTGAATAACTCCCTGTATCATATCAGACCACCCTGGTCTAAAGTTAGAGTTCAACAACAACAAAAATCACAGAAAGCCTACAAACTCATGGAAACTGAACATCTCCCAATTAAACCAACTCTGGGTCAAGGAAGAAGTTAAGAAAGAAATCAAAGACTTCCTAGAAGTTAATGAAAAGGAATTCACAACATACCCAAACTTATGGGACACAATGAAAGCACTCTTAAAAGGAAAACTCAGAGCACTTGATACCTATATGAAAAACCTAGAGAAATCTCACACAAGAGACATAATAGCACAGCTGAAGGCTTTAGAACAATTAGAAGAAAATGCACTTAGAAGGAATAGATGCAGGAAATAATCAAACTTAGGGCTGAAAGCAATACAATAGAAACAAAGGGAACAGTACAAAGAATCAATGAATCAAAGAGTTGGTTCTTTGAGAAAGTCAACAAGATAGATAAACCCATATCCAAACTAACCAAGAAGCAAAGAGAGAGAATCCAGATTAACAGAATCAGAAATGAAAAGGGGGACATAACAACAGACACCCAGGAAATCCAGAGAATTATCAGGTCATACTTTGAAAATCTGTACTCCACTAAAATGGAAAACCTAAAAGAAATGGACAGCTTTCTGGACAGGTATCATTTACCAAAATTAAATCAAGATCAAATTAAAGACCTAAACAAACCTATAAGCCCACAGGAAATTAAAGCTGTTATTAAAAGTCTCTCAAGGACAGAAGTTTTCATTACAGAATTCTACCAGACATTCAAAGAAGAACTAATACCAAATCTCCTCAAACTATTCCATACAGTATAAGCTGAAAGAACATTGCCAAACTCTTTTTATGAGGCCACAATCATCCTGATTCACAAGCCACTCAAAGAAGCAACAAAGAAAAAGAATTACAGACCAATCTCCCTCATGAACACTGACACAAACACACTCAATAAAATTCTGGAAAACTATGTTCATAGCACCATTATTTGTAATAGTAAGAAACTGGAAACAACCTAAATGCCCCTCAACCAAAGAATGAATTAACACAATGGAGTACTAATCAGGAGGAAAAAAAAAAAAAAAAAAAAAAGACGTCCTAAAATTTTCAGGCAAATGGATTGATTTGGAGAATATCCTCCTGAGCAAGGTATAACAAGCCAGAAAGAGAAGCATGGGATGTACTCACTCATAAGTGGATTTTATACAAAAAGCAAAGAATACCCAAGCTAAACCACAACTCCTGAACAGGTTGGGATCTGAAGGAACTGAAGACAGACATCCAGAGATTCCCCTAAGAAGAGAAAATAGAGAAGATCACCCTAGCAAATTGAGATCATAATGGTTTGCAACCAAGAAAAGTTGGGAAGAAATCATGAGAGAAGAAGATGGTTGAGTGAGAGGAAAAGCAAAGAAGAAGAACAAAAAGAGATGGATATCTCAATAGAAGAAGCCAACGTGGGATTGGAAAGAGACCGGGTGCTAGGGAAACCTCCAAGAACTTACAATGTATCCGTGGCTGGGTCTCCAACCAATAGTGGATGGGTGCCTAAACAGGACTTCCCTAGAATGAAATGAATAACCACCCTAAGTGTCATCACAGAACCTATATCCAACAATGAATAGAAGTGGAGGAAGAGATCCATGGCTGAGCACTGGGCAGAGTTCCTATTCCATCTGAAAGCAGGAAGGAGAGTCTATATGAGCAAGGGGATGGGGATTATGAAGAAAATTCCCATAATGATGGCTGGCTGGAGCTCTGGAGAGCTCACTGACTCAAGAACAGCCACTGGGGAACCATAGGAAAAAGGAGCTAGACCCTCCAAGGGTAGGCAACTGTCGATTGGCATGGGCAACATGTGGAGCCTTGAGGGGTGGGATCAGACTGTCTTCCTATACATGGGCTGGCACCTTGAAGCCAAGTCCCTATAGAGGAAAACTTAACCCAGTCTTGACTGTGGGATGAGTAAATTGGTCTTGCCTGGAGTCCATGTGTCATGCTGAGCTGACCCACCTTGGGACTTCTTACCATTTTGGGAGAGGGGATGTGTGAGGGGAAAAGCTGAAGGCTGACTGGGAGGGATTGGGAGGAGGGAAGGGAGGGTGATCAGGGGATACATGGATAAAGACATTTTTATAAAAAAAAATAATAAAATGAAGAAAAATACATTTAAAAAATAAAATAAAGTTGCATGATGAGCTAACACTCTACAAAGCATTTCTAGACATTTCTATTTTGTCTAGCATGATGTCTATATATAAGCTCTGGACACCGAGAGGATGGGAGAGAAAGAAGGAACACTCTGTGTTAAGTCCTCTACATTCACTCACTCCAAACCTGATAAGCAGTGCATAGTGGGAAAGCGCAGCATGTCTGCCTAAAGGTCACTGGTGAGAAAGATAAAGTGGGTGTGATGGAACCAAAGGATAAGCCAGCTGCTTGTCTGGGAGCATGGGAAAGGCAGAAGTGGCCTGGACACCATGTAGAGCCACCATACTTTGCTGGTCACACTAGTGGGCAGGTAAAATGTTTTATGAGCTAAGTGATCTTATATAGTATTAGGTTTCTAGGCCAGACTTTCAGGTATAACCCAAAGGTTAGCCTCAAATAATCAGACAAAGGCTTATATTAATTTTACGCTGATTGACTTAGGACCAAGTATACAACTTGCTAACTTTTCCTCTTAAACTACCCATGATTCTTATCTTGTTCAGCCATGGGGCTTGGTACCTTTTCTCAGAGCAGCATTTCAGCTTCTTTCCTCTGAATCACACTGGTGTCTTCTTTGGCATCTCTCTGGCATCTCTGTTCTGTTCTTCTTGTTCCCAGAGTTTTCTTAGTCTGGTAGCCCTGTCCATACTTCCTGTGTGCCTTCAGCTAATCAGCATTTTTATTAAACCAGTAGGAGGGACAAATATTTACAATGTAACAAAATCCCACTACAGTCTTAGGGTAGTTTATAGGATAAAAGACACAAGTACTCTCCTTTAAGGTTGGTCTCTACCCTTAAACCAAATCATCCTTGATTCTTCTGGATTAGAAGGAAGAACAATTTATCCTCAGTGAATGATCAGTACTTTCAACTGAAGTCCAGGAGACAACGTAACAAAGAAAGACTGGCAATTTTGATTCTCTCTTATTTTGCAATTGCATAGCTGGTAGGACAACGGGCAGAGAAGGCACCAGCCTGCTTCTGCAGAGGCATTGGTTATCCTTGCCTGGACATTATTCCATGCATAACATGAGGATTCATTATCTTCTCTATTTTTCTGAAGTGAAGTTCTCTGGAGAGGACAGGATGATGGAGGATGTATACAAAAACAGATTCTGTAAAACAAACTGTGTCCTCTCAATGTAATATTTGGAGAATACTAATTGGAGAGAGAGAGAACAACACCAAAAGATTTTCATCTTTCATTATACACTCAGTTGTGAGCACCTTTGATACAGGTAGTACACGCATAATATCATATAAGTGTCTCAGGAATGTTTTGTAATTTAATAATTTTTTTCTAAGTAAAACATAAGATTTGGAAAAATTAAGACTCAGATCCAAAAACACAGCCAGCATCAGAATGGAATTTGATCCCAAGCTCACTAATAGCAGAGCTCATTTGCATAATATCTACTAAGACTCTACTGTGTCTCCAAGGGACCTTGAACCCAGGGAGTTTCTGCAGGACTGACCTCAAAGATAGACGAGGAAGAACAATCTTTCTGGACAGTGACTGCTTCAGTACCCACGAGCATAGACTGGTACAGTGTCATAAAAGGGCATGAAAAGTGGAAGGAAGGGACTATACATAGCCATTGCGGATAGGAGGGATGGTGTACAGATAAAAACAGCACGAGTGCACCAAGCAGAAAATGAAGAAAACCTGTCCATGATGTGGATAAATGGATGGATGGAAAGGCAAACATATTTATGTATTTATTCTTATAAAGGCCTCTCCTTTTGCTAGCAATTTATCTTGGGCTAAGTTGTATAGTTTTTAATTCCTTTTATAATATTACTGGTGAGTCACTGGTAAGTGAGTTAGGAACATAAATGTTGTAACTACTAGAACAGAGCCTTCCCATGGGTTCAGAATGAGGCAGTGACTCAGAGCTAGCCCGTTGATACCTCAGGTCCAGGCATGGTTGATTCTAAGCCTCCAAGGTCAATACAGTATCATGCTCCATCCTTAAAGGCAGCACTGGGGAAGATCAGTTTCCAGGCCTTCGAGAAAACAGTATCCCAAGAAAATGTTAACAGCCAGGGATTTTTGCATAGCTTTGTCATGAAACAACCAATGCCATGAACAAGTGAATCTGTAGAGCTGCTGAGTTGTCTATGTATCCTATGTCCTAATTGGATGCATCTATACTTGGCACTTCTGTGAGATAGGATGGGTGGTTCCATATAGGTATGCTGCTACCATTCATTACCGTATGATTCTGAAAAAGTCCCTCCAGATTTCACTTTCTGACTTGTAGAGAAAGGTAAGGATGGTTCTTATCTCTAAAGTTAGTCAGAAAACCAAAGGAAGTGTGTTAAGTATTCAGTTTATTTTCCCAAACTGCATCTGTAATCATGTCTATTGTCAGAAGCAATGCCTTTGCCATGGGAGACCTTTGGGAACCACCCTCCTGCAACAGGAACTAAGAAGAAACTTGCCATGTTTATAGTCATTATGATGCTGCATTAGAGAGGCAGCTAAATCAGTAAACTACTTGTCATGCAAGCAAGGAACTGTGAGTTCAATCCCTAAAACCCACCTAAAAATCTGGTTATAGTGGCACATATACCCAGTAGGAGTAGTCCCATCACTGAAGAACCAGAGACAGGAGGATTCTTGTGAATCGCTGATTAGATAATATAGCCAAATTAGTTGCAGGACAATTGAGAGACCCTGTCCTCCCCTCCAAAAGGTGGATAGCATCTGAAGAATGACCTAGATGTTCACCTTTGGCTTCCACAATCAATGCAAATACATTCACCTGCACATAGGTCCACTCACATGTGGGAATAAACAAAACAATCAAAAGACAAACAATTTTTCTTTTATCATTGTTTTATCTAAGATAACAACAGTAAAAGTGCTGTTGAGATACCATGCCTGATAAAATAAATATTAATAAATGGACAAGTTGTCTGGCCACTCCTCTGCACACATGTACACTATAGGTGTTCTAGCATCAGCATTCTAGAGTATGAATAAAACACAAAATGGAATGGCCACCACATAAATGGCTGGAGAAATAGGTGGCCCAGATGGCAAAATGAAAAATAACCATGCTTGGAGAGGTGAATTAGAGCCTGTTTCTCCAGAAGCTCTAGGCTCCTGACCAGGCAGAACAATTTATTCTGTCATCATAGGGACACATCTTTTTAGTCCAAAACCTCAGACTTTAGTTTGCTCCGGTTTCAGATACCATTTTCTCTTGAATCAAAATTACAACTTTTAGGAAGAAGGACGCTGCCTTACTTTTGAAGCTAATTCTTAGTGGATCTCGGAGATATCTTCCAATCCAAGGCTGTGGAAGGATCTGCCAGGGTCTGCTTATGAGCTGAAGACGGAAAACTCAACAGGGCTAAGGTATAATAGAGCTCTAAGTCTAGACAAGGATTTTTCTGAGATTCTAAACACAGCCCTGCCAGGGAGTGTGGAGGAAAAGGCTCTTAGTGACCACTTTAGCAGGTTCATTCCAAAGTAGAATTCAGGAAAATCATTTCTTATTTTGGATTTGGGTTGACAGAGTAGTGGTCTGAAATTCTGAATAAACCTAAAGAAAACTTTCTTTGATGCACGTAGTCTTCAGGAGATGGCAACATTTCATGTGAAAATTCTAAACTTGGAAAAAGCTCTGTTTAGTAGTTATAGAAATTTATACTTTCAAGTCACTTATTAATGATTTGCCAGTAATATTATGAAAAAAATTAAAAACTATGTACTTTGCCCAACATAAAATGTTGAGGAAATGTGGACAAAACCCCTGACTTCTAGTTTTTCACATATACAGAAAAAAATCTGAAATTTTTAATATCCTTGATTCAGGAACAACACTGTGGTCATTAGCTACCAGACAGGATTTCTCATGATCCTTATTTTTTCTGAAGACTTCTAGACATTGGGACTGAGAGAAGGAAACTGTGTTCCAAAAGCTCCTGTAATGAGACTAATTTCTTTGAATTTCTATGTGGAGAAAAAATAAAATAAAAAGAAGCACAGACATTATTTAGAAGCTAGTCTGGCCTGCGTTAGTCAGCTTTCTTGGCTAATGACACCCAAGTTTGCAGTCCTGGGCTGATCAAGCCCCATCACTGTTTAGGTACAAATAGGACGGTGAAGACAAGGTCCAGAATCCCAGATATCTGCTTGAGCACCCTGGCACAAGATGCAATGCCAAAAGAATGTGGGTGGCCCTACAAAAGGGTTTGTACCATAGAATGATATAGTAGGGGGAAGTGTTACCTTGATAAAGACGGATCCAAAGCCTAAAGGGATGTCCTATATACCGCAGGCATCAGTGCAGATCCGCATCAGTGCTGTGACCAGTTCTCTGAGGGATTCAGCTAGTGGTGGGCATACCCTGCTCTGGAGCCTGGAGAATGCATGTGGCATTCATTCTCACCTTTATAAAAAAGTCCCATAAGAAGAAATACATACATTTCCTACTTCCTTATTCCCTGCAACTGCTCTATAAACATTTGAAGACAATTTCATATGACTTCTGAAAACGTCTTACAACCTTAAGCAACAGTTTCTGTAATAACTGCCGATTAGATAACACCCTATGGTCACTCTCATTCCCCTTCACCAGCAAGACAAAACTACTAGGAACCAGGTAACTTTTTTTTCTTACAGTTCTGACAAGTGGGGTGTCCAGGATAAGGTGCTAGTGGACTGAGTGTCTCAGGACAGCTCAGACCCTCACTTAGACTCAGCACCCTCTTTATATTCTTCCCCAAATGAAGAAAGAGATGAGCTAGCCAGCCCTAGTTTCTTTCAAGTATGGTCTTGTAAAGACCATTCATAAGGGCCCTGCTTCTATGATCTACTTACCTCCCAGGGGCCCCAACACCTATTTGTATCATAGTGGGAAAGGATTGATGTTCACCATATAATTTCTGTGGAGATATAGCATTCAGCCCACATATCCACTGACCCTAGACATCACTGCTGACAAGTGGAACACAACCCAAATAAACAATTCAAAGGAGCCATTGTCCCTGGCTTTGCCTTAGGGTAACTCAGACAAGACAGTGGGAGTTGAATTGCAAATATCACTTCAGGTGGCACTTAGGGACAAAACTGCATTATCTTTGTGCAAGGCTTCTTGGCAGAGAAATACCTTGGAATAATTGGTTTCCTTGGTATTTTATCAAACAAACTCTTGTGAGTTTTAATTAAAGGATATTAGAAATGCCCTCAGAATGCCCTGCTCAGTGACTCATTGCCAAATACCAGTTGAAACAGAATTATGAGCTTTACTCAACTCAGGCATTAAGACTGAAGATTGTTTCTGCTCTGGGTTTTAATATTCAATTCAAAGTATTCTATAAATGTTCAATTGATTAAAACAGCTCAAAAATTTTAGAGCTTGAAATCAAGATGTATCTAAATACTCAATGGATGTCATCCAGGAGACATAGTTTCAAATTATTATGGCTACATCACAATTACTCTTATCACACTATAAATGAATTCAGTTCCTATTGTCAGTTTCACTATTCCTGGTAATTTTAATGGTTAACATCTAGAATGTACCCTTTTAGGACACCAGGGTAAAATTTGGGATGATGATGATGATTTGGAAAGCTGTTTATTTTGCTAGGACAGCATGCCATTGGACAGTGAGTAAACATGAGTCTGACATAGCACCCACTTTCTGGGTGGTCAATTGCTTTTCTTCTCTACACCAATTTCCCTGTCTGTAAATAGGACATCATAACAACATTAGAAAGAAATACATGTTCTGTTCTTCAACTCTACAGTGACAATTGTTCCATTTCCAGAAAATATTCATCATATGATTATGTCCATGACCTGCACTAAACGCCTTCCAATCTAGCACATATTATGTTGTAGAGACAGAGAATAGTAACCTCTCTCTTAGCTAAAGTTTTTCATTTGTTTGTGTGTCTGGTATACCACAGGTTTACCATAAGTACAAATCTTTATGGCAAGAATATTTCAGGCTACCAAGAAGTCTTGAATTCTAACCTCAGTTTTTTCTTCCTGGACACACCCCCCACAACCCCTTTATAACTTTTCTTTGCATTTTCTGGAATCCCCACCAACTCTTTTTTTAGTAGCTTTAATTAATTATCCAGTCTGAAAGGCTCAGAAGCCTTTTTCCCCAAATGCAACATGCTACCATAAAACACTGGAGATGGTATGGTCTCCTGGACTGTGTTGTAACAGACTCACAATACACTGGGAGCCTGCCTCTGTTAGTTCTCTGACTATATGTAGGTTTACCAGTTCATGCCCAGTGTCAATTCACTTGGAGATAAACAGACATTATTTTAATCTCAGACTTGACCTCAGTATAATGCTCATCTCCCCAACTCCTCTCAGGAAAAGAGAACCACATATTCTTGCGCAAATCTCTCCTGGATTTGGGCTACTGAAGATCTGGAGTCTGACAGTATTTGATGACAGCATTGCTGGACCCACTCTCTGAGGGTGACATCTGATTAAGCATCTGTAGGTACCAAGACCTGGCTGACATCCAGACCTCTCCTTCTGGCTGAAATTCACTGGCCAAATGTGTCTTTTCAGCTCACATCTGTCCTCCAGGCTGGACACACACTGGGCACTAGCATGTTGGCAGGCTGTTCCACAATCACGGTTGCCTCTGTGTGGTCTGGCACATCCAACACTCTTAATTACTTGACTAGCCTGAGGCTTATCTCTCGCAATCTTTACAGCAAAGATGTTCGCAGAGAAGTTTGCACACTTTTTGTTAGACATATTAGCAAGCATTTGATATTATATTTGTTTCTGTAACCATATTTTTTCTTTAATTTCATTTTCTGTTTGTTTCTAGTTTATGGACAGACATTTGGATTATTACAGTAAAACTCTGTGGTAACCAGTTCTGTACTAATACAAAGTTAAAAGTAAAGCAATTGGTACTTGACCCCCGTCTGGTCTCTATTCTTCCATAGAAAGGTGAACGAAAGTTCTCTGGAAGCAGGAGAGACTCAGTAGGTGATGCTTTGTAGTCAGGTACATATTGCTGTGGGTCACAGTATAGACAGGTGAGCACAGAATAAGATTCATATTTATTTTCTTACTTTGTGTGCCAATGCAGATGAGCCTAAGACACTCTGCTTTATTTTAGTCTCTCCATAAATAAATAGATACATTATAGTAACTGGTGTTTTGGACCCACTTAAAACATTGAGATGAGGTATGCTAGAATATTCAATTTCCTTTCCAATACCCTCAGTAAGTCTCTTTGCTGTGTGTAATATTTTTCTGTAGATTATTTAAAATCTTTTAGATGTTTTTGTTCTTTACAAACAAGAAATTTGATTTTTTTCTTAAGTATTTCCCTACATCTGATTTTACACACAAGAATTTCCAGTTCAATAAAAAAATGTAAATTTTATAGTGGACATGCCATTATACAGCCAAGTTACAAGGTTACAGGCAGATTAATAAAAATAAGTAAGTTAAGATATAAGAACAAGCTAACATTGTGCCTAAGCCATAGGCCAAACAACATAAACTTAATATAAACATCTAAGTCATTTTTAGGGCCTGAACAGCGGCGTGCAGCTAAGGGGTCTGAGGCTGACTCCAAGTCTGTGGGTCTGGAACTTTGGCCACCCAGGACCAAGAAACCTCATTACAACAGCTAAGTCTCCATATTTCAGCATAAATGTAATGTTTACTCTAAGTTCATTCTATCCTTTGTCAAATTAAAAAAAAAAACAAAAACCTCTCTCGTGTTATTTGATAAGAATTTGTTTTACAAATAGGTATCAAGGAAATCATAACATTTTGTCTATCTGTTTACTAAGATGACTTTGTCATTATATATAAACTACAGTTTTCTAAATAAATGGAAATATACTTAAGTAATGTATAGGATTTCCATCCTTTTATGTAATGCTCAATTAAATTTGTTATGTATTACTTGGAATTATTACATTATTATCATGGTTGAAATTTCCCTAGTTCATTTGCTGTACACAAAGTTGTAGCTTACTATCCCTTTTCACCTAGATGGGCGTGCGTGCATGTATGTGTGTGTGTGTGTGTGTGTGTGTGTGTGTGTGTGTGTGTGTGTGTGTGTGTGTGTATGTATGTGTGTGCGTGCGTGCAAAGGATTGTTGGATGTCTTGAAACTTGAGTTACAGGCATCTATGAGCCACCTGGTGTGTGTGGTGGGATCCAAACTCTGGTCCTCTATTACAGCAGTAAAGGGTTTTAAGTGATGAAGCATCTCCCTGTCCTCTCTCCTTCTGTGTTCTAAAAGAATTGGCAATGGCTAGAGTTACTTCCTGAACATTGGTTGGTATTTCTTTATAACATCATGGCTTGTAGATTGTTCAAAGAAAAAGTTTTGAAAATCGTAGAAATGTCAGGCTTCCTCTATCTTCTTTTAAAAAACCATGTAAGTAAAACTTCCCTGAGAATTTTCCTTACTTTTGGTCACAAAATTATTCGTGATCATCTTCCTTCATAAATACCTGGAGGCTCTGTCATGATCTTCTTTTTCATTCCTGATATATTCCATTGTTGAGAGGGCTGATAAGTTTTATTACAGGGTAATCAATAATATTTTCTTTAGATTCATTGATTGACTGCTTCCACTTCTTCCCTTCTGTTTTCTCTGTTCACTCTTTATTACATACTTCAAATCCAGCCTCTTTTTTCTGGACTTTTTGATCAGTTATAAAAAGGTTTAACTAAAGATACTATATTGAAGAGCCCTATGTCTCTCCCTGTAGTCTGTCATTTTTAATCTACACTGTGGCACACTAGAAGCAGCATATAATTGTATCAGAATCCATTTTCCTTCTTGAATTTTCTTCATTGAGATTTTCTTCGGTAATGATTCAGTGATATTTAAAGCTGTTTCAATCTTTTACTGGATTTTAAAACTTAGTGTTGTTTTCATTTTTTTTAAGAAAATGACACAAAATTGTGGGTTTATGATTATATTGGTTTTCACATTGATGGTATTCAGACTCCTTCTATCTTATTGCTGATATAGCAGCTTCTCTAGACAGGAGTCAGTAGACTATGTCCTATGGCCAAATCCAGTCTATCGTCTACTAAAATATTCATTTGTATAGAGGCCAATGCAGTCATGATATTAGTATAACAAAGCTGAATAGCTATAACAAGTCCATAGGCCCTTAAGGGCAAGGAAGATAATTTTTGTTTCTCAAGAAATTGTGTTTACCTTTAATCTAACAATTCCTCCCATGCATGACGGTTCATTCCCCATGGGTTTTTTTTTTTTTTTTTGAAGATTATTCTTTTCATATTTTCCATTTTTACTCAGATATGCTTCTCTATTTTGCTCATTTTTAATGTATCCTATTTAAAATGTTTCAAGAATTGTGAATTTGTTGATTGATATGTTATTGGTGTTTGTAAAATATCCTGAACTGTGCTAGCTCTTATGAGTATATAGGAAACCACCAGATATGTACTGATGCACCAAGCACCAGTTATCTCACTATTTCTGTGGACAGGGAGGCCAGGAGGAGCCCAGCGGTGTAGTTCTGGGTCAGGAGCCCCTACACAATCAACTAAAGACTTCACTGGGAAGGAAAATCCTCAGTAGCAAATTCACTTGGCTGGTAAGTTTGTGTTGGTGGTGTTGGAAACTCTCAATTTCTCCAAAGAGGGACCTCTTCCTATCTATGATGTCATTGCACTACTGGTGGCTGCAACTCACAGGGCAAGAAAGCAGGGAGAGAAACAGTTTAAATGAAGATTAGCGGCCTCTTCTTTCTAGGATGCTTCATACAGATTGTGTTTCTGTTACAAACATGCTCCTCTTCTATTCCACACTCCTGAAGGAGATCTAAGTGGCTCCATGCAGCACACTGAGGAACATCAAAAAACAGGCACAGGTTTACGTCACCTGCTTATGCCACTGTCCTTGCTCCCATTTTCATTCCTCTCCTATTAAAAACAGGACATGCTGTCTTTCTTTACATCCAGGTCTGTATTTTTATCCCTGTTTTGCTCTCTGTGACACAACAGGTAATTTCCTTTAATCATTCTTTCAGGTCATAAATCCTACCCTCAGTCATATCTAGTCTGCTGCTAAAACTTACATCTGTGTTTCTGTAATTCATCTATTGTAGCAAAGGGGTTTCTTGGTCCCAGGTGGCCAGAGGCCCAGACCCACAGACCTGCCACACCAGACCCATAGCACCCACCTCTGCTGCTCAGGCCCCCAGAAATGACCCAGACTCTTATATTAACTTCATGCTGTTTGGCCTATGGCTCAGGCACATTGCTAGCTAGCTCTTACATCTTAAATCAACCCATTTCTATTAATCTGTCTGCCACGTGGCCCGTTGCTCACCTGTGCTCATATATGTTGCTCCTTGGGCAGCTTGTTCGATCTGCCTGACTCTGCCCCACTTCTCCTACCTATGCTCTGATTTATCCTCCAACTTCTTCTATGGTGCCTGTCATGGCCCAAAACAGCTCCTTTATTTAAAGATTGATATTCACAGCATACAGAAAGGCATTTCCACATCAACCTATGGCTTTTTCCTTAATCTGAAAATTAACTAATCATGTCTAAAGGCTCTTCTTGATGCATTGCTTGCAAATAATCTCAATTTTGCATTGTATTTATTTTTATTATATTTTTTATGTGTGTGGTGTTTTGTGTGTGTGTGTGTGTGTAAATATGTGTGTGGGTATACTTCCCATATATGCACACATAAAGGCCAGAAGTCAAGGTCATCATACCTTTTTATATCAATACCTAGCATATTTTTTTAAATACAGTGCCTCAGTGAACCTGGAATTTTCCATTTCAACTAGATTTGCTAACAATTCAGTTCCAAGAACCCACCTGTCTACCTCCTGCAAACTCTAGCACTGGGCTTTAGACATATCCTACAATACACAGCTTTTTACATTGGTGTTGAGACTCGTACTCTAGTCTGAATCTTTATACAGCAAATACTTTGCCCATTGAGCCATCTCCGAAGTCCACATTATACTTCTTTAGACATAATCATAATGTTGTTTTCAGATCTATCTCTGTTAATGCCAGTTTAAGAGTACTGGTGTCTTTGTTCTGTGTTCTCTGCTAGTTTCTAACCCTGGATCCTACTATTATTGTATGCCTCATTCTCCACCCATACTCACCGCTGTATTTGAAAACCCTTGTGTCCTGTAACCTGTTGATACAACACTCTGAGATTAGAAACATTCTTTAAACTTTAAAGATTAGAGATGCCCTCAGAGGCTCGGGAAGTTCAGTCTCCAATTCCTCAAAAGAGTCTTCGCACTTGATATTCCCTCTGTCCCTCCCTCCCTCTCTCCCTCTCTCCCTCTCTCCCTCTCTTTCTCATTTGGTAGACAGTTTGAGAAATCTTGCTAGGTATACTCAGAAAATTCATTAGACCCCTACCCTATCATGATAGTGCCTGATTTTTACATGTTCGCCTTAACCAAATAACCTCCCTGGGGGAAATATGTAATAATTACAATAAATTATAATTTATAATAATTATAATAAATAAGTAAAAACTTATAGCTAAGGCTTGATCCATGGTATCCATGTTCTTCTGCATCACACCTGTTCTCTACTCTAGTCAATTCCTCACTTGATCTGTACCATCAATCACTAAGTTCAAAAGAGATGATCATGATGTTGTGTTCTTCTCCAATGGCATATCCTCCCCTCCACCCCCTCCAGGGAAACACTCTACTCCATAATGTTGAGTCACATAAGAATACTGACATGTGGTGAGAAGGCCAGCACTCTGGTGCTCATGGCAGAAGCTCTGTCTTTTACTCTGCAGACTGACAATGGACACAAGTAAAACCTTCAATCTTAGAAATTCTAAGTGCTGTAGAGTGGACTGAGAGGACTGTGTGCCTTCTGAAATTCATGCTCTACTGCTGCAGACATCTAACAATGCTGTCTATAAAATAACAGGACCAGTTTTTCATGGTACATGTCAGCGGGGCATCTGACTGACACACTGCATTGTTTTCAATCATGGCTTTAAGAGTCTCCCATTAAATATTGAAAACCAAGCTATATATTTAGAATAGTAATTAGTCTGAAGCAGTCTCTGTGCATTATTCCTGGCTAAAGTTTTAAAGTAAACCAAGGGTGATGAATATTTAATGTACTGTACCTCATTGTCATCTGATAATAAGATTTGTTATAGGGTTATAAAATGTTATGTTAGGTTCTTACAGCACATCATTAATATTGTAAAATGTATCTGGGCTCCCAGGCAGAGCTGTCTGATAGAAAAACAATAGAAAGATAAGTGATATCAACCATTCTCTCCAAGGGCTCAGAAGACAACAAGCCAACGGGTGAAAAGAGGTATTTGAGAGCTGGGTGTATTTACTACTTATTAAGAAGAAAGCGGGTGAAAAACACAATAAAGGAAGCAAAAAAGAACCAGTAAAGAATCAAACCACAGGAAAAGAGATAATAATAATAATAATAATAATAATAATAATAATAATAATAATAATAATAATAGATAAAGAAGTGACTGGTGGGCTAGAGAGATGGCTTACCTATTAATTAACAAAGTATATCTCTCTTGAGAACAACCATGTCAGGGGACACACAATCACCTATAACTCCAGCTCAGGAAGGGGGGAGCCAATGCCTTGACCTCTGTGGACATCAGCATTCATGTCTACATACCACCCCCAAACACACACCGATGCTTGCACATAATTAAAAACAATAAAGATAGCCTTGAAAGAAGAGATGGCTAGTTCTAAGCAGAATTCAAGGATTTTATGAAAAGCTAGAAGGAATGGACATTGAAGGCCTTTCCTATACTTAAGTTTTAGAATTCCATGTCTAAGAGGTATTGGATTGGAATCCAAATATACATATATATGACACTTAAATGGTAGCAGGAAAATATTAAAAGTCCTTGCCTGCCATGATTGATCCATGATGTTTCTCCAAAAGCAGAAAATTTTGCATGTGTAATAAACACATTGGAATTTATAACATGCAACAATTTGAAATCCAACCACAGAGCTTTAGGTGCCATTTGCTGGTAGTGTGATGTAGTGTGATGACATACATGGGACACGGTGCACATGTATGTTCATAACCAAGGCTTCAATGCATGCTACCAAAAATGTACTGCCCATTTTACATCTCATTTTTAATTGAATTTTGATAGTTTCACATTCAGGAAGCTTCCAGTGTTCCCAGATTTCTCACAAGTTATAGAATCTCATACATGTGAATGTGATCCACAATTTGAAAAACTTTGCTCCAAAGTGATAAAAAATATTTTTTTCTTATAAACTATCCAGACTGTGGGATTTAGTAACAGAAAATGGGCTAGAGGATGCCTCTTGTCATTATCAAAGTATTTGATATCAAACAAAGTTTGTATTAAAAAAATAACACTCAATACTTTCCACCTACCATTGGTGTCTCCTGTGTACTTCTTAGTGACTTAATCACTGCAATCTGTTGTCTGTAGAGGTCAAACTCACTTTCCTTTGCTTCTTATCTTCAGCAAACGATATTGTCCTTTGTCAAAATAATATATATGCCAAAAGTCTGACACTATAGTCTTCTATTTTCTGTAAACCTTATAAAACTAAAATATTAGTACACCCCTGTTCTTGATAATTGTTTCTTTGTCAGTTTAATTGGCAGATCCTCATTCTGATCCAAACCTGTGCAGCACAGGAGTCTCACCAAGCCATTTATCTCATTCCATACAGACCTTAACTCATCAATGACCTCCAAACAACCAGTGCTCTTGACTAAGTCCAAGATGAGTTTCACTTGGCCATAGTAACAGAAAGCCAAAATCAGAGTGAAGGCACCCTGTTAATCGGTGGCTGCCAGGGAAAAAGGATAAATGTGTGGTTTCTAAAGGTGTTATAAAGAACCTTGACACACACCATCGATCACGGGTCTTGAGGGAAGGAGTGTAGCATGAGTCAGTTTGAACACATACTTGTTGAGTATTACTCTTCTCATCTGTATCAGTTGTGGGTAATAATCAGGAGATGACTCAAGGGATTAGCTTGGCATAATGGCTATATGCTTTATCTACTCAATAAACTCAGATGATGGCTAACAACAGTGGAAAATGCAGACAAAGTCCCCCAGAGAACTCTTACAGGACAAAGTCCAGGGAGGAGCAGTAGTCACATGTTAGGCCAGCACAGTCTACTGCAGCTGAAAACTGAAGATGGGAACAAAAATCCCATTGTAAGTTTGACTCAGTTTCTCCTATGCATCTCTTCTAGTGTCTTCTTAACATTAACATAGAAATAAATATAAAGCACAGCCTTCAACACCAAGGAATAGCATTTATCTATTAAATATTTCAGAGATAATATAAACTGTAAGCCATGAGTAACATGCAGTTGAGCAGCATTATAGAAATAAATTGTTTCTTTAAAAGTTATTGAAACTAAACAAACATACCAGAATATCTCTGCTGATATATAAGGAAAAAGTAGAAAATAAAAATGTAGATATAAAAGGAGAAAAGAAATCATAACAAAGTATATTATAGTATACCAAACAGATAACAAAATTTTTGTCTAAGTCAAGAGATTACAGCTAATTTTCATTCCCCATTCTTTCCAAATTTCCTATAAAGAAATGTCTTCCTTTTTAGAAGATAGTTCTATTCTCACCAAATAAATCTTGTGTATAATTAGAGCTTTCATGCACACAAGCAACTAGAATGCATTTAAAAACATCTGTAAGTGGGTCAGGCATGGAAGAGATAGATCAGCAGAGGCCTCGGGGACTCTAAGCACACCCTGACTTTCAGAGATGCAGAGGAAGTTGTGACAAATGCATAAAACACACAATCTTCAGGCTGAGTGAGAGACAAAGGGGAAAGAGCGGGCGGGAGAGCAGGTTTGTAGGATCCAGAGGCAGAACAGCAAAAAAGAGAAAAATCAAGAAAGGCAAAAAGAGCCCACGCTCTGACGGATATTAGAAGAACAGACAATTTACAGAGAAAAACTGTAAGAACCTAGGGACACTCGCACAGTCCTCTCCTACCTCCCATTCTTCATATATGTATAATTTCCAAGTAAATTATTTAGTAAGATAATTATCAAGGGACACACCCAACGTCACTGTTGAGTTCAAGGTCACTATTGATTTCTGATTCAGTGGCTTGAAAGTCTACGGATGAAGAAAATGTAAAAAATCAAACTCAAAAAGGAAAACTCAAAAAGGCATTTAATATCAGCGAAGGCTTTAACACATAATAAAAGAACTCCAGAAAATACATAGAAAAATTGGAAATCTTATATTATCTATGTCAAGACCTATGCAGAAATGAGTAAATGCCAATCAAATGATAACCAGTAAAGCTGATGTATAGGATTTCTGTAATGAAAGAGTTCCCTGTCTATATTTGGGGCCGTTGGGAAGTATCAGAGAGGACCTGCCGGATCCCTTGAGTAGAGAGTATTAGCCTGGAACATCTGCAATGGGTGGGGTTTGTTTGCTTGTTTGTTTTGTTTTTTAAATAAAAGTCAATAGGCAGCACACAAAATATTTTATGTTCAGTGGCTTGTAGGAATATAGGTGAGAGCTATCTCTGTAAATGTTCTTCAACACTGCAGCACCCTGTACTACCTCCAGTTACAGAAAGGTTTCTTGGGGAAGACATAAAAACATACACAAAGGCTAAAAATGAAGTATTGGGTTTTATCAAAAGAAGAAATGCTATCCTTTGCAGTTTACCATTAAGCAAATAGTAATTCAATTTGTATACCAGGAGAATAAAGAATTCAGAGTTCTGGTTTTAAAAGCATCAATAACTTGGGCGGGAGAAATAGTTTGACAGTTACTATGCTTGCTGTTCTGGCAGATGGGAGTTTAGTTCCTAACACCCACATCAAGTGACTCAGAATTACCTGTGAATCCAGCTCCAGCTCCAGAGGAACCTCTTCTGGCATTTGTACAGATGTCACACACACACACACACACACACACACACACACACACACACACACACACACACACACACACACGAAAGAGAGAGATCTGAAAAGAATACGGCAACATATCAACAATCAGATACAGGACAAATAAGCAGATGTAAGATATAAATACATCAGTCTGGTACCTAGACAAGAAAGTTGTCCAAGTACAAGAAACAGGCAGTGCCCTAGAGGAAAAATTCAAAACACTGATGGTCCCTGTTTGTCATCCCAGCACTTGGGAGGGAGAAGCAAGAGAATGAGGGCTTCAAGTCATCCTCAGCTACACAGGAAGTTCAAGGCCAGCCTAGGTACATGAGAACTTGCCTCAAAGGTGGGGTGGACAAATTTGTATACATGTATTCATGCATGTAATTCTCAAAAAAAATAATTAAAATGTTACATTTAAAAAAAATCAAATATGTAGCCAGGTCCATGTATCTAATTCCAGCACTCTAGAAGTAGAGGCAGGAAGAACTCTGAGTGCAAGGATAGCCTGGTCTAAGAGTGAATTCTAGGATAACCAGGGTTGTTACACAGAGAAGCCCTATCGAAAAGAAGGAAGGAAGGAAGGAAGAAAGGAAGGAAGGAAGGAAGGAAGGAAGGAAGGAAGGAAGGAAGGAAGGAAGGAAGGAAGGAAGGAAGGAAGGAGGGAAGGAGGGAGGGAGGGAGGGAGGGAGGGAGGGAGGGAGGGAGGAAGGAAGGAAGGAAGGAAGGAAGGAGGGAGGGAAGGAGGGAAGGAGGGAGGGAGGGAGGGAGGGAGGGAGGAAGGAAGGAAGGAAGAAAGGAAAGGAAAGAAGGAAGGAAGGAAGGTAGAAAGAGACAGAGAGAGAGAGAGAAAAAGAGAGAAAGAGAGAAAAGCTATGTTAAAAGAAATCAAATCTGTGCTCTGTGCTTTCCTCTAAGAAAATCTTAACCCCCCACCCCCACCCCAAACTATGAAAATAAGTAAATCACCAATTCACCTGTTTGAGGGTTTTGTTTGTTTGGAGGTTTTGTTTTGTTTTTCTTTGGGTAAAAAATAAAGAATATATTCCTGGATGAATCCTGTATTTTTAAACTAAAAACAGAAGTTTTATTCTCATCTAGAAAGCAAATTAAAAGTTCTACTGACCGGAGCTCTAGAAAGCACTTTCATCACTAATGAGAGAAAACCATGGTGCCACTCAGTGGGAAAGGGGGTATTAAGCCTTGGTTTGATGATGTAGAATTAAAATACAAAACATGATAAACAGCAACAAAGACAAAAGGAACAAAGAAAAAATAACTCAGAATTCATCTTGGGGAAAACCAGAATAACAAGAATACGGGGGCAGGAGGCCCTAAAGACAGCATGGGCCCCAAAAGGACTTGAATAAAATAAAAACATAAAAATTAATGCAGAAAAATCTCCTCTTGTATGCTTCCCTCGCTACTTAGGAGCCCACCTTTGCAGCCTTAAAGTTACTCTGCATCAATGGCTGTTGTGTTTCATGGGCATCCTAGATGAATAGGTCTGTTGCTTTCTGTCTTCTGTAAGCTTACACTGGCACCTTCTGGGACCATGAAGACCAGTCCTTAGAGAGGGAGCCCTCAGCCTAGCTCGATGGGGTGGGGGGTTGTGCCCAAGTGCAGGGTTTCTTCAGCGGTAGTGACTTACCTTCAACTTCTAGAAGGCAATCCAGAGCACAGTAATTGCCTGTAATGTCTGGGAATCTTGTATTCCCCTGGCCAACATCTTGAAGGGAAGTTCCTCATGTTTCATACTGGAGGTTTTCTTGGATGGTCTGTGGTACTTTGGGTAGCATGTCATTCCAGGTGGGAAGTTTCTGTGTAAACTATGCATAATATTTATAGAGATGTTTGTATATTGTATATAATTTTAGGTAAATAAATAATATTATTCTTCATGACTTTTCAGATCCTTGCTGTTTTTTTTTTTGCTTCCCCTTTCCTTCTGTGTTGACTTTCCTGTCCCCTAAAGGGTAAATAAAAAAATTTAATGGTGAAAAAAAAAAGACAATTTAAAGTTTTAGGCATGTTGAAATAAACAATGAGGAATTAAAAAGCAAACTGAATAACAGACCTTGGAGAAATAAAAATATCATAGGTAAATAAATGGTCATAAGTTTCAAAGCCTTCAAGCAGATAGATCAGTTATAGCCATGTGAATCAGTTACAGCTAGCCTAAGAAACGATGGGAACCTATGTAGGTTATTGCATTTAACATATTGAGAAGACAGTTAAAGAGCTATCTTTAAAAAAGTAACCAGAACAGTTAGAAATTTCAGTTCCCCCTCCCCAAAAAAAGTCACCACCATAACAACAAACAGAGGGGTAAGTTTGTGCGTTGGGGGGAAGGGGGTTATAAAATATAGATTATTGAGGAATTAGAAAGCAGCAGTTACCTCAGATGAGTGAGATTTAAATTAATTAAATTAATTAATTAAATCTGGTGACTGCTATCCATCCTTTGCATTCTAATTTTATTCATCTGGCTATGCCTTGCTATCAACCTTACTTAACATTCTTGGAATCTATAATAGAAACAAAGGGAATGAAGTATTGTCAGTGTAAACTGAAAATGTATTGAGAAACTAGAACTAAAGGGAAGCTCTTCACCCATAAAGTTTACCAAAAGACAAAAGAACACACAGCTGCTACACACAGCCCCAGTGGTGGATTGAACAAGATTATACAATCATTCCCAACCCACCCTGACGATTGCTAGGAAGTAACTAAAAATGTTTACTGTCACAGTGACAAAGTGGAGCATTCCACAATGGTATTATGATCACATTTTTAGAAATTAAAAGTTTGTTTTTAGTTACAGAATTTAATTTTGAAATGTAAAGATGGGGTTTCATATAAAATAAATAAGCAAAAATGTTTGCTTCAAGTCCTAAGCCATTAAAAGGGTAATTATAACATTCTCTTTCACAGTGGCAATAAAAACTATAGAATGTGTAAATATTAAATAAACAAACAAAAGATTCACATAAAAATCCATAGTTTTTGAGACTTTAAAGATTTTTACTTTTAAGTTATATAAAAATGGGGATGGTCATTGTGAACTCATGAACACAGGGTGGAAGGATGTAAGAAAGGGGTATCATTTCCCTTGCAGCTGGAGTTACAGGCCACTGTGAGCAGCAAATGGGAACCGAACTTCTATAAGAGCTGCAAACTCCCATAATCATTAAGCCATCTCTCCTGCTCCGTAGAGCAGTGGTTCTCAACATTTCTAGTGCTGTGGCCATTTAATACGGTTCCTGATACTGCTACTTCATAACTGTAGTTTTTCTCTTATGAATCATACTATAAATATCTGTGTTTTCTGATGGTCTTAGGTGATGCCTGTGAAAGGGTTATTCAACCCCCATAAGGGTCACAACCCACCGGTTGAGAACAACTGCCATAGAAGATAAGAAAAACATTAGAAATACATATTGTCTTTTAAGAAGAAAACTTCTATAACTAGTAACAGGAAGTTTGATTGATTGTCTAAAAGTTAGCAAAGGGTGCTAAATACCTACCCCCCCCCACACACACACACACACAAATGTGAATGAAAAGAGAGCCTAAAACTAAATTTCAGAATATTTGAGTATGGTATGGCAAGTTTTAATGTCAGAGTTGAAAGGACTCACTCTTGTTTTCAATTGTATCCACACAAGTGGACATTTGTTAGGGCAAAACAAAATGAACCTCTAACAATACAGAAAGAGCTTACAGCCGAAATTCTATGTGTTCTACAGGTAAAAAGGAGGTAACTACAAACAGTTCACAGTGAAGACTTATGTATTCAGGAAAAGAAGTAAGGTGCTTTCAATACTGTAATTATGCTTTGGTGAGATGGCTTAGCAGGCAAAGCCTTTGCCATCCAATTGTGAAGACCTAAACTCAGGTCCCCATGACAAGGCCAAGGTCCACAGGCTCTGTGGACAAGACGGAAGGTGGAAACAGAAGAATTCCCCCAAAAGCTCACCAGCCAGCTATCCTGGTATACTCATAGTGAATAAAATTATGTCTCAATCAAGGTGGAAGGCAAGGGCTGACACCTAGGGCTGCGTTCAGACCTACACACACACACACACACACACACACACACACACACACACACACACCATAGAAGAGTTCTAATGTCTTTGTGCATGATCGGCTCTATGGAACACACCACAGATGGCGTTCACATGGGGAGGTGTCTACTACTCATGGTTTTGAAGGGCAGAAAGTACAAATTTCAGGTGCTGATATGTGTTGGTGACTACTAAGGATCTACTTCCTGATTCACAGAGTGGCTACCTTTTTGCTATGGAATCCATTGCAAACTAAGCAAATGAACTGTCTAAAACCATTTCCGTTAAGATGTGATGGCTCCAGTCCCCAGAGGTCCATCCCTGAACACCATCAAACTAGAGATTGGGTTTTAACATATACATTTCTGGGGCCCAAACTTTCAGTCACTAGAAGCCACTGTAAGTAAATTGCTGAGATAAAATGAAATTCAGTGACTGTTACTATCCTCTTTTTTTAAAGCCTCTTTTAAATTGACAAGAAGGAAAGTTCCCATGAGAAAGCAATTCTCCTTACAAACTGGAATTCATAGAATAAATTCAAATAGCAACATAACATAGAGAAGGGATAAAAGCACAGGTATTCATGAAGATGGGGGAGAATTCAGTAATTATGATTTTATAAATGTGAGGCTGGCAAAAGAACAATAAGAACGGCAGGGGGGGGGAGATGTAGGAAGGAGAAGCCTCTTGTACATTCTTAGTAAAACATAAATTGCTACTGGCTCCTTTTTAAAATATATTGTGGGAACATTTATTAAAATTAAAAATACATATGTCCTTGACTCAGCAGTTCTACTCTGGAGAATATAGTCCCAGGAATAAAATTCTTAGTACAGAAAGATACACAGTCAACATTTAAGGATGCTTGGATGTGACATTGTTAGAAATGGCAGAAAGAAAATGAGAGAAAGGAGGAGGGAAGGGAGTGGGGAGGGACCAGGTGAGGAAAGGAGCTATAGGGATAGAGTGATGATGATGATGATGATGATGATGATGATGATGATGATGATGATGAAAAAAAGATAGATTGGTAGATAGATAGATACACACACAGGGAAAGACAGATAGATTGAAAAGCAAAGTCAGGATAAAAGTTTAATGATCACCATTTGAAGAAGGGGTAATGAATTTGTAATCATTTCTAAGATAAATAGTACAGTGTCAGGAATACATATCAATTAGGACTTCTGCAAGGTTTCTTTAGGTGACAGAGAGCACCAAAGTCCTCACTCAGCATCTGATGTGTATCAATAACACTCTTTCCTTGAGCAGGTACAGATAAAATAAATAATCATCTCAGGCTCTGTTTCTGCTTCCCATGGGCGAAGGGAGATTATCTTCTTTCAGGAAAGAAGGCTTTTCTAGACATCTCTACTTGATATTCTCTGGGTCTAATTGATCATCACTGGGACACTGACTTTATGTTTCAAACTCAAGGGTTTACAAAGATATTTCCCAGTGAATATCAGAATTTAAAATCTAAGTTTTGAAGCCTGTATTCTGTAATTTTATAAGTCAATAAATTATTCCATAATTTTCATAAATCAATATCAAAATTATATAAAATGTATTGTGCTTTGTCTAGGATCACATGAAAACAAGGGGTAATATAGACTTGGTCTCTGTCTCTCTCTGACACATACACACACGACTTTTACATAGATCTCCCCCAGAAATACAAATAGAAAGGGCATAAAAAGAGAAAAAATGGCCAAACCTATTATTATCTGCAATGTCATTATATGCACATATTCAAATAAAATATTCCTTAATGTGCTAGCTGTATAATTAGCTTAAAATAGTAATTTATACCACAGTGTGGAACCATCTTTATTTCCTTAAAACATGCAGCATGCAGGTGTTTGTCTGAAAAAAATAATAATATACAGTATTCTCTGAGCTCTTATATTGTGCCATTCACATTTGGACAAATGACAAACACCCTAGAATTATCTCAAAAATATTCTGAGATAAGTAGTGTTTTCTCCATTTTTATATACTTGCTACTTAAGGACTGACATTCAGTGCCTGGCCACAGGAACGTAACATGTAAGTCACATTACTCAGGGCTGGGAAAAGATGAGTGTGGGGTGTGGGGAAAGAGCTCATTCTCAGTACTTTGGCTGTTTTATTGTGAGTTCCTCTTCTATTAAAAAACATGAGGGTTTTTCTTTAATTTAATGAATACATTAACACAGAAGTGCATCAGTTTGAAGCATCTTTGCTTGCCTTTCCATGCCCTTTCTGAATTGAAATGTAAGCTCCCCATGATTCTGTTTCCTTAGTCTTTAATTCTATTGTTCAAAGAAAAATGATATCTCCCATCTTCTTCCTTCTCTCTCTCCAAACACACACACACACACACACACACACACACACACACACACACACACACACACACACACACACACACACACACAAAGACAAGAAGGCAAGCTCTCTAGGCAAGCTTACAGAGGATTACATGTGTCAGAGAAATGCATTTTGATGTGAAACAGATCTCAAAGCAAACTCCTGAGAGCGAAACCATTAAGTATCTTTTGAGGAAGGCAATCAGGTGCTGTGCCTGGGGTACCACTGGATGGAATTTGTTGCCATTCTTGGGAAGAAGGAAATCCAGGTAGTGGATTTGTTTGCCTTCAAAGTCATGTGGGTGCCTTCAAAGTCTTTGTATTAAAGGGAGATGGATTGCGGCACTCTAGTGTCAAATCCCACAACCGGCTGAAGAAAAAATTTGGCTCAGGAAAATCTCTTCAGCCTCTTAAGCCACCAGCTCCTGCTTCCCCTTAGCCTCTGCCTTTGAGCTTCTCCCAAGCACCAGTTGGAAATGTGATAGGCAGTGGATTAGGCACAGCTAGGCTTTCACGCTTAAACCTTAAGCATTAACTGGTCAGAAAAGCCAGGTTTTCCCATTAGAGCTACAGAACTAGCCCCAAGTATTGATTAAGCTCTGGAGTCTGAAAGGCCTGAAAGAATGCTTGCCTCTGACCATCAACAAGAGACCATATCTTATGGGGGATCAAGGGAAATAGCCTGGGGCAAACCAGTAACATTTCTCACACAGTCCTGTATCTAAACAATGAAACAAAAATTTTCTACTATTATTTTTGAAAGAGCATCATAATAAAACATTTATAAGAGGGAAGTTATAACCATTAAATAAGGCTGTTTTTTTTTAAAAAAAGATTTTACCAAAACCAAGAGTGACCATTTTATGATCAGCTTAATTTCTATGAATATTCATAAAGTGTGCTCACTTAACCTCAACCCATTCTTATTAGCATAATAAAAGTGTGTGGAGAGTCCTGCCCATAGCCATTCTGCTTTCAAAACTATAATTTGCTTGAAGATGTAGAATTAAGATTTAACTCTCAGCACACCTACATGTGTAACTTTAATAGGGAAACTTTTATGACTTCTCACAACACCATGGGAAGAGGAACGTGGAGAAAGGAAATCTCATCAAAGAGTAACAAAAAATAAAAATGTTTCACTAGTAAATAGAGAATGTTGTTATGGCTGAGGAAGAAGAATAAATATACCTCAGCACATCTCAGGGTGAAAGTGGGGGTGGGAGGTGGAGGGAGGCTGTGTTCTTCCATGTCATAAATCCCTGCTTACATCTATCAATTGCCAAACCAAGCTCCTCTTCCTACCTTGAACCTTTATAAACTGATTCTCAAGTAATTCATGATCTCTAGTGACAGAGAAAATCTATGAGAATTAAGTTTGAAACTTTTCAAAGTCTGATTGGGTTTGATTTGTCACTAATTGAACATTACCTGAGAAAAATGCCCACAGAAATCAGTGTAAAAGTTGGTTTTAAAAAAAAATGTCTGTTCATCGATCCAGGTTCACTTTTTTCTACTGTCACTTGGCCATGAGATGAGCAGTTTGTTCTCACACGTGTTCACACCATTGTCATGTGGCTCTTTTCCCACATTTAGGCAACTGTACCCAAAATGAAGAGGTTCCTGCCCATCATACTCTGCCTAGTACTGTTTAGAGCTAAGAGAGAAGTTTTGCTCATAGAATCAGGTAACAGAACCTATAGAACTCAGACCCTCTGAAATAGGGCATCATTATCAGTTCAACGTGTCCTTGTTTGCTTTGCTTACAAACAACAAACTTGGCTCTGGCTAAATGAAGCAGAAAAGCTGTATTAGGAAATAACGGGTTTATTCAAAAAGTTTAAGAAACTATAGTACGTTGGGCAGAATCAAAACAAGAGAGACTGTTTCAACAAAGCAGAAGAGAGACAACTCACCAGTTGCCCACTGATCTCCACACATACACCATGGCATACAGGTACTCCAAAGAGAGAAAGAGAAAGACAGAATGAAAGAGACGGTGTGACCATCTTAATGAAAACAGACCACCATTATCTAAAGTCTCAAAAGTGTGATATGAGTTGACATTGTCTCTGTTTCCTGCTGATTTTTTCTTGTTTTTTTCCTCCCAGTTAATATACAAATTATTTACTTTTAATATTATATGATATTTTCCTTCTGACTCACAGTTGAGACAACCTGAATAACAGTTCTACCAATAGCCTATACAATGGGTGTTATGATTTGAAAATATGTAATGTCCACCAAAGATTCATGCATTGGAAGCCTCTTACAAGAAAGAGGGGTACTGGGGATCTTGGGAATAGGGCATAATTCCAGAGGACACATGTGTGATCCCAAAGAGAAATGTAGGATCCTGCCTCCTTTCTTTTTTCTACTGCCACTTGGCCATGAGATGAGCAGTTTGTTCTCACACGTGTTCACACCATTGTCATGTGGCTCTTTTCCCAGAGGCCAAGAGCAGTGGATCAGCAGAATTGAAACTTCTAAAATCAGAAGCCAGAATAAACATTTTTTATATAAGTTATCACCCTATCCATTTTGTCACAGTTGACAAATGGCTACATTGTGTAAAGAAGGGAAAACTTATCCAAGAGAACAATCGGAGCATGTGCTGAGGTGTTAAGATGAGAAATAAATGCTTGGCAGAGAAGGGACTTGTTGAGGGATCCCGGAGTTGTGAGTGACTTAGGGAATTATTCTTTATTGATTTGACATTAATTCTCTCATTCACTAATTTATCCCTTCCCCCTTCTCTGAACACAAATAAAGAAGGAGAAGGAATTTTAAAAAGCATTTGGGAAAAGGAGTAGCTTTCAAAAATGAGACATTTTGACTCAGAACAGTGGTTTGGGGGTATATTTTCTTTGTATTGGTTTTTATTTTTTAATTATGTATTTATGCATATAGGTAGGTAGGTGGGTGGGTGGGTGGATGGATGGATGGATGGATGGATGGATGGATGGATGGATGGATGGATGGATGGATGGGTGGGTGGGTGGATGGGTGGATGGATGGATGCATCAAATGCCCATGAATTCAGGCACCCAAGGAGACCAGAAGAGGGCACTGGATCCTCTTAAACTGGGTTACAAGCAGTTGTGATTCACCTGACACTGGTTCTGGGAATAAACGAGGGTCTTCTTCTAGAACAGCGCTCCCTCTCAGACTCTGAGTTACTTAGAAGAGTGCTCCCTCTCAGACTCTGAGTTACCTAGAACAGCACTCCCTCTCAGACTCTGAGTTACCTAGAACAGCGCTCCCTCTCAGACTCTGAGTTAACTAGAACAGTGCTCCCTCTCAGACTCTGAGTTACCTAGAACAGCACTCCCTCTCAGACTTTGAGTTACCTAGAACAGTGCTCCCTCTCAGACTCTGAGTTACCTATCTCTCTAGCTTCTCAATCAGAATTTTAATACTTTAGAGCACTTTCAGATTTATAGCAAAATTAAAGGAAGGCACAGAGATGTCCCAGATCCCCTCTGTCCCCACATGCATAAATCCCCATCAACAACTACCAACAACTGCCACCACTATGTTGCCTTCACTGCCCTAAAATGCCTTGTTTTTCACCTGTCCATCTTCCTTCCCTGTAGCCTAACCTTACCCTGACCCTAGGTAGTCACTGCTTTTATCACTGTATCCATGCTTTCTCTTTATTAGAATGTTTTAGACTACCAAGTAAACAGCACATAAAATTTTGATGCTGGTTTCTTTCATTTAGCAATATACATGAGATGAGGCTTCTCTGGGCTTTTACTTAGTTTTATATATGATGTATTTTTAATGCTGTATGTTATTCCATTTTCTACATGTACTAAAGCTTATTTATCCATCATTCACTGACAGATACTATGATTGCTTCCAAGTTTGGGAAATAATAAGGCTGCATTGAGAATCCTAGCTCACAGTTTTGTGTGTACATAGGTTTTTTTTTAACTCTTTAATATATATGCCAATTATATGCCAAGAGTATAAAAGAGAAAAATGTGACTTCTCAAATTGGTGTGCCATATTGTATTTTTACCAACAATAAGTGACAGTGTGTGCTGGCCCTCATCTTCATCAGCATGTGATATTGTCTTTCTAGATTTGGGTCACCATTCCCTGATGATGGCACATGAGGCAAAGTATTTGTCATGAGCATCTCTCTCTCTCTCTTTCTGTGTGTGTGTGTGTGTGTGTGTGTGTGTGTGTGTGTGTGTGTGTGTGTGTAGTATTTGTTGTTCTGATTTTTAAAATAACATTTATTTTGTCAACTTAAACAACTATTGTCTAAGAGAATAGATTTTGATGATGCGATGGTCTTTGTTCTGCTTATTTCATACCTTGTTACACAAATCTGGGAGACGAGACAAAAAGCCATCTGTGCAACAGAGGAGAGAATATAGGAGCTGTGGATGGGGAATGTATGAGTGGTGGCTTCAGTTAGCTGTAAACTCTGAGCATGAAAACTTGGAGTGTTGCTATGGGAAAGTCCTCTGTAGTCCAAATATCCATCCAATAAATCAAACTTGTGCAGAGCAGGTGACACTGAATGAGAGTGATAAGAATAATGGGCTCAGCCAGATTGTCAGCTCTGGGCATGTCTGTGAGAGCCTTTTCAGATTAGGTTAATTGACAAGAGAAGAACCAACCCCAAACGTTGGTGGTGCCACTCCATAGATTGAGGACCCAGGCTGAATAAAAAGGAGAAATCAAGCTGAAGGACAGCATTCACTTCTGCGTCTTGACTAGGAGTTCACAGTGACCAATCGCCTGATGTTCCTGTACCTTTTTTGCCTTCTTTGCCATGATGCCATAACTTCAAACTGTGACCGGAAGTAAACCCTTTCTTCTTAAGTCATTTTGTTATATATTTTGTATTACAGAAAAAAGAAAAGTAATTACAAGTAAGCTTCCTTGACATGTTATAGTCCATCTTGTGTCCCTGCTAAAAAAAAAAAAAATCATCATTTTTTTATGTCTTGGGTCAAATATACCATTTTTTTCTTTATGAAAAATAAAAAAGAAATGCTCTATCCTTTAGCTAGCAGAATAATTCTAGGATAAGACAAATACCTTTTGTCAACCCCAGGACAAAAGCTCATGGTCTGGTCAGTAAAATCAGAATGCCAACAATGTGGAGTCCCAATAACAAGCATCATCATTAGACACAAAGGCACTAGAGGCCTCATGTGGAAGCGCTTTAATGGGGACTTTATCATTAGAAACTGTAGGGGTGTTGATATAAGTATTTGCCAACTTGGAGAAAAATAATTGAAAAAGTAGTAGAGATCAAGAACTTTCAGTGTGATGCACAATAAATATTGCTCCACAGCCTGTGCTGGGTGAATCATAATCAGGCTCTAAGACTCCCTCAGATGCCAAGCATTGTGAAAGCAGGGAATAATTATCCCTACAGTTCATAGCACATGAGTAGTGAGTAGTTACCATGACTAAAAGGACTCCAGAGCCATTCCTATGCTGTACCTCTAGTTCTGGACAGTGGGGAAATTACAGACATCAGTGATCAGAGTGCTGAAAACTTTGTTCAGGTAAAACCTCAGCATATGGGAGAAAAGTGATGGAGAATGGCCTAGCGAGGGTTATCATGAGAACACAGAACATTTGTGATTAGATTTGGTGTATCATAATGGCCAATAATAAACAGCTTCCCTGACAGAAAGAAAAGAGAATAAAAAGAAAATATAATAAAGGAATATTAACTTGTTTGGGGGAAGGAACAACTGAAGTATACTTTACCCTGAGAAAATTCATTAATTCATTATTAAACAGCTCCATTAACTCTATTCTGACCATTTAAGAGTGGCTGGGTGTAATAAATAACTATATAAATATAAATACCTTAGAGAACTTAGCATAATGACTAAAAGCTTGGGCTCTGGGGTCAGATTCCTCAGGGCTAATTGAGTTCTACTTATCAGCTGTGACCTTGTGAAGTTTCCTGTATGTTTGAGAAATGAGTTTATGTCAGTAACCCCCAATCAATTGTTAAAGACATGAAGAATGAAAAATGGTGTAAAAATGCTTAGAAGTGTACCTAGAACAACATCCTCAAGAAATATCATTAATTACTGTGGAAACGTTCTTGCAGTCATTTTATCATGCACTGCAAACCTAAGGGATGTATGTGTGTTTTACATGCCCTAATGAAATCTTCATTATTTGGGCCTCCTTAAAAAATTTAAAGTTGATAAGGTACTAAGAAAAATACTCAATGAAAGGCACAAGAGAGTTGTGATTCCAAATGATCTCAACAGGCTGAGCTGTATGATAATGAAATTGAATTATGTAACTCATATATTTTAGGAATCATACTGATCTTAGACTGCATACCATAGTTACAAAGTTGTCCTTTCTCTTAATGAACTCAGCATCTAGTCAGAGAGAGACACATACACATTAAAAAGGGACACTCTCTGCAGAAGTCCAGCCATGTCCCTGAAAATAGTGAAATCTCCCATAGGATGGGAATGTGGAGACAATGGAGGGAGGGCGTGTTACCATTGCCAAACTGAAAGCAAAGAAAAGACAAGATACAAAGGAACAGAACAAACAAAAGCTGCTCACAGGAGAAGGAGAAAAGTGAGTGACGAGGGGAAGGAAAAAAGATGGAGAAATTCAAGCTGACCAAAGGCGTAGGGAATGAACGTTGTGAGAGTTCACTTTTGCCTGAATCAAGCAAGGCTGCTGAGATGCCATTTCCTCCTATTCTCTTCTTCTTGCTGTCTACCCAGTTATTCTTCCTAATAAGCTGTATCACAGGGGTCCTAGACTCCTGCTGGCATCTGAGAACACTGCAGGAAATGAAGGACATCCTCTTAGTGGGACTTCCCATACTCGCAAAGCAATTAAACAACCAACACCCAAGACCTATCCACCCTTCTGTCTGTTGAGTGAATTACCATGTGTAGTAACTGCACTTTTTATTTACCTTCAGTTTGATTTGACCTGTGACTTCTTTTCTATTTTTATCTATATTTCAGCCTCTGTATTTTTAAGATTAATATATTTATTTAGTTACATATATTTACATATATATTTAAGACTATTTTCTTAATTTTGATTTTCCCTATGCTTTACTATGGCCAGAATTTATCACACTATGAAAAGATAGTCACTCACCATAGTATAAAAGTCCAAGAAAAGAGCCACAGGACAGAGTGCAGATAAGCAGTATGAATAACAGCTGCCATGGTATTGACCACTCTTTTGAGAGCTGCAGCCTGTGCAAGTGTGCCTGTCCTGGGAGCTACTTTCTCTGTTGTTCTGTCATTGGCCACATCTGTGTAGCAACAAAGACAATTCTCTTTATTGCATCTCTGGCAAAAGAGCATACACCATCAAGATGAGTCCTTCATGTAAGCAAAGTATAAATGCTCCATACTTAAAGAGGTTAATCAGTATTGTATTAGTGATACTTTGGAGAGTGGGCTTCTCAGAATGAAACTGAGATTGCCTTATAAATTTGAAGTCTACTAGCTTCATGTTTCTTAATGTCTTCTGGCTGGGCTTACATCTCATCCTCCTCTGTGATACCTGGGAAATGTCTTCAGGAAGGCTTCTATGCCAGCTACATGTTGCTGAATAGTAAAATGCTCCTGACCTTACTCACACACAGAAATAGCATTTCATTATGTCCATGAATCATGGTGTATAGAAATTTAGACTCAGCAACAGAGAAGTGTTACAATAAGGTTTCCTGGTCCTGGGCAGCCAGAGTTCCAGACCCACAGACCTATAGTGCCAGCCGCTTAGCCACCCGCTGCTTCTTAGTCCCCCCAAAATGATTCAGATGCTTTTATCAACTTCATGCTGTTTGGTCTATGGCTCAGGCACATTGCTAGCTAGCTCTTTCTTCTTAACTCAGCCCATTTCATTAATCTATCCTGCCACATGGCCCATGGCTCACCTGTGTTCCTTACATGTTTCTTCTTTGGCGCCTGGCCCCTATCTGACTTTACCCTCCTTCTCCTAACTATTCTGATTCCCCACCTACTTCTTCTATGGTGCCTGCCTGTTGGCTCCTGGCATCAGGCTGGATTGAGTGCACAGATATGTGCCTGTGGAAAATTCCACCTTGGCCCTCACGACCCCCTCCTCCCTGAGAACTGAACCTTGTGACAGCTAGGGGGATAAACATGTTTTTTCTGCTCTGCGGTTTTCCTGTTATTGCTGCCAACCCCAGGGGTCATTAGTCATGGGACTTTCTACGACCTCGGGTGTGGGGTGACTAGGAGGAAGTTACTAGGAGGAAGTATTAGAGGTATAAAAGGTTGTGTTGAATAAAGCTCGGGTCTCTCTTTGTGATCCTGGATGATGGAACCTGACGACTCCTGAGTACTGATTGAACCTCAACGTCCCTCACCTGCCTTGGTGCACTTTAGCTGGACGCGGCACCTGCCATGGCCAAAACAGTCTTTTATTTAAAGATTGATGTGCACAACATACAGAAAGACATTCTCACATCAGAGGTTTACCTCTGTTGTTCAGTGCCTGGGAGTCTCTGTATGGAAGATATGAACAGATAAGGATAGCTAAAATATCTGTTTCAAAGCCTGGCTTTCCTATGTGGACTGGGAATCCAAACCTGGGTCCTCATGCACAGCAGTCACTTTGCCAACCGAGACACCTCCCCATCTCCCACATTGCTTTTTATGACCTAGCTTCAGAGGCCATCTTATAACATATTTTTGCTACTAGAGTCTGTCATATGACTGACTGTCATTATTTAGGCTCCCAACTTCTCAATGGGAAAAAAATGCCACAGAATTTGCAGCTGTCTTTTAAAGTTGCCACATCCCCTGTGAGATTTGTGTTAAAATTTGCATAAGAATAAGCAAGGTGTTAGAGGGGACTTCCTTCTGAATTGTCTGGCTCTGAAGTATGTATCCATGGAGCATACAAACTGGCATGGAAGCTTCAGGAGGGAGTGGGAAGACACAAATCAAAGCATCCAGGAAGAATTTTGTGGAGCTCAAATCACAAATGTCTCTGGAGTGGAACAAAAATAGACATCCTAGATACATGCTGCTACCTCTATACAACCCCAGGTCTCCAGGATTGTACTCTGCAGGACTCGAATTCCATGAGAAAAACATTGTTGATCAGACTTGATTTATTAGATGCTGGGCTCTAATCCAGTGAACTTTGAATGCCTTCTGAGAGTCTCAGGGTGACCCATGCTGCTAATTAGTTATCCAGAAACCTCCTCCTCCTCCTCCTCACATGGGGACTGTAAACTGCTTGAGCCTGGGCAAAAAGGTACAGAATACAGTGGCTTCATTTCCCATAAAGACCTATCAAATTCAACTACTGAGCAGCAGAGGAAGAGAAGGCAAGTGACCTCAGCAAGGGAAGTGGGACTCTTGAGGAACTGTCCCCTCCTGGCTGAGTAGAGAGTGGTTCACTACCACGCATTCATTATTCCTCACTGCACGTAGGCAAGGGCCAAGGTGGTTACAATCATAACTCAGCCCTGTGTTTCTGTGGAAAGGGTATGGTGGTAGGCATATGAGTTATGATATAACATAGCATCCAAAATGAGGGTCATGGTCGTGCTATGGACCATCCCCATGTCTAACTCAAGATGCCATAAATCTGAGTTCAGAAATGTTGACTTCCATTCAAAAGGCTGAAGGCAAAGCTCACATTTACATCCCTGCTTTTTCAGTAGATCCTCAACAAGGGGAAGAGATAAGGATGTTACAGGATGGCTGGTTAGTCCTCATAATAGTAATAGTAGTTAACAGTGGATAATTAGGTTAACAGCACTTAGCAGCAAAAGCTAAATAAACATTATTTTATCTCATCTCATCCTTATAACCATCTCATTTACACAGAAAGAGACTAAGACCCAGAGAAGTGAAGAAATCTATTCCAGATTCAAGTGTTTGGATGTAATAGAGCCAGGATTTGGTCTATATAGTAGTGTGTTCAGCCTTACAAGTTTTGAAATTTAATATTTAATGAAGTCTTTGAGAATTACATATATTTTAGTCATACTCATTCTCACTCTTCCTCCTAACTCCTAGACTCATGCTCTACTACCCCATCAGCTTCCAACTTCATATCTTCATTTTTCTTTTAATAATCTACTTAATCAAATGTATGATGTTCATGTACTCACAAGTATAGGTCCATCCAACAGAGCAAGCCACACCCTTAATGATTACTGGCTCTACATCCCTGGCATCACAACTGTCAATAGGTCCTCAGGCTCCATGCTACCTCATGGTAGAATGTTGGTTGACTTGATTTTATTGCAGGTCTTATGCAGGATTGCTGTGGGTTCATGAGTATAATAATTCTGTATGTTAAGATGACACTATTTCACTCTTGTCTTCCCCAGCCTCTGGCTCTTAGAATCTTCTTGCCAGATATTCTGAGACAAGGACCTACAATTTTAACCACTAGCTGATGCTGCCTCTCCTTATCAGCATACAGGAGACAATTAGAAACAGCAGGATACCGTCATTAGGGTAAGGACAAGCAGAGCAAGTCTGAGGTAAGAAGAAGTGCTTTGAACACTGTAAGCAGAAGGAGAAGGACCATACATGGGAAACATAGGGTCCTAAGAGCAGTGAAGCTGTAATTAATTACCTCTAAATGTTCGTCAAACCTCATCAAGTATTCAGTACCAACAGTAGAACCTTATGTAAACTATGGAGTCTGAGTGGACATGATGCAATGGAGATCCATCAATCATTAAATAAAGTCTACCACACTAATGAAAGATGATATTCAATACAAGAAGGAGGAAAAGAGGGAAACAGAGAATAACATATGTGAGAGGGCAGGACCTCAAAGGGAGTTCTCTATGTCTGCAGTTCAACTTTACCATAAAGCCAATGGCTCTATAAAAAGTGAAGTCTATTAATGAAAAAGGAAAGGAGCATGGTTAAAGCTCCTTAAAATGAGAATTATAGAGGGCTTCAGTTGGTTAGTTTGGAGGATTGTTTGTTTGCATTAGGGTTGGGTTTTTGGTTGTTGTTTATTTTGGTGGGGAGGAGCTCACCAAGGAAGCCCTTGGCACTTAACATGTAGCCATTACAGAACTAAGACAGAATAGGAGTTGCTGTTAGTGCTGTGCTCTGGGATATGAGAATTTCTAACTTTACTTATGTGTCCTCCATCTACGCAGAAGATTCAGGGAGGGTTTGCAGAACGGCACACAGGGCAGAGGAAACCTCGGCCACAGACACACAGAGAGAAGCAAGAGGCACAAAATTAAACCGATGACCAGATGGACACACACCTTCACTTCGAACCACGTGATCCTGGTGGTCTCAGTGAGGGAGAAGGTACCATCTCTGTGTATACCAAATCTTTACAAATCACATCCAATGTCATTTTTCCAGCCTTCAATAAATACATGACAAATGCACAATGAAAACATTTTGTCCCCGTTTTGTACAAATCTACTGAGGACTAAAGAGTATAAGCACTTGCTAAAAATCAATAGGCTGGTAAACAACAGAAAACCCAAACTCAATTATTCTAGCTACTAGGTCTTTGCGCTTTTACGAAGATTGCAAAGTTAGAATAGAGACTCTTTGGGAATTTCTTCAATACCAGAGAATCGACCTGACAGCCTTATTGACTAGTCACCAAGGCTTTCTCTTTCCCCTCCAAAACCATGCCTTTGTTGTGTTTCCTCTACTAAACTCACTGTATTGTTATGTTGTCTCAAAAATATTTGTATCAGATTCACTGACAACTTCCTAAAGTACTTCATCTTGTTATACGCATATTATTCCTTCCTTGAAACACAGCTGTTCAAAATGCTTAATTCCTTGATGTTAGAAGTTTCAATTAAAAAAAATGAATCTCTTAAAATAAAATGTTTTGAATTATTTATGGGAATCACTTCTTCTTTCTATATGTTGGTAAATAAACACAACTGCACTCGTGTGCACTTTTCTCTATCTTGATGACTCCTGTTCTTGCTGCGGTTATGTGACGAGGCTCTGGTCAGAGGATGTAGGCAAAAAGTGTTTTGTGAAGCTTCCAGTCACATGAGTGGACAATCCTCTGTTTCCCCATGCAAAGATGAAAATAGACTACTACAAAGTGAAATGAACCTGGATCCTTTAATCCCAGCTTTAGACAAATCTGCCAAATGTCTGGAAATTAGATGGACCAGACATGTAGTTCTTATGTGCTAAGCCCCCGAGGCCTACCTATTTCAGCAGCTTGCACTACAGTAACTCATTAACACCAAGGAAAGCCAGACCATCAGTAAAACTACCTCCAGATTCCAGAGGCAGCCCATGCCCAGCAGTAACCCTTTGTCTCATTAGTACGAACCATTCAGTGAAGATACCAAGTACAAGGTATTACAATGAACTATTTCCCATCAGGGGTTCTGTGCATTTCAAGTCTTCTTATCTCACCATGCACCAGACAGGTGTTCAAAAAAAGGTGACAAAAAAGCTAGATAATCATTCTACCATCCAACCATAACAGGAGATGAGAGGGGAAAGGGTCTTGATGGTTTAGCTTCTCCAAGTGGAAACAGGCAACTTCCTGCATAGACCATCTTGAAGGAACTGATAGTTAAGGCAGTAAACTATTTTGACTTTTTAATGTCTGATGCAATCCTAGAGCATAAAGTTACACACACACACACATACACACATGCACGAGCACACACACAGAAAGAGAGAGAGCAACTGATGAGACCTTACACTGCAGCAAAATATACACACGTGTTTGAATCCTTAAATACATATCTAGGTCACCATCAGCTTCTCTTGGTTCAATGAAAACAGTAAATGCATTCAAAGTTATCAAAGCCATGATGAGAAACCCACTATTGTGAGGGTTCATTCTCTTTAAGCATAAGCCTGTCGGCTCTGAAGACTGGAAAAATTCACCCACTGAAAGGCTTCGGGACAAATGAACCAGACCCATACCCCACAGAAGTAAACCATGCAGCACCAAAATTCATAACAACAAACAACAGCATGTAGATCCTCCTCTGACAGGTCATTGTTACTATTGAGGGTATCAATCTATTCTATTCCTGGGCTCCTGTGTCAAAAGAGTTAATCAGATAACTTGGTGGCGAACACACCAATGATGGCAGATGTGCCATCCAACTGACCAGGTTAAGAAAAATAAAGGCAGATGGTTTTAGATTAAAATCTGGATGGCAATGCTGTCATTAGAGAATTGGCTTTCTGTCACCAGGCCAGCATTCTCCTTCTCTATTTACTTCACTCTCTAAATTATCTGCCACCTGGTGGCCCAGGGAATAATTTTGCAGTTTAGTCATGGGCTGCTGAGAAAAACTCATTAATTTGGAGTTGGTGATTCATTTGAGCAAATGCTGTTGAATTCCTACTATGTGTGGAACAACATTCTAGATACTAAAAAATACTTCAATGGCTATGTCAGTGAGCAAAGAAAGTGACTTTGGATTTTGTGAATCACTAACAAGAATAAATCAGGGTAAAATGGGTCCAGAACAGCTTCTCGGAGGAAGTGACAGGAGCAGAGACAGAAAATACGAGGCAGTTGCTTTCTACTGTCGATAACAAAACAGCGTTGTAAAACTCTGACTTCCTCCCTTGGAATTTCTGTGAGTCTTCAGAGGTCTTTTCAACTTCTCTCACCAGGCTACCTCTCCGTGATTTTAACACTCCTAGGGCTTCAGTCTCATTCCACTCATTACGATATACTGAGTCACCTGTTCACATATTTACATCTAGCTCTGCATATACCATTGGCACAGAGACTTTAGTGGGTGACTGATGTGGGAATGCCTTTCTGTATGCTGTGAATCTCAATCTTTAAATAAAGGAACTGTTATGGCCCTTGACAGGCACCGTAGAAAAAGTAGGCAAAGGAATCAGAATAGGTAGAAAAGGAAGAGCGGAGTCAGGGACAAATTGAGCCAGCCGCCCAAAAAGAAGCATGTAAGGAACACAGGTGAGCCACAGGCTACGTGGCAAGGAAGATTAATAGAAATGGGTTGATTTAAGATGTAAGAACAAGCTAGCAATGTGCCTAAGCCATAGGCCAAACAGTACAAAGTTAATAAAAAGCATCTGAATCATTTCTGGGGGCCTAAGCAGCAGCGGACAGCTAAGGGGTCTGGGGCTGTAGGTCTATGGGTCTGGGCCTCTGGCTGCCCCGGAACAAGAAAGTTCACTACTTCAGGTGACTGTTCTAGAAAATGGTAAATTCTCACATGCTACTCTGCCTAGTATACAGTAAGTTTGTGAGAATGCATTTGTGAGATAACCCAATCACATACTAATACACAGAAAACACATTTTACAGCCAAAGAGGATAACACTTGTTCCTGTTTAACAGGAGGAATCTTGGAGTCAGTGCCAGAAAATCCATGCGCTTTTTAAGACTTGTGTATACTTCACTTACAAAACTTGAATTATCTGATAAGGGAATAAGTTGTTGTCTATAGGACTCAAACAATAATAAATGTATATATTTGGGGGCTTAAGAGGGAATGTTCATTAGCCTCCTTGATGCTAGATGAAAATTTTTATGGCTTCTCTGGGAGGCAAGGAGAGTGTGGAAGTTAGGTACTCTACTCAGGGTCCTGTACGCTAAGCCCAAAGTGAGCTGTGATTTCATTGGAGGCTGAATTTTCTCTTATGATCATTGGCCATTGACAGGACTCTTACTGTGGCTATGCATCAGTGACACCTGTTTTCTTGTGAGCTGTTGACTTAGGATCACTTCTATCTTTTGATATCTCCCTCCAGGTCTTGACACACTGATGCTGATATGGTCTCTTTATCCATCAATATGACTGCTTTCTGTGAGGCCCACGGAAAATGTCTCTTTGGTCCTTCTGGCTCTCAAAATTAGTTTGGGACCCACTAGGAACCCTTTTGATAAACTCGATGCCAAAGATTCAGTAATATCACAGAAGTGAGGCCACAGCATACTCACATGTTCTATCTATCAACAAGAGTGGATTACATAGGGAATGTACACCAAATGGTGAGAAGCTTAGGGCTTCAAACTCTGCCTGTCCCAGATAAGAACCTTATTAGGAGCCATGCTTCAAGGCAGAGTCATTACAAAGTACATAGCCTTTGAGATAGCAACAAACTTGTTTTCATGAAAGGAAATATACCTACCAACTTTCTGAAGCTGGAGTAAAATGTTAAGAAAGCATAAAGGAAGAAACATTTACCTTGTCTCATAGTTCCAGTCATTGGTCACTTGGCCCTGTTGCTCTGGATCCAAGGCTAAACCAAACATGGCAAGGGTTTGTGGTAAAGGAGACATGCTTACTTCTGAGTGGTTGGGAAGTAGAGGGATAGGAAAGGGAGATAAAAGGAGGGAATGGAGAGAGGGAGGGAGTTTGAAAGTAAGAGAGACCTATAAACTAGATGTATGCTCTAAAATAACTCCCTCACTGATCTACTTCCTTCAGTGAATCCCCACTTCCTAATGCTCCACTCAGGAAAATCCTCCCAATGGGTTAATCAACTGATGAGGTTAGCATTGTCCCAATCCAGTTAGCTCACACCCTTCAACACATGAGCCTGTAGGATAATAGGCACCCAATCCTTAACAGGAATAAAGGTTAGCCTACTGAATAAGATGGATGAGGGAAGAGGAAGGATGGAATGAAGTAGAAGGCATTATCAGATGTCTATTTACCTAGAGCCTTGGAAGCCATGATAATGAGCTTGGATTTCATTGTAGATACAGAGGGAAGTCACTAATGTTAATTGAGTCCTACATTCAGAAAACCACATGAAGAAGAAAGCAATAAACTTTGTAACACCAGTGAAACTTTGAGAATGAGAAAAATGTGAGACACTGATGTGTTTGTTGTAGTTACTTTCCATTTTGTGAAATAGGGGCCTACACTAAATATACTTTGCTCAGCTAGCATTCTATATTTTTCTAGATCCTTAAAGAAACTATTGAGGTGAAAGGAATATAATGCAAATGTATCTTTCCAGTCTTAAATGACCTAATTAGGAGAGAATCTCATTTTCTGCTTTTTAAAAAGTATCTTCTACAGCTCATAGATGCACCCTTGAGTCATTTTATAAATTCTATAAATAACAACGATACCATTAACAATATGAAGACATTTCCAGGCACAAAATATAATTTGTCTTTGGTCATGGGAGAATCATAATTGGTGTTTCTAGAAACTTCTATCAATGCAGATTTTTAAAATAATACTGAGTCAAGAGCTTACAGTTTCAAAATAGTGGCTCATCAAGACCTTACCTTGTTGTTAATGATGATGATGATGGTGATGATGATGACAGTGACGGTGACGATGACAATGGTGATGATGATGATGATGGTGATGATGACGATGATGATGATGATGACGGTGACGATGGTGATGATGACGATGATGATGATGATGACGGTGACGATGGTGATGATGATGATGGTGATGATGACGATGATGATGACGATGACGGTGACGATGGTGATGATGATGATGGTGATGGTGATGGTGATGATGATGATGGTGGTGATGGTGACGATGGTGATGGTGATGATGATGACGATGATGATGTTTTCCTTTTTCTGAAACTGAACTTGAGAGGTAGAGTACCTTTGAATTAAACAACTATGTAACTACCACTGTGCCCCAATCAACTGCAAATTAGAGGCATAACTTCTTCCTTAATATCTTCAATTTATGCTCTTGTAACATTTATTTAAGACTTCCTGCTCAGCTTCTCATTAGTAGAGGGGAAAATAAATGAATAAAAAAAATAGCATCTAGGTCTAAAATTTAAAAGACTTATTGAGAAATATTTGATGACCCATATTTTGCTTGTTTGGTTGGTTAATTTTTTAGTTTTGTTTGGGTTTGGTTTGGTTTTTTTTTGGTGAGTGCCTACTCATTAATATCCATGTTATGTGGTCTAAGGCTTAGGTCATTACTAAAGTAAGGCAATGCAATACCCTTCTAGCCAAGCCTCACTCTCTTATCTGAATAGCTGGGCCCTCAAGTTGTAAAGATGATATTACATTATTTTCTTCTTGGGAAGTAAAAGAAATTTATTCAGTGAAGCAATCTAAAAATATCTTATTTAAGAACCAATGGCTTCCATGGTTACAGAAATACCCTGTTGATTTTTTGCTCTAAATGACGTGGGAAAGTTTTTCTGTATGCTGTATATAGCAATCTTTAAATAAAGGAGCTGTTTTGGCCTATGACAGGCACCATAGAAAAAGTAGGAGGGGAAATCAGAGCATAGGTAGGAGAAGCAGGGCAGAGTCAGGCAGACTGAGCCAGAAGCCCAAAGGAGCAACATGTAAGGAACACAGGTAAGCCACAGGCCACATGGCAGACAGATTAATAAGAATGGGTTGAGTTAAGATTTAAGAGCAACCTAGAAATGTGCCTGACCCATAGGACAAACAGCATGAAGCTAATATATGAGTCTGAATCATTTCTGGGGACCGAAGCAGTGGCGGGCGGATAGGGATCTGGGGCTGCAGGTCTGTGGTCAGGACCTCTGGCCACCCAAAACCGAGAAACCTCACTGTAACACTAAAAGACAATGGCAATTGAGGAATCATTTAGAAAACAACATATATTCAAAATAACATAAAGGACCCCAGAATGGGACTGTGTGTTCTTCCATTTATGAACTTCTGTTCTCTTCTACCTAGCCCTAGGAAAACCACATGGAGAAGGAAGAAAGGAATAAACTTTGTAGCACCAGTGAAACTTTGCCCCTAATCAGTTTCTTAACTCTGAACATCATGTATGTCAATACAACTTTAGTACCAGCACTTGGGAACACAGGCAAGCAGAGCTCAGAGTCTAAGACCAGCCTGGTCTATAGAGCAAGTTTCAGGACAGTCAAGGTGATGGAGAAACTCTAGCTCAGTGGGGGGAAAAGTAATTATGAGTAGCTAAGAGATTTGCTTTTCTTTAGTTAAAATTATATCATTTAATATTAAATAGAAGTTAATTGTGAACCTAAGTATGATTAGAAATGAGACAGTATGTGTGGTGAGATTCAAAACATAAAAAAACACAGGTAAGCTACGGGCCACATGACAAACAGATTAATGAAAATTGATTGAGTTAAGATGTTAAGAACTAGCTAACAATGTGCCTAAGCCATAGACCAAACAACATAAACTTAATATAAGTGTTTGATTCATTTTGGGGGACCTAAACAGTGGTGGGCGGCTAAAGAGTCTGAGACTACAGGTCTGTGAGTCTAGACCTCTAGCCACTGAAGACCAAAAAACCTCATTACAACAAGTATGTGTCTGTTTGTGTTTGCAGATAAAATATCATATATTTACACATTCTTGCATGCATTCAAGGTCTAAGATCCTAATGCACCATTCCAGTCTGTTTCTAGAAGGATTCCAAACATAATTAGTTAACTTCTAAAAGTAGAGTTTTAGTACAGAAATCTACAATCTGTCAAATATAAAAAGTATATGCCAGTCAGACGTGGTGGCACATACTTTTAATCTCAACACTCAAGAGGCACAGGCGGGCACATCTCTGAAATTTGAGGTCAGACTGGTTTACATAATGGGTTCCAGGACAGCAAGGGCATTTAGTATAGTATATGATAGTATCGTATAGGATAGGATGGGATAGGATAGGATAGGATAGGATAGGATAGCCTAGCCTAGCCTAGCCTAGCATAGCCTAGCCTAGCCTAGCCTAGCATAGCCTAGCATAGCATAGCATAGCATTGTATAGTATATCAGCAAGGGAATAGCATATATATTATATTAGATAGATAGAGATAGATGGATGATGGATAGTTGCCTACAAGCTAACTAAGGAAAATTCAAAGAATGTGGAATACATTATTTCAATACATTGTATGCTAGCAATCTAAGAAAGAGATCTACAGAGTAACGTATATCAAAAAATGCTCAAGAATTGTTTATTTCAATTAAATGAACTTAATTATTGCACTAGAAGTAACCTTAGCATTCACTCTTCATTTCAGCAATATCTAGAAAGTGGCCTCCATATGCCAAGAACTATTATGTCTAGGGGGACCACTGTGAAACAGAGATGAGGCATTTGTGCTAGTAGAATTCTATTCTGAAGGGGAAGACAGACAAATGAAAGGAACTTCCCTGGGGAAATTATCAAACAAAGTCAGTTGATAGCAGAAAGAAGCTACATAAGATAATGCAGTAAGAAAGGCTTCTTTCAGTTTCTCAGCTTAGACTTCAAGGAAGAAAAGTTAACCAACAAGAGAAAGAAGAAAGAGAGGGGGAGGGAGGGAGGGAGGGAAGAAGAGAAAGGAAGGAAGAAAAAGAGAGAGAAAAAGACAACAGCCCCAAACCACAGAGAACAGCAGGAAACAAAAGAAACACTAGAATAACAATTACAAAGACCAGGAGGTCAGAGAGCGCTTGACTTAGAGAAACAGGAAGCTCACTAATGTGCTCTGGCACAGGATACAGGCAATTCTAGATGGCTGGAAAGACAGCCAGGAGAGGCCACAGAAAGGAGCTAGGGTTTCACTGTTAGTACTTTGGGAAACCATTAGAAGAATTCAATTAGGGGAGTAATAAGATCAGAAAAAGCAAGCTTTTAAAAAGTGACTCCAGCTGATTATATGGACAAAGGCCTGCAGTTTGCCAAGAGTCTGCAGGTAGGAATCACTTTGGGAACCACAAGCAAGGGAGGATGCTGGCTTGGAGAGAGTGCTGTCACTGTCAGAGAGGTAAAAGAACTGAGTGGTGTCCCTTTCACATGGAATAGACTAGAAAATGCAAAGAAACCCCAAGTCAAACCCTTCAAGGTATAAATGTGAAAACATAAGGTGTCAACTCACAAAAATAATAAGTTTAATATTCAAATTCATAAGGGGCTGAAAATCCTCAGTTTTAACCTTGCCACATTGTCTTGCCTAATAGCAATACAGAATGGATTCAGTTGGATACACCATTGCCTTGTAGATTGGTGATGCTCTTTTGTAGATTTTGTCCCTCTGTCTAATTGCTTAATCCTGTAACTTCTATCTCCCTTTCCTTTTGAAAAGAAAACAATCTCAGTCATACATAATATTAAATAATCTGTGCTCACAGAAGAAGAAAAATGATCCTGTCAATCACTGTTCTCATAAATCCTGGCCTTTCAAGGATGCATTGTGCAGATTTGTAGACATCACCAGAAGCTTCTTTTAATAGAGAAAGTACTTGAGACAAACTGAGGAAAACTTAACTTGGGTCCCTAACATCCTAGAAAATAACCCTCTGTCAGAATAGCTTAAATAAAGCATGGTATACACCAAGGCATTGGTGGACCCTTATAAGACAGTGTCTCTCAAGCTTAAACGTGAAGAGCATTCTGCTTTGAGTCATTATGAAATACAGGGAATAGATTCTCACTCCTGCCCTAAACAGCAGTACTCAGATTGGGACAAGAATCAGAATAAGACACCATCCCCAGAGGAAGAAAAACATACTGGGCAAGTTCCATGATGTTCTGCTAACTACTTGGAGAAATTTTCAAGATCATAGGGCAGAAACAGTGAATTCACATATAGTTCATGGTTTCCCTGGGTTGAAGAAAAAAAAAAAAAAAAAAAAAAAAACAGAAATGAAAACCCAAGAGGCCCAAATGGCTGGAATTTTCAGAGAAGAGTTCTGAGATGAGGTGTCAAGTATTCAATTAACGATAAATATACCATGTGTGTTAGGAAACAAAAAACCATCTTAATGAAGAGAATGTCATAAGCCATGGCTCACACATATTTGTAATAATATGTGTTCCCAATAACCAAAATGTGTGTGTGTGGGGGGAACCTTCCTAATACACAAGGTATCACTTAGGGTTTCTTGAAGTACATCATCTTAAAGCAGCAGTTCTCTGCCTGTGGGTCTTGAACCCTTTGGGGTGGTCAAAAGACCCTTTTTCAGGGGTTACATATCAAATATCTTCCATAACAGGTATTTACTTTACAATTTGTAAATTACAGTTATAAAGTAGCACCATAATAATTTTATGGTTGCGGATACCACAGGAGGAACTGTATTAAAAGTCTGCAGCATTTGGAAGGTTGAGAACCACTTCCTTAAAGGATGTAGTTACAATTAGCCCTAGATTAAGGCTGCTCTGGCCCCACTATCAAACTTTAAGAACAAGCCATTGTGGATAGAGACTAGAGAGACAGCTTAGTAGTTAACAACCCTTGCTACTCTTCCAGATGACCAAGTTTGGTTCCCATAATCCACACAGAGCAGCTCACAACCATCTATATCTCCAGCTGCAGGGGATCTAATGCTGTCTTCTTATCTCCCTAAGTACCCCTAGACATGCAATGTGCACACATATGCACACGCACACACACACACACACACACACACACACACACACATATAATTGTTTTTTTAAAAGAATAAGTCATTGACAAAATCAAAAAGTTTCTAAATCTTATCTCTCAAAATAAAGTATATACATTTTAAAAGAAACACAAGATATTAATCAAAAAAGTAAAATCTGTAATGCCTATAATTGAAATTGGAAAGAAGCAAGAAAATGGATTTTATGATAGGGGGCAATAAAGGAAATAGACTCAGAAATGACACAGGTGGTCAGAATAGAAGATAGGAACATTAGCTATATTCCGAACACAGCTGTCCTTTCCTATATTATCTTAAAGTACTAAGTTGAACTTTGAGAGAAGAAAAAGAGTTGATTGAAGTTCAAAGCACATGAGACTGGACTTACAGTGGCTTAGATACTGTTGAAGAATTAGTGAACTTAAAAACAGAAATGAGAAATACACAAAAGCAAGTACAAGAGAGAGGATACTGGTAATAAAAGAAAGCTAGTTTCAATGAGTTGTGGGAAATTTTTACTTACACTGCCCAAAATGTGCTGAGTGATGATTCTTAAATGGTGTATATGGTGGGGGCGGGGGGCTATAAGAAATATATAAGGTGGCAAGAGAAAATAATGATTGAAGTTTTTCTAAATGTGCTGATCAAGTTCAGTAAATTCTCTCTCTCTCTCTCTCTCTCTCTCTCTCTCTCTCTCTCTCTCTCTCTCTCTCTCTCTCTCTCTCTCTCTCTCTCTCTGTGTGTGTGTGTGTAGATAGATAGATAGATGACAGATAGAATTCCAAGGTCCATTATAATTAAATTCCTTATAAGAATGGTAAAACACTTTAGCCTGTAAAACTTTAATGTAAACATTAATTGATTTTGCATTTGTTGCAATATAGGCTGTGATTGAACAGCTTTACAATGAGACCTGATATTCTGCATTTCTAACAATTTGACACATAAACCAAATAATTATAAGCTGAAGACACTATTGTGATACAAACTCCGACAATTTTGAGACCAAACAATTCAGCTGGGAACAAGGTCAAGTGTGCTTTGTGTTTGGGGTTTCCATTGGCCCTTCCTCTTTATTTGTTCATTTTATTCTAATTTCATTTTAAAACTTTTTACAGATTTCCACACTACTTGCTTTGAGTGTGTATTCTAATTAGCTTTAACTGTCAACTTGATGCAGCCTAGAGTCACTTAGGTATCACTTGAGGAATTTTTCTTATTAGATTGGCCTGTGAGCATGTATATGGAAGGTTGCCTGGAACTGATATAAGAGGACCCAGCCCACTTTGGGCAGTATCATCCCTAGGCAGGCAGTCCTTGTCTATATTTTTATAGCTAACTAATCCTGAGTCTGAGAGCAAGCTTCAAAAGCAGCCCCCCCCCCCCAAGGTTTCTACTCTATTATCTCGGCTGTGAGTTTTCTGGTTAGAGGTAATTCTGCTTTAAATAAACAAACTAGCCTGCTTTCAAGTTCCTGCTTGATTTCCTGCCATGACTTGATTCAATGGAAGACTGTGAACTGAAAGTGTAAGCCAAATAAACTCTTCCTTTAAAGTACTTTTGGACAGAGTGTTACAGAGATAAAGCTAGGACAGTAAGATTTTCTCTAAACTCCAAAACTGGGCCCTATAATCCAGCCCCATCTAATCATTTCTCTGTGTTATTAGTCATAGTGATGTGTTCAAGGAAGGGCATGTGAGCCAGATTTGTACAATTAGATACGTGCTGGAACTTTAAGACAGAGATAATTCTTCCATTTGAATCTGGAAGCACACAGGCTGGATCTGCTATAATCAACTTGCCTCCTTTGAAGTAGAAAGGGCACAGGAATAGAGAGTAGACGAAAGAATCAAAGTTAAGTAAACAGGAGATGAAAAAATATGCTTTGGCATCTCACTTCACCCCTAAGCCACATTCAACTCAGTCCTGTCCCTAGGCCCTTTAAACATTCGGTCAATGAGTATTGCTTTTTAATCTTCTTAAAATTAAGCAAGTTCAGTATTTTATTTTTATTGCACATGAAGAACTGCAACAGACATAAAAATGTGAATTAATAAGCTTTTGTGGCAGAGTGCAGGAATCAAATGAAAACTCATAACACAACTTTGGTGAAATGATAGTGAGTTTCAAATATGGTCTCAGATACTTATAAGTATTTCTTCCCTACCTGCAATTGTCAATATTTTGGGATAGTAGAAAATTTGGATTCTGCCTGTCTGAATTTTCAGTCTCTAAAATTGTAAGCCTAGCCTAATGTTTAGTGACATTCCTCAGAACATTCCTAATCATAGATGACAAAAAAGTGCTGTTGAATAAAGCAATAAAGAAGCAGCCACATACTGTGGCTTACAAACACTGTGGTCTTTCTATGCGCTGTGAATGTATGTAGTTAGTTAATGAAGAAGATGTTCTGGCCTATGGCAAGAAAGGAGACAGCCAGGCAGGGAATCCAAGAGAAATAGAGGAAGAAAAAAGGCGGTATCAGGAGAGACTCGTTTGAGCCACAAGAAACAAGATGTGACTCTACTGGTAAACCACCTGCCATGTGGGCTGTTAATCTACCAGCTTAACAGAAATGGGTTAATTTAAGATGTGAGAGTTAGCTGATAAGAGCCCAAGACATAGACCAAGAAGGTTGTAATTAATGTAAGCATATGTGTGTTTATTTGGGACCAAGTAGCTGTGGAACACAGGAAAACTTGTGGCTACATACAACAAGAAACATCTTGACTTAGAAAGAAGAAAGACATTCATAGAATGATAAATTTCTGGTTTGTGTTTACCTTTTTTCTTAATAAGCCAAACCCCACTGTAGTGAAATTAGAGTCCCAGATAATTTTAAGATAGAAGGTCTAGAATTAAACATTATATTCACCTTCTTGTGACAATATATTAAATATTTAAATTAGTCTTGAATATCAAAGGACAGAATCACCCACAGCCAAGCCATGAAGGTCGGGGAGTGGTGATCCATGTCACATCCAGGCAGTGGTAGCTCATACCTTTAATCCTAGCTCTAGGAAAGTTGAACCAAAAAGTATAATATATGGGTAAGGAAAGAAATACAAGGCAAGAGAAGGCATCAGTTCAGCCATTCTGACTGGGCAACCAGTCATTCTGTGGACCTGTGAAGATAGGACTTACTTTTGACCTGAGGACTTTCCTGGGTGAGATTGGCTGTGGTTTGTTCCCTACTTTCCTGATAATCCAGCTTTTCCCCAATATCTGGTTCTGTATTTTTAATATAATACCAAATAGAATTCATGCAATACCCCCTCCCAAGAACCAGTAAGCATCTAAAGAGAACATGGAAAGACTGTAGAAGCTGGAGGGCAGAAGCAATCCTATCAAATTTTCTTCAGTATTTGATATGACTGCTGTTTTCATGAACACACAGTAATTCAAACTAACTGAAGAAGATGTGTGCACACACAAAATATGACATGAAGGTAAGAGGAGGATGTCTGTAGGATGGGGAGGAAATCAAAGAGGGTACCAGTGAACATGTTCACAATGTACTCATGCATGTATGAAATTGACAATAATTAACATGTTTACATGTTTCCAACAGTAAAACCTTGAGAAATGTACAGTGAAATAAAGGATCAATTCAAGGAATTGGAAAGGCAATCTCTTTTTAAGTTATAAGTTTCAGTCAATCTAGTAAGAAAAGATATTTCAGTAAGACTTCCAAAATCTCAAATAATCAAGGCCTAGTATTAATCATTAATGAAAACAATAGAATCACAAAATTTTAGATGAAGAAATATTTTCAAGTTTCCACAATATTTTATGCTGAATTTTTAACTTTTACCCAAGCCAAATGACACCTAGTTCACATGAAGCTTTACTACCCCAATCCTTTAAAATCCTCCTCTGTAAAACATAGGCTTCTACCTGGAAGTTCTCCTTTCATAAACAAGATGTGCGTTGTCTTTCTGTAGGCTATGAATATCAATGGTTAATGAAAGGACTGTTTTGGCCTATGGCAGGGCATCTTAGAAGTAGGCAGGAAATCATAGATAAAAGGGAAGGAGGGTGGAGTCAGTCAGAGATGCCATCAGACACAGAGGAAAGAAGACGAAATGCTGCTCTAAGAAAAGGTACAAAGCCGAGTGGCTAAACAAGATAAGAATCATGGTTACTTTAAGAGTAAGAGCTAGCTAGCAATGTGCCTGAGCCATAGGCCAAGCAGCATGTAATTAATATAAAACTTTATGTGTTTCTTTGGGACTTTCAGACTGCTGGTCCAGACCTCAGGTCTAGGCAGAGCTAAGCAGCAGTAGGTGGGTTCAGATCTTGGGCTAGTCTGGGCCAGAAACAGACACTTGTACTGTCTTCTTTAGGAAAGCTCCAAGGATGTGGACCTATGGGTGACTCTTAAAGACAAGCAAAGATGAGACTTCTGGTAAACACAGCATCATTACACTCCTCACAGGCTTTGTTTATAATATTCAATACCATGGAGCTGGGAGGGGTGGTCTTGAAGAAGACCAGTGAAAATAATATAAAGCAGAATCCCTGCCCCAAAGAGAACCAGGCTATTTGTGATAAAATCAGTAAAGTCATTTCTGGTTTCTTTTAAATAATCCTGGGCCACTAAGGGCACAAATTACCTGGATTCTGTTTCTCGGTCATTGTAGTAACACAACTCCTTTTTACAATGACTCAAGTCAGTTGTCTTTATGAGCACAATAGATTATGAATTCTGAGTCCCAAAAGTCTATCCTGGAACCTAGTAGTTTTTTGTGAAGCTCCCCAATGAAGAGAATTTATGTCTTTCTGAAAGTAAATAACTGTTCTCACTAAAATTGAATCTATTGTGAAGATTTTGAAGAGTTATTGTCGTCTCTTATTTCCTTTAGCATCTCCTTGGGGTTTCTGAGTCAGACTGTGGCCCGTTCCCTTTCCAGCAGATGCAAAGAAAGGAAAGGGAACAGGGCTGGCACAACCTGCCTCTGATAACTCAAGGGGTGGAAACAGTAAGGCCTTTCAGGCCATAAAAGTATTTTTCCTCTCAAAAGAGCAGTGAAGCCCTCATCATTACCCAAACTCAATCAATAGTAAAACCTTGGAGATGGATTAGTGAAGCAAACACCTACCTACAACCTTAAGCTTTTCTGGAACCCCAAAGGATTGTTAAAGTAGTTACATGTTCCTGGATCAAACAAACCCAGCCCTTATTGGCTTGCCGGGGGGGGGGGGGGGGGGGGGGGCATCTTCCATCTTCCCCATCTAGCATCCAATAGCCTCAAAGTATATGGAGTTTTCAATGGAGTTTTCAATGCTCAAGTCCTGTGGATCAAAGTTGAATTCCTTGTCAGATAATTCCAGTTTCAAAAATAATGTGGGTAGATTTCTGCTAAGTTCAGAGAGTTCCTGGCAGTGTCTTCAAGATTTTTCATGTTAAGGAGGACAAAGCTATCCTGTTTAGCTCCTGTGATGGTTGGTTTAAATTGTTAACTTGACACAATCACCTGGGAAATGAATCTTAATGTGGGACTATCCACACAGAGTTAGCCTATAGACACGTTTTTTGGAACTGTCCCAATTAATTGATGTGGGAATACCAAGTCCACTCTAGGTGACACCATTTCCTAGGCAGGGGTCCTCAATTGCATAAGAGTGGAGAAATAGAAATGGGCAGAAGGAAGCAGCAAGTGAGAAAGAGCGTCATTTCTTTCTGATCTTGACTATGGACATACTGTGGCTAGCAATTTTAAATTCCTGCTGCCTTCACTTCCCTGTTGTAATGGACTGCAACCCCAAATTTTAAGCAGAATCAAACCCCTTTCTCTTCCATGCTGCTTTTAGTCAGGGATGTTGAATCACACCAAAAGAAGTGAAAATAAAACAGACCTAAGGATGCTACCCCCTCCCTTACTTTGTGTCTGCCTGTGTCAGTATAGAGCTGGATTATTTCACTAACTTACTTAACTCATTTAATAAATCGATATTTGTCATTCACCAGGTATACGTAGAATCTTGAAATGAACAATACAACAGTATCAGCTAACATCCATGTGCCCAAGGAGCAGACAGACCTAGATAGAAGAGGGGAGTAAATATCTGAACAAATACTCAGTGAGCAATAGCAAATGGAGTAAAACTGAACCCTAGGGAGTATTGGAAGCAAAGCCTAGTAGATTTGATTCAGATTTATAGAAGTAGGCAAGCCCTGCAAAAGAGAGACCTGGACACATAGCAGAAAGAGGGCAAGTAGCTGAGCAGTCAATATTGGCAGGGAAGAGTTTTACCAGTCTCTCTCTCTCTCTCTCTCTCTCTCTCTCTCTCTCTCTCTCTCTCTCTCTCTCTCTCTCTCTCTCTCTCTCTCTCCCTCCCTCCCTCCCCCCTCTCTCTCTCTCTCCCTCCCTCCCTCCCTCCTTCACTCCCTCCCTCTCTCTTTCTCTTTCTCTCTCTCCCCCCTCCCCCCCCTCTCTCTCTATCTATCTATCTATCTCTGTGTGTGTGTTTGTGTGTGTGTGTGTGTGTGTGTGTGTGTGTGTGTGTGTGTGTATGTGTGTAGAAACACATGCAAATACCAACAGAAAGAGATAGCAAAGTACACTGGGAACAAGCCAGGCACCCTGTTGAAAGGGATATAAAGCTGGGGTTTACAGAGGACTTAAAAAAAATTAAGACTTAGATCACAATGAGTCTGTGGGCCACAATAAGACAGTAACCTTTGTTCATAAGAAAAACCATTTCTAAGTTTCCCTTAAGAACAGCAGAAAGGGCCTAGAGAGATGGCTCAGTGGGCAAACGCATTTGCTGTGCAAGCATAAGGACTTGATCCCAGCATCCATGCAAAAACCCTGGGATGACTATGAACATGGTTATAATTAAGCACTGGAGGTAGAAAACAGAAGAACAGACACAAGAGAATTTCTGGGGTTTACTGACAGCAAGCCTAGTTTAAGGTTCAGTGAGTATCCCTGTATCAATTGAATAAGGCAAAGAATGATAAAATGGAACACCAGATAGCCTTTGGCCTGCTCATGCACACAGGCACTGTATATCTGCACATGTATACATGCAAATACACCACATATCCACACTCATGAACAACAATGAAGAAGAGGATGGGGGAGGGAGAAGAGAAGGAATGGGGAGGAGGAAGATCTGATAGCTGTAGTTTGCTTGTACATGCTCTCATAGGAATATTTTTATAGTTCACCTCTATATAATTGCAAGCCCCTAGGAAAATATCTTCTATGATGCACCCTAATACATCGGAGCATGTATTAGGTAGTAGGTAGGTAGGCCTGTCTCAAAAGGGCACATCTTGACTCAACCACTGATTTTGTAGCTCTACAACTTACCAAGTTAACTCCTTTCTCTGAACCCAGGTTTCGTCATTGATGAAACTGATACAATGATGTTCCTTGTGATAAGCTCATTCATGAATCTTCATGAGATTTCATGTTATGAAGAAGCACACAGAGTATGCATACATCAACAGAAACCTTTGTGTATATGCATTAAGAAGGAATGTTAGAAAAGGACATGGGTTGATTATCTAGACAAGTCTACTTACTGTCTCATTCTTCTTCTGAATCCCCTTAATCTTTTTACTGATTCTTTAAGAAAGCCTCAGTCAAGGCAAAGTAGCAGGTCTGTACTGCTGGGGGGGGGGGGGTTCTTTCCAGAAGATTTCACGTACACATTTCTTCACATTGTAATGAGGGAGAGGAGGAATGAATTCATTATGAAAGAACTGAAGGTGTAACTCCTGTGGTATCTTTATGCCCATCAGGTCTGCAGGAATCAAGTCGTAGTATCTCTAGGTTCTTTGAGGCTTAAAATAGACTACTTGATGCTGGCAGCCCTTGAAACAGAGCCTTCTGTATCCTCAGTGTGACACAGTACAAACCTACCACAGGCTACTCTTCCTTCTATTACCAAGAATAAAGAAAGAGTCTCCTATCATAGCCTACTACATGCTCTACTCTAATAGTTCCTCACATCACTCTCCACCTCCATGTTCTGTCCTTTTCCAAGCTAACATTTTGCATCATAGTTTTATATATAGATTTCACTGCCTTTGTTAATTCCATGCTCTCCATAGGACTTCCTCTTCTTCCTTTCTCTAGGTCTGGAAAACACCATATCTCTCCAAAAGCCTTCAATTATAGCTCAGTCTTAATAGTTCCAGTCCCCCAGTCCTCACTTTTTACCAATGTACATCAAAGGACATAAAGCTACAAAATGTTATTATATTGATGTTTTTAAATTCCCATATGGGACTAGAGAATAGTGTCCCCTATTTATACACAGAACAGTATTTGGAGCCCACTAGACACAAGGGAGGTACAGGCTCAGTTGAAAAGCCAAAGGATTTGTTGGTCATTTTTTCTTTTAATCCTCAAAACTTTGTGCATCTCCTATACAATTATAAAATTTGTTGTTTATATTTGCTCAGGCTTCTGTTACAATAAGGTTTTTGGCCCTGGGTGGCCAGAGGTCTAGACTTGTCGCCATAGGCTCTTTAGTCCCCTGTAGTTGCTTTGGCCTTTAAAAAATGATTTAGACACTTATATTAATTTGATGTTGTTTGGCCTGTGGCTTAGGCTTATTATTAGCTAACTGTTTTATTTTAACCCACTCTATTTCTATTAATCTGTCTTGCCATGTGGTCCGTGGCTCACCTGTGCTCCTTACATGTTTCTTCTTTGGACATCTGGCTTGATCTGATCTGACTCCGCCCTCTTTTTTTTTTTTTTTAACTATTTTGATTCTCTGCTTACTTCTTTAGAAAGAGGCCTCCATGATCCCAAGAACAGTAATTCTTCTAGACTTTTCCCTGCTGTAAACACCGGATGGTATTGACCAGGCGGTTAGAGCTGAGTCAACAGACACTACCCACTTTCGAAACCTTTATCTTAGGGACTGCAGGAAAAGAGGAATTCACAGTCCTCTCTAGGTATAAGAGTGCCAATTAACAAGTCTTTCTACCCTCAGGGAAACAGTGTTCCTGCACCTGCTGTTTGGATTGGCTTTAGATAATCCAATGAAAGAAACTGACTGTGATCCATGAAGTGTCCATGATAAACATTCCATCTGTATGCAGTGAAGAATTGTTGGCTGAAAGGGAAGAGTCTTTGTCAAGACAATTGATTCTCTAAAGGGAAAAAAGAAAACAAACAAACAAAACCCCACAGCATTGGCTGAAAGCCTGATCCAGCCAATTTTAGAAATTTTTTAAAAATTATTTTAACTATGAGCTAGAATTTCTCAAGATTAACATGAGAGAAATTGGTGAGAAATGGCAGAAACTCAATGCAGATTTCAGCCAAATCCAAGGATGTTTTAAGTATCATGCTTAGTCTGGTAGATGGCTCAGGTGGTTAAAAGCATAAAAACTTGAATTTGGATAGCCAGGTATGGTCACACATCGCAGTAATATTCAGTGGGGACAGGCAGACCCCTAGAGATGGCCTCCCATTCAGTCAAATCAATAAGTGAGACTCTCAAAAGGTATGGTAGAAAGAAATAGAGGAAAAACACCTTGACTTTGGCTTTGATACATAAGTTCATTCAGCCATTCCCACATTTATATACGCACATATACTGCACATACATGCAGACACACAATAATATGATGTAATACAATATGATGTTATGTTTATCACTGAAGCTTGTTTTCACTGTAAGATAAGTAAATCCTCAAAATATACTGCCATTCAGGCTTAGGCCCCCCATTGACGAGCCCTCTTCCCACTGCTACATACCCTGATGGAACCAGGAATTTGAAGAAAAGTCTTCAGGAAAAGCACTAGAATCTAAACCATGAGTCCTCAACAGAGAATCTGGAATTGATGTGGCCAAACTCTGTGTGATGGCTAATCTCAGTTGTCATCTTGATATATACCACACAAGAAAAAAACCACAACTGAGGAAATGGCTTCTGTCAGATTGGCCTGCAGATATGACATGGGGCACTTTCTCAATTGCTGGTTGATGTTAGAGAGCCCAGCCAATTGTGGGTGATGCCACGTGGGCCTGAGTTACATCAGAAAGGTAGCAGAGCAAACCAGTGAGCAGTATTACTGTATGATCCCTACTTCAGTTTCTGCCCCAAGGTTTCTGCCTTGAGCACCTTCCCTGGGTTCCCTTGATGATGTACTATAACCTGTAAGCTGAAATAAACCGTTTCCTTCCCAAGTTTGTTTTCTTCAATGTTCTATCATAATAACAGAAAGAAAATGAGAACATTCTAGGACACATGCCTAGGGACACAGCCTCTTATGAGCAGGGACTACACCTCTGCCATCTCTGCAGCTATCCCTCAGTGCTGGGTCCATATCCCCACACAGGGTAGATGCTAGGAATCATGGTGTGAGAGAGTGATGTATGGAACTTTATAGGCTGAGGATACAGAGATGCACAGAAGAGGGCTGGCTTGGTTCCTATGCAAAGGCACTTTCAGTACTGTGAAAACAGGCTGCCAAAATTCCATGCAAAGTGCATTTGTAAAAGAGCAGACAATGGCACCACACTCTATAGAGCCTAGGCCAGGAGAGCAAAGGCCTCCAGACTTCCCTTGGATTTGGCTGAATAGGATATAGGGTAGAGGGAAGAAAAGCCGCCACTCGCCCACTGAGAGCATGTTAGAAGGCTCTCATCTGGAGAACCTTAGAAACATTAGCTCAGGCCACATTTATAAGTAGCATCAGTACTGTTGTGGAGCACCAGAACAGGTTCAGACAACCTCTTTTTCTCTTCAGTGCACAGCTCTATTTTCAAGTGAGGTGAGGACTCTTACCCAACAAGACAGTTCCATATTTGTTCAAGATTCACTGTTTTATCTAAACTGTAGCAAATACAAAATAAATGGTAGGTGCTAATTGAAATTCCAAACTGTGACTTTTTTAAAATCCTGGCATCATTCAGGGAGTGGAAAATTCCACACTTCTGCTCCAGTGACAAGTCAGTCAAATGTAGGCACACTAAAAGTTATTGTATGACATACCATTAGGTTATTGTAGAAGTTGAGACATGAATTTCATATGCAGATCTTGGCCTCAGCCATAACACATATTATTATACATGTGCAAATATTTCAATTTTTTTAAAAAATCTGAAATATGGAACATTTCTTATCCCAAGCATTTCAAATAATAGACATCCCAAAGGTATTGCTGCCCCTAATTGGGTTTCCTTAGACACATTTGCAAACAAGGTCTCTATTAAGAAAGAATGCCTTCTTCATTCATACCTGTGAAAGAGAGGGAAAACGGAAGCAGAATTGTGCAGGACTTGAGTTGTGACAAGTCACAGCCAAAGCCTCTGTTGGTATCTCGCCAAGCTCTGACTGAGCAGGCACTTCAAAACTGTTGGATGGGAAACAGGCTCTGGCCCTTGATACAGCACACTGAAGACATGTTTCCAGGATGCCCAAGAGGATTAAACTGTGGTCAGAGCAGCATCATTAACTATAGACATTCCCAAAGACAGAGCCACACTGGAGGCCACCTTTCAGAGCACTTCTGGAGGTTACAAAGAAAAACCAAGATATGACTCCTGAGAGCTGCCTGGGTACATCACAGAGCTTACCTCAGGGAGTAAACAGTGGTGCCTAGAAAGACTGTTTGACCTATTCAAGGCCACAATAAGGAACAGCAAAAGGCATGCTTGAACAAACTTGAAGTCTTCTGACTTCTAATCTGGTCTTTCTGGAAGGCCAGGGATCTTCCTAATCATCACTCAATTGCTCTGCCTCCTCTGGCTCACACTTGCTAATCACATCTGATGAATGCAGTTGCATACCTTTTCCAATGGATCAGATGGTTGAGTCTACTCAAGAAAAAAAAAATATGAAAAGGGGGAGTTTTTTCAAATTTTCATTATCTTTATATATGTTCTTATATATTTATTATGCCATCTTTCATTTAAAGAGCACATTACACTTGAGTGTGTGTATGTGTGCGTGTACACACACACTTATACACACTAACCACAGATTTGTAAATGGTCTAAATAAATGAACATTTTAGCTAAAGCTCTTCTAAATAAAACCTTCTGGGACAAAGGCAAAGCCTTTGCATTTCTTTTTGCACAAAAGCCTCAAGAGACTAAGCACATTAAAACCTGTGAGCCATCAGTCCAAATTAACCATTGCACTGGTCCAAAGCTGTGATCACATTTCTTTGTGGCTGCAAGATGACTTCAAAAGTAATTTGTAGAATCAAAAGCTTCTCAAGTTAAAAGGCATTTCCAGAGATCAAGTATCCAGTTTTAAAAAGAAAAGCAGAACCAATGCCACAGAGGAAGACGTGCATGTTCAGGGGCCAAGACACCAGGGCCGGAACAATTAGGACTAGGCTCTTAATGAAGTACCACTTATTGTTCTAGCAAGCTTACTCCCCAAAAGAGATTCTAAATGCCTCTCAATAAACAAAAACAAGAGCTTACAAGTGTTCAAAAACTCTTCACAAAGACAGGACATTTTGAAGGAACAAGACCTCATTGATATGGGTATATTATACCCTCTAGCATTATCTCTAAATCCTTCCAATTTATGTGTCTTGTTACCAAAAATGTTACCTTATTTATTTGAAAATTATATACAAAAATGGAAGAAAAGGCTTGAAATTCACCGATGCCAAAACAATCGGTACTTCCTTGTATAGTTTATGAGATACAGGTAACTTACTTTGCTTTGCTAACTGGCCATGCTTTTGAACAGCCTTCTAAGTATTTATGTTTACGCCCATAGCTCTGTGTTGCTCTCAGCTTTGGTCAAAGAAGCTTTTTTTTTTTTTTTTGCAGTGAGTCATGGTTAGTATAGAGACATATAACACATTAATGTGTCAACTACAAGAGACTGTGAGTGCACAGAAGTGGACATATCATCAACAGCACCTCAAAGGTTCAAGGAACATCATAGAAGAAGAGTGGGAAAAATGTAAGAGCCATAGAAGGAAAAGAGCTCTGAAATTCTGACTTAAGGGCATGACATGGTTACACACAGCAGTTCACAGCAGTTATGGCTACCTGCACAAGATAGCCAATCAAAAGGATTGGAGGAGGGGCCTCCAGACCTCACCCTTGGCAGAGAAGCTATTGGCAATTGATTACTGAGGGAGGCAGAGTTAGTCTCCTTTGGGAATGTGGCTACCAATTGATTGCCCACATCCCTGTGGATAGCCGCTCACCCATTTGTATAAGAGCAGCATTAACTATATCTGAAGGGTTATTTACAACCTAATAAAACAACATGAGGTGGGGGGGGGAGCAGTAGAGGAAGTTAGAGGAAGGCACTAGGTAGTGCTTGATGGGTAATAACTAAAATACATTTGCAAATGTAGGAAATTTCAAAGAATAAAATATTACTATATAAATCTTTTTTATAATGTGTAGAAATTTCAAAGTATATATATATATATATATATACATATATATATATATATATATACTTTTAAACACACTTGTTATTCAGACATGAGTTTAGATTTTTAAAATCTGTTTCTTAAATAAAGATAAAGAGGAAGAAGGATACTCCAAGGCACGATTACATTTCAGACTATTTTTCCCATGTAAAATTTCTCTCATTCCTTGACTAACGGCAATTGCAATAACAATGATGACATCATGATGGTGGTGGTGGTGATGGTGGTGGTAGTGATGGTGGTGGTGACAGAAAATAAATTTTACTCATTATCCCCCATATTCAGTTATTCAAGTATAAACTATGAAGGATGTGGCTGCTTATGCTGGCATCTGCAGGCTCTCCAGGTCCCCAAATTGCCTGTTGTTAATTGCATCTATAGTAAATAGATGAGGAAATAACCACACTCGATTTGGCACTTACAAATTATGACAGACTGGCATCAGTACAGCCAGAAATCTGCCTTATCTAGTGATCTTCCCTATTAATCCCCTTAAAAGTTTCTGAACTCAAAGCCTAGTTGGAAGAGAGACATAAAGATCTTCCGATATGTTTAGAAATGAATTGGGGGTGGAAATAGGGAACTATAGCCAAGAAGTCAGCTGGTTAAAAACTCCATTAAGTTCAGTACCTCTTCTGGTAACTTAGCACTGTGCCTACTTTTGAGTGATTTTCACACCTGAGTTGTGATACCCAAAGCTGTGCCCAACACTCATGGCTGGAAGTATTTCAAGAGGTCTCATGGACTATTCTGCTATTCTGTCTGCCAGCTAAGTTGACTTCTCATCGTCTTTGGGAAGAATAGAAAGCTACTTCGTTGTTCTGTCTTATTTTAACTGTAAAAGAAAGACAACAGACTTAGCCTCAACAACACTGTCACTGCTGATGGTCTTAGAACACAGAGATCAGAAAACAAGATGCACTGACTAGCACTTACCACAAGTCCTTAACCACCCAGAGACAGTTCAGATAGAGTAGGCTGAATAGTCCAACTTAAGACAAAGCTTCTATATAGCTACTCTAAGCAGAAATGGCTTCTCTCACAATGCCAGAATCTTCATTTTTAGATATCCATGAAGTTCAACATCGATATTTCTGGGAGAAAGGAAATTTCACAGATCATTGGTATTTTTCTTGGCAACAGAAATCAGAATTCAAGGTCATATAACTATGAGAAATAACTCAAAAGTTTCTCAAAGAGCTAGAAACAAATGACTAAGTAACATAACAATACCAATTCCTGGGTATGCATACATTCAATGAAAATGAAATGTCCATGTCAAAGAGATTCCTGTACCTACATGTCTATTGTAGAGATGTTCACAATCACCAAGACACAAAATATGCCTAGTACCCACTAATGGATGGATGAATTTTTAATGTCCCTAAAAATTATTCCATTATAACAGAGTGAAGTTTCATCATTTGCAGAAACATAGATGTAAGTGGAGAACATTGTTTTAAGTAAAATAAACCAGATACAGAAAGGTGAGTATAATGTGTTCTAATTTATACAAAGATACCAAAGTTGACCTAGAAGAGACATCAATACAAAAAGTGAGTCCCAGAGCCTGGGAAGGTCTGAAGGAGGAAGAGATGGGGGAATAATAAATAATGGGAACATCTTTCCTATTGGGTAGGAAATAACCAATAATGATTTGGAGCACAAGGGGACGAGTATGATGGAAAAGTTGGGTAGTGATGGTACTCACCTTTAATCCTAGCACTCAGGAGGCACTGGCAGGAGGATCTTTGTGAGTTCTAGGCCAGTCTGGTCTACAGAGTGAGTTCTAGGATATCTGGGTCCACAAAGAGAAACTCTGTCTTGAAAAAAAAGTATACAAATATGTTCAATTTAGTTTTCCATCTTTGAGACGATGGAAAAAGTAAGTCGAATATTTCAAACTAGCTTTAGGATTTTCAGTGCTCCCTCACAAAGAAATAATAAATGTCTGAGGAAATACTTCTGTCAATCATTCAACTCTGGTCATCACTCACTGTTTAATCATGTTGAAGTACCATGCTGTAATATACTTTATGCATGTATAATTCCTATGTGCCAATTAAAATATGTTAGAAAAGAAAAGCAGATGCTTATGGGGAAAGAGGGAATTACTATCAGTCACTGATACTATAGTTTAAGTTTGAGCATTACCTGCATCAATTAGAGATCTTTCATGCAATAAGTAAGAATTATTGATGACTTAGGGAGAAAGTAAAATTTGTTTTGAAAATCTGAGATAATTCATAGAATTGATTGAAAAGCCAAATAACCAGGAGTTGAGAAGCATTGGCTAAGGATTGTTCTAAGATTCTGAACCCTTGTAGACAAAATCTGAGTGGTCAGTATTAATTTATTGCCTTCCCTGTCCACTGTCTATAGTGTCCCTGGATCAGGGGTAGAATGTAAGAAATGCAAAAAATGAAAACATGAGACAGAAACAATGTGATCTGGTGTCTTGTTAAGTTCAAACAGACAGTGTTTCCTTGCAGGGATTTTTTGTACTGTAGAAACCACATGTTCTGTTATATAAAGTACAATTTGAGAACTTAGCATGAGTCAGAAGATATGGGACTCATCTCCCTTTATGGAAGGAAGTAAGAAGGAAATGAGATTCAGTCAACACATCCTGCAAGCCAGCCATCTCTAAAATAAACAATGCATTTAGACCTCTAGGAAAGGAATCAGATACCCAACTGAGCTACTTAGAGGTATCTTTAGCTCTGCATGAGCTTCTTAGACAATAACATAAATGCTCTTAACTACATTGATTCTTGCTAGATGATACACCACTAATCAAATCAGACATTAAATTCATGAAAAGAATGTATTGCTTACGTATCAAGGCAAAAAAAAAAAAACAAAAAAAACAAAACCCTAAGAATTCTTGAAAAAAGATACATTGTTTATTAAGGATTATAGCTTAAGTGCTACCAATAAGTATCATTGTAGTAGGAGGTTTATGGCCTTGACTTTTGGGCCTAACCTTAAGGTCTAGGCCCACAGACCAGCAGACTCCCAGACCCACAGTCCCATAGTCCCACAGAGACACACAGATGCTTTCAATAGTTTTTGGCTGATCAGCCTAAGGCCCAGGCATACAACTTGCTAACTCTGTACCCTTCATCTAACCATGTTTCTTTCTGTTCAACCATGTGGCTCAGTACCTTTCGTTAGAGCAGCATTGTTGTCCTCTGCTTCTTCTGGCTTCTCTCTGGCATTCTCTCTGGTGTTCTGCTCTGTGTTTCCTGTTCTCAGAGGTTTTAGTCTAGTAGCCCCACCCACACTTCCTGCCTGCCTTTGGCCCATCAGCGCTTTTTATTAAACCAGTGGGTGGGATAATTATTTACCATGAAACAACACAATACCCCTACATATCATAACTTTAGGTATCTTTTACTTTATAGTGTTGTGTAGTAGGAGGTTTCTGGCCTTGACTTTTGGGCCTTGCCTCAAGGTTTAGGCCCACAGACCCACAGACCTGCAGAGACACACAGATGCTTACAAATAGTTTTCTGCTGATCGACCTAAGGCCCAGGCATATAACTTGCTAGCTCTTACCCTTAATCTAACTCATGACTCTTATCCTGTTCAGCCATGGGGCTCAGTAACTTTTCTTAGAGCAGCACAGTTGTTCTCTGCTCTGTGCTTCCTGTTCTCAGAGTTTTCTTAGTCTGGTAGCCCCGCCCACACTCCCTGCCTGCCTTTGGCCAATCAGCACTTTTTATTAAACCAGTGGGTGGGACAATTATTTACAATGTAACAACATAATCTCCCACAGTGTTGTAAAACATATTATGTGAGGTAACACAGGAAAGGAGAAAGGAATGGCTAAGAGAAGTGAGAGAGCCTTTACCTTTCCTTTGCTGACTAGCTGTCATAGACAGAAAACAAATAAAAAGAGAGGAGACCAATGCACCCTACAATTATGTGAATTTTCACAAACATCTCTAGAATAAAGTAGATCACTAATACAACTCCTTAAACAAAGAAATACAATACATTGCAATTACGTATTCTAGGACAAGTGGATATCTATCCCTTTTTGTCAGGGTGTTTGAAAACAACCAGAACACAATCAATCAATGTGGTCCATGACTTTAGGGAATTTTCATGCTTCAGGTTAATCATGAATTCAGTCATAAGGGCAAGACGATAGCTAGAAAAAAAATATGATCCTTGATCCTGATCCTTCAGAGAGTTTATAGCACTGTGAGAATGACAGTAGCAATGTCACCCTGACACACTGACAGAAAAGAATTGGGGGAGGAGTCATCAGAAAACTATAACTGATGTCAAAGACAGCTGTGTAAAGGGCGCGCGCGCGCACACACACACACACACACACACACACACACACACACACACACAAAGGAAAAAAGAGGCCACTAAAACATGCAGTGGCCCCTGTCTAAAATTACTCTATTTTAATGCTGGCCCTTCCCCAACTGGAGTTTCAATGATGCCAAACAGTCAGCTGACCTCCTGAAGTGTACTGTCAGAGTATGAAAAGCCATGCACCAGAAGCCAAGTAATTAGCCCTATCCTAGGTAGAGGAAGGAGACTTCCCACCTGATCTTATATGCCAGCAATGGTGACCAGTTGGTCCCATGACTTTGTGGAAATGGACTGACTGCCAAGATCTAGTTTCTACAAACATGCTGTCACCAAGGGAAACCCAACGTGAGAACAGACACGATATCTTCAGCTAACAAGGAAGTACAATCCAGCACGCATGGATTGTTTACTTGCTTATATTCAGCCAACCATCATCCCTGTGGAGTTGTATTGCTTAATAAGGACCTTTAACAACAACCACAGAACTAAAAACAAAAACAAAAGTCACAATTTTTGCAATTGTCCAACCAAAAATGCTCTAAACTCAGTAGAATTCAAGTCACAAAAAGATTGTGTATTTTTTGCTAAGGTTATTTAATGAATGAGTGCATTCTTGAAAGGCAAGTAATATAACACACCCATGTAGAAGTCTAAATTCTTTGTGATCTGGAATCACCTAGGCTGTGGCCCAGACCTTAATTCCCTATACTCTCATCTACTCCAGACAAAAAGGCTAGTAGACATAGTTTGCAAATGTGCAGAGTCACAATCTCTTTAATTATCTTGCTGACACTTGAGAAGGGCCCTCAGAGTAGGAGCTGCACAACCAATTGTCCTCTTCACTGTGGTGTGTGTGGCCCAGCCACGGATAGCTTCTAAATTTAAGCTTGAACTGTCTTTTAATTGGGTGGTTAAGTATTGCCTCCCACCCACACTTGCTACTAGCTTAGCCTCAGGCTACTAATTACCAGCAAGACAGGTCAGTTGTTGAGTGTGCACCAGCTCCATCATTTCTGACATCTTCACATGGTGACAAGCCTATCCTTTTCCTTTTTGCAAATCTGGGTTAGCCAGAGTTTGGCATCATTTTCTTGAATGCAGAATCCTCAACACTGCCATCAGTAGCTTAAATTATTTAGCTATATGTCCTGCAGGTAAAATGTGTCTGTCCCCTCAACATTTATTTATTCAGGCTCTTTCTGCACTCAGTCTTCTTCTAGGCTCTGTATATAAAGAGGAGAGTTAAATGTGTAAGTTCTTGTCCCCATGGAAGCAACTACTGTCCAGTGGCCTAATAAAGCAACAGATGAAACATGAATAAATAAAAAATGTGCTCAAAGCCAAAAGGAGAGAATGCTATGAGGGAAACAGGAGAAATCCATTTCAAGTGTGGAAGAGAGGACTGGAAAGGTGTTTGTGAAGAGAACGCAGTGTAGGCCTACAGCTCAGGGGTAGGGCAGTAGTCTAGCATTGACAAGGCCCTGGGTTTGATCCCCAACAAAAAGTTGCCAATTATAATTAGCTGAGAGAGACCTAATTGAAAGTAGATGGCTTTTGGTCATAGGTCATAGCAAAAGGTAGAATGTCCACATAACAATAGGAGACAAGCTCATCACAGTGGGAAGGCTGTGGAGTCAGAGCTGAAAGAGAGAACAGAAAGAGGAAGGGAAGGGAAGGGAAAGAGAAGAGACCTTGTCTGCCATGTTCTAAAACTTGGATTTTGTTTGAAGTGTGACAGAAGCCAGTAACAAATTAATTAGTAGGTTGATCCATCAGTCAACATTTAATGTATCTCAGGCAGCATCCTCAAACCCAAGAGTGTGCCAATATGGGTAAGCAACATAAAATGTAAGACTTCTGGAGCTTATCACACCTGGTTCTGATCCCTCTCACTTTTATTATGGAATATTTTGATAGCAGTCTGACACTCCCAAGACTACCAATAAAGTTTGCTTTGGATCCGAGGATAGAGCTAGCTATTGCTGATCAAAATGAGCCATAGAGGTTTTAGAGGACTGATGACATACAGAGAGACAGAGTAAGTAGCTGGGTGGGGCTTAGGAAGGAATGAGAGAGGGCAATGGTGGCCTCTCTGCCACCTTTTTCATCATTTGGCTCTTGCTCCATATATCTGATTCCCAAGTTTTGATTGATAAAGAACAATTATATAATTGCTTCATACCTATGAAAAGATCACTCTGGTTTTTCATGGATAATCAAAGAAGGGATCCCTGAAAGAAGCTGTATGGTAGCTACAAAAAGAGGTAGAGAAAAATAGAGGCCACGGGGCTTGGCAGTGGAGAATAGTTCTCCTGGTTTTTCCTCTGAAAGGCTGTGTGCTGGGGTTTTCACTTGGTTTTTAATATTTTTACTTCTTGCCAAAGTGGCAATGGCTTTGCATGGTTCAGCTCCCCAATGCTCCAAAGAAATACTACGAGCAACTTGCTAAAGCTGAACTGCAGCCAATGGCCCAGAAATGAACAGAGCAGTGCCTTGGAGACTCTACATCTTTTCATATCTAGGCTACATGTGGTTACAGCTTCTGGCTGTCAGAAAGCTAGCTCCTCAGACCCAGCAGCATATTCCCTTTCCTTCCTAACACGGATCTCCATGTTTATCCTTTTTATCCACTCCTTCACACACTAGCTATGTGCTCACGCACACACAGAGACACACATATGCACAGGAGCACACATAAGCATTCTTTTTCAGTGCCAAACTGATACAAATTGCATCCCAGAAAGAATGAACTCAGAATTATGGCAGCAAATACCAGTTTTTTCTTCAATAAATATGATCCCAGTCTCATCTGTTGAATAGTCCTGGGAAGTAGATAGATGCCTTGTACACCTCTACTCTGAACTTTCAGAGTGAGCTAAGAATTCCCATTAGAATGCATTACCTAAAGTTGTATTAGTTTATTGTGTCTTTCCTTTCCTCTTTACAAAAAATGAACTCAAAAGTGTATCATTCAAGTCAAGTGTATGCTCACTTCTCTACGAATGGGGACCAATGCCAAACAAGGACAATGACAGGGTCTCTAAAGCCCTCTCATTTATGGGACCCATGAAAGGCAGGATATCTTTGTGGTGGGGAGGCACTGGAAAGAGACAGACATCCACTAGTCATGTACCTTTGACAAGTTAACCTCTCTGTCTCTTAGTGTCTCTCATTCTGATAATGAAGACAATACCACTTCCTGTTTGTTGTGAAATCCAATACCTTGATGATAAAGGTAATAATTATACTATGATTTTTCTTTTGTCTCATTCTATTAGGACCTGCTGGGACACAGAAGAAATAGAAGATAGAAAACTATTATAGACAGAGAGATCATGTCATCTTTTCTCTCTAAATGTGACTTTTCATTCAATATAACTACTACCCAAGGAATAATTCTTTAGCCAGGGACCCATGGAATGCAAGCCAGAGCCTCTTATATAAGTGAAGGCATAGTTATTACCACAGGCAACAGAAACAGGGCTCCCACTCTCATCCTTCTATGCTCACTCTAGGCTGCCAGAGCCAAGCTGTCAGGAATCACTTTCTTCATCTGCTTCTAGAGAGCTTTGCAGCCTAAATTTAACTCCTGCCACTATGGGAAAGGTCAAGAAGGAAAAGAGAGAAAGGGCCCCACACTGGAACTTCTTAAGGAGCAAGTACAATATATTTTGCAATGTAGATAGATAAGTAATATATTAAATATATGTGCATTTAATTATTTGTTTCCCAAATAGCAGAAGGGAAGCCAAAGACAGGGGGAGAACAATACACTCTTCAGGATTAGCTGTCATCATAAGCCAAAATCTAGGTCTGTCCTGTGTTTCACTTTATGATAGCTGACCTCTTCCTGCAATATATCACCCTCCTTAGTATATCATCCTCCAAGACTTCTGGATAGATGCCAGTCAGGAAGCCAAGGATGTAAAACAAAATGTATGGAGACTAAATGGAAAGGAGAGAGATAGAAATAAAGAAAGGATTCCAAAGAGACATCCCCCCTCCATCCACATGAGGTCAAATGATACCCTTTTCCCATAGAGTAAGTCTGTCAGAGTGAACACCTGCTAGTTGCATAACACCACTGCCAGGAAAACATCACAAACTGTGACCAGGATTCCAACTGAGGTTATCTGGAGATTCTGACGTTAATTACAACAGCTTCCTTCTTTGCCTAGGTCCTCCTTCCAATTACTCTCACCACCTTGTTTTAGCAAGAGACCAGAACAACGGACTATAGTCCTTAAACTCAACACTGCCATGTACACAGGGTTTCACTCAGAGCCAAATCTTTGATCCTGTCTAACCAGAACATTTCCCAGGAATCTTCCAAAAGAGCTGGGAACACAGAATTTTCTCATTCCAGGTCTCTTTCCATATAGAACTGGGAGGGTCAGGGGTCCATATTCTTTAGCATGGAAGATCATTAAAGAAATGAGGCTGGTATCTTATAGAAATCTGGGGGGGGGGGGACACTGGGAAAATTAATATAAATGCCACCATAGCTTTATATCCAGGTCTGTAGACATTTCATTAATTTGATAAGATGTTAGTGTCCTCAGACTAAAGGCACTTTGGGTCTCTATCACCTGGAATTCCACAAGCTTGGCTATATCAGGAGCAATGATCACAAACCCATAGACTAGGTTCTATAACTAGTAACTCTTCAAGGGCATAAAAAGTATGTGTCTTCTTTAAAACTCCTTACAAATCGTGTGATTTTTCAACTGCAGAAGACTGCCTAAGGATACAAATAACGAAGATGTACAAGGCCTGTAAACTGAGAAGCTACAAAGCATTTGTTTCTATGAGAAATTAGGAAAGCCTGGTTATATGGAGATCTACACAGTGTTTGTATATCGCCAGGATATTAAGTCTTAAGTTCGTACATAGATGTATCTAGTGCAAAGAAAATCTCAGATGTTTGGAGGTACTGAGAGTTCCACAGTTAACATTGTGGAAATAGAAAACTTTCAGAATCCAAACCAACTTTAAATAAAAAATAAATAAAAATAAGAGCAAATTCGGAAGTCTTAAACCACCTAATTTCCAGATGCATATAAAGTTACAAGTAACTTTTCAACTTCAGCACTACTAACACTTGTGGATAAATGTTTTTCATTTTATGAAAACTGGCCTGTGAATTATGGAATATTTCGCTTCATCCCTTACCTTCGCCTACTAACTATGTAATCTCCTAGTTGTCACATCCAAAAATGTTATCAGATATTACCAAGTGTGCCCCTGGGAACCCAAATCACAAGTGGAGTGTAATGATCAAGACAGCAGGGCATTGGCATGGAATAAACAAGCCAGTGAAACATAACAATAAAGCCACAAATATACTCAGACATACATGTTCAGTCAACTTTTGACAACAATCCAAAGGCAATTCAGTTGGGAAAACAGCATTTTAACAAATGTCATTTTAACTACTTGATAATAGGCCAATAACAGATGCCAATTCAATTCAAACCTCATGCAACACACAAAAAATTAACTCAGAGTGAACTTTATATGTAAATATAGTGTAAGACTGACAGATGCTGGAAGTCATCCAGAGTTAAGTTTTTCAGAACTCACTAGCATGAAAATGACAAAGAACTGAGTGAGAGAAGTTATTTTTCAGATGATAAATCTGATGAAGTTCCCATATGTAAAAACAGAATTTCTCAAGAGTCAAGAGAATAGAGAGAAGATCTGAGTAGATACTTCTTCACTGAAGAGGTTATGCGAATTCCAAGTAAGCACTTGAAATGATGTTTAGCATTACCAATTATCAAGAGAAATGGAAATTAAAACTACAATGACATTTCAGTGGTTAAAATTATAACTAGCCACCCCACCTGTTGCCAAGCACTGGGGAAACTAAGCCTCAAGGTACTGCTGCTAGAAATGAAAAACCCTGTAATCACTTTGGAAGGAGGTATCTACTCCTTCAGATGAAAGGCCTCCACTTCTGCCTTTATCATCACGTGGCATCCTTCCATGTGCATGTCTTGTCTTGACCACTCTTTTGTATCATTGATACAGAAGCTACTAAGCAGATGATGATGCCTGGTGATGGGGAATGACTGGGGAAAACAGAAAGGGTTTTTATAGAGAGAAGCTAGCACCTTATAGGGACTGATCGGCCCATTCTCTATCAACTGTAATGATAGGTCCATGGGTTACCAATGGTAAGTTCATTATACATAGGTGAAAAAATATTTCAATTATTCCTCTACAAAGTCGCTTTTTAAATATCCTGTACATAATTCCATTCATAAAGGATTAGTGTTCTTTCTAATGACCTTGCTTTAACTTAACCTCTATACATACCTTATTTCCAAGTGATTGCATTCTGAGATCATATGAGCTAGAGTTCTAACCTACTTTTAGAGAATATAATTCAAACTATAGTACAGAGCCAAGGCATTCAATTCCTGAGAATTTATCCAACACAAATTAAAACACTAATCTTCACATTTATAGCAGTTTGATCCAGAATAGCCACAAGCTAGAGTCTAATCAAATAACTATCAAGGATATCAGCAAATTGTGGTATATCTATATGATAGAATAACACTTGGCAATAAGAATGGATTAACTTACTGATCCTAAGATGATAAAGATATCAAAATAAATTGCACTGAATCATAAAAGCCAGACAAAGAGGAATAAATCTTTCCCGACACTAGTTCTATACAACTCAAGAAAACGTAAAAGCAATTTATTGTGACAGGAAGCTGATGAATATATGTCTGGTGATAGGAGAATTTGAGAAAAGCAGGGGGAATTATTATAAAGAAAAACAGGGAACCTTTGGGGACTGGCTGGCTTATTCACTAACTTGATTATAGTGACATGTTTGTGAGTTTACATGTATTTCAAAGCATATCAATGAATGTGGTTTACATTTCAATTATATTTTTCCAAAGCTATTTTTAAATAACTTACATCTAATGTGGGGAACCTGGTAATGCAAACATCTGGGAGCTTTCATGCGGATCTGATGATCTGGTATGTCAGTACACTTTAAAGAAAGGATACTACTCCATTACATTTGAAGACATACAAGTAATGTTTCTATGCCATTTGTCATCTGGAAACACATCATGAAACCATAGAGAGCTATGATGTCATGAATGAGACAGTCCTATGTAGAAGTATGCCATTTCAAATTGGAAGACTAACACTTGACAACAATGTCTACTCCTCAGAACTGAGTAAGAAAGGAAAATGCTGCCCAAAGAGCCACGTGTCTGGGTTCAAATGTTCTGCCAACATATCAGCTGTGTTCAACGTGATGTACAGAGCTCAGATAGATGCAGTGAAGTATGGTGATATTTTGTGTATGCTCTAACAAATAAAGCTTGCCTGAAGATCAGAGTGCCCTAGTTAACTAGCCAGCTACTAGATAGCCATAGAGGCCAGGCAGTGGTGGCACACACCTTTAATCCCAGCACTTGGGATCTCATGCCTTTTATCACAGCACTTTAGAGGCACACATGACTTTAGTCCAAGCACTAGAGAGGTTGAGACAGGAAGTGATATCGCTGGGCAGAGAAAGGAATATAAGGCAGGAGAAGACAGAGTTCAGTCCTGAAGTTTCATTAGAGGTAAGAATTCTCTCTAATAACTGGCTCCTTTGTCTATCTGATCTTTCAGCATTTACCCTAATATCTAGTTCCATGTTTTTATCAAGACCAATTAAGAAAAAGAAAAAAATTAAAAATTTAAAAAGACCAATTAGGATTTGTGTTACATTGAAGTCTAGGTGCAATGATGAATGAGATGTGCAAGGATCTTCTAATCTGGTGGGGAAGGGTGAAGTCTAGGTGCTCTCACACTCCCAGAGTGCTATTGATCAGGAGTCTGTGCATGAGAGGTTCCAAGTGCCTGGAAGCCCAAAGGAAAAAGTAGGCATGTTTGTCATTTCCAACTACTTCTGTCTAAAGCTGAAAAGAATAAACACACCTACCATAAGTACATGAGTTGCCAGGTATGCTGATTATACACTTGTAATCCCAACACTTAGGAAATGATAGCAGAAGGATCTAGAGTTTAAGGTCAACCTCATATATATAGTGAGTTGGAGGTCAACCTGAGATACATTAGACCATGTGTGTGTTACAACAGTAGAAAAAGTATGTAAACTGACAGACTGTCAAAATCAAAATCTCATATCTGATATCAATATGTACCATTGGATATGAAAAAGAATTAGGTATCTTCCTTAGTGCTAGTATGCATGATTGAAAGTTATTCCTACAAATTTTAGAATCCTTACTTGCTATTTCTTAACTATATTTAAGTTTAAATGGAGTTTGATTTGTTAGTGTCTATGATACTAGGCAACAGAGAATACAGATATATAACGAGTCTGTAGTTTGGATAAGATTAAGTTAAGCTTGACATTTGAATCAATCCAGTTCAAGTAGTTGTACAAGTACTGGCAGAGTAATTTATAGGCTAGACCGGTAACTTCCTTTCTATGTATATCTCCATGGGTGGGACAATTCAGCCTTTTCTGAATTGGCAAAAAGTTCATTTACCAGTAAGATGACAGGATTAAGAGCCTCCCTACTGAACATTAAAAATTAACTGAGAAAGAGTTTTACTTGATAGATCTGTATCTGTATCTGGACCCAGAGATCTTGAGGTGGTAAGATATGGTCCCTGGCCTCATGATGATGTTTTAATTTAATGAGAAAGACAGTTAACCACTGAAGACGGAGATTGAAGGTTATATGGGACATGACGCATACCAGAGGGACCCTACTAAAGGAAACAACTCTAAAGGGCTCTTCACAAGGGGATCAGACAACTGGAGGAGAGAAGCAAGATCACTGTTGATTTAACAAATAATGGGAGGCCAGTCTGCGAGAGACCAGAGTGCTAATGAGAGAAAAACGAAGAAAATATAAGATGAGGAAAGAAAAGCCAGACCAGGGCAAATGGCTTCCCAAACCACACAAGAAGTGTGTGGATAGCTCTGAAGGATGCTAATACAACGCTGTTATTAGAAAAAGTACATGTAAGTAAAGATATCCTTCCTTTATAGCATTCAGTTTAAATGTTGCTAGTAGCATCAGATACACAGGGATCCATTTTAGGCTGTTGTTCCCAGGCTGTCTACTCAACTAACTCTAGACACAAACACACATAACCTGTCAATGATGGATTACAGTCTTGAGGGTGCAGCCTCATGCTTGCTAACCCTCTATAAGAAACTCAATAGTCAAAAACTTAGCCACTGCTGTTGTGGCAATAACTGTTGTCCATTCTTCTACCTATATTCATCTTTAGGTCATGGAGACTATGAAGCTCCAGAGAAGCTGAACTTCTGTCTGTGATTTCTCTTCTAGCAAAGCAAATGAGTGCTAATTATGTTTTGAAGAAAATATACCCTACTGTTTGTCCTTGGATATTTAGGTTCTCCCCCCCCCCCCCCGCGCGCGCACACACGCGCACACACGCGCACTCGCACACACACACACACACACACACACACACACACACACACCATGAGCATCATCAAGATTCGAATTCCTCAAAGAGCAATTTGAAAGTGGGACATCAGAAGCTCCTTCATGATAAGGAACACCAATTTATTTATATATATTTGCACCAAAAAAAATTATTGTAACCTATCCATGAACCTGCCTGCCATATGAGCATATATCTTGAAGCCTTAGAGAGCTGTTAGCTGATTTATTTCTATATTGTCACTAATGTATTAAAGAAAATACTCAAACATTTGGTCTAAAAGTCAAAATGGGCCGTTTATGGAGTTGCCAGATATGTAAATTAGGAGAATTTCATGGTAGAACAAAGGGTCCTTTGATGAATAATCAGGGGTAAAATGTTACACCATTTTCAAAAGACTTACTTTTTATTTATGTGTGGGTGTGTGTGTATGAACATGGAGGCCAGAAGAGGGCATCAAATTCCCTGGAGTTTAAGGCACTCATGACATGTTTGATGTGAATGTTGGAAACAAAACTCCAGTCTTCTAAAAGGGCAGTGAGCACTCTTAATCACTAAGCCATCTCTCTAGCTCAACATGCACCGCCATCTTTAATGCCCTTAAGACGAAAAGTGAGATCACAGCATCTGAGGCCCTCAAAAGAATTGCATACATTATGCTCAACAGAATAATAGACGTTATGCACCCAAGGGGCTTAACAAATGTTGTTTCTAAGAAATGGCCAGCACCCTCAGCTGCCCCTGTTCCTTACTCATCGATGCAAGGGGTGAACTCATTAGTACAGTTCAGTAGAGTTCACCCTGGTGGTAAGGACAAGGGAGAACTGGCTGGATGGCCAACCCTTACAACTACCCAGGCTCAGAACCAGGGTTATGGCTTAGTCCATGGCAATATCCACCCCTTCTGTGATCTGCTGAAGCATGTGAAGGATAACCAAGACAAGCCCCAGTAAGGGCCCAGTATCAATAGTGTAGCAAAAACTAAAGGCCTCGAACCAGAACAAAGACTCTGCAATAAACACTTGCAAGTAGAGATATATGGACAAAAGAGTCTACTGTGTCATACTACAGGTTTCATGATGAGACTTTTTTCCGCTTTCTTTTATTCTTTTTATTTTTTTCTTATTGAGGTGGGAGGCTGCAAGGGCAGAGGGCAGATATGCAGGAACAGAAAATTAATAGGACCAAGTTGCATGATGCGAAGGACACAAAAAATAAATCAAAAGAAAGATTAAAAGAGAGGAAAAGAGACAAGCAGCCCACTATGCTAAAATCACATCTCTGGTTTCTAACTAGAAAGACAGCAAGCTATGGATGTGCCTAGTTAATCTTAGACACCTGCAAATTCTTCATCCTTGATGCTTAGCTGACTCAGTCTTCATGAACTACTCTGGTCATTTCATAAGCCATAAGACTCTTCTATGTATTTACTGAACTGATTCATTAATTTCGAAAATATTAGAATAATTAACAAACAATATTCTGAAGCGTAAAATTAAAATAACTGGAATTTTTGGAAACTTATTGATCTAAACCAGTATTAGCACATGTTGTTCCAAAGAAACTTAACAATGAATCACAAAGTGTAAAAACAAACAGAAATACATAGCACAATATTCCAGATCTATAGCCCATATCTAGAGAAACATGGTTCTAAGGAAAATAGTTCCAAATATCTGAGATTTTTATGGAAAACATCTGCTTCTGGGGTGTGTGGGGGGTATGTAAAGGCTTACAGAATGGCAGCCATAGAAAGGAGATATAAAAAAAAAACTTCCTGCCCAAAGATTCTAGTATGATCACTGTATCTCAGTAATTGGTAAAGTGAATAAGTATTATTCCAAATGACTAATTTTTCTGCTCAGAGATTTCATTTCTTTAATTCTAGATCCCTCCTATAAAACATGTTAGAAATATAAACCCATCAAGTGGCTTATACTAAACTATATAAAGGGACCTACTCACTGTACTATTTTTCTTGCATGAATAGTCCAAGCTTAACTTGTATGACAAAGAGAAACACGGTGAAAATCCCAATAAGTCAGAAAACCACCGACTATTTAGCCAAACACAACGCTGGCATAGCTGCTACAGAATGAATTTTGGACAATGGAACAGTAATCTAAGACGCCATATTACAACTGTCAAAATAACATCTATTATAGCATCTATTTCCAGAGAATTTCTGGCAATCATATTAGAAAGATAAACAAAATTTTACTTATCATCAACAAGACAAAAAGTTATGTACCAAATGTTATGGATGCTAAGGGGAAATTCAGAGAGACAGCTGACCAGACTACTGGGAGCTCACTGATTCTGGACTAACAGCTGGGAACCAGCATGGGACCAAACCCTGCAGAGGGACAGCTTGCTCAGCCTTGATACCTGGAAGCAGGGGAGGGGGGCCTTTGTCCTGCCCCAATTTGATATCTCAGACTTTGTTTACTCCCCATGGGAGGCCCTATTCTCTGTGAGGAGTGGATGGGGGTAACTGGGAGGTGAGTGGGAGGAGGGGAGGGAACGGAACTGTGGTTGAGATCCATATATATGAGTTGAGCAGGCCCAGTCTCTGGGTCATAGGCCTGGGGCACAACCTGTGCCCCTCCTCAGTACAACCCATTGCTGTCCCAGATGCAGGCCAGCAGGGAAGACTTACCCTCTCTGAAAAATGGATAGGGGGTAGAGGTGTGGGGAAGCTGGGAGGTGAGGAGGAGGAGGAAAGGGAGGGGGAATTTGGTTGGTATATAAAATAAAAAAAAACTTTTTAAATTAAAAAAAGAACTCTATAAAATTTTGAATATTGAATTACAATAAAGTAATATAACATATTTCACAATGAAAGTCTACATATTTCAACAACAACAATTAATTTATTCTATGTTCATTGAGTATCTACTGTGTGATAAGCATGATACTGAGGGAAGAAATATTTATTTATTATGCTAAGTCTCTGTCGTGAAGAATTTCACTTTAAGAAGAATTGGTGTCTGGAGACATGGCTCAGCAGAGCACTTGCTGTTCTTCCAGAAGACTCTTCCATCTCCTAGCATATGCATGGTGGCTTACAACCTTCTATAATTCCAGATCCAGGGGACCCAATACCCTTTTCTGGCTTCCATGGCACCACGCACACACATGGTACACATACACATATGCAGGCACTCATACATACTCACAAATAAAAGTAATTTTTACAGATAGAATTTTCTAGATCATTTGGACCACTGAACCTGTCTTCCAAACTTGTGTTTATTAACTTACCTTAGAAAATGCTAGTTTCAAATCATACTTGATCCAAATTTTTCAGATAAGGAAATTGTACCATTGTTATTTGTGTGGAATACAGGGATTTTAATCAAAGCGTGGGGTGATAGATATAGCTTGGTCTGAAAGAAGAATCCAAAGCAGGAGACCTTTGGAGAAAGATGTGGACGAGCAGTAATTATGGAAGAAGGACCATATAAGTGGCTCACTTGCACAGAGGTTGTTAGACGCACCCTGAAAATTACATATGCTAGATGAGTTGAGACCAATACTAAAAAAAAAATAAATAAAAAATGGGAGGTGGAGCCAAGAAGATTGTTTGAGGCCAGTATGGGCTCCAGGAAACCCTGTCTCAATAGAAAACCAGCCAAGCAAAATGTCACAAGCACAACCACAGTGACAGAGAAGGAACGCCACACTTCTAAGAGACAGCTTCAACCTTGCCTCACTGGCAAAATAACAGAACTTAAACTCTATGTTTCAACCAGAGAAACAAGCAATATGATATGGTAACATGAAATTTTAAAACTCACTTAGAAAAACATTCTAAAACAATCTGTGGTCTTATTTAATGAGTTTTAAACAAGATGATGGACATGATAAGTCATATTCAGCCTACAGCACATAGTGAACAGAAATAAACAAAAACTCTTACTTTGAGTACTATTGTTAATTCTTGTTATTACTATGTTGTTGGTGATGTCATGCCTTGACCAAACTGTCTCAACAATATTATACACTGAATGATTTCTAATAACTCAAATGTCTGTCTTGAATTTTCAGGGACTAGAAAGCCAGACAGAAGCACCAAGGAATCTGACACTGGGTGAGGCTTGTTTCCTGGATCACAGACACCCCACTTTATAGCAGTGGAGATAAGGAAACTCTCCAAGGTTGCTTCATGAGTATAGAATTTCCATTCCTAAGGGCTTTGTCTTCTTGACACAATAACTTACTAAAAGTCCAACATCCTGGTACCATCACTCTGGGGTTAGAATCTCAACATGTAAGTTTGGAAAGGTCATAAACATTGAGACTCTAGCATGGTAGGACATCTCAACTCAATGCCACTACTGCACTGACCATTCAAAACCCCAAATGAAACAACGTTTTAATGTTGTCCTTCGAAGAAACAATGACCTCATTCAGAACATAGAACATTCTAGGTATCAAATAGATATTGTCTGTTCCAAGCATGATGATTTTGGGTAGAGAGGGAGAGGAACATGAACTTTAACTTGAATGATTGGAAAAAGATTGTACAGTGGTAGGATGCATTATTGTTCTGGTTCCTGCCAAAAAAACACTGTAAAAGCAAGTCTAAAAATATTAAATAAAAAAATGAACAAGAGATTTAAATAATGACCCAACCAAATTGTCTAATCCCTAAATAATGAAAGAACCATGCCCAGGTCACATAATTGGCCACAGGAATATAAGGGTAAGTATCTGCTTTGAGATTCCCCAGATTGGATAGTTTTCAGTGTTGAGCCTTATTCTATTCTCACTCTGAAAGGTTCAACGAACCCTGCCATAGGTGGTTGACTACCCAAAATGTCCTTCACAGCCCCTGCCATGGTGAGCGCTTTTCCCATGGTGTCTGTTTCATCATTAGATAAATGTCTAAACTGACTTGAATTCAACACCTTTACTGTATTTACTCATGTTAAAAGGTCCAGTTGGCAGTTTGTTGAAAGACATGCCATTTTTCTCGGGGTCAAATCATCCTCACCCTCCAAAGGGCATTTTCTCTTAAGTGGGGTCAAAGGTCAGAAAGTAGAAGCGGAGATTCCACAAATGAATGGTTTTTATTCCTTTGTTGGGAATGTTTGTGACAGGTTCTCCTCCTAGATTAAAGATTCCAAATCTTACTTTCTGGATCCCACTGCAGACCTGAAACTGAATTGCCATTACCCATCACTTAACTTGTAGTGTTCTTTCTAATGCCCAAAGCCCTGATGGCTCTCAACTTTAAAATGTTTACCAACTTATATATTCTTAAAGGAATAAGCATGCAGTGTCTACTATTTTTTTAACTTCAGTGAGTAACACAATTGAAAACGATTAAAGTGAGGGTGGGGTATCCTATCTCCCACCTCACATTTAAAGGTCTCTGTTTTAGGAACTCAAACCATGTAGACACAGATTGAAATCTATTTTCTGAAACACCTGGGAGGCTTTATCCTTGCCAACAAATCACAGAAAATTTTACATTTCTCCCCCCCTCTTCTTGAGAGCCTCTTGGCTCCTTGTCATTGTCACCAGCTGGATTATAGTCCACTAATGGCAGTGGATTCCAAAGAGACAGAAGGCTGTTTTCGATCCATTCATTATTTTAATGACAATGAATCGCCCCATAAGCCTTGTTAAAAAGTCATTTAATCTAGAAAAAAATAGATGCACTGAGACACTTAGGCAGGAAGAAGGTATTATCAGCATCCATCAAAACAAAAATAATGGAGTGGAAGGAGACCCGAAGAGGCAGTCTCAGAGGCACTAGGTGGATGCAGGGTAAGCTGGAGTTATACATTTAACAATAGGTACCTCATTGTCAAGCCCTAATTTACCAGAAATAGAAAGCCTTGCATACTTTTTCTCAAACTTCAGATAGAAGTGGTTATAAAAACCTCAAGGCAAAGTTTACAGACACAAAGTAAAAGAAATAAAGGGCTAGAGACCATGCAAGTTTCTAGAGTTCATTTGAGAACAGTCTCCTCAGTGTAGCCATAAACTGAGACTGAGGGGATAGGTGAAACTGGGCTTTCTTTAACATTGTAAATGGCCTCAATACCATCTTAAGTACAATTTACCAATACTTGTTATTCTAGTCTTGGGTTTATCACATGTTGTCTGCATGATCCTAGAGAACTGGCTGAATGCCACACTTCAGTTCCTCCCTTTTGAAGAACATAGCTGACAATATCACCTAGCTCATGATATTGTCATGATGATTAAATAAAATGCTCACATGAAATGCTAGTCACTTATCAAAGGTGTCAGGAATTACTATTATTATGTGTGGTTGAAATATCAGTTCAAGGTCCCCAGAAATATGGCTGCCTCCTCTGGTCCTACTTCTTACATAGCTTCCCTCTTTCACTTTTAAAATGTGTCTTGTAAACAAAGAATATGAAGAAAGTTAGCCTTCCCCTTTCCTTTGCTCTACAATGATGACAACCTTGGACAAGTAATTTTCTAACTTGGTGTCCTTGTCCATACAAGTGAGATCAGTGGTGTCTGGAGTCCTCGTCATTTGCTATTCTGATTATTCTCAGGCACAGACCACTGAACAGCTTGCCTAGGCCCTTTGTTGTGGATTTCTAGTCACTTCAAAAAGCTTCTAATGATATCCAACCCACTGATAGAGTTTTTCAGAGTCTAGATGTGAGCTCCAAGCTCAGCTCTACAACCAGAGGGGTTTTTTTTTGGAGATTACTTGCTGAACCTCATGTAACATCCCACAGTTTGAGAAAGACTAAACCAGCTTATCTCAACTCTCACTGTTAGCAAATTGTCATGGATCACACAGTGCCTGGTGATCTTCCCAAGTGATTCTATCTACTTCTAAAAAATCCTGGTTTTGGATGAATAGGAGATAATGCTGCTCAAATGATCCAAGCTGTCCTCTAAAGTACTTGTACTTTTCAATGCATGTTTCTAACAAATGAATGTCACTGAAGAGACAGAGAAAACTCTGGTCATGAAATTCAGAGATGTTTCTCATAAGACAGTATCAGAAGCACTAGTTCTCTCTCTCTCTTTCTCTCTCAGGTTTTTTTTTTTGTTTTGTTTTTTGTTTTTTGTTTTTTGTTTTTTTGAGACAGTTTCTCTGTGTAGCTGTGCCAGTCCTGGAACTCACTCTGTAGACCAGGCTGGCCTCGAACTCATAGAGATCCACTTGCCTCTGCCTCTTGAGTGCTGGGATTAGAGCCATGTGCCATCATCACCTGACTAGATTTTTTTAAAAATCTTTGTTTTGAGCTAATGTCTTATTTTGTAAACCAGATTGATTTCAGACTTGCAGTGCTTTCATATCAGCCCCTAAGAGTTGCAATACAGGCATACATGACAGCCCACCTATATGTTTTCAAATGTGTAAGAAGATGTTTACATGCCTTGTATTCTTTATTCTTCTGAAAGCTTCACTTTGATTAGTTCAGCTCATCCTTACCAATGTCCCAGGAATGAGGCACCTTAACACGGATACTTAACAAATAAGGAAGTAGTCATGGCCCCACCAAAGTCTCCTGGCCACTGACACCAAGATTTGAGCTTCAAACTTACTTATAATGTGTGGGACATTTTTTTTCTTTTTCTTTTTAAGCAGAATTTGATTATTCTACTATAGTCATTCATTAAGCCTTCTTATATGTCTATATAGCAGAAGCATAAGATCATTAAGAACTATTGAAAATCCTCAATGGGGATATTGATGGTTCTTTTAGTTCTTTCAAGACATGGCTATTACTAAAGATTTAGACTTATGCATGTAAAATAAATTGACCTGGCATGTGAAGCTGTGTATAAGCCCAGTGATCTTTTATTGCTAAATTTTCTATCTTCAGTTGCAATTTGCAGTTGTCAAGATAAGAAGGGAAGCACTTGCCCTTCTTATGAGCAACTTGAGACCACACAAAGGTAAAGACTCTTTAATTTCTCCCCTTTTAAAATAAACCATATTTTAAGGTAAAGAGCTTTGGTTGCACATATTCACCTGAGATTCATTATGAGGAATTGACTCCTATGTTTGTGGAGGCTAGAAAGTCACATGACCTGCCCTTTGCAAAATGAAATCCCAGGAAAGTGGTGATGGTGGTTTTTTGTGAAACTCAAGGTTTGAGAATCAGGAAAGCTGGTGGAGAATTCTAGTTCAACTCTGAAGGCCTAAGGATCAGAAGCAGCAGGTCTCAACTCAATCCTGAGGCAAAGGAGAAAATTAATCCTTTATCTATTACTGCCTTCTTCGATTCTGGATCCTAGTGGATTTGCTGAGGCTTATCCATCCTGGGAAGGGCAATCAGCTTCACTCTAGTAAATGATCAAATGCTCATTATACCTGGGCACATCCAGAAACAATGCTTGGGCAAATACCTGAGTATTCTATGAACTAGTTAAGTCAATACACAAAATTAGTTGTCATTATTTTTAGGTTGACATTTTATAGAAATCAAATTGAAGCAAAATAATAATAATAATTAAAAAGATCTTTGCGCTTAAACTAATCATTAAAAATAAAGACTATCTTTGAGATCATAGAAAGTTCCACCTACTCATGTTTGTCCTTTATACCTATGAAACTCCTTAAGGCCAGAAATGATATTATACAAAGTTATAGTGCCCTCATATTGCAGACTGGTTTTTAGAATCCAACCTGGAAGAGAAAATAAATCCCTGAACACTTGAATGGATTATGAGGTCAGTTACTTACAATAAAATGTAACATCTAGGGAAAGCATTTACTCAATAGAGGCCCCACTGTGTGCAAATTCAGCATTTAATGGCTAAGTCATAAAATGCAATTGAGTGCTCTCTCTCCAAGGTCTTCACACAAATCTTTAGCTCAGCCAAAATTAAAAGCAACTGTGGCCAACATCTTAATTTTCCTCCTTGCTAAATTACTATGGAGATGAATTTTATCAACTAAATCCACCCAGCTTAAACTAATTCTCCATTAAAGCATAACTTTCTCCCGTGGGGAAACATCTAAATCCAGCAGATACACGCGTGAACACCCCCAGTTTGTTTTAATTATTTTTCTTAAATGAGAAGCTGAGCACATTTTGCCAAGGATTAAATAACCCCAGCTCTCAAAACTCAGTATTATCAGGCTAAACTGATGATCTCATATAGCAAGTCCTTTCCAATTGGAGGAAAATTACTTCAAGTCACCAAGAAAAAAGTACTGAAAAAAACCCTAAGAACATTACAAAGGATTTAGGAAAGTCCATACCTCTTGATATTTCTACTCAGCTTGGTACTGCTCTCTACACATGACATTTCTTTTTCAATTGCTAACAGGCTTTCAAATAAACAAATAAGTTGTGAAAGTTAAAACACTCAAGAGAGTAAGACAAGCCAAAGACTCTGAGAAAATATTTACAAAGGTGTATTCTGATATATATTCAAAATACATAAAGAACACTGAAGGTTAAATGATAAAAATAAGTAGCCGAACTTAGAAATGAGCTGAACACCTCAGTAGGCACTGCAATAACTAAGCTCTATTATACAGTGAGCTCACAGCAAATGAGCACAGAAAAAGGCACTATGGTAATCGGGGAAATTTAAACAATAAGATGATGCTGATTGTTATATACTTTCTAGAATGGGGCCATCCCAGAACACTGACAAAAATACAGGATAAAATACGGAGCTAAGGTTAAAGAGATGGCTCAGTGGATAAAGCATTTGCCACACAAATATGAAGACCATAGTTTGGATTCTCCAGCAACCACAAAAAAAAAAAAAAGAAAGAAAAAGAAAAAAGAAAAAGAGGCAGCTGTTGAAACCCTAGTTTAGAGAGCAGATATGGGGGTCTATAGGGCTTGCTGACTTCAGAAGTCAAATCTATGAGTTGGGCTTCAATGAGAGACCCATTCAACTTCCCATACAATAGAAGTGTACAATCAGGGAATATAGGCAACATTAACTTCTGGTCTCTATAAACATGTGTACATACGTAAGCATGCACAATTGCACACACATACTCACATTAATGCAAGCATGCATACACAGATGCACATGATGCAGAGATAAGAGACACATAAGTGAAACCACATATATATATGTATATATATACATACATATATATATATACTCATACACACAACTGACACATGCACAGTGACACCAGAAAAAGCACTTGGAGCTCTTATTTGGACATACTAAAAACATGAAATTGTCTAGGCACTTTGAAAGGCACTTTGGCAATTTCTCACAAAACTAAACATACTTTAATCACACAAACAGTAGTTACACATCTTGGTACATGTACAGGAGAGTTTTAAAAAAACTACAAAATTCCAACCAAAAACTTGTACATAGATTCTTATGGTACTTTCACTTATTTTTTTAATTATTTCTTGTATTTTTCAAGTTCTAATATTGCCTCATTTCATTTCCTCCTTCTATTTCCTCAGTCCAAACTCTCCTGTATACCCCTCCTTGCTCTCTCAAATTCATGGTGTGGCACTTTCATTTATAATTATTCAAGCTTAGATAAAACAAAGATAAGTTTGATGACTGGATAAACTGTGGTATATCCAGAAAATGAAACATTATTCAGCACTATGAAGAAACAAGTTACAGAACCATTCACAACATGCTTAACCCTTAAAAAATGTGTTACTCAGTGGAAGAATCTGATCTGAAATAGCTAAGTGCTGTGCTATTTCAACAGTATGATGTTGAAAAAGATGAAACTGAACACCTTTAAAACAATCAGTAGTTGGCCCTGCTTGCAAGAGGGGAAGGTGAGTATGTGGAGCACAGGGACTGTCTAGAGAAGTTGAATTACTTGTCATGACACATTTGTTCAAACCCTTGCAACTTGCAACACCAACTGTGAAGGCTAATGGGAGTGGTAGACTTTAGGGGGCTAGAAGGTAGCTCAATGGTGCATCACTGGTTCCCTACTCTAGTGGGGGATGCTGGTAATGGAGGATAGTATACGTAAGTGAATGTAGAAAATGCTCTATAAACTCCTCACAACAGGGCTATGAACTTTAAACTGTTCTAAAACAATGCCTATTAGAGAAAAGTTAAGATACTTTCCAAACCTCAGGATCAACTCATGTAATATATCAAACTTACTCTATTGTTACCTAACATCTAGATAACAATGTCCTCCATTTAGATGTTCCTCAGCTTCTGGAGTAACTGGGAATATAGGAATGATCCATACACCTCATGTCCAGATATACTGATTAGTCTTTGGTTGGGCAGGGGGGCAGACCTTCTTATATGGCCCAGGCTTCCTCAAGCTCAATATGTAGCTTAAAGTTGCTGAAAACTTAACATGAGGCCCATGCTGGCCTCAGACTCTCTGTGAGCTTTCTGTCTTAGACTCTCAGGGACTGGGATTACAGATATAGGATCATGTTTGTTTCTGCTCATTGATGATTTTTTTAAAAAATTATAAAACTCTAATGCCATTTTATGGACTAAAACTTTCTTTAAAGTATCTCCTCTTTGGCTAAACAAATTTTTTGGAGAATATCAATCCCAAACAATGGTGCTCTTACAAATATATAAGCACTGTACACAAGAGTGTATATCATTACATTGATTATAGTGTGTTTAAATTCTTACACAATCCAGATGCCCACGGACAGAAAAGTAACTAAATAAGATATACTAGATAAAAATTAAAATATAATATTGAATGAAGAGAACATGGCAAACATTCAAGGTGTAGTCTATGCTACAAATTACAAAATAAGGCAAGTAATTCAGCTTGACATCAAAGTCCACAGGCACTAAATGAAGCAATTTGATAGTTTGATATGCATACATGCACAGATATCCTCTTCTTACAATGAAATTATGTCCTGCAAGCCCATTTTAGACAGAAATATTGTGAACTTGGAATGCATTCAATATCCCCAACCTAAGGAATCTTAGCTTAGTTTCATAAAGCAGAGTGGAGAAGATTCATTAGTATTCTCAAGATTTTATGGCTGACTTAAGCAGAGCTCACTCCTCCTGCTTAGTGGTGGGAGAAGAGTTTTATACACCTACAAACTCAGAAAAAAAATCTTATGTCAAAGTGCAAAGTATTTTTTCTATTCAGTGTGCATCACTTCTGCATCATCATCACAGTCAAAACTCATTAAGCTAGACTCTTCTCAAGCAAAGATATTTGGGTGTGCAGATTAACTGAAAAAAGTTTTAGAAGGATAACCTCAAACTCGTCTGAGCATTTATCTCTGGAAAAAGGAGTGAAACTGGAAACAGCTACTGTGTAGACTTTAGTTTTAAACAAAACTATTAGTGGCTTTCTGGAAGAAGATATTCTTTATTGCTAATTCAATCAAAAGTCTAAGGCCATTGTTCTCTACTGTTTGATTTGCCAGACAGAGGTAGCTTAAAATCTATAATGCTGAATGTAGTCCTGTGTCCAAAATGAGGTAACCCCAGGTCTGAGTTATAGTTCCAAATCAGCATCCATAATATGGGAAAACTAGGTTGAGAGGAAAGCACTGTTATTAAAATACTAAAAAAAAAAAATTTAATAACCACCATGAGCACACTGACCTCTAATAAAGCATCCGTCTCATCATTGAATTATTCTCATTTTTACATGTGTGATCAAGTGTGAAAATTTGCTTTTAATTTACTTTACAAGACCTTCTCCATATCCTTCTCCCAAAACTACACAGTGCATTATTAAAGTAATAAAATAAATCAGATTCCGCCGAAGTCAGCTTTGTAGGCATACCTAAAGAGCCAATTCAAAAAGAACAGAAGTGGAAAATGGCAATAAGAGAAATCGTGTCTTCATACCATTGAGACCCAACATATGCACCCAATCAAAAAAGCAATCATTCCCTTCAAAGCTCAGAAACCAGGGTTGGACTGCACTTCCCATTAAATTTCTAAACTGCCACATCAAGCATGTTATAATGCATACACTCTATCACATTTTTTTTTACAGTGTACAGTATTTCAACATGATTTGATGGGCACATGCTCTGAGGTTTCAGCTCTTGCTATTAGAATTCTTATAGACAGATGACACAAGGGTAAGGGGCAATTTCCTGGAGCCATGCAGCTCAATTATTGTTCAGTCAGTAATCTAGATTAAATGCCATGGGTAGAATGAGAACAAGTTTTGAATATGCCCTGAAGTCCATCATCAGCTCACCTTTTAGATTCTTATATAAGAGCATACTCAATGTCATTTATGCAAAATCACTTTGCATCAAGTCAGGGAAGACACTTAAAGAACTGTGTGCATCTACAGGCATGAGCTTTAAAGGATATAATTAAATGACATCCTAGTCATTTGACAGCCTTCCAAGCTTGGGGTGGGTGAATTTGATTTGATACAATCAAGTTCAGGGAATTCTGTTTGCTATCCAAAACAGTTGTTCTCAACCAATTATTCTTTCCCTTGAGGGACATTGGATAATGTCTGGAGATAGGAAATTGCTAGTGACACCCAATGATCAGAAGCCAGAGATGTTAAGAAGCATCCTACAAAGCTTCAGTCATCTCCACAAATAACTGCCAGACTCAGACTGCCAAGCAGAGCAAGGTTCTTGCAAAAACTTTGTTTGCAATTAATCATGTTTATGACTTTTTCTTATAATACACAAATTTTTTAGTCTCTGTCTCTGTCAGACTCTTCATTCCTTAATCTCCTACTTACAAGGCATCGTACCCTAATATGAACGCTACACATTTCAGTCCATAAGATACCACTAAGATCACAAGCTGCCTAATTTCATTTGATTTGACCACTTTTGTGAAAGATTCTCTTCTTCTGTGTCCAGAAACCTATGCTGTTCTAGTCTCTCTGCTCTTTTTACCTCTGGAATCTGTGTTTCTATCATTTTTTCAAGCCTGTTCCATGATGGAGTGCCCCTCCATTCCACATGCACACAAACACTGTATTTTCTTAAGATGATTGTGCTAGTTTTCTATTGCTAATGTTAACAACTCATAGCAGACTTCATGACTTGGAATGGCACAGATTTATTTTAAATCTTATCTTAATCTTTATCTTAAATACCTTGAGCCATATAAAAGTTCCAAAATGAGTCTCACTAGTCTAAAGCCAGTATATCAGTGGATTATGCTCCTTTAAGACTAACAGAAAAGATAGCCACTTTTTTACTAAGTTGAACTTACCTATCTAAGATATTACCGTTTTCTGATATCTTCTTCAATTTATTTCTTCAATTACTTAAAGTTCTTATCATACAGGTCTTTCAATTCTTTGGTTACAATTGCCTAAGATATTTAATGTTATCTGCAGCTATCAACATAGTAAAAAATGGCAACCTTACCAAAAGCAATCTACAGATTCAATGAAATCCCTCATCAAAATTTCAACACAATTCTTCAGAGACCTCAAAAGAACAATACTCAGCTTCATATGAAAAAACAAACAACCCAGGATTGCCAAAACAATACTCTTCACTAAAAGAATTTCAGGAAGCACCACCGTCCCTGACTTTGAGCTCTTCTACAGAGCTATAGTAATGCAAACAGCCTGGTACTGGCATAAAAACAGACTTGTGGATCAATGAAATCAAACTGAAGACCCTGACATTAATCCACACACCTATGAACACCGGTTTTTTGACAAAGAGGCCAAAAATATTCAATGGAAAAAAAGATAGCATCTTCAACAAATGGTGTTGGCATAACTGGATGGTAGTATGTAGAAGAATGCAAATAGATCCAAACCTATCACCCTGCACAAAACTCAAGTCAAAGTGGATCAAAGACTTCAACATAAACCCAGTTAAATTGACCCTGATATAAAAAAGAAGGGAAATACCCTTGAACTCATTGGCACAGGAGACCACTTCCTAAATATAACACCAGTAGCACAGACACTGAGAACCACAATTAATAAGTGGGACCCCCTGAAACTGAGCAGCTTCTGTGAGGCAAAGGACACAGTCAATAAGACAAAATGACAGCCTACAGAATGGGAAAAGATCTTCACCAACCCTACATCTAACAAAGAACTGGTCTCTAAAATATATAGAGAACTAAAGAAACTAGAAGTCAAAAAACCTAAATAATCCAATTTTTAAAATGGGGTTAAGAGCGAAAAAGAGAATTCTCAACAGAAGAATTTTGAGTGGCAGAAAGACACTTAAAGAATTGCTCAACATCCTTAGCCATCAGAGAAATGAAATCAAAACAATTCTGAGATACCAGCTTACACCTGTCAGAATGGCTAAGATCAAAAACACAGATGACAGCTTATGCTGGAGAGGATGTGGAGCAATTCCTCCATTGCTGGTGGGAATGTAAATTTGTACAACCACTTTGGAAGTCAGTATGGTGGTTCCTCAGAAAACTGGGAATCAACCTACCCAATGACCCATCCACCAATACCACTATTGGGCATATACCAAAAAGATCCACATTCTTACCCCAATGGCATTAGCTCAACTATGTTCATAGCAGCATTATGCATTATAGCCAGAACATGGAAACAACCTAGATGCCCCTCAACTGAAGAATAGATTTAAAAATTGTGGTGCATTTACAAAATGGAGTACTGCTCAGCAGGAAAAAAAATCTTGAAATTTGCAGATTAATGGGTAGATCTGGAAAATATCATCCGGAGTGAGGTAATACAGACCCAGAAATATAAACATGGTGAACTCACTCACATGAGGATTTTATACACAAAATAAAGGATAACCAGACTACAATCCACAATCCCCAAGCAGCTAGGTAACATGAGGAACTTACAAAAGACATCCTGAAACCTTCATCCAGCAACTGATAGATGCAGATGTGGCATCCGTAGCTAAGCACTGTGTCTAGCTCACAGTCCAGCTGAAGTGAAGAAGACATTGTATGAACAAAGTGATCAAGATCGTGATGAGGAAACCCACAGAGACAGTTGGCTTGAGCTATTGGGAGCTCACTGACTCTGAAATGACAGCTGAGAAAACTTCATGGAACAGAACTAAACCCTTTGAACGTAGATGACAGCTGAATGTGTGGGCAGTTAGTGGAGCCTCTTTCAGTCAGACCAGAGTTTATTCCTGGTACATGAACTGGCCCCTTGGAGCCCATTCCCTACAGAGGAACACCTAACTCAGCCTTGATACTGGGGGAAGAAACTCGGTGCTACCTCATCTGGATATACCAGACTGAACCGATTCTTCTTGGAAGTCCTTACTCTCTTTGAGGAATGGATGGGGTGGTGGGAGGAGAAGTTGGGGGAGAACTTGGAAGAGGGGAGGGAGAGGAGGGAGCAGAATGGGCATGGGAAAAATGTTAAATAAAAATAAATTTAAAATGGAAAAAAAGGACTAACAGGAAAATCTGTCTCTTCCTTTGGCAGCTTTTAGAACAGTAGTTCTCAATCTGTGGGTTGTGACCCCTGTAAGGGTCCCAAATCAGATATCCTGTATATTGGACATTTCATTACAATTCATAACAGTAGCAAAACTACAGTTATGAAGTAGCAATGAAGTAATTTTATGTTTGGGGGTCACCACAATAAGAGGATTTGTATTAAAGGATCACAATATTAAGTTTGAGAATCACTGTTTTACAGTGTCCTGTGCCCACTCCTTGGCTAGAAGCATCTTTCTATCTTAAAAGCCAGAAGTGATGGCCAGGTATTTCTAACACTGATGTTGACTATCCATGTAAGCACTCTTATAAATCTATTGTTGTCCACTAAAATAATCCAGGATAATCTATCCAAAGAAAATCTTCAAACAAATTAAATGTAACAACAACTAAATTAAATATAAGAACAAAGAGCAATCTAGCAGCCTCTTAGAACCAGAAGGTCAGACTCTGGACCTGTCATAGCGCTGGGGAATATTCACAGACAAAGAGAGTGACCTACAGAAAGTAGAGCTGGGATGCAGCTGTGAGACTTGTCATTTATATAAATATGTCTTTATTTCATCATGGTTGACTGATCTAATTTTCTGCAACGGCAGTTAGCTGAGACTCAACTATATCTTATTACCAAAAAATGTCTTAAATGTATGTTTGTGTATATACATATACATATGTGTGTGATATGTATATGTGTGTGCATGCACACATTGAGACTACACTATCAGATGACTTCAGTACATTAGTATAGAAACAGGTTCAGTTAGATTTAATTCTAGTGCATGATTAGCAAGTTAGTTTCTTTGCTTCTATTCTCTATCTTAGCTCTCCATTTCATATACAGTAACATTCTCAGGTTTTAGAAATTAGGATAGTCATATTTGAGAGGCCATTATTCTGTCATAGCAACTTACCTTCCGTGAAAATTTCTCTATACATAGATCACTTTTATATTTGTGACTCATGCCATTTACTTATTCATACATGCATATTTAAATACAAATGCATGGAAGCACACACAGACACATACACATAGAGCCTTCCTGACACACACTACCACAAACCCCAATAATTATCAAAAGGAATATAATTTAAATGATAATAAATTGGTTAGTGCCTAGTAAGTAGTGCTTGAATAGTTGCTAGATGATAGGGTGTTGCCAGGGAGGGAAGTCATATGCTTAGACAGTTATTATTTTCAGTACTGTATTCCTACCTCTCCACAGAGGAGTGGATTTAAAGATTGAGACAATCAGCAATGCCCAAACGATATAATCAATAACATCTACTTAATAACTTCCCATAAAAATCTAAACGACGAGATTTGGAAATCTTACTTATAACTAAATACATGGAGTTACCTAAAGAATAGCACACTCAGAGAAGGCACAGAGATACTCCCCTTCCTACCTTGTCTTGACATCTGCAATATACTTGCTCATCAACATCCCTTGTATGATCCAAGTAAGTAAATCCAAGTATTTCCTAGGACTTTGACCCACTCTCGTAAATTAATGGAACCTGAGGAGAGGGTGGGGAAACCATGTTATAGTCTGAAAGTCAGGAACCTAGGTTCATGATTTGCATTTGATGTCAAGGACAATTTTGTGGGGCTGAGCTGCTGACCCATAAGACATGACATTGGCTTTACATACTTATGAATTAGAAAACAAGTTGGTGTCCTCTATAGAACTGCTTTATTTAGAAGAAGATAACACACATCTGCTCACACATCTAGTCAAGAATGTTGTGTTAAGTGGAAATATCCTTAAGAAATGCTGAGGCTGGACATCCGAGAGACCTAGGATAGAACCAAACATGAAGGACAGAAAAGAAAAACAATTCAATGAGAAGACTCCTAATGATATTCTGCTATACTCATAGGTAAGTGACTGGCCCAACTGTCATCAGAGGGACTTCAGCCAGCAACTGATGGAAACAGATGCAGAGACCCACAGACAAACATTAGGCTGAACCTAGGAAATCCTGTGGAAGAAGGGAGGAAGGACTATGAGAGCTAGAGGAGTCAAAGACATCACAAGAAAGCCTCAGACTTGACTAACCTGGATTCATAGGAGAATATGATAACAGAGACTGAACTGCCCACCAGAGCTTGCATGGGATTGATCTGGGCCCTCTGCACATGCATTACAGTTCGTAGCTTATCTTCCTGTGGAACTTCTCAAAGTGGGAGGGGGGATGTCTCTGACTCTGTTCCCTGCTTTGGGACCCTTTCCTCCTACTGGGTTGCCTCACCCAGCCTTAATAAGGAAGTGCCTAGTCTTATTGCAACTTGATTTGCCAGGGCTGGCTGATGCACATGGGAGGCCTAACCTTTTCTGAAGAGAAAGGAGGAGTGGACGGTGTGGGGGAGTGGAGGAAGATGAGGGAGGGAGGGAGGGAGGGAGGGAGGAGAAACTGTGGTTGGCCTGGGAAAGTAATTAATAATAATAAAAGAAAGAAATGCTGATACTAAGTTTACTGTCTATATTTCTCTTCTAAGCTCCAGAGCAACATACCAAAAGTCCAAGAGAAACCTGTTCTCCAACAGGAGGCTTTTTACATTTGTTGATTCACTGAATGACGTCACCAACCATTCAGTAATACAAGCTAGCATGGACTTTGTCATGCTTAACAGTGTGCTTGCTATTCCCTGTTTCAAGTTCTTTTACTTACTTTACTTTTATTTCTTGTTTTTATTTTCGATATGGTATCTTATCATATAGCCCAGATTGGCCTGGAACTCATTTTATAGACCAAGATAAACTCAGATTTGTGATATACTATACCCAGTTCTTCAACTTTTTGTGATTATTCTTATTTATTTTTGAAATTATAATTATTTCTCCCTTCCTTCTTTTCCTTTTAAACCTGCCGGTGTCCTCTTCTTTACTCACTTTCAGATTCATAGTTTCTTTTCTCATTAATTGTTGTTCCATGCCCAGAACTTTTTATTTTCTAATTAGCTTCATTTAGTAGAACACCAGGTCCTATTACCTACTAAGTGTCTCATGAGTTTAGTGGCATCTTCCACCCACTCCCATGTTATTACTCTAATGGAGAGAATTTCAGCTCATCAGAACAACCAGGGACTCCCTTAACTACTTCAACTATGCCTGCTCGGAGCCACCCAGTCTCTATTGTTCAGCCAGCAGAGCAAACACAGTTGACTCTAAGTCATTGTCCTGTTCAAACTCTTCAACAGCTTCCTGTATTCCGAGGAACTAAAAAATTAAATATTTGATTGTGGGTGACCTGACACTGAGAAACCTGGTGTTTGTGACCCTCTGTAACCTCACAGCAAACTTTCTTCATTTGTGCTTACCCCAGTCTGAGGAACTATTGGTGGATACCTTTACATGACCATGACACACACAGTTTTCTGCCTACAGGTTTCTTTCTTTTCTCTTCTCCATATTTAATTAAACTTGTATTGACTCTGAGCTCACAGCATAACCACCATCTCCCCAGGGAGCCTTCACATTGTACAGCCAATAGAGGACCTTTTGCTTGTTTTACTTTTTTCCCCAAACACTTCAAAATTTGTGATTTAATATTGTGTAGTGAGATTATCTGATTAATATATTATTATAATAATATTAATGTTCTGGCAGCCACTTGACCACATGACTTATTGAGTAGACACAGTGCAGGTCTTCAGCTTTGAATTGCCTGCTACAATGTTGCTGCTTACTCCAAAGATGAATAAGTGTCATGTCTCAAGGGGTAAGACTTCTACAACTGAATAAAGTCAAAGCAAAGATCAGGTACTCTCCTTGTGGCTTTGTCATCCAGTAAATGTTGACGGAGTGTGCCTTTGCCTCAACTACGACTAAGCAATTTTCTCTCGTTTTATTTGTCTTCTACTTGGAGTCTCTGGGTATCATAGCACAACCCAACAATTGTCTTTTAAAGTCAAAAAGAAAGAAAAATTCTCTTTTGGTAGGTCCTGATTTTTTTTTTTTTTAAGATTATGTTTCCTTCCCCTAAGACCAGTTTGTACTACTCTTTCAGAATGTAGCTTACCTTTGTCCACAGCCTCATTGACAACTCTCAAAGTTGCCAATGGCAGTTGAAGACATGGATGAAAATGACAACAGACTTCAAGATGACATTGACTTTCATGAAGCTTTTCTGAAACTTTTAAGGAGTTAGGTCACACGTCAGAGTTGTTCATGTTAAATGATCTATTAGGGGCTCTGATCTCCAGAAAGGTTACCTGTCATGCAGTAAGCCAGATGTGTCACCTCTACTTAGTATGATATGAAACCAAACTTACAAGTTAACTACAGAGAAATTGGCATCTGCCACTGGCATATGATCAAAAGTAGAGTCTCTGCTCATACTCATAACTGTGCAAATAAACTCCCCCATAACCAGCATGCATGTATATTGGTTAAAACTTAATGGCAATTAAATACTAATATTTATGTTATTTGATTCAAATTATCTTTTTAAAATTTTTATTTATGCCTGTGTATGATATCTGTGTGTACATGTGCATGTGAGTATAGTGCCAGCAGAGACTAGAAGAGGACTTAGGGTCCATAGATCTTGCATTACAAGCGGTTGTGAGCCCCCCTCGTATGGGGGCTGGGAACTCAACTCAGTTCCTCTGCAAGAGTAGTACTTCCCATCCCTCAGATAATATTATATAAATATTGCTATGATGAAGATGAATGGAAACTTTTAGTAGTTACATAAAATGTGAAACTGAATCTGACAGACAAGATTTTAACCACAAGAAAATCCAAGCCCTTTTGTCAGGTGCTATGTTATGATAACAGAAGATTTTTTAAATCCCCACACTGGACATCACTCATAGCAAGATCTGAGTTGGCAGAAAAATCATACAATCAACAAAACTGAAACAAGTCTAATGAAATGTCCCAAGAAATGAGGAATATAGCACCTCAGAACAGTGCATAAATAGCTGGCATTGGATGAATCAACAAGAAAAATTATAAGAATTACATAAAAATAATTCAATTAATGTATGATAAAAGTAAACCTATCCTACATTTGACATAAACTGACATCAAAAAATATCAACTAGATACACTGTATGCAGATATTTAAAAGTAAAGGATAACTTCATGCTTCAGACAGAAGTTTTATAATTAATTTGCACAGGCTATATGTTTTCTATTGTTATAGGAACAAATGATCTTAACTAATAACCTAGAAAATCACTAAGATGATTTTAAATTATATACTGCATCCCGTAGAAGAATTGTGTTTGGGGATTTTCTTGATCTTTGTTTTCTGTTTTAAGTAAAGTTCAAGTTTACTAAGAGGTTTTAGCATAGATTTAAGCACAGGGATTAAGAGAGAGGTGAGTGTAAAATGATAGTCTATATCCAAGTGTGGGTGAATATGGACTTCTAAAAACAATGTTGCTTGAGAGTCTCAAAAATTCGTACATATTTATGTGTATGTGTGTGCGTGTGTGAGTGTGTATTTACATATGCTGACAGCAGAGGAAGGTGGTTCTCTGAGTTTGAAACCTGCCTGATCTACAAAGTGAGATCCAGGATAGTTAGGGCTACACAAAGAAACCCTATCTCAAAAAAAAAAAAAAAAAAAAAAAAAAAAAAAAAAAAAAAAAAGACTGAGAAATTGCCACATACATCATTTTGGGACTTCTTCAGTCATGGTATTGAAAAGATATCAAGGGGCCTTTTCATTTTCTTTTTAAATACTTTTAATTTATCTGTGAAAATTTCATGCGTTTTTTTTTTTTTTAATAATCATATCCACTATCCCTGTCAAACTATGTCCTACAACATGTCTCCCCCAAACTTCATGGCCTCTTAAAAAAATAAAAATAAAAAAAAAATAAAAATAAAAGACTTCAAATATTAGTATGGGGATGGGACTATCCACCTGACATGGGCGACCCACTAGAGGCAATACTACCAAAGAAAGTGATTCTCTCTTTCCATCAGCCATCAACTGCTGGTAAATCCTCAGCTAAGGATAAGGCCCTCAAGGAGAAGCTGGCTGGCTTCCAGATCTTCAACATATCCTATCAGGAGAGCTATCACAGCCAGCAGATTTATTTTTACAAAATTAACCAGACTAAGATCCTGAAGACCCTCAAATTCTTTTCCCTTTAAGACAAGCACTTGAAAATATAAAGTGGTTATTTCTTATTTCTCCAGCACACATTTGTGCGTAGAGCAGGCAAAGGCTTCAGTCCACGCATTTAGTTTTGTGTTTCTCTAATCCATCACCGCACCTCCCACAGCCCTGAAAGGTTTTAGAAATGGTTAGCTTTATAGCCTTAGGCTCACGGGTAATGACTGACTCTTTACATTCAAAATAAAAGGCCCGAGGAGCACAAGCCATTAGGAAGAATGGATGAATGGCAACAAGCTATTTTATACATTTGGTTGTATAAACACAATGGGAAAAACAGAAGCTTAAGATGGGGAGGAGGTACTAGACTTGGATGAAATGAGTGGGGGTTTGTTTGTAGAATATATGAATCATGAGAATTCAACAGAAAAAAAAAAAGAACACAAAAGAAATTAAATCGTCCAAAATATTAAGCAGTTCTTGCTCTAGGAAACTGGAAGGGACAACAGATGAGTGGGAAAGGTGTAGTCATATGCATAAATAATGCACACGTCATAGCATCAAATGAACAAAGTATGGTACAGAGTCAATCACAAGTATCAGGGATAATCTAGAGCTCGGGGAACTATCAAACTCTCAGTAAAAGTTTAAATTGATTCAATGATTTTGAAAAACAGTTAACAATATCTAGTAAAGCTAAATATGCTCTCTGTCTAAAACTCACCAATGTTCTCCTAGGTCAGCAGGTTTCACCAAAAGGAAGGTTGGCAGTTCACCTGTCTCACAGTGTCTAAACACAGAACCTTGCTGGCTGGCACAGCTGGTGAAAGTCAGATGATACTGCTAGCATATGGTGGGATGATGAAAGACATGCCACAGCACACAGGTGTCTGTACCCACCAAAGAATCATCCAGCTCAAAAAGGCAAGGCTGTTAAGGATGGAAAACTGTATATAGTGGATTAAATGGTGAGTCACAAATCACTTACATCCTGGAGCCAGTAAATATTTATCTGCATTTGAAAGTAGGTTCTTTACAGAAATCATTATTTTAAGGACTTTGAGATGGTATCATCCTGAAATATCTAAGTGTGTTCTAAATACAATGGCAACATCCTAATAAGAAGAGAAAAACATGGAGATATGTAAACAAAAATGACAGGGAAGGTTAAGTATTGCACAAGCATTATGCGGTTAGCATATAATGAAAAACCAGAGCCAGATGTTAGGGGAAAGCTGGAATATCAGAGAGAGGACACAGACCACAGTCAATTCTCTCCCAGCCAACTTCTGAGGTCAAACATGGTAAATTCCATCTTCAAGAGTCCTCAGCCTGACTGCTCACTTCAACAGAATGCATAAATCTCTTTGCCTTCTCCTGCCTTGTATATCTTCTACTACGTCCAGCTGTTTCTATTCCTGGTTCAACTCTGTATCACAACGCTAGAGGCTAGAGTTAGGATTAAAGGTGTGAGCTACTACTGCTTGGCTGTTAGGCCTTGAACTCACAGAAATCCAGAAAGATCTGTTGCCTGAGTGATAAGATTAAAAGTGTGGGTGACCACTTGGTCATCCCAAGTAAAGGGGCTAAAGGCATAAGTCACCAGCACTCTCTGACCTTCATGGCTTGACTGTGGGTGATTCTGGTCTCTGATATTCCCGGCTGACTTTATTAAATATACAATATATCCCCACAGTCATGTGAAAGAAGAGACAAACAGAGTGAGTGATGTGCCCATGGGCCACTGAATACTGTCCACCAACCATCATCAGAAGCAGAACAAGAAATGCAGTACCCATTGCCTATGGAGGAAATGCAAGTATCTCCACTTCAGTGTTCTGCCTTTCATAATTTTGAAAGATCTAACATATTGTTTTAAGTCACCTCATTTGTGGTAATTTGTCTCCAGCATCTCAGGAATCTCATACATTATCTGCCACAGTTTGGACATCACATGTATCCAACAGTGCAACTGTGAAAGGCCTTGACCCCAGAGTAATACTAAGGGGAAGCAGAATGGCTTTGGGGAAGTGAGATCTGGAGAAAGCTCCCTTAGTCAGTCACTGAAGTGACTCCTGAACGGAATTATGGCAGTCTGGTCTTCTCTTCTTGGCATGTGATAATACGAGAGTCTTTCCCATCATGGTCCTGCCATGATACCCCATCTTGTCAGAGTTCCAAAGTTATGCTCCCATCCCACCATCCAACTTAAACTATAACTTCTGGTTAGTGAGATTGAATAAAACTTTTTTCTGATGAGCTAATTACCTCAGATATTTTTATAATGGTGTAGCTGACTTAAACACTCTCCTAGACATAAACTGGAGACACTTGTACATACAAACATACAATTACAAAGCTTTTTATTAAAGTATTGTTTGTAGCAGAAGAGTAAATGGAAACACCTTAGATTTTTATAAGGAGGAACCCAATGAGGAGATACTAAGCAAAGTGGTCCACCTAAGCAAATGAACAACTTCTAGCCATCTAATGTACTATCTGGTGACTTTGGTTAATAATCCTGTTGTCTACATGAAATGTGCCTTGAGAGTAAATCATTGTTCTCACCACAAAACAAAGCATGTGATGAAAGTGATGATATGCTAATTAATATAAGTCATACACAGTGAATATATTTATTTATTAAGATTCCAAGTGTATGCCTTAATTGTAAATTGTACTCTATACACGTGTGTGTGTGTGTGTGTGTGTGTGTGTGTGTGTGTGTGTGTGTGTGTAGCTTTTCCTTGTCAAGCATTGGTGTTTCATAGACACAGATATTTTATATTTTGGTTTCCACTTCTAGATAAGCACTACAAAAGACACAAAAATTATTTTTTAAAAAACTGGAAAATATACTCAAGTATATCAGTTAATGTTCTATAGCACCAAAACCAAGTAAATAGGAAGTTATCATATCAACACAAATTCATTTTAAAACAAAAATTGAAGAGAAAAAAGCCATTTAGAAGGCTAACTGTGGCATTTTGTTATTCTCATAAAGTTTTTAAACTTATAAACAATATTACATAATGCTTATGGATCCATGGATATCTGAAATTATAGCAAAAGCAGGCAGAGAGTGAGAGGGCAAGAAGTTGTCATCTGTATTTAAACTACTTAATTTCTATGGTTAGGATGATAGAAATTTGACATGATATTAATATATATATGCCAGTGGGTATATGGTGCACTGTAATATTCTATGTTCCTGCCTGTTTTAAATAATTAAGGAGTTTTTAATTTAGCTAATGTTTTATGACATGTGACATGAGTGAATATGTTTTACAGATCTCTGAGGAAGAATCAAAAGAAAGAAAAAGTACAAAAAACCAGACTATAGGTGATGCATTTATTTCATACCGTACAGAGACAACCCCAGAAGCAGAATCAAAATACACTTCCTTTCAGATCACTCCGGAGACCTTCTCACCATCCCCCTTTCTTCCCATCTCTCCATTCCCTCTAGTTCATATGCTGTCTCAGTTTACTTCTCCTTGGTTGTATTTCTTTTTTAACTGCAGCTCAAGACAGGATCTGCATCAGCTATAAAGAGGAGAAATCGATGGATTTCAGTCACTGCAACAGTTCAGCTACAGTCAATCTCAATATGTGCATCTGAGAGCTGGATCACATTAGGCATTGTTTACATCTGCAAGATTCAAGGATGTGGTTCTCACTGTGGGTCCTTCAGTGCAGCGTTGACCTTCCAGTGCTCAATGCCCTGACTCTGAAACTCTTCTCAAAAGGCCAGATCAGGTGACCAATGAAGATGAATGCGGGAAACCAGAAACTGCTTACAATTGTGTACCAAGTCCAAGGTCACTGAGTGGTTATGAACGTCATATTCTCCAACAAAGCTATTGAAGTTATTCAATGGGAGGAAAATGACAGTCTCTGTATTGGGTTTGGAGAGAAGCCTGGCAGTATAGAGAAGATGCTTTGGAAAGTAGAAATATCCAGATTGTCTAACAGTCTAAAATACCTAAGCAATTGCTCTTTCCTTTGTTTCTTATTGTCTTTGATGGCAAAGACTGTATTTGGTAATTGAATGATTGGCTTGAAATAATTAGAAGACAGCATTGCAACATCTGTTCATTTGGCCATAATAATGGCTATAAAAAGAATTTTCACTCATTTATTTTTATATGAGGCAATATAGTTCCAAATGTTAGATGCAAACAGTGCTGGTCTTTGGAAAAACAAAAGCCTTATATTTCTATTTTTGTTGCTTATTGCCTTCCTTTTTCAGCTGTGTATAATATGCTCCAAAACCTCAAATTAAGAATGTTGTCATAACTTTCTTCTTATGGACCTTGTTGTCAACCATAAGCCTTTTAGATACATACTGTAGTTGAACTTTTAGTTATTTGTCTGTTGTTGTGCTAAAATGCCATGAACAAAGGCAGTTTATAAGAGTTTACTGAGGCTTATGGTTACAGAGAGGAGGCTACAATGGTGGAAAGGGCACGGCAGGAAGCAGCCACAGCAGCATGCAGAAAGAACACATCTTTACCCACATACAGGAAGTGGAGAGGAAACTGAAAGTGGGGGGAAAACTATAAACTCTCAAAACCTTCTTCCAGTGATATACTTCCTCTACCAAGACTTTGCCTCATAAAGGTTCCAGAGCTTGTTTCCCCAAACAGCATGACCAGATATTTGCGCTATGGGGAACATTTTTCATTCAAATCATCACAGGCTTTTCAAGGAATTGAGTTGTTTCCCTAAAATATGTTCACCAGAGAAGACAATCAAATGTTAATGTCGTTGTTTATTTGTCACATATCTTTTGACTAGACTGGAAAATCCATGAGAAAAGGGATGGGGCTACCTTGACCAACAGTGAGTATTAATACCAAATTTAGAGTTTTAAGCTTTGTCATGATTCGGCTTTAGCTCCATATGAGAGATGCTTTTGTAAAATGAAAGATACCAGAGTTCATTCTCAGGCATAAACAGAGAAGACACCAGACCAAGAACAGACAACCACCTATACAAAAGGAAGCAAGGTCTCACTAGACTCTAACACTGACATCACTTTTATCTTGGATGGCTTCCTTCTAAAGGCAACATCTTCTGTTTGAGCCACCCCATCTGAGGCATTCTACCTTGGCAGCCTGAAGTGACTTACAGAAAGCTCAACAGTTCTTATGAAGGGAATGGCAACATAGGAACAGTTATGACTCTATAGACATGGACAGGTTGGCAGAAGGTGAGCAGCAAGTGTGGAAATGCATACAGTGTGGAACCACATGAAGTCAGATGTAGCTCTTCCTAAATACATAAAAAATAATTCTGTCTTTTAGATCAAAGAAATTTGACCATCTTTAGCAATGAAAGATGCAGAAAAACAATTCCACTCTTGATTGTGTTGTGTTTTAAGAATTTATTTTAATTAAAAAAAAAATACTTGATCTTCCATTTTAGCAAGCCCCATGATTACTAAAAACAGATTGAAAATTCATATATTCCCACAAGTGCCAATTATTTTGACTTAATAATATCCTGATTCCCCAAGACCTTTGTTGACTTGACTGTAGAATTCAAGAGAGAACGATTAATGTTACTGAATGACAAAGCCATTTCTCCATGCATTTTAATATGGATGTATATGAATATACATGCATGTGTGTGTGTTCTCCCATCCAACTCCAATACATTTATGTCTTTTATCTTCTTCTCTAGTACCCTTAAGTCAATTGCTTAATAACACTTATAATAATTGGAAATTATAAATTTGTTATTTGTATCACAACTTTCCCACTAATCAGGAAGCTTCACAAGGAAAAAGATTGCAAAATGTTATCCTATATCACTGTTACCTGTTCCTATCACCACATCTATGATATAACAGACTTTGAGTGAATGAATAAATTTCATTGAAAAATCAATTTTTCCCACTTTCTCAAATTTCAATGGTAAATAATAACTTCCATTTTATGTCTAAAATCAATCCAATAACACCAGATCTCTCCAAGGGACCATTTGGGAATTATTTGTCCATGGCAATCAACACAAAAGCATTTTTTCTATTGCCAGAGTTGAGTGAACACATCAAGAGGAAAAAATAATGCTTCCAATGACTTACAAATATTATTCTGAGTGATTGCCAAAAAAAAAAAAAAGAGATAAAATTGGCCTTGCCATGTGAACTAGGCATTCTTTCTGAATCAACACTCAGAATGGTTAATTTAGCACCCAGGAACTAGCCTACAAAAGTCCAGGAAAGAATACTTACTTGATGAATATGAACATACTTGATTTCGCTGCTCATTGGCACCCAGTGACAGAAGTGCAGTACTAACAGATAAGATTGAAAAATCACAAAAGCCCAATCGGCCATACCTATAAAAAGCTTTCCTTAGCTGAGATCTCTGAGATTATATCTGAACAAAGATCTTTCCAATATGCATGGGTGGCTTAAGTCATCATCCAATCATTTATATTCTAGAAAGACCTCTAGACAGTTAGCTGGGAATGTTTCATAGATTTAAAATCAAGTCTCTCAGAAAAAAAACACTCTGAAAACAGAAAAGTTCATGATATAAATCTTTATGTTGGTTTAAACTTTAAGAACTCGACATTCTCATCTTCTGCTCATTTACTCTGGGTATGTAGGGAAGTGTATTTAGACTGAGTAGACCTTTTGATCAGTAAAGAATAAGTTGGGGAGGTACATTAAGCCTTTTAGGCCATTAGGAAACCATTGAGTACCTGAGAGAAGGTCATTTTTTACAACAAGGAGCCATGATCCCTCTCAAAAATAGGCCATTTAATCCCTGCTTTCTCACACTCTCCTGCCCAATACACATTCACTAATTTAATTTCCTCTATAGGTTTTCTTTTATTTGTCTATTTTATTTTTCCCATTTTATAGTAACATCTAATTTAAACTTAATTAAAAATTTCAATTAAAACAACTAAAACAAAAAGAGAGAGAGAGGAGATTTGGAAGCTTCCCAGGAAACATTTTATTAATAGGAATGACTTAATAAGCAAAATATCTCACTGTGAAAACAAAGGTTCAGAGGTCCAAAGTAAGGGGGTGTGTGTATATGTGTGTGTGTGTGTGTGTGTGTGTGTGTGTGTGTGTGTGTGTGTGTGTGTGTGTGTGTGTGTGTGGTGTTTATTATTTCACTTTCCAAAGTCTGGCTTCTGTTGGCCAAAGATAACTAAAGGCCTCAGATTTTGTAATCTAATATTACTGAGCTTACAGGATGAATTACAGTAAAGTATCTGATGTATTTGACCAATGTGGCTGATTCAGGAGTGACTCATAATCCAGGACAGGACTAACAAAGCCCCCTAAACAAAGAGACCTGTTATGTAACTATTAGGAAAGAATCTCTATCTTCCCTCTGCTTTGTAACTTCACACAGCATCATTTTGACATTTTTGGAAATCCAAAGCCAGTAAAGAAAAGAGCAAAACCTGAAACTTAAGAGACTTGAAGGTGTAGACATGTGATTCAGGGGTGCCAGGAATATGTATTACTCAATTTTCTAGGTATATAGAGAAAGAAAAAAAAAGTTCTTTCACACTTCCTAAATTTCAGTTTTATTTTACAAAATAAGATATGAAGACTGAGAAAAACCCTGTTATCCAAAATCATAAAGATTTCAAATTGTGTCCCTGGGCCCAACACTTGGCCTCCCTGGCACTGGAGCCCATGTCCTGAACCACTTGCTATATAGTAGTTTACTGATACATTCCCTTCTCAGGAATGTATTTTTCATCATTCTCCCGAAAAACAGAACTAAACAGAAATAGGGAGGTGGAGAGAGGAAGATGGAGAGACAGAGACACATTTGTCCTAAGGAATTAGCTCCTATGATTATGGAAGCCTGGTGAATTCAAAGTTGATGATGGGGAAACACAGCAAGAGTTATAGGGCAAGTTCAAGGGCAGCTAACCAAGAGAATCCCTTTTTTCTCTTGAGAATTCAGTCTTGGTTTCACAAGCTTTTGAATGCTTAGGCTAGTCCCATGTCACTTAATAGACCAAGCACAAATATTCAAATGTCCGGTTCAATAAAGTCATCATCATGAAATAATACTGAATGACCAAATTTATGGGTACTATAGTCCAACCAAATTAACACATACTACTAACCACTCTCAAAACATATGCAGATGGTTCTTTTGATCTCTGCATGGAGTGTGACAGATTTAGGAATCTAATAACGTACAGAAACAAGCATCATCTCCTAATGATCAGCTACTGTCGACTTTGTACTAACAAGTCATTTTCAGAGCTAATTCATCAATGTCCCCAACATGGCTGACATATCCATCAATGGCTGACCTGCCCATAGCTGCTGCAGCCCAGATGTTTCCCATACAGTACCATGAAAGCTCTCATCTGTGCCAGCGACTGCCAAAGAAGCCATTGGCGATCATAAACACTACCGCGTCTGGTTTCTTTGGGGCCGAGTCCTGTCCAACAAACAATCTGCACTCAGGAGTCATTTAGGTTCCATCATTCAGGGCTCACAACTGAGAGACCCAAGCTTTATTCAGTACATCTTATGTCTTAGACCTGTTTCTCCCCTTGCCATGCTTCTCTCTTGCCATGCATCTCACCTAGCTTTTTCCCCTCTTGCTTCCTGCCATGTTGGATTCCTTCTGCTCCTTCCACTCACACTGACTCTACTCTCTCTACTCCATGCTTGTCTCCTGCATCTGCTAGAGTGTCCCAGCTTCCTACTACCTTCTAAACTCTCTCACACCCTGCCCCCTCATCCGGGCACACCCAAGGTCTTGGAGGATCCCAAGAGGCTAGCACTCAGCAGGTGGCAGCGTCTATAGTGCAGGAAAACATGTTTTTTTTTCCTTTTTCCCCCTATTAACATAAGGTTTTAGTCCTTTGGGGAAGATGAGCCATAAAAGGCCAGAATGGCACTTATTCGGGAGACAACATCTCACTCCCCTTTATTAAAAAGAAATAGAGAAGGAAACCCCTGTCTTAGGATCGACCCCTAGCCCCTGCTACAGAACCCGTCATTGGATGTGCCAACTCCTGTCTTAGGTAGATATAGCAGGCGGGGAAGTTGCCTGTCTTTGGAAGAGTCCTTCTAGCATTGATATGCATATCTGAGCATCAGTCAGGGGTCACAAGGCCAGAAGCCTATTTTGTTATTTCCTGCTGATGACCTTGCTGCTTTTGCAGCGTATTAGAATGAAAAGACAGCATGCCAACCCTTGAGGCAAAATATTAAAAAGGGATATAGATCCAGACCATTGGGTGATCTACCCAGCCACTTAGTCAGGCTATTCTATAAGCCACTAGTCTCAAGGGGTGTAATGGTGTATGCTAACTGCAAGGTGTAATTTAAAAAGACTGCATTCTAGGGGCCCCGAAAATACTGGTTTAACAATATGCAACTGCTGACTTAACATTTTCTATCTTACTTGAGGTACACAAATATCAGAATAACCAAGGTTACACAATAGCCATTATTACATATGCAAAATGTCAATAGGCAGGCAGTTTGTTGGTTGAGGGATAAATCTTAAAATGTATTTTTCCATTTAAAGTCTCTGGAATTTCAAAGGCAGTCACCACCCTGGCTGATAGTTGGTTCACCAGGGATGCAGCTCCGGCTGTCTGGCTCAATGCATTTTCTGAGGCTGTAGCTCCAAAAGCAGTAGGGTGACTATGTAGTTATTTTGGAGTCTCTCTTTTGCACCTGGGAGATGTATCTTGGTCTGATGAAACGCCACTGGCATCACTGTAGCTGGAACTCATACCAACAGGGCACTGGAACGTTCTTTACTCCAATCAGATGCTTAAGCTGAAAGTTAGAGCTGAACAGTTTAAGAGAAACCCTTCCCACCCTCCAGGGTCCGAATCTGGATAAAGTGACCAAGAGGTATGGGGTAAAAATTTTTTTGCAAGAGTTATAATCACTGAATCTTAAAAATGAGTGCTGGCATTCTACTTAGCAGTGCTATTAAAAGCAACTACCTCAATCATATGCTATAAAGGCTTTTTATATGGGCACCGTATTGGCAGCCGTGTCAGTGGCCTAAATTGGAGGCAAAAACAGCAGGAAACAAAGGGCTTTCTTTTTCGTTTAAAATAAACAGAAACTTTAAATCAATCACATGCTACTGATTAGGCTTTCAGTGGATATTCAGCCCACATTGGGAAGCCATCTGTTATAAAGAGGTTTCTCGGTCCCGGGCGGCCAGAAGTCCGAGACCCACAGACCTGCCACTTGAGACTGCTTAGGTGCTTAGGCCCCCAGAAAATGACTTAGATGCTTACATTAACTTTATCCTGTTTGGCCTATGTCTCAGGCACATTGCTAGCTAGGTCTTACATCTTAAATCAACCCATCTCTATTAATCTGTCTGCCACATGGCCCGTTCCTTTTTTTTTTTTTTTTTTTTGGCTATTTCAGCTGGATCTCTCAATGTCTTTTGTAATTCTACCTTAACTTGATCTCAATTGAGAACTTTAAGGCTCCCTCCTGTCAAGAACCATGTACTAATCTCCCTTATCCGAGTGCGGTCCGAGCTTTTATTTAAATTCCCTTAGTAACTCTCGAAGTTCGGAACCAGCCGAACTTGCGAGGTTGAGTTTCCCATATTTCCATATTTCCATATATATTTCTTATCTATTAGGTGCCTATTCCTGGGTATTTCCCAGATCCTCCCCCGGTCTCTTTACCGGTGAGCCTCGTCCACTTATCCCTCTTTCCTGAACCTCGGTGAGACCTCCACTTACCGCATCCGGTTTCTTTGGGGTCGAGTCTTGTCCAGGCGAGGGGCGTCGAGGTTAAACAATCTGCACTCAGGAGTCATTTAGGTTCCATCATTCAGGGCTCACAACTGAGAGACCCAAGCTTTATTCAGTACATCTTATGTCTTAGACCTGTTTCTCCCCTTGCCATGCTTCTCTCTTGCCATGCATCTCACCTAGCTTTTTCCCCTCTTGCTTCCTGCCATGTTGGATTCCTTCTGCTCCTTCCACTCACACTGATTCTACTCTCTCTACTCCATGCTTGTCTCCTGCTTCTGCTAGAGTGTCCCAGCTTCCTACTACCTTCTAAACTCTCTCACACCCTGCCCCCTCATCCGGGCACACCCAAGGTCTTGGAGGATTCCAAGAGGCTAGCACTCAGCAGGTGGCAGCGTCTATAGCGCAGGAAAACATGTTTTTTTTTTCCTTTTCCCCCCTATTAACATAAGGTTTTAGTCCTTTGGGGAAGATGAGCCATAAAAGGCCAGAATGGCACTTATTCGGGAGACAACAAAACACAAAGAGCAGCCTCAGAGGATGAGGCTGGTAAGGTGAGGAATCTCTGATCCCTTGTTTTCTATCCTAAAGAAGGACAGCAACCTTAAAATGAAAACAAGCACTATGTGAAGTTATAGAGTGCTTCATCAGACACCGCCATTTCTTTTCTATTGCTTCCTTCATTAACATTGTTGTTTATTTGCTAGACATGTCTCAATGAACACTTGGGCTTCTTACATAACCCTTTAGCTAGAATCTTGGTTTTATGCAAGTAAACTTGTCTTTGTGCTTTTAGAATGAAAAAAAAAAAAACATACTTTTTATTTTTGCCTTTGGGTTTCAAATACTTTTCATAAGCTGTTTTACTCTGAATGTGTTAAAATTGCTTGCATCATTTCTGAGCATGCACACTTAAGCTTCTTCTCCCATAAGATCCAAGTATCTGAATAGCAGGCACATCTGACTTACTGGATGATGCTTCCCCCTAATTTGTCATGCCTACCTGCTGATATATGACATTTAGTTCTAATCAGTTGTCTTCAGTATAGAAAACATCCAAGTTAGCAATATGCCACAACCCAGAGGTTCATTCATAGGTTTTATTTGCATGGTTAAGTCATTTATACCCCTGGAAGACATTTGGTCATGTTTGGTGGTGGGTGAAGGCATGATATCTATAGAACCTGGATACATCTAAACTTAATGGAAGTTATTCAGAATGCATCCAACAGCCACTGGGTAAGTTTCCAAACTTGGGACTCTAAGTGAACAATAAATTCATTGATTTGTAGATTAGCCCACACTCTTCCTTCCACAGATCCATAAGGGAATCAATTTGTGGATTTCTTCCCCCAGCTGAAAGGATCAAGTAAAATCTCTCTAGATCAGGAGCTTCCCTCTACATAAATAAACTTAAGTTTCCTGCAAGATCAATGTGTTAGGATCCATATGACTCCCTGGAGTTATGATGTTGGTGCCTACAAAACAAGGCAAGATCTATATTACCTCCAGATTCATCTCAAATATTCATAGGGCACAGGGAAATGATTGATTTTTCTCTAGCTCTACACTTCTCAGCACACTACTTATTAAGTCATTCACTTGGTTTCAACCTTCAATGATATCACAGTGTTGTAAGGGTTAGCAATAAATTGTGTGATGTCACCATCCAATGCTAACAATGCCTATTTTTTCCCATTTCACATTCTGCCTCATAATTCTCCACGATTTAAAAATGTAGGCTCTCAGACTGAGTGTGAATCTCAGTTGGTAGAGTGCTGGCCTAACATACACAAAGCCTTGGTTCAGTCCTTAGCACTTTGTAAAACTGAGCACGGTGGCATACACCTATAATTCCAATACTCAGGAGGGAGAAGCAGAAAGATCAGGAATTCAAGGTTATATTCATCTACTCAGATTTCAAGGTAAACTTGGAATACAGGGCCTCCCCTTCAAAAAAAAAAAAAAAAAAAAAAAAAAAAAAAAAAAAAAAAAAAAAAAAAAAAACAACTGAACTCTTCATCTCCAAGCCTTCTCATTCACTATATTTGTAAGCATTATTTTTCTTAAGACTTTCTCTCATTCTTTCTGTAGATATTCACACATGTATCATATGGAGGGAACTTTAATAATACATTTCTAAATTATTTCCTCTTGTCATGTGCTTTCAGGGTATGCTCACTTCCAATTTTTGCATCTATCTTAAGTACAACTTCCTGTTTGGTGTGCTTCTTAAATATGAATCATGTTCTCCAACAGGAGAAGGATATTTATTTCTTCATTATGTAGACCCATTGACCTGGGTATATCACCTAATGCTAATGCTTTTGTGTGTTTTTCCTTAGCAATGCCTGATGTGGGCATAAGTTAAAATTGATTTCTTAATAATATATAATGGCATTACCCCGACATCTTTTCAATTTCCACTCCCAAATTAAAAGGCAATTTATTGGTTATTTTCCCCCCAAGAGGAAGTTTCTTTGCTCATAATGTAGCCATTCAATCACAAGAAAACTGACAGCACAAGTATCTCTTTCTAGGTCATAGAACCTTCTCAAATCCAACCATGGGTCAATACTGTTAGGACTCTGGCAGCACTCTGCACAATAACCACCCTAGGGAAGCTTCCCTATATGTCTATAAAGATCTACCCTGATGACCAAAGCCCTAGGGGCATAAAATGATAATATGGTAAATAAATACAATATTGTGGATACATCATCTATCCTTAGAGAAGAAATTTTTATACATGATGGACCAACTATGTGCCAGTATCATTCCTAATGATAATTCTGACAATGATGATGACAATAATGATACAATAATTATTTCTTAGGTACCAGCTCATACTAGACCTAGGAGACTATTACTCTTGTTTTGTAAATAAGGAGAATGAGTATCAAAAATTGCTCATTTACTCCATAAACATGAGCAGACGTAGGATCCTAATCTCATTACACTGATGTAAATCGAAATGCAGATATGGGGCCACAGACATCAGAATCACCCAGTGTTTATTAAAAACATAGTTTTCAAATAAAACCCCACAGAGACTGGAATTAGAGTCTCTCAGAGTGAGGTCCATTAAGCTGGCCTTGAATTCACCTTAAAATTTAGTAAGCATCACATTAAACGACAGTCTCAAATATACTGCCTCAGCCCATTGAGTTAATCTCTCTGTGTTTAGCATATCCTTTAAACTATGCCCACACCAGTATGAAAAAAACCTCACCCCTCCCCATTGAATTGCCACCAAATCCATCTGCATCCCCAAGATGTCTGACAAAGCTGAGGAGAGAAAAATAAACCAAAAGGCTTTCACATAGATGTTTTAGGGATGTAGGATGAGAGACAAAGGAGGAATTGCATAACCAAGAGGTCGTCTACCATGAAGATGAGTGGGTGCAGAGGTGCCAATCAGTAGAGCTGCAAATAGAAAATATGAAATAAAGGCTAACATGTCTTGGAGCTAGAGAGATGGTTCAATGGTTAAGAGCAATTGCTCTACAAAAGGGTCTGGGTTCAGTTCCAGAATCTACATGTTGACTCACAGCCTTATATAACTTCAGTTCTAGGGAATTTAATTGCCTGTTCTGACCTATGTAGGCACTACACACAGGTAACATACACACATACATATATGATGGTAAAACACTTATATACATAAAAAAATTTTAACATAAAGCTAAAACATGAATCCATAACTATAGCTGAGGATTCATTTGCTCTAATCTCAATAATTTGTAGTACGAAATTAAAAATCAGCAAGGATATAGATAGCAGACCATCAGTCAACAGGATCTAATTGACATATACACAGAAAGCAACACTCAACAACATAAGAACACACATTCTTTTCAAGTGACCATAAAGAAATCACCAAAAGAACTCATATCCCAGGTCTTCAGAAAAACCTAGGAAACCTGAGAGAATTGAGAGCAGACAGAGCATGTTCTCTACCATAATAAGGTCACACGTCACACTAGAAATCAGTAAGAGAAACAACAGTAAACTCTCAAACACATAAAAATTGAGGTTCTTTTGAAAACTCCCATGAGGTAGTCTTCCCACTCATTACCTAAATGGTCTTTTTAAAACTCTTCTGTCCATTCTGTATCTGCCTTGCAACATCTTCGAAAAAATTAGTAACAGAAGTAGAAGCATAGGAAAAAAGCATCATGTCTCCAACCTAAAATTCTCACCATCTCCCTTTAAGGAAAGTAGAGTCCATTGAAGAACACCAAGTTGGTAGCCTCCCCCTAAGATAGGCCTGCAGGCTCATAAATTATTTAGGATTCTCAAGCTTTTCAGTTGGGATGCTAGGCACTGAGGGGAATCCAGTCTTTATCTTTAGCTGCCTAAGTCTCTCCAACAACTGACAACTGGAACCTAAAGCTTCCAGCAAAGAAGGAATGGATTCCCTGGGTGGTGCTGTTCTGGTATGTAATTAGTGTTTTATTTCAGGAGAAGATTGCATTCTGTCCAAGTAACACACCAACCTAGAAGAGGCAGCTCGCTCTTACCTCCTAGATGATCTCCTGCATCCTGAAGTGGCCTCCAAATGACTTTGATCACAAGGCTGGTGTACAAAGGGGCCTGAGATTGCAGAGAGCCCTTTCACTGGAGTCTCGAGGTCATGGAAAACAAGCCTGGGGTTGACAAAGGTGACTCTGACAGTAGCTGGGAGGTAGGCTTTGGGGTTAATTCTTCCTGCTTTGCCATTGTCTAGAGCAGACAGAGGCAACACTGCATTTACAGAGTCTTTGTTTGCAAATGCAAACTCTGGCTCTTTCCTAGTTCTTTGTCCTACTGGCTTCTGCATGGCCACCTAGTATACAGATACACCGTAGTATACAGATGTGAGTTTGGCTGCTATGATGTTTAAAGCTTTTCAATGACTTCCTGTATCTTTGACAATAAGGTCAGCATTCCTTTCTGTGGCGCAGGCAATCACAGATAGAGTTCCTCTACTTATCCCAGGCATTAAGCTTGATTGCCCTCCAGCCCCATTCTGTGTTCAGAAAGCACTTCTATGTACCACATTCTCCTGTACCAAGAGACTTTGAATATTCTGCTTTTTCTACCTAGCATGTATTGCCTTTGTACTTCCACATAGTTAGCACTCATACAGTAAGATATGGAACCCGGTATGTGACCAGTATTTCATAAGTACCTATGTGTGGATATTCAAAAACAAACGATAATTATTGTAAAGGGTACCTCCTCTATAAATGCAAGCCCCAGTGAAAGACACAGATTATATATTAGCAATCAGTCAATGCCCAGGCTCCTAACCTTTGGTACCCAGGTTAATACCTGTGTAACTTTTTCAAAATACTAACCTTTCAACACATTGATTCAGTGTGTGTATGTGTGTGTGTGTGTGTGTGTGTGTGTGTGTGTGTGTGTGTGTGTGTGTGTGTATAATAACAAAAGTTTTTTTAAACTTTTCAAAACAACAATAACAACAACAACAACAAACCCTCAGTAGTTTCCACATGAAGTTCCGGAACAAGGATAACTCTCCAAAACAATACAGACGGGATAGGAAATCCAGGCTTTACACAACATATGAACTGCATATTGGATGTACCTTTCCCCCAAGAAGAGGGCATGATATTTAATAACCTGAAATTCTTGATCTGAGACAATTCCTACATGGACAAACAGCTGAGGATTCCTGCCGGCAGCACTACCCAAGTTTCAGCAGTATGCCCTTCTCTCCAGAGGCACATTTAGGCAATGCATTAAATCCCATCCACCTGCCCTTCTCTTCCTTGAAACTTAGCATTTGACTTAATGTAACAAATTGTTCACTTCAATGCCTATCAATGTTCAGCATTGATTTTAGATTTCAAGATTTCAACAAAGTCTAACTTTAGTGTTTACAGTTTTAGAAAAATCTCAACACTGCTGTCTTTCTTATCAGCTTTCCCTCTAAATAACAAAGGGGTGGAATCTTACCAGGCTGACACACTGTTGACTTGGGCTCTATTCCAAACACACCTTTGAGAGAGCAAAAGGACAGAGTACTTTGGTGACCATGTTATCTTAGTTATATTCCACCCCTAAACGATTCAGATATTGACAGCATGAAGATCCCTAAGAACATTGCCATGGAAATGCTGCCAATATTCAAAACAGGAAATATGTTCCAAGGTTTGGATTTGGCACCTTTGGTGGTGTCCAAGGGATAATGTTATAAAGGGGACAGCCTAGGCTGTCTTTTAATAGCCTAGGAGTCTAAAGCATCCCACAGGATTTTCAGTGTTTTCCAAAATTTAGCTTCACTAATTACATGCACTCAAAGTAATTGCATTTGGTTGCACTTTATCAATAAGCCAGGATGCTTGTAGCAATCATAATACATTCTGGGTGTATACACAACAGCCTACAGCTGGCAAGCAGTCTGAAAAAATACTCTGTGGCCCTTACAAGAAGGAGTCCAAGAGCAAAGCTGACCTCAGGAGTCTGAGGACAGTTCTTACCAGGACAGGATTTTCTGGTGAAGAGAAGAATTGGATAGATGTCTCTGCCTAGGACTGGACCTGGTAGAAAAATGAAATGGTCAAAATGCACTTTCAACTTCCTCCCAGTCCTGAGGCTGCATAATTAAAATGATCATGGCCCAGCAACATGCCTTCCATCTGGGTCTCTTCTTTCTAAAAGAATTAAAACAGAGAAACTTCCAAGGGAATGCCTGGGCAAAACAGATAAACTATCTTTGGATAGATAAGAGGATTACTGTTGGAGGAAGCATTTCCTCTCACTCCAAGCTTGAGCTGTACTAAGGCTGTTTGTCAAATGCAAAAACAGAGGGACAGCCCTGTACTAATTCAGATTTCACATTTTTCACTAATAGCCTTGAGTAGCCTTGAAGAACACAGACCCTAAGGTCATGAGACAGCTTACAGCCATATTTACGATTAAATAAGTTCAAATTCATTTTAGTATACACATAAAGATGGAAGCAATATTATTGACAAATAATTTTTTTAGGACATAAAGTGTCTTAGTGTCAAAGAGGAACCACTCATTAAGTCTAAGTCTTGAGCTCTAGACTTGAGGGCTCAAGTCTACAGGTGATCAACATCTGGAAATGTCATAGGCTTACATTTTTTCCATCCTCATGCTTACAACAGTATAGTTGGATCTCCCACTTATGATGGCATTTACTTCACTTCCTTTTCACCCCCAGTGCTGAGGAATGAACCCAGGGCTTTTACATATTAGACAAACACCACTGAGTTAGTTACTACCCCAGCCTCTGGCATTTCTAACAGACTACGTCAATCTATGTGTTCATCATGGAGTTACAGAGAATGTGTGCGAGCATATCCTAAGGAAGAAACCTTGGTAGACTGCAGATGAGCGCCATTTTTCTACATAAGATCCTATGAGGGAAATCAGCTATGGTTTAGTATAATATCTCATAATATCGCAAGACCAGCTTAATCACATACTCATAAAGAGTGAAGATCCACTGAGAAATTAGAATACGCTACAAAAGGACCATCAAGGTTGTTCAGTGGCTAAAGGTGCTTGCCTGCAAGCATGATGACCTGAGTCCAACCCCCAGGACTCACGTGGTGAAAAGAGAGAAGCATTTCCTACAAGTTGTCCTCTGACCAACACACAGATACACAATCATATGTGTATCCACACACCTACAGACACAAAAACAAATAACTAAATATGTGTTAACAAAAGAGAAAAGGGTAAGAGGTGAGAAGTATCAGTATCAGAAGACAGCTGGTATGTGTGGCTGTCATATGTTTATTTTATTGAATGGCTTGTATCTTAGGACAACTACTTTCCCCCTGCCCAAGTGCTGAGTGAAGGCAACATCCTCATTAACCTCTGAATGCTGGCAGATATAAATAGATTGCAATAAATCTGAGTTAATTCGTTGTCAGTAAATTATATATAATATCATATTTTTGGGTCTAGGGACATTGGAAAATGTGGCAAGAATATCTTTGTCCATACCAGAATGAGAAGCAGGACTTACCTGTGTGGCTTTAGAACCTTCTGGATAGAATGCAACTAATCAATGTTTATGTAGAACCTGTTTTCTATTATAGCTCATAATTTTAGTTTTAAATTTGGGACATGATGGAACATTTTTCTTTCTGCAACTTTTTCTAAGAAATTATATAAATGAAGAGAAACTAAAACATCTGCCTGGGGGTTCTTTCTCACACATCTGCCCTGAAAAGTGGGAGAGGATCTATACTGAAGGGCTGGGAGGCACCAGTAGGAAAATTCTGGCTTCATTCACTTAGTGACTGCCATGCAGTAGTCAGCCAAAATGACTAGTGGCAAGAATAGTAATAATAAAAAAAATACCCCCGACTTTAACAAAAATGTATGTCTTAGAGAGAAGGGGCTGTAATCAGAAAACAACTTGCAAGAGGCTTTTCTTTCTTCTACCATTATGTTATTATCAGCACCAATACCCACTGATCCCACTCAATGGCCCACTCTAACTTAATTACCAGCCTTTGTTTTCTGACATGCATGCATCATATATATGTTCCTGTTTGTATAGTGTACATACCATACGTGCATGTGCAGGTATACATGCATTACATACACATTCCTGAGCAAGAGTGTTTGGATATTTATCTATTTACTTTTAGAAGAATGGGATAGTATAATACTTTCTGGTTAGAGAGAAGTGACTGGGAAACAGCATGGCAAGAAACAAAAGCAGTGTCAGCCTACGCTGGAGTGAGCACTTTAGCAGTGATTCCTTGCTGTGTTCACTGTTACTGATGTGCACATAGGTCTCCAGTACCTACGGAGTCAGCAGGTGTGTGGTGGCTGAATTGAAGAGTCAGTGGGAAAGTAAATAGGGAAACTCATCAGAAGCAAGACAAAAAAGCCCTGGGGGATTTCTGTGAATGGTCCCAGTAGAGACCAGCATGTTTAGAATAAAGCAACAAGACATGGTACATGTGTATACATGTAACAAGAGTCCTAGGCTCCATAATAGGCTCCTAACAGTCAAGGAAGAACACTACTCAGGCTTTCATCTAAATGAGAAAAGGTAGGTGGATGTCTCTTGCTGGTGTTTCTTTTTGAAAGTAGAACCATTCCATGTACTCTGAGATGTTCTGGGGTTCTCTGGCAATCAAACACAGTGCTGAACTGTGGCTAAGTGGTGCCACCATGGCCACTGATTGCCTAGCACCTAATCATGGCCTCTTCACTGTAGAAGCTTTTGGTGGAGGCAGCAATCATTGTGCCAGATGTTGCCTACCTTGTTGGTTTTATTCTTGGCCCACTAGGAACCCATGCATCAGGCATGAACTAAAATCTACACCTAAGTAGGCAAAGTAGAAACAAAGGGAATTGCGCATCTTCAGGTTTCTACCAAGTGGCTCAAATTGATCTAGTTAAGGAAGTGTGTGTGTGTGTGTGTGTGTGTCTGTGTGTCTGTGTGTCTGTGTGTCTGTGTGCGTCTATCTGTATGATATAGTGTACTTATCTGTGTTGGGTCCCAGTACAAATGCCCTCAGAAGCCAGAGTAGGGTATCAGGTATCCTGACCTATCGTTTATTTTCTTCTCTTGACATTCGATCTATCACTGAATCTGGAACTAGGCTGGTATTCACTGGTAGCCTCAGGACCCTGACTCCCAACACTCATCTTCTATAGCATAATACAGGCACACATAGCTATGATGTGGGATGTCTTTGTGTATGCTGTGAATTTCAGTGCTTAATAAAAAGACTATTTTGGCCTATGGCAAGGCATCTAAGAAGTAGGTGGGAAACCAGAGCATAGATAAAGGGGAAAGAGGGCAGAATCAGGCAGATATGGCAGCAGACACAAAAGAAAGACAAGGAGGCTGCTCTGAGAAAAGGTACCAAGCCACATGGCTAAACAAAATAAGAATAACAGGTTGAGTTAAAATGTAAGAGCTAGCTATCATTATGTCTGAGCCACACACCAAATAGCATATAATTAATAGAAGCGTTTGTGTGATTATTTGGGACTGCTAGTCCAGATTACAGGGCTAGGTCAGAAAGTCCAGGCCAGAAACTTCAAACTACATGGCTACATCTGGCTTCTTTTTTTTTTTTTTTTAACTTTTCTTGTTGTTTTTTTACATACCAACCACAGTTCTCCCTCTTTCTCCCTCCTCTCATTCATCCTCAGCATTCTCTGCCACATCCCACCCCATCCCACCCTCACCCACTTCTCAAAGAGGATAAGGTCTCTCATGAAAAATCAACAAAATCTATCATATCAAGTTGAGGCAGGACCACCACCCCATTAAGGCTGAGCAAGGTACTCCTCTATAGGGAACTGTGGTGATATATATTTAATAAAATTAGTCTGGAATATCAGAGGATAGAATTACTCACAGCCAAGCCGTGAAGGTTAGGAAGTGGTGACCCATGCCTTTAATCTCTTGACTTGGGAGACAGAGATTTGTCTGGATCTCCATAAGTTCAAGGCCTAACAGCTAGAGAGTGGTAGCTCACACTTTTAATCCTAGCTCTAGGAAAGTTGAACCAGGAAGTAAAATAGCTGGGCAGGGGAGAAAGACAAGGCAGGAGAAGGCAGAAATTCAGCCCCTTTGCCTGCATGGTGGGATAGTCTAAGACTTGTGAAGATAAAACTTACACTGCTTGGCCTGACAAGCTGACTGGGTTTGCTCCCTTTCTCTGATATTCCAGCTCTTCCCCACCCTTAGAAAATAAAGGCTAGAGAGATTTTCATTAAATATAATATATATATCATCATAGGGAGTGGGCTCCACAAAGCCAGTTCACACACTAGGGATAAATTCTAGTCCCACTGCCAGATATGCTACAAACTGCCCAAGCCACACAACTATCATCCACGTTCAGAGGGTCTAGCTCAGTTCCATGAAGTTCCAAAGTCAGTGAGCTCCCAATAACTGTGGTCAGCTGTCAGAGTTTCCCCAGCATGATCTTGATCCCTTTGCCCATATATTTCTCCTCCTTCTCTTTGACTGGACTGGGAGCTCCGCTCAGAGCTTAGCTCACACCCGGCTTTTTATGTGCATTCTGTAAATTCAAACTCAGGTCCTTGTGTCTGTATTCTCAGCACTCTTACCGACCTCCCTCATCAGCCTAAGGAAGAACGTTAAAATCGCTACTTTTTAAAAGTGTCACCCCTATGCACACACACCAATAGCTGTACTCATGACACATGGATCGCAGCCAACAACTCAGAATCCCAGGCACTAGAGACTCGTATAAGAGGCCTGAATTACTGCAAAGAATATGGGCCAACAATCACCTTGGCAAAATCACAAATACACTAAAGTTCAAAACTCCTTGATTCGAAAGCAAATTTATTCCCCTTTGCCTCCTTAAGGCCTTAACATACACCAGATTTGCTCACTTTGGAAATCTATATATCCTCTGGAAAGTCAGAAAAAGAACTAAAAAATGTGTATTTGGTAGCTGTCTGCTGTGGGGCAGGAGCTGGAGGACAGAGAACAAGGTGAATCCAGTATCACAAGGCTTCTGAAGTTCGAAACCCAGCTCTGCCACTTTAGCAAGTTAATTAACCTCTGTGCAGTTTAAATACCTGTTTCTACAATGAGGGTGACACCTCCAGCACCATGGGCTGTTAGGATTAAATAAGAGAATTCAGTTGAGGCTCAGAACAGAGGCTGGCCTAGGGTAAGCCCAAATAAGAAATACAAATTTTCTCTTATTAATGTGAGAAAGCTGTGAGGAAAGGCAGCTTTTAAAAGCCTTGATGGTGTTTAAAAATATAAGGAACCTTGGCATTAGCTTCCCTCTAGAAACAAGGACTTGGCTAAACACCCATGTAAGAATGCTTGCAAGGGAAATACCCAGTAATAATTGTGTAATAAAAGGTAGCCCAGGACTGGGGAAGAGATGCAACTAGAAAAGTGCTTGCTCTGCAAAAATGTGAACCTGAGTTTGATTTCCAGAAACCATATAAAAAGCTGGGTGCCATTATGCGTGCTTGTAGTTCCCACTCACCCCCCAGCACACATCCCTCACTCCAGTCTGGGAGGCAAAGGAAGTGGAAACCTAGGACTTAGTGCCCATTAGCCAATCCAGGCCAGCTGGTTACTTGCAGGTAAAAGCAAGAGAACCTATGTCAAAAAAACAAAGGAAATGGTATCCTGAATAACATCACTAGAGCGCTAGAGAATGATGCCAGGAGTCCACAAAGAGATACGTGCATCTGTATTTAACATCAGAGTAGAACATCTTGTAGATGATTTTCTACTCAGTGGACTTGAGTCTCTGTCTCTTTATCCATAGGAAACACACACACACACACACACACACACACATACACTTGGGCTGGGGGGACTATTGTCCACAATGCTCCAAAGGCAGGAGCAGATGCTGGGATAGCGATATAATTCCTGCTCCAATCTGAATTCTGGGGAGGGGACCACCAGCAAGAGGCTGAGAATGCAGGTTACAATACCATAGCTCTCTGAAATTCAGCCCCTTCCCCCTTCGGACCTCAGATTCTATCTCTACATTACAGAGCCTGTAAGGGGCTTTGTCTCATGTGCATTTCTCTGGACAGCAATTACAGATGAGTGACAAGAATCACCAACCTGCTTCCGGGTAAAGGCTGGAAACCAGCATTATGTGAGAAAAAATGTAGATTACTGTCTGCATGCGTGAGCTCTCTTCTCCTGTATAAACCTTTTTCAAGTTGGAAAGGGAAAACAATGAGTAAAATCAGTTTTTAGAGCCTGCCTGCCTCACTAGGCTGATGTGGACACAGAAAAAGTTGTCACTTGTACAGTGTCCCCCAGCAAGAAGGCAGCTAGGCTAGGAGAGGTCCACAAGTTACCTTGTCACCCTGTCCCACTTAGGCATAGTCACAAAGACAAAATGAATGATTTTCAGTGTAATACCACACAGAGAGAGAGAGAGAGAGAGAGAGAGAGAGAGAGAGAGAGAGAGAGAGAGAGATAGTATTGTAAAATTGCTATATCACATCATTTGCTCAGAGAAAGTCTAAATTTAAAAGTGAATTAATATAAGGGATAACAGGTAAATAATGTTATCAGTGAAATATATGTGACTGACAGCTCCTGAGTAGATTTAAAATTGTTGAGAAACACTCTGGTTTCCAGCCTTCTGGTAAAAAAAAAAAAAAAAAAAAAAAAAAAAAAAAAAAAAAAAAAAAAAAAAAAAAAAAAAAAAAAAGAAAGAGAGAGAGAGAGAGGAAGAAAGGAAAAGGAAAGGAAAAAAGAAGAAAGGAATCTAGTTAGCAAGTAAACCTCCTGAACACTCTTTGAAAAACCAAGCAATTCACTTTTGAGTTCCTTACCCCACCTCCCAATATGGAGAAATGAGAGCTAGGTGTTAAAAGGAGTTAAATAAGAATAATATTGTATATACATTCAACATCCATCTCTAGTGTGAATCTTCATTGCTCCTGTGTAACCAAAAGTAAATATTTACCATAAGTCAGGAGAAGCAGCGAATGATCAGCATCTCTGCCATCAATCACTGTGAACTGTGCTCACATTTTAATAACCTGAGGAAGGGAGGGCAGGCAGGGACAGCAGAGCCTGTCCAAGAGACAAGTACATGAGCAAAATCAATTCACCCGGTAGAGGAATATAAGGTGAGGTGTTCAAGTTGAAGGTCACTAAAAAATGGGTTTATAAGGCTGGATCCGGAGAGAAGCATAGCTAGATTTATAGCCTGTACATCAGAGCCACTTGCTCCTCCACACCCCAGCTACAGGCGCTTGACCAAGATCATTTCTTCAGGTCTTTTTTTATCTGTAAAGTGGAGATGTTAATAGAAACCACTTTAAAGATTTGCTATGAAGATTCAGTAAATGCATATGCTTATCACAGTGGGTGCTCAGGAAGTGTTTAATAGTTAGAATATCAGAAGTGATGGTAGGTTCCCTACGCTGAAAGGAAATGGCCAAGAGTGTGATACTCAGTGTCTGTTGTCTGCAGTTCACTTAGTCCAAGAATCCCACCAGCAGACCTACAATGTATGTGACTGTCCAAGTTCACAGAATTATAGTAAGTGGTAGAACTAAGATCTTATCCAAAGTAGTTTCCCTCCAACAGTCTGTAGACACAACCATTACACCCTGCCACATCTCCCAAAGGACTAGATCACAGTTCCTTGTTGTCATTCTGTTCTCACTTTCTCTATTATGTACCTTTCCAGATAGAGATGGTTTTTATATACATATATCTGTGTAGAATCTATCCTATGTAAATACATCAATATACTGAAATTTTAGAGACTTGTGTTGTTCACATTTAATTCACCGTACATTAGGTGATCTACCCACATAAAATGTCAAAGTTCAGAAAACCTGTTTTAAAATGACAAGTAGAGTGAACAGTACAATTGGGGGTAATTAAATTTTGAGGAGTGATTATTTAGAATGAAGATAACCCTTCGGGTTCTAGGGAAAAGTAGCCTTGTTTTCTACAGATAAAGAGACAGAGATCAAGTTCACTGAGTAGGAAGTTATCAGTAAGACGTCCTATTGTGATGCTAAGACAACATTCCAGGAGTTAGTACACTAGAGTGAAATCATTTGATAAAATCCCAATGCCTATGAGCTTCATGACAGTCACCTCTTCTGAATGAAGTTTGTACCCTTATAAAAGAAATAGCACAAATCTCTCCCATGCATCCCATCTTGTGAGGACACCAGGAAGTGGAAAACAATCTGACGTCTGTAAGAGTCCCCAACTAGAACCCAACTGTCATCTTCTGATCTCAGACTTCCCGCCTCTAAAACTGTAAGGATTTCTTTCAAATGTAAGGATTTTGTTGTCTGGTAACTTTTTATAGTGGGCTCAAGAGTAACTAGTCCTTGTCTAAGAACATAAAGGGAATTTACCAATCTGATTACCAGGGTAGGGCAGCTAAGGCATCCTCTCCACTACTGCTGGGATCATCTTTGTGGATTCCTAGGAACTTCCTTTATTAAGAGATCACTTTCATTACTCTCCCACTCCATCCCTCCCCCAGATTGACCATCCAATTCCCTCACGTTCTTATCTCTCATCCCTTCCCCTCTATTGTCCCCTCACCCCCAGTTTACTCATAAGATCTCATCTATTTCCCCTTCTCAGAATAATCCATGCGTCCCTCTTAGAGTCCTCCTTTTTATCTAGCTTCTCTGGAGCTGTGGGTTATAGTCTGGGTACTCTTTGCTTTACATTTATTATCCACTTAGGAGTGACTACATACAATATTTGTCTTTCTGAGTCTGAGCTACCTCACTCAGGATATTTTCTAGTTCCATCTATTTGCCTGCAAATTTTATGATGTCATTGATTTTTACAGCTGAGTAGCACCCCAACTGTCATGATAGAGCCTTCATCCAACAACTGGTGGAAGCAGATACAGAGATCCACAGTCAAAAATACCAAGCTGAGCTCCAGAAGTCCAGTAAAGAGAGGGAAGAGGGATTATACGAGGGTGGAGGTCAAGATCATGATGAGGAAATCTACAGAGACAACTGAACCAAGCTCATGGGAACTCACGATATTTAGATGACAGCTGTGGAGCCGACATAGAATCAAACTAAACTCTGCATATGAGAGACAGCTATGTAGCTTGGTCTGTTTGAGAGGCCCCTGACAGTGAGATCAAGACTTATCCCTGCCCATGAACTGGTTTTTGGAGTTCATTACTATGGACTTGCTTAGCCTTGATGCAGCTGGGGGAGGGGCTCAGTCCTGCCTCAACCCCTCTTTGAAGGAGGGGAAGGGTGGCAGGTAGGGGTGGGAGGAAAGACTGGGGGGAGGCAGGAGAGATGAGAGAAGATCTGTGGTTGACATGTAAAATGAACTTAAAAACTTCTTTAAAAAATGATTAGGGGGGCTTTAGTCAAACTCATCTCATAAGACAGGTTAGGCCTTAATCAAGAGAAAATGTGGATACAGCTTTAGCCAGAATCTGGCTTATAATAAGCCCTCTACACATACTGTATAAAAAGCTGGTCTAAATTATGAATGCAAGTAAGCATTGCTCTATATAATGATAACTATTTCTTTGTATTTCATGCTCTTCTAGGGACTTTCATGTTTAAAATACGCACAGAAAAGTATTCAGCTAATCTTTCATTCATTTAGAGAACAGTTGTTTTGTGCATCCTGTCCAGGTATGGACCTCTGAGCACTGATGATGCCCATGACGAGAAGAGTCCACCTACACTCCAGTTTAGAGCACCACACAGAGACACCGCTCTTCTGTTAATGGTTTAACTCTAATCATGATGAGTGCTGGAAAGTGCAGCTCTAGAGGGAACATTAGCACCAAGTGATTGACAGACCAAGTCTAAAGGGAAGACAAAGCCTTTGAAAGTCATTTCCAAACGTCAACTTGATAGAATATAGAACAGAAGTTCTCAGCCTGTGGGTCATGGCCACTTTGGGGTGGAACAACTCTTTTACAGGGATTGTATAAGACCATTGCAAAACACAGATATTTAGATTACGATCCATAAGAGTAGCAAAACTATAGTTATGAAGTATCAACAAAATAATTTTATGGTTGGGGGTCACCACAACATGAAGGAAATATTAAAGGGTCACAGGACAAGGATGATTGAGAACTACTGCTGTAGAGTCACCCAAGAAGAGAGTCTTAATGAAGGATTATTAGATCAGGTTGGCTTGTGGATATACTTGTGAGGGCTTCCTGTATTGGGTTAGTTGAAGTGGGAAGACTCCCACTCTGAATTTGGATGGCACCATTTTATGGGCTGGACTCTGAACTATACAAGAGTGAAAAAAATAAATGATCAAAAAAGCATGCATGCATTCAGTTTCCTCTGATCTTTACTGTGCATGTGACTAGTTGCTTCAATTCTTACCTTGACTTCTGGTCAGTGATGACTATAATCTAGAACTGGGTGCTGAAATAAACCTGTATTGTCTAAGTTATGTTTAGTCTTCACATTCCATCACAACAACAGAAATGAAAGTGGGAGAGGGCCACTCTAAGGGAGAGTTTGGAGTTGTCCCTGTGGTGATTTGAACACGATATCCCCATAGTCTTGAGCATTCAAATATTTGATCTACTGTTGAGTAAGGTTAGAGGATGTGGCCTTGTTGAAGGAGTCATTAGAGGCACGCTTAGAAATTATATAGACCTGCAGCATTTCAAATTCACTCTCTGTACTTTGTGGTTATAGTTCAAGATCTCATCCCCAGATCCTTGCTTCTGCCCACTATACCTTTGCTCTGCCAATCTGGACTCTAACTCTCTAGAACTGTAAGCCTCAAAAAAACCCTTTTTATGAATTGCCGTAGTCAATGGTTTTTGGTGACCACAATAGAAAAATAACAAAGGCACTCACCTCAGTATTGATCTGTGACCCATGGCTTCAACCTTGAGCACATCCAAATAAGAAAGGCATTAGTCCTGTGTGACTCAGAGATTCTAGCAGACCACTGTAGAGATCATGAATGAAAAGGATTTTTCACCAGTAATAGAAAAAAAAAAGAATATACAAATACTTGAAGAAAAATCCCTGAACACTTACATGATGACTTCTATTATGAGTACAAGTCATTAACACAAAATCAAAGCAAGTCCTGTTCTCCAAAGATTTTTCATCATAGCTCTATTTATCAGAGAAAAAGTTTATTTTGGCTTCTGGATCCAGAGGGCTAGAGTCCATCATGGCAGGGGAGACAGCATGGTGTTAGAAGCAGGAAGCTGATCAAATTTTACCCCACACACTAAAGCAGAGAGGGAAGGATAGGAAGTAGAATTAGGCTTTAAACCATAACCCCCCACACACATACATACACTCATGCCCCCACACCCTCACAATGATGTACTTTCTCCAACATGGCTGCACCTTCTAAAGGTTCTATAACCTCCCCAAACAGCACCACTTACTGAGAACCTATTGTTCAAATACTTAGGTGTATGGAGGCTATTTCTCATTCAAACCACCACAGTAGGAAATAAACATTGCAAGAAATTATCTAATACTTGGGGAAATTTTCATGATTTGTTCCAACTACTTTCTGCATGATACTGCAAATATATTAAGTACACTCCATGATAATCTTAACAAAAATGTGAAGAATGAAACAACATGAAATTGCTCATGAGTATAACCATAATATTCAAACCTCTAATACTCTCCATCTAAGGTTTTGAGACAGTGATTGACAGTGGTTTCATAAATCTGGTTATTCTTCTACTTCTGTCTACCCAGTGCTAGGATTAAAGATGTATGGCACCCATCTGGCCTTCTACTTGGGTGCTGGGGGTCTGAACTCAAATCCTCATACTTGCATGGAAGGTACTTATCCAACTGAATCATCTCTTTAGCTCCCCCATGCTTTACTCATTGGTATTTTTTCCTGGATGAACAATATTGCATTGATAAATTTTCTATCACTCAATTAAACATCCAAGCCTGAGTACAAATTCTTTATCATAAAACCAACATCTCAGGAGGATATTTTTCTGAGCTATGTGGAACAACAAAGCACCTTCTTCTCCAAAACTGTACCACAAATCTATCTTGCCTTCTGACTTATTCACAACCCACTATGGCGAGGCTGTTTAGACAAGCCAGTGCTACTCTGAACCCTCACATCCTTCACTGTTGATGTTATTTTAAGGTGTGTTACTTTTGTTTATGCTGTGGAACATCTGTTTTAATGATCCAAAGATGTGTTGTGGTTTGGGTTTTATTTTTTTATGCTGCATTTGTTTAACTCTGTGAATCATCTGTGTTGCTGTGCCTGTCTAAAACACATGATGGTCTAATAAAGAGCTGATTGGCCAATAGGAAGGCAGGAAAAGGATGGGCAGTGCTGGCAGGTATAGGAAATAAATAGGAGAAATCTGGGAGGAGAAGAGGAGGGAACAAGAGGAAGATGCTAGGGGCCAGCCACAGAGTAAGAGTGAAAGTAAGATTTACAGAAGAGAAAGGTAAAATCCAAGAGGCAACAGATAACTGGAATAATTTAAGAAAATCTGGCGAGCACAAGCCAAGCTAAGGCCAGGCAATTAATTATAAGTAATAATCAGCCTCTGTGTGTGTGATTTATTTCAGAGCTAGATGGCAGGCCCCCCAAAAGTAAAGAGTTAGAAAAAAACAACAACAAAAAAAAAGAAAACCAAAAACCAGCAACCAACAGCACATCACTAATAGAAAATGTTCTACGGGCTTGCCTACACCTGCATCTGTGGAGGCATTTTCTCAGCTTAGGAACCTCCTCTCAGATGACTTCTGTTGTGTCAAGTCAACATAAAACTAGCCAGCACAATTTAGTCATAACCTTTCTCTCCTGTTTATCCTGATCACATGTGAATACTATCACAAGATAAAAACTCCAACTTTGAAAACTGCCACTATTTTTAAGAATTCAAACTATTAAAAGTTAAAAGTCTCTTTAGAATATTTGAAATCCCTATAAAGATCCAAAGTCTCTGTAAAAAGTTCAAAGTCCCTCAACTATGAGTTCCTAATGAAAATAAGTTAAATTCTTTTTTATTCTATTGTTCTGCCCAGTCTCAGCGACCCTCAGAAAGATCCCCAGAATAACACAGACTCTCCGAATGCAAAGCAAGGTTTATTACAGCTACACAGCTGAGCTCAGCTCCTGGCTGTCACACAGCAGTGCCAGTGGAGAAGTGAGCAGGGATTTTTTAAAACAATCAAACAAAGACCATAGAAATGCCATTATCAGGCTGGGAGGTAAGGGGCCCAGAGGAAATTTCTTTACTATCACTGTCAGGTGGTTAGATGCTAGCCAATTGATTGTTTGAGGATGGGGAGAAGATGTTGGGCCGGAATGTCCTTTGATTACCCAGGACCTTGGGCACTTGGCCTTGGGTGGTTGGCCTTAGGGGTTTTGAAACATTTCAGGATGGGGGACTAGAAACTTTTCAGCTCCCAAGATAGCTCCAGGCCTCAAGGTGGAGAGACTTTAGTTTCCACACTATGAAGGAAGACCTAGGACACAGTCACAACCAAATCAATGCAAAACCAAACTCCACCAGTAAGTAACTCAGTACCCAATGTCTGAGATTCACTCACAACCTATGGGTTCCTCCAAAGGGCCTGCATCCTCTGAATTTTACACAGATTGTTTCCTAGGCTCAGGCTGGCTCCACTCCACTGCTGCAGCTGTTCTTGGTGGTCATCCAATCATACTATCATCTTCAAAAGCTGGGGTCTTCTGCTGCAACTGGGCTGCACTTTCACCATTAGCCTCTCGTAGGCTCGCTTCATGGTGCCATGCCTTGACTTCTCTGCATGACCTCTTCAGTCCTGAGCCTTCGACTGCCACTGAGGCTGCAGCTTCACCAATAGCCTCTCCTCCTGGGCTCTCACAGTGCAAAGTCTCAGCTGCTCTCCATGACCTCTTCATGACACACACTATCTCATGTTCCGCTGCCAACATGAGATAAAACCTTGACTGCCTCTGGAACACAGCATCTGTGTGCTGATCTTGAGAAAACACTTCCAAGATTGCACCTCATTGATACCGGTCTCTTCTTATCCACTATGTTCTCGGCACCAGGTGACCAGCATCAATTATCTCTGCAAGGCAAAGTTTTTACTTCAGTGGTTTGATCCCTTGTTAATCACAGCTGACTCATCAGCCCATGCTAATCAGAACCTTAGTTAAAATCTTAGTTCAAAATATCAAAGGGTCTCTTCTTCTCTGAAACTTTACTAGCCAACCCTTCACTGTTTGCACCAAGCTCAGTATTATGCTCTAATTATCCAAGTCAGCTTGCCAAGCTTTGAAAACTCAATGGCTTTTCTAGCCCAAAGTTCCAAAGTGCTTCCACTGTCCTCCCCAAAGTACATGACTAGGTCTGTCACAGCAATACCCCACAGTCCTAGTACCAATTTATGTATTAGTCATGGTTATCTAGAGGAACAGAATTGATGGTATTATAAAATGATAGATGGATGATGGATGGATGGATGGATGGATGGATGGATGGATGGATGGGTGGATGGGTGGATGGGTGGATGGAAAGGTGGATGTATGATATATATATATATATGGGATTTGAGTAGCTTACAGGCTGTGGTCCAGTAGTCCAACAGTAACTCTCTATCATTGGAAAATCCAAGAAACTAGTAGTTGTTCAGTCCACAAGGCTGGACTGTGTGTCCTCCAGTGTTCAATATATTCCAGAACCCCAAAGAAGCAGGCTCTAATGCCAGTGAAGGAATAAAGTTGCCAGTGAGATCAAGGACAAGCTGGCAAATGCTAAGTGTTCCTTTTTTCCATGTCCCTTATGCATTCAGGGGTGTGACACAGATTAAAGGTGGGTCTCCCGACCTTAAAAGATCCAGATTTATGAGTCTTCCAACTTCAAATGTCTCAATCAGTGAAGCTCTTGAAGAACCTGGTTTAGCTAATAAAGAGAAATCAAGGAATATAAAACACTAGTAATAAAAGAGCCAACTTCTCAAAAGTAACCAGGCAAAGCTGTTCTGAATTCTCATCTAATATCAGTAACAATGTTCATATCAGTGAATGGTTGCATATCTCCACCACACACCAGGCCACTTAAGCCAGCCATAAGCATTACTTAACACTCAGAACCCTGGAGTGGGGTTATTGTTATCTTGATTTTAGAAAGGAAAGCTTAGAACCATTTTTCCTCTTTTCCATTTGTGTGTGTGTGTGTGTGTGTGTGTGTGTGTGTGTGTGTGTGTGTGTGTGTGAATATACGCATGCACATGTCGGGGTGTGTGTGTGTGTGGAAGCTCAAGGTTGGTATCAGAAATCTCCTCCATTGCTCTTCTACCAAGTCCCTGGGGCAGGATCTCTCAATTAAAAACAACGATTTTGGCTGAAAAGGCTAGTTTTGCCAGTCATCTTGCTCTGGGGATGATCCAATATACACTTTCTGACAGATGAATATCCATCATTTACTTAGTGGTTGGGAATCCAAATTCTGGCCCTCAACCTTGTGCAGCAAGCACTTTAACTACTGATTCATCCAATCCCAGACCAGATAACTTCTTACACTTCACAAAGTCATGTAGCCAATAATCATAGACAGTTACTGACCTGTAACAATAAGGTTTCTTGGCCCTGGGCTGCCTGAGGTCCAGACCCACAGACCTGCCATCCCAGACCCCTTAGCCACCCGCCGCTGCTCAGGCCCCCAGAAATGATTCAGATGCTTATATTAAGTTCATGCTGCTTGGCCTATGGCTCAGGCACATTGCTAGCTAGTTCCTTCATCTTAACTCAACCCATTTTCATTAATCTGTCTTTCACTTGGCCCGTGGCTCACCTGTGTTCCTTACATGTTTCTTCTTTGGCATCTGACTTGGTCTGTCTGACTCTGCCCTGCTTCTCCTACCTATGTTGTGATTTCTCCTCCTACTTTTTCTGTGGTGCCTGTCATGGGCCAAAATAGCTCCTTTATTTAAAGATTGATATTCTCAACATACATAAAGACATTCCCACATCACTGACCATCTAATTGCAAATGTAGTGATGTAATATATGTCCAGACCTGGGACCTTAAGCATAAGTCTATACTCTCCCATCTATATCCTTTGAGTTTTCATCACTATAATTTAACCATATTATTCAAAAGAAGCATTGAAGAAAACATAATACATTACCATAAAAATGTTGAACTTAGAGTTATTCTACCCAGGTTCCAGAGAGGATGTATTACTGAATAGCTTTATGCTATTAAATGGTACCAACATTAATTCCCATTCATAAAATAATGATACCATGCTGACTCCATTACCTATTTTGAAGAATTTTTGAAGCATTGCATTGAAATAGTGAATCTGAAAATTTTGCCTCAAACTGTTGACTTGAACTTGCCGCAAACTATTAATAACTTGGTATGTTAGCTTTCTGTTACTATAATACATGAGGTAATCAGTTTGTGAACCAAAAATGTTTATTTGGCTCATAGGTTTTGGGGTATTCAGTCCATGATTACTTGACACCATTGTTTTGAGGATATGTAAGGAAACAGTGAGGAAGAATAAGACTAAACTTTCCTCAAAGGCAACCCCATGATAATGTCATTTCCTCTCCCTAAGCGCCGCTTCTTCAAGTTTCTCCCACTTCCCAATAGCCCTGAGGTGGTAATTAAATCTTCAACATATAAGCTTTTGGGGAACATTGAAGGTGTAAATATAGCTCATGGTAATCACACTTTCACTGTATTTTTCTCAGATGGGTTTAGAATGATGAAATTTCTGCATTTCACCATGAAACAGTCAGCAATCTAGACCACTGAAACCAGTAGCTTCAGCCAGCTTGCTTTGTAAGCCTCTAATTTTACCATAACATTTTAACAGGCATAGAATATATGATACCTGGCCTGGCAAACTTTCACATTTTCTCCAAGTAACATGACTAACCTAATAGGAGATGTCTTTGTGTATGCTATGAATACCATTGGATAATAAAGGAGCTGTTTTGGCCTATGGCAGAGCAGCTTAGAGGTAGGAAAATCCAAGTATAGATTCTGGGGAAGGAGGGAGGAGTCTTGAGAGACATGATCCAGCTGCCAAAGAAGCAAGATGTAATGGAGTTCAGGTAAGTCACCAGCCATGTGGCAAGACAGATTAATAGAAATAGGTTAAGATGCTAGAGCTAGTTAGCAATAAGTCTGAGCCATAAGCCAGTTTGTAATTGATATAAGCCTTAGTGTGATTATTTGGGGCTAAGCAGCACCTGGGCTGCAGACTGGTCTGAATCTTGGGGCTGTTTGGACTACACTACCTGACCTTGAGATTGCAGAAAACAATAGAAGATTATGTAAAGAACCGAGTCCTGGATGCTATAAGAGGAGAAGAGAGGATAGCAAAGGCAAGAGCCAGAGAAGGCTTCAAAAGAAGAGAGGCTGGCAGCTAGGGTGGGATTAGATACTGAGTGGCAGCCTGTGAGTGACTTTAGAAATCAACTTCTACCTTCTGCTTGCAAGGAATCAGAAGGTTGTAGGAACTGACTGGCCTGAGGTCTCACAGCAGCTGAGAGGATTGGACAGAATTATTCACCCCCAGCTCATCCTTATCATCTCAGCAGCTTGATTTCTCCAAGGAACCATGTTTACAAAGCAATGTGATTTCAGCATGGGGAGTTTTGGAAGAGCTGACAGATCTGTGACAGGTGTGATTCTAGATAAAGAGAAGGAGGGTGGCTTGTGAAGGACTTGCCTTTTCCTCGGAGAAAAACCTGTCCTGCCTATAGAAGGAAAGTGAGAATAACTATCTAGGGCTGGCTAAAACACTGCTTCTCAGGCAAATTGGGTCCCATGGGACTCTCTTCTGGCACACAATGTCTCCAGATGCTTCTGACAAGGAGTACAGGACAACCAAGTTCTCCGCTTCTCCAAAAAGTCTGTCTGCCCTTGTCCAACATACTAACAGCAACTCCCTGCAAAGACAGGCTTTGGATAATTTGATAGAATATAGACTAGACATCACAGATAGATTGCAGAAACAATCTAGATAATATTGGTCCAAACTAATACAAGAAAGCAACAGACACCCCTAAACCATGTATCATTATAGGCCTGTATAATGTTTCTCAAGGTAAAGATAAGTCTCCACAACCCAGCCCCAAGAGAGTAGGATCTCAGACATGCTGGATTTCCAGTAATTTAGCAGTTCTAGAATGGAAAAAAAAAATACATACCTGATATTCTGTAGCTGAACTAAATCCTTGTCCTTGGAGCACTCCTTGTTTATGCACACAAGTCCTTTGCCAACAAAAATCTAGTGAAGAATGCACTGCTGTCTCCAGAGTAGCCTGGCCAGAGAAACAAAGGTTAGGACCCCAGCCACTATTAAAAATTTAACAAAGCCTGAGTTTGCTGCTTGTAAAAATTGGTCCTTCCAGATTTTGCTACAAAAATTAAGGACATGTTTATGATTACAGTCTTCCGAAGCAAAATAACAGTGAATCTATGGGCTGGAGAGATGGCTCAGTGGTTAAGAGAAAATACTCTTATTGCAGAGGACCTAAGTTTGGTTCCCATCACCCACACTGGGCAGGTCACAAGCTCCAGTGATTCCAGCTCCAGGGACCTGAAGCCACCTGTTTGTTAGTCTCCAAGAGCACCTACACACATGTATATACACTCATAGGCAAATGCAGTTAAAAACAGCAAATCTAGTCATGGTGTACAGAAATGAAAGTATGTGACCACTTTCCTAAGCAAGTCTGTGTGCTATGTGATGACTGAGGGTTCCTTTTTATTCTCTTGCTTTTTAAATTAAAATGCAAAACAACTCAAGACAAGTGGATATAGTTAGTGTTAACTACTTCCTTTAGAGGGTGATTAAGACTAGGAACATAAGGACTTGCCAGCCACAGTCAGGAGATCTCACACTGGTTTCATTCATTTGCTTGCACATCTCTACACTTGCCAGTGTCCTCTTCTCTCATTCTTCTCACCTTAGATATGGGTCCTATTCCTGATTGTTGTCTGAGATTTATCAAGACAAGAAAGCCAACTATATATCCATCCGCTGCTCAATTTCAACTACTTACTAGCCGCTTCCTTGAGTACAAGCTGGAGGATTCCATTTCTATGAGGAAACAGTGTAGTGATGGTTAAAATGTCTCTTACACATTGGGTTGGTACAGGATAGAGATATGCATGGCATATATCCATGATGGTGACCTCCCACTGTCACTCACTGTCTCACAGATAAGTCACTACACAAGGGACCTTCAGAGTCACTACTTTTAATCAAAAGTCCAGTTTGTAGGTCTAAGTCTGACCAGTGGCTACTAACAGGCAATACATATTTAGAGAGGGAGAGAAGGGGAAGAACAAGAGAAAGGAAAATAAGGGAAGAGAGGAGAAGCAAAGCGGGAAAGAAAGGGGTGGAAGGAAGGGGAGAGGGAGACCATGGGAGAAGGAGGAGGAGAGCCTACAGGCTCCACACACTCCAAACAGTAGATAAAAGCAGGACTGCATTTTAGGGGGCAAGCTTTCTGGATGAGCCCTGTGGGTCTGTCCAGGTACAAGACCTGATTCCTTCCATTCTAGACTCCTTTCTCAGAAACAGGTTGGGAATAATATTAACACCTCATAGCAGGTCTCTTTCCCTGGCGTTTCCTTTCTTATTTTATTCATAAAGATGGCTCAGGCTCCAAGTAGGAGCATTCCCCAACCAGCCCAAATACAACAGTAAGCAACTGACTGTCACGTATGAACAATTGCATTAACAAAGCATTTGGACTTAGAATGGCCAGTGGCTCCTGGATAGTATTAAAGACTTAATCTCACTCTGATTTTTTTTTTTTTTTTTTTTTTGCTTTTGTTTGCTTGTTTTGTTGTTGTTTAAGGAATTATTTTCCAGAATGTTTCAAAGGATGTCCTTTTGTGTATCATTGACGAGAATGGATTTAAACCAATCACAGACAAAAGGACATGATTGTCTTGAGCTTGGTTTGGGCTCTGAAATGCGAACTGTAGTTAACAGTTATATCACTCATTTATCTCCCAGCAAATCTGAGCTCTAACAACATGGGGGAACAGGACAAGCAAGTATTCGTTGCTACTGAGAACAAATGGCTGAACAGAAAAAGAAAGTGTGCCTATTCTTTGGTTTCTAAGTTTTAGAAGTTAGCTTGGTTGTGTTAAAAAAAAAAAATAGAAGTATGAGATAAATAACAACAAAGCCTTACCTATGCCATGAGCATAAGACCTATGGAGAATGCCAAACATAGGCTGAGGGAACTTAGGAGGAATATGTATCTGCCACGCTGACTTTGCCTAATCTTCTTCTCTCCAACTTTCTCATCTTGGAAGGATTCAAATAGAAGGACCATTACGTTTAGGGAGAGCCTGAAAGGTACAGAAACAGGAAGGCAGAAGTCATGTCGAAAGAATGCCAAACCTCAAATCAACAAACCAACAAAAGCCACAGCATCCTGACCCATAAATCATCTGTTCTCAATTCCTTCCATGAGTTCTGTGATGGCAGGAAAGTGAAGGGAATCTGAGATCAGGAGATGTACCAGGTACCTCAGCGGCTATGATGTACAAATGATACACTCCAGCTGCCTTATGGCTGCTCTCAGCCTGTTAAAACACACGTTGGCTTAGTGTACACCTTGTGTGAAGAAAAGGGTCCTAAATTCTTTGACTTTAAATTTCACCCACTTTCAACAACAGTAAAAAAGTGAGTCCACTCAGAATCAGTATCTAAACATAACAGGAATATAAAGCCCAGGATAGATTCACTGTGAGTTAATGAACTGGGCTGTGTGCCTCCTTTAGAAATGTTCTCTTTGCCCGTCATGAAAGAAACTTTCTTATGCAGTGGATGGTGGATGGTGGTCAATATAGAGACTCAAAACTGCACAAAGTGCAGAGAAAAAGAAACTATGAAGTACTGAGCCCTACCTGAGACAAATCTATGATACCTCCTCATTTCCAAAGCTTTGGGGCTATTGTATAAGTGGGCAAAAAGAATGTAAGAAGAGCCCAAGGTCATGGAAGATTGGTGAAAATAATTATTCCCAATGTGAGAGGACCAGTGCACTCACGAACTCAGTACAAGGTTGCCAGTATACTATCAAGGCACTCAGCACTACAGCATGGAGAAGGGGAGCTCAGGAGGTCCTGCCCCAGCTGAGAAGCCATCTGTTTTCATAAGATGTTGTGGTCCCTATTAGCTTGCCCATGCTCCAACAGGTAGCCCTAAAGCCGTGTGCATTCAGGCAACTGGACTCAGTGGATTATACACAAAAAAAAATAAGTTATGGAGTTTCATAGGCATTCTCCAATAAATTTTTTATAAGTAAGTTTTGAGGAACCCAGGGTCACATACTAGACATTCAGCAGTTAGATGAGCTCTGTGACCCCCCCCCCCATGACAACCGTTCTGAAGCAGGATCTCATTGCCATTCAGCAGTTAGATGAGCTCTGTGCCCCCCCCCCCCCATGACAACCGTTCTGAAGCAGGACATCATTGCCATTCAGCAGTTAGATGAGCTCTGTGCCCCCCCCCATGACAACCGTTCTGAAGCAGGACATCATTGCCATTCAGCAGTTAGATGAGCTCTGTGCCCCCCCCCATGACAACCGTTCTGAAGCAGGACATCATTGCCAGTATTTTCTCCTCCTTCTTTCCTATAGCTTCCTCACACAATTTGGAATCCGCCTTGTTTAAATATTCTATTTTTCTCTCCTCCACTACTCTAAACCTAATATGGGCTCTTCTGATCATCTCCTAGCTGAGTAACTAATTCATAGTAACGGTGTGCTTTGCAGTGATTAACATCCTAACCAAAAGCAACTGGGGCAGAAAATGCCTTACTATATCTTGTAGCTTACGTTCCATTAAGAAGAGAAGTCAGATGGGAAGATAAACCGAAACCTGGAGCAGGAATTGAAAACAAAGCCATAGAGGAAATGCCGTTTACTGGTTTGTTCTCCCTGGCTTGTGCAGCCAATGTTGTTGTCCAACCGAGAACCATCTGCACAGGGGTGCACTGCTTCCATCAGGCTGGGCCCTTCCCAATCATCATTAGTAACACAATGCCCTTGGACTTGCCTGCAGCCCAATCTGATGTCTGATGGAGGCAATCCCTCAGCGTATGTTCCTCTTCTCAGATAACTCTAACTTGTATCAGGTTAAAAAAAATGTCTAACAATCACAATAAGTGTCAATAAACATTTCTCGGCTGCTAAGTAAGCAAATAAACAAGTATTTGGTCAAAGTTCACAGCCTTTATGTTATTTCACATTATAAGTTTGATCATCCTAGTGATTTCCTGAGGTTAGAATCATTAATAAACATATATCTCAAAAAAAGCAGAGGCCAAATATATTATGTAACTTAGTCCCTTGCATCATACAAATAACAATAGCGTTTAACTCAGGTTCCTAGGCTTCTGGTTATGTTTTTCCAGGTATAAACAAGAGCTGTGTATCTCCTATCTCTGACTTCATCTAAGACAGAGATGAAGTTTACTGGTTTTACTGAGCCAGCCCTATCAGGGATACGGAGAGAGATGCTGTGGAGATCTCAGATGGTTTTAGCACCACATATCTCAAGCCAAGCCTTAGTGATGCTTTCTGGTCATTGCAGTTCTCTATGTAGCTGTTGGTATCAAAATATGCTTGTCTCTAACCAGAAGCTCAGGCGCTCAACAGCCCAGAAGGCACAGTAACATCCACTCCTGTGCTCTTTGTATTCCGTGCTTCCTGCTGGGGAAATTTGTTAGGAACAAGCTGGGTGACTACCCTTCAGAGAATGTGGAGAAAAACCAAACCAACCTCTCATGCTGCTAAAAGGAAAGTTTCAGACAAAAGAAATAATGCAATCTCCTACTGTTCCTGAATTAATTATGAAATATATTTTTCTGTCTTAAAATAAAAAACGAACACCTTGTTCCTTGCAGTTGCTAAAACAGTTCTCTTTTGCACTTAGAGAGTTGAGAAAAACCACTTATAGGCTCTGCCTTGTTTTCTGAAGGAGTGCCCTGTCCCTCCGAAGTTGGAGAGACACTATTTCATCTCTTTCCTGAACAGTCCAAGATGGTGTGAGTTCTCTGTGCTGTTATCCTTAATCATCCTTCATTTTCTTATTTTGGCATATAAAAGCCACATCCTAAGGCTGACATTTGGGGCTTCTCAGACTTTGATTCTCTTCCTAACAAAATAACATGAAGGACAATGTTGCAGGAATAAAGGAAACTCAGGACCGGCCAGATCTCTGGTAAAATCGGAGATATTAGAAAGTAAACACCACAGTCAGATCTTACCCAGCTGTCTTCCAGCTTCCTTAGCCTCCCCTCCTGGCTCTCTACGCCTGCCTTAAATATTCTCTTCGCTCAATTAAGGCATGGCCCCATCACTGCCTGTCTGGGAGCCTGGAACTCCTGTAACCTAAAATGACCTCAAACTCAGTTTGGATTAAGGGTGTAGGGAGTAGTGAACAATGTCAAGTAGAATTTCTCTCTCAGACAGAAGAATGGGATGGGCTCAATACATTTAAAGAATATATATATATAGACACATACTATACCTTAGCCGCATGTGCTTGCTTATAGTAGAGCATATGACTCTAACACCAAGTCAGTTTGACCAGAAATTCTACTGAAAATAATATTTTCCACTTTTACGTTTGTGTGTTTTGCAACAGAATCTCCCTGTGTATTCCAGTGTGGCCAGTAACTCCTAATACCCCTACCTAATCCTCCTGGGAGATGGGTGGGAATACAGGGAGCACATTGATATGTTCTTCTAAATACTCTCCCTTTTTGACCCCAGCTCAATCTCTGACCCAGATGACCTTCTTAGTCAGCACACTTTCAGTTTTGATAAGAACCCTGTATGTCAACAATAATGTCATACCTGTATTCTCCTCCATCAGAGCAGCAATAAAAGGCACTCTAGCTATTGATTCCAGAAAGCCACCAAAGTACTGTGGCCTAAAATCACGACTACATTCCCGAGTGCTTCAATGTTTTTCCCATTCAAAATTTCAGGTTCACTCTGAGCTGACACGAGAGGCAAACAATCAAACTTCACCTTCTCTACCAGCTTCAAAATGTGCCTAGCATTACCATAGCTTGTCATGATTTGCCTCTCAAATGATCACTTCTGACAGGCTCCCCAACTTTCACTGTTTATCCGTGGCACCAAGAAACCTGTGAGAAGAGTTTTGTGCGCTGCAAACCTTTGAGAACATCTATCAATTCACTAGGTACATTTTAACCTCAGATTAGATCATAAGAAACATCCGTTCTCATTTCTAAGATATACACACGGAATCTCCCATGTCTCCCTTGGGGAACTGAAGGTCATTATTAAGTACTTCCTTGATATTGTTATAGTCTCCTCATTTTGTCCTCTGCTATCTAGACTGTTTAATGTGATAACATAACATTCAAAACCAATAATGTTTTCTTATATTAAATGTCATACCATTTTCTTACATTTTATAAAAGGCCTCTAAGGGGGAAAACCCCAGAGAAAATTCAAATTTCTTGAACTGCTTCACTGGGATCTTTATGCTAGTGTTTTAGCTCCTTCTTAATATGTATTTTACCAACATTTTATATGCATTAGCATGTACATTTTTATGCAAACTACTTCTTTAATTGGCTCCACAATTAAGAGCACTGGCTGTTATTCCAAAGGGCCTCAATTGTATTCCCAACTCCAGATAGCAGCTTACAACCATCTGTAACTCCAGTTTGGGGAGGATCCAATGCCCTCTTCTGGCCACTGTGAGCACTGCGCATATGTGGTACACAGACATGATGCAGACAAACCATTCATATACATATCATAAAAATAATTTTTTTAAATATAACTAACAGAATAATTATCCAGAAGCTCCTCTTCTGGATATATATGCAAAGATTATATCATCCCCTCTAAAGATATCTGTCCTCCCATATTCATTGAAACATTATTTAAAATAGTCAAGCTGAACAGGGCAACAAATTAAGAATCTATCAGTGGATGGATAGATTCAAATATATATATATATATATATATATATATATATACATATATATATATATATTATGAATAAAATAATATATATATTATTCAACCCTACAAAACAATGAGTTTTGTTCATCAGCTACCACATGGATGAACCTGGAGTTAAGTGAAATAAGCAACACACAGAAACAGAAGTAACATATGATCTCATTAATATGTGAACTCTAAAACACACTCAAATACACATGTTGAGATCAAAACACTAGTTACTATGAATGGAGAGTATATGGGACAGGAAAGAAATCAAAGTTTTAACAAAGTACATAGAGTAAAAGATATGTTGGGGGAAAGTCTAATGTATAACATGAAGATTGTGGATGATAAAACTAATATGGGGCTAAGGATATAGTTCAGTTGGTTAAGTGAACAAAATCCTAGATTTTATTCCCAATACCCCATAAACCAGGTGTGGTGACTCGCCCCTGTGATCATAGTACTTTGGATATAGGGGATATGTAGGGAGTTCAAGGCCAGCCTAAGCTACATGAAACCCTGTCTCAAAACAAAAACAACCATACAATATGTTGGATTCCTGCTACTATAGCTATTATTAACACAAATAATATATATGAGATTATGCTATAATAATTATCTTCACTGCAGCAAGCTTGCTATTATATATAATGCATAACATATTATTTTAAATATTCACAATAAGAAATATTTACCAAAGGAACCTGTATTTGAAAACACTTCAGTTGATATGGCTTATTTATGTATCACTCTGTGAATCTTTGCCTAAAATTCTGTCATATTTTTAAGTGAAGGCCTTTTGCACCATGTTTCTGTTCATGTTTATAAGTAATTACCAATCAAATCCATAGTGTTGTCACAGTACATATATTCTGATTAATTGGTTGGCAGCACCACACAAGGAAACCACAATGATTGCCTCAGCTATTAGGTTATTTAGCTGTGTGACTAAGTCACCTCTCATACCAACACCATTATCATTAATCATGCCAAATCTCAGAATTTTCATCTATAAATTAAAGGCACTGAATTAAATTGTTTCTCAGTAATTCCCAGAATTTTTGTTTTAAACCTTAATGGTTTGTAGGGCCAACCAACAGCTAGCCAAGAGACAGAACTAGAGAATAGCTCTGGCACAGCCATCCTCAGAGCACTGGAGGCATGAGTCCACCATGAAAACTCTTGCCCATGAAAAGCATGAAAGGGGCCTGAGATGTCAGACCAGGAGGTAAGGGGATTGCTGTTCAAGAATGAGAACCTGAGTTCATATCTCCAATAAAAATGTAAGAAGTTGGTCATGGAGACTCATTCATGCCACCCTAGCAGTGGAAAGAGACAGAATTTCAGGGCTCACTGTCCAGAAAATCTAGCAAAAGCAGTGAGCCCCCTGTTCAAAAGAGTTGAGAGCTATTGAGAAAGAAGCTCAGTGTCCACAGTTGACCTCCACGTGCATATGCATGAGTCAACACATCTGCACAGGCGCACATGCACACACACACACACACACACTCACATACGTATGACCATGCATACATATATGCACGTATGCAAATAGAATAGAGAGAACCCTCCCTTAGCATTGTTCTAGCTAAAAGTATAAACAAGTCAATCACTGAATGAATAAATATGTATTATATACTGTGAATGAAAAATAAGAATAATAAAATACAGTTTCAGAAAGGGCAATACACAGTGGTGTCATGGAGCAGAATAAAGGGGTAGCAAGCAATGACTAATTGATGCTATGACTGTCTATTACAAAATCTGGGAGAATCAACTATATGATTTAAGAACAAAGTATAACTGAGAAATGAACTGTGTGGTTACCTAACAAATATTTAAATCAATAGCTCATATATATAATATTAAAATATAATAATATAATATACATTAGCAATAGTAAACTTGAAGATAGAAATTTTCACAGTATCCATTCATAAAAATGACTAAATGAACAACAGAATGATTATGAATGAGTTGAAGTAAAAAAATGCAAAATAAGTAAAAGTTTTAAAAACAGGCCCACAGTTATAGAACCAGCTGATCATAATCTGAAGTCTCTGAAAATGATCCAAATTATGGTTTTCCTTATTTGAGTTGGTTATCTCTGGTGTTCATTACAATGAGAAAAATTAATTTTAACAGGCTTAGTGAAATTTCTAAACTATAGTGCAAGGATAAAGGATCAAACTAAATTTGGTGAGCTCATTCAGCTGTGGGAGTGTAAATTGGATTGAAAGCAGAGCAAAGCACCTGGAACCATGGAGCAGAGTGTTAGGGGAGAGTAAACTACACAGAGAGAAGGTGTGCCAGTGAAGGGTACAGAAGTCCTCTTGAGTCTTTGGATGGAGAGAGATTTGCTCTTGTACTAGAAGACATGACTCGAGGCCATGAAATAGGAAGAACAATTCCATAGGCTCACACAGACTTGAGAATAATATATATTGCTATTAACTAGAATATAATCATTGCATAGCATAAATTATAACAGACAGGTACCTCCAAAAGGATATCATCTTAATAATGAGAGTAAGTTGTCCCTAACAGTGACTATAGGGATTCTCTAATAGAATTTATAGAATTTTTTATAGAGCTCAACTTATTATAAGTAATTAAGCTGAAATTCAATAATATGTTTCAAATATGCAACTAACTCTACCAATAACATGAAATCCATAAGATTTAAATATTATGGTTTACCGAGTGGGTTTCGGTTATGACCTCCACTTACCGCGTCCGGTTTCTTTGTAGTCCGAGTTTTGTCTCAGGCAAGGAGCGTCAAGATTAAATAAGTCTACACTCAGGAGTCGTTTAGGTTCCATCATTCAGGCTCTCTCTGACATTGAGAGACCTGAGCTTTATTCAGTACATCTTATATCTTAGACCTGTCTGTCCCTTAGCCATGCTTCTCTCCTGCCACTGCATCTCGCCTAGCTTTTTCCCCTCTAGCTTCCCGCCATGCTGGATTCCTTCTGCCCCTTCCACTCACACTGACTCTAATCCATGCTTGTCCCCAGCTTCTGCTCTTCTCTTGCTTCTTCTCCAGCTTCTCCTGTGTCTCTCTCTCGTGTCCCCTTTTGTCTCCTGCTATCACCTTAACTCTCTTTCACACCCTGCCCCCTCATTTGGGCACACCCAAGGTCTGGAGGCTCCCGAGAGGCTAGCACTCAGCAGGTGGCAGCGTCTGTAGTGCAGGGAAACAGGTTTTTCCCTATTTCCTCTATAAACATAGGGTTTTAGTAGGATGGGCCATTAAAGGCCAGACTGGCACATACTCGGGAGACAACATCTCACTCCCCTTTATTAAATAAAAAATATAGAAGGAAACCCCTGTCTTAGGTTCGACCCCTAGTCCCTGCTACAGAACCCGTCATTGGATGTGCCAACTCCTGTCTTAGGTAGATATAGCAGGCGGGGAAGTTGCCCGTCTTTGGGTGAGTCCTTCTAACATTGATATGCATATCTGAGCATCAGTCAGGAGTTACAAGGCCAGAAGCCTGTTTTGTTATTTTCTGCTGATGACTTTGCTGCTTTTGCAGCGTATTAGAATGAAAAGACAGCATGCCAACCTTTGAGGCAAAATATTAAGAAGGGATATAAATCCAGACCATTGGGAAGCCACTAGTCAGGGTATTCTATAAGCCACTAGTCTCAAGGGGTATAAAGATATATGCTAACTGCAAGGTGTAATTTAAAAATTGCATTCTAGGGACCCCAAAAGCACTGGTTTAACAATATGCAACTGCTGACTTAACATTTTCTATCTTACTTGAGGTAACACAAATATCAGAATATCCAAAGTTACACAATAGCAATTATTACATATGCAAAATGTCAATAGGGCAGTTTGTTGGTTGAGAGATAAATTTTAAAATGTATTTGTCCATAAAAGTCTCTGGAATTTCAAAGGCAGTCACCACTCTGGCTGATAGCTGGTTCAGCAAGGATGCAGCTCTGGCTGTCTGGCTCAATGCATTTTCCGAGGCTGTAGCTCCAAAAGCAGCAGGGTGACTGTGTAGTTATTCTGAAGTTTCTCTTTGCACCTGGGAGATGGATCTTGGTCTGACGAAACGCCACTGGCATCACTGCAGCTGGAACTCGTACCAACAGGGCACTGGGATGTTCTTTACTCCAATCAGTTGCTTAAGCTGAAATTTAGAGCTGAACAGTTTAAAGAGAAACCCTCCCCACCCTCCAGGGTTTGAATCTGTGTGAAGTGACCAAGAGGTATGGGGTAGCTTAAAAATGAGTGCTTGGCATTCTACTTAGCAGTGCTATTAAAAGCAACTGCCTCAATCATATGTTATGGAAGCTTTTTGTATGGGCACCGTATTGGCAGCCCTGTCAGTGGCCTAAATTGAAGGCAAAAACAGTAGAAAACAAAGGGCTTTTTTTTTTTTTTTTTTTTTTTTTTTAAACTTACTTACTTATTTACTGGCCTTACCAGAAGCTTCAGGAACCACAATCTTTTCATGTGGAACAAGACGCACACACCTCTCAGGTATCTAGATTGGCTTTTCAGCACCTGGTGGATAAACACAGACAACCCACCCCCAACTCTGGCCAGCACGTGCTGGCGGTTGCCATTGTCTAGAGGATGCATTGTGGCTGATGCCTTAACGTTTGAGCATTGAGATGAAACTTTTTGTATAATTGTAGAGCCAAAATTATTTGGGTAGCTTTATCTGCCCATGCATTGCCTTTGGTCAGTGGTCTAGGCAAGCCTGAATGTCTTATAAACATAGATTGCTTTCTGGACCATATCAAAATCTGTAAGCTTTGTAACTGGGTAACAATTTTTGATGATTCTCCCACATGAGGGGCCACTTCTAGTTGGGGCATAATATTGGCCATATATACACTATCAGTATAAATATTAAGGGGCTCTTTAGGATATAATTGAAAGGCAAGTATCATAGCAGTAATTTCTATCAACTGAGCAGAGGCCTGAGGCACTACTACGCTTTCTATATGATCCCCATCCACAACTATTGCTTTTCCAGTCTTGGAGCCATCAGTGAAAAGTAGACGTGCCCCAGCTATAGGTTGAGTCTTTATTATCTTGGGAAAGATAAAAGGGCATAATTTAAAACTCTGAATGATTTTATGTTTAGGATAAGCTTGAACTATCTGTCCTTTAAAGGTGCACAAAAACAAACACCAGGAATCATCATTTTGAATCAAATTAGCAACCATTTCTTGGGTATAGGGCAAAACTATTATATCTGCATCTTTGGCAAATAAAGCCCGCCCCAAGCATCTACCCTTCCATAACAATTGAACTATTAATTCAGGATAAGGAATAACTGTGCGCCCAGGTGATGCAGAAAGATGTACCTAATAAATGGGACCCTTTTGCCAAAAAACATTAGTAGGTGCAAAATTAGAAGCCAAGACTAAAAATTGCAAAGGCTGTTCATAATCTATCTGCTGTACTGACATATCTTGTAATGCCTGTTCTATTTTAGTAAGGGCTTTTTTGGCCTCAGGAGTTAAAATCCGGGTAGGGAGATGGGTTCAGCATCTTCCTTTAGGAGTTTAAAAAGAGGCTTAAGTTCTCTTAAAGGGACCCCGCAGCCATTGACTTGCTCAGTCACAAGTTTTCTTAAAGGGACCGCGCCTTTATTCGCGGCCAGTGACTTGCTCAAATCTCTTAAAGGGACCGCGCGTTTCTATACGCAGCCATTGACTTGCTCAATTCGCGGCTAAGTTCTTAAAGGGACCGCGTTTTTATTCGCGGCTAGCAAACAGAGACGCTGTTTGGCCTGTGTCTCAGGCACATTGCTTGCTAGGTCTTACATCTTAAATCAACCCATTTCTATTAATCTGTCTGCCACGTGGCACGTGGCTTATCTGCGCTTTTTATAAGTTTTTTTTTTTCTCTTTTTTTTTTTTTTTTTTTTTAAACTTATTTCAGCTGGATCTCTCAATGTCTTTTATAAACTTTAAGGCTCCCCCTGTCAAGAACCATGTACTAAACTCCCTTATCCGAGTGCGGTCCGTCCTTCATTTTAAATTCCCTGTTACCTTAGTAACTCTGGAAGTTCGGAACCAACCGAACTTGCGCCTACTCCTGGGTTTATCCCAGACACTCCCCGGTCTCTGTACCGGTGACCTCGTCCGCTTGTCCCTCTTTATCCGAGTGCGGTTCGAGCTTTTATTTAAATTCTCTGTTTCCTTAGTAACTCTCCAAGTTCGGAACCAGCCGGAACTTGCTAGGTTGAGTTTCTCATATTTCTATATTTCTATTTATATTTATTATCTATTAGGCGCCTAACCCTGGGTATTCTTTTCCCAGATTTCCTTCCCCGGTCTCTGTACCGGTGAGTCTTGTATGCTTAAATCCTACTTTCCTGGACCTCAGTGGGACCTCCATTTACCGAGGTGGGACCTCCATTTACCGAGTGGGTTTCGGTTATGACCTCCACTTACCGCGTCCGGTTTCTTTGTAGTCCGAGTTTTGTCTCAGGCAAGGAGCGTCAAGATTAAATAAGTCTACACTCAGGAGTCGTTTAGGTTCCATCATTCAGGCTCTCTCTGACATTGAGAGACCTGAGCTTTATTCAGTACATCTTATATCTTAGACCTGTCTGTCCCTTAGCCATGCTTCTCTCCTGCCACTGCATCTCGCCTAGCTTTTTCCCCTCTAGCTTCCCGCCATGCTGGATTCCTTCTGCCCCTTCCACTCACACTGACTCTAATCCATGCTTGTCCCCAGCTTCTGCTCTTCTCTTGCTTCTTCTCCAGCTTCTCCTGTGTCTCTCTCTCGTGTCCCCTTTTGTCTCCTGCTATCACCTTAACTCTCTTTCACACCCTGCCCCCTCATTTGGGCACACCCAAGGTCTGGAGGCTCCCGAGAGGCTAGCACTCAGCAGGTGGCAGCGTCTGTAGTGCAGGGAAACAGGTTTTTCCCTATTTCCTCTATAAACATAGGGTTTTAGTAGGATGGGCCATTAAAGGCCAGACTGGCACATACTCGGGAGACAACAATTGTTAACATTTGTAAGTTATGATAAAGAATCAACATAGATCCATGGATGCATGAATGTACAAAGAAATCTGACACATGCTATCAATGAAATACTATTCACCAATACAAAATGAAACCCTGTTATTTTAAAGAATATGTATGAAATGAAGAATATTATATTAAGTAATATATAACAGGCATATGTAACACATGCCTCATAGTCTTACATGCATGTGGGAAGTTTTGAAAGTTGATATAATCAAAATATATTGCATACTTTTATAAAATTATCAAAGAATATTTTTAATTAAGTTGATTTCAATGAAATACCAAGCAGAGTAGTTAGCATAACCTGGGAAGAGTGTTAGGTACAGAACAACAAATACAAGATAGATTATAGGCTCCAGAGCTACAAACAGACATGCGTACTAACATATAAGCTGAGTACGGTATTATGGGTGAAAAATTACTGATGGAGTATTTCAAGAGATCATGAGGAAGTATTTCAAGATTCCCAAAACAGAGTAATTCATAGATATATAAACAATTTATATACATATATTTGTATTTATACATGTACAAAACTGAAGGATAATATATCGATTACCACAGTTAGATTATTGTACATTATACACTTCACAGAACATCACTCTGTATACCATAAGTGTGTCCAATTAAAAATATCCATTAATAATTGGTACAAGAGAGGCTGGAGAGAGGGCTCAGTAATTAAGAGTACTGGTTACACTTACCCAGGTTCAGTCCCCAGCACCCACAGAGTGGTTCACAGCCATCTGTAAGTCCAGTCCCAGGGGAACCTATGTCCTCTTCTAGCCTTTGAGGCACTTGTAGGCATGCAAAATGGTCCAGAAACACATATGCAAAGCACCCACATACATAAAATAAACTTTTAAAGAATTAAAATATAAAATTCTTACCAAATATACAAAAACTATATAACCTAAAAAATAATTTCAACACATATAGAAATGACAGCTCAGTAGCTCTAGTAAATAAGTATGATAAGACCATAAAACCATGATCTTATGTTCCAGATGGAAAAGAAAACTTCAGCATGTTATAAAACATAAAAACAATCTAACATAAAATTTTAGAGGTGAAAAAATATAAACATCTGTAATAAGAAATGAGTATGATATTCGAGAGGAAGGTCTTAAAGTTAAGCATAGCAATTACCTAAAATGAAGCACAGACAGCTGTCACTAATGTGCTGAGAAAACGTCAGCTTCGGTGTCTTAACTGAGTGGAAACATTATTTAAAACGGAATACCAAATAAAAACATGCTCAGTCTGGTAAGTGGGAAGAAATGGAGGAGTGGATTAGGGGGTGGGGACAGAGTAGGGGTTGGGGTAATGGACTGGGAGGGGAGAAAGGAGGGAAACTGTGGCCAGGACATAAAATAAATAAATAAATTTATTAAATAAAAACAAAAAGAATATTACTATGTTATGAAAAGGGGGAAAAATATGCAGAAAGTTCACAGGAGAGGGGAAAATTAGTCAGCTCTAATTTAGGGAAAGATAAACTCTAAATTCTCAACTCTGTCTAGTGAAAACAGAATTTGTCCAACTTACTCGGGAGCATTTTGAGTATGAAGACAGAAAGCTTAAGTTATTAAGTCATTTTCAAAGAAGTATCTGCTAAGGAAATATTCATAGATACACAACTGTCCACAGCAGTTACGCATTACAAGCAAGAACATAAGAAAAAGAAAAAAACACTTGACATTTAATATTACAAACGTAGTTGGATATCTTAATTTATTTTCATTGTACATTTTGTGACCCTCAAAACTTGTAATGCTATAAAAATAATCTTTATGTAACAGTAAATAAATAAGAAATGAGACTATTTGTAAGGATTTAAACCCTCCACTCTTCTCTCCTGTGTGTGTGTGTATGTGTGCACATGCGTGCGTGTGTGCGCACACGTGAGCACATGCATAAAAATGTCTCAAGCCATATTGCAAGATTAACAGTATTTTTCAAAATTATGAAAGTAATTTTTGGTTCTGCTTTGGCCCTTTTATAAATTCATGTATCTTTTTAAATGACACTATATTTTTGTGAAAGCAAAATCAGGGGAATGTGCTTATAGACATTTAAGTATTCTTTGTCTAAGAAAAGAAATAGGAAAATTATTTGTGCTTTATTATTACAAGAAAACAGGTGATAATAGGTTCCCATCCACCTCATTCCCCGTGGAAATAAGGTACATCATTTTTAAGTACATTAATTTTTTGACAAACCATTGTCATCATGTACAGATGTTGGTGGTGCATGCAGAAAATGTCTACTATAGCTTCTCCGACCTCCCACCCTGGAAATTTACAGCTCCCCTACAAAACAATTAAACCAAGGTCCCTTCAGAGACTGCTCCTATTGAGATTGGCTAAACCCATTTCTTTGATCCAGGTGTATATAGTAACCCTGCCACCTTGTTTGCTGGTGTGTAATAACCCCATCTTGTTCAATTGTATGCAATATCCCCACCCCTGGGTTCAACTATATATAATAAATATACTTAGCTTTAAGGACACTAAGTTTTCTCCATCAGAAAGCCCAGCACACTCACATCCCAGCTTTTCTATGTGCCATATGCTTGTCTTTTCTTCATTCCCTCACCAGCCCTGGTCAGGTCAAGTCCTTGTATCTGTAAAAATGAAATATCAGACACTTCACTGCCCACTCCACATAACACAGGAATGCTATGGAAGAGCAGAAGTGTGGAGGAATATGAAGGTGAGACATGCCATGTGCATAGCAAATACTATCATTCTGAAAAAGGCAAAGACTGGTTGAAAATGAAAAGGGATTCTTTTGCAGTAGAAATATAAATTTATAAGCTCTCATTGAATGTTATTGAATGCTATTGGAAATAGCACTTTATCCCTGATTCCGAACTGTAGGGTGCACTATCAGCCTAATTAAAATGAAGAAATCCCAGCCACTTCCCCTTCTCGCTTCCTTATTATTGTCTAATTGTTCAGAATATCTGTCTGTTCTGGAGACAAAGCAATTAAGCGCAGCAAGTTGCAACAATAGGGATCATAAAGCAGGGGCTGCTTCATTAACAGCTTGGATATCAGCATAAAAACATTAAAGAAAAATGCAATTGTAATTGGAAATAATTGGATGGCATAGTTCTCCTCAGTGGGGAGATGGCTGTCTGTGTGTGCAGGAGGCTCTTTCATTTCCTGGGCTTTTCTCACCTGGGTTCTAATGAGCTTGTAAACCTCATGGTGTCCTTGTTGAGGTGGAAAGGGGCTCAGTAAGTGCCAGGCTGCTCTTCAGAAAGCAATGTCCATCCTCTGTGAAGTCAGAGGTGTCTGTATCACATTGTTGGCAAGTTCAGAAAGAAATCAGGCAACTAACTGATGCCCCTGTGGTAAACACACATTGCCAGAATAAAAGTTTTCAAAATTCCAAAGTCAATTCTTGTAGCCAATACTTTTATAAAATAGTAACTGTCCTTAATATATTATATTACAAGCAATTATATATATATATATATATATATATATATATATATATATATATAACAAGCAGAAAAAAAAATCCCAGCTGTTTATAGATGTAAGGTTGGCTATAGTCCCAAAGTCCCCTCAGTGAAAACCTGAGTCTCATAAAGACTGACCTGCCCAGAATAAAGGGGGATGAACAATAAGAAATGGATGCGTGGGTCTTCTAGTAATAGTTATGTGATAATACCCCCAATACCTGTGGCAGTCATACTACACAAGAAGCATGATGCTGAATATTTTGAAGGCATTATGTCCAATGAGGAGCATGAGTTATAAAAACAAGTGCTCAGAAAGGTTCTGCAACATGAAGCTAAACTAGGAGTTGAACTGCACACCTTAGTATAATACTCATGAGCATGGTTGTTCAAATGGCCCGGCCTCCACCCAAGTTCTACACATGAAACAAGTAGTCTGTCCTATTATTTCCTGTCACCAGATCAGAAGCCAAGAGAAGAGTGATACAGTAGGTGGAGAACAGGGGTGAGGTAGCCATAGCCTGTTGCTTGTTTCTATATAGCTCATGAGCTTAGGATGGTTTTCTATCTATGCTTTATAAGTATTTATTAATTATACACAATGGATTCAGTTGGTATTTCCATGCTGACACACTATGTACTTTGATCACACTCCACCCAATCCTTACTCTTAAAAATATTTTAGCTCCCTCCTCTCCCCCACCTTTCTACATCCCTAGTAGTCCCCATCCAAAGGAATCATTACATAAAAATTATATGAAACTCAAGTTTGGGTGCCGTAGTGTGTCAGCACATCATAACACAGCCATACTTACTCACTCATGCATTCCTTCCTTTAGAGGAAGAATTGACAGAGATCGAGTCCCACAACCCACAGATATGAATAGTTACATTATCTGTCTGCAATGTTTCTGAGGTGTGAGAAGAAGGATTCTGTGGGTATTACTTTGTCTTGGGGTTTGGATGTGTCTTAAGAAAGAGCTGGAAGAAGAACCATGCTGTTGAGCATGTAAGACTGCTTTCCCATTTACCTGTCTAATGAGACCCTTTAAAGAAAAATATAACTCAAAACCTTTGCATGTCTCTGGAATAGTGACACTACCTCTAACTTTTTCTCACTCTGCTGTAATTATTTTTCTCCCGCTTGGACCACACACTTGGTTGAAGGAGAGAAGGAAGGTTGACAGAGGCCAAGGACACACAAAGGAAAAACATAGCAACACATTGATGTATGAATTGAAGCCTGTTCAGCTAGATACTGAAGCTTTCCATGCCGGGTGCTGTTAAAGGGACTGAAATCTGATGCATTTGCCTAGATGCTCACAAAAGACCCATTCCTGTAAGCATATGCACAGAAGGAAAAGTCATGAAAGTAGTTTTTGTGCATCATCCAATCTATGCAATTCCCCACTGCCAAACTTAAAGACCTCATATAAAACACAGGCCAACAGAAGAATTCACTTGCTTCAGAAATGAATTAATAGCCCACCAGACTCTTTTAAATAATGTCCTTGATCTAGTTTAATTTTATGGTGAATATTTTAGAATTTCCCTTAGACTAGAAGTCAGTTTTTCATCTAAGTTGCCTACAGAAATGTTACAGTGATCTGCAGGGAACATTATTCTAGTGTATACAGTAATTGTGTTTTCAACGTGAACTGGCATCCTGGTTTGTACTCATCAAAGACTACTGACTAGGAAAATATCACCACTGTTAAACTCTGAAAAAAAATATTACTTTAAAAATGAAACTCTACACTGCATTCAGTTGACCAAAGGTCAGCTGATGGGTCCTTTGAATAGATTTCTGCTCCTTGTCTGACAAAAAATCTCCCTCTAAAGAACTGAAGGGATAGATGTCTCAGAGGCTGAGGGGATGTTCTGCTCTTCCAGAGGATCTGAGTTCAGTCCCCAGCATCAATGTTGGGTAGTTCACAACCACCTGTAATTCTAGCTCCAGAGAATCTTAACACCTCTGTCCTCCATAGGCACCTGTAATCACACATGTGCACAGCTGCACACACATACATACACATTGAAAATGAAACATTTTTAAAGTCCCTCTCTGAAATTGTGTATGCAACAAGGAGATACTTTAGCATATAAAATCTTAATATATGTAAATTCAAAAACATAGATTATGTCTAAGCTGCTGTTCTACTGCTAAGAAGAGGCATCATGACCAAGGCGACTCTTACAAATAAAACAAAGCATTAATAAGGGGCTTGCAGACAGGTTTAGAGGTTTAGTCTTTGATCATCATGGTGGGAAGTAAACAGACATAGTACTCCAGCAGTAGGGGAGCAGGCAGCAGGTAGAGAGGACCTAGCATGGGCTTTAGAAACCTCAAAGCCACCTCTAGTGACACACTTCCTTCAACAAGGCACCCCTCCTAATCCTTCCCTAACAGGGACCAAGAACTCAAACACATGAGCTTCTGGGAGGCATTCTCATTCAAATCATGACAGGATGCCAAAGGGAAGTCCCATAGGTAACCCTATGGCCAATTCCATTTCATGTTTCCCTCACCAGAGCTCAGGATAGAAGGTGTAAGTTGCTATCCACACAATCAGTCAGTTCCTACCACATCTAAAAGTGTGAGTATGTCATCATCCCCAGCATAACTGCATTTAAAGTAACCTGCTACTCAAATTGGGTTGTGTCCAAAGACTGAACTGGTCAACTTATCCAAAGAATCAAAAGCAGTGTCAGTGACCGAGGTAACACAAACACTGGACTTCTTATACTATGGCAGGTGTGTTCGGTATTTTTCTCACTGCTGTCAGAAAATATCTGAGAAAGGAAACTGGAAAGGTTTATTTCACCCATTGTTTGAGAAGAGATATAGTCCATCATGTCCAGGAAGTCACACACCAGGAACATGAGGCATCTGGTCACATGACATCCACAGTCAGGAAAAAGAGAGATGGATGCTGCTGCTCAGTTCATTTCTGTTTCAAAATGTAATTTTTATTCTTTTTAAAATTAAAACATAAATACATTATTCCCCCTTCTTTTTTTACTCTTTATCCTTTCATATGTACACTCTTGTTCCCTCTAGAAATCATGGCTTTTTAAAATTATTACATATGTTACATTATGTATATATGTTATATTGTGCTATTAGGCATACCTAAACATATAAACACAATCTGCTCAGTCCATATAGTATTTCTCCCCCCCCCCCCCCCGTTTCTCCTCACTGTTAATCCAGTACCAAGTGGTCAGCCCTTAAACTACATATGTGTGTTTAAATGTGTGGACAACTTGGTATCAGATAATTAGTTAGGAGGCTCATCCCTGGAGAATTCTATTTCTGCTGCTCTCAGAACTTCTTAGTTGCCTATAGTTCTTTGTCTATGTATGAGGCTTTTAGTCAGTTTATAGGATACCAGCCCTCTCAGAAAGGTGCTACTCACACTCATACACCTAACACTCAGTGTAGGTCATGGATCTTCAGTTAAACTTCCCTGGAAACATCTTCATGCCCATAGATATGTTTCCATGGTGATTCTAAATTCAGTCAAGTTGACAATGAAGACCTACCATCACAGCAGGTAAGTCTGGAATGTCATAACATCTAAAAGGATTTTTTTTTTCAAAAAGAGAGGAAAGTTTCTTAACAAAGTTCAATTTTTATTTTATGTGCTAACTTTCTTATGTAATATATAACTTCACTACAGGTGTCTCAAAGTCTTGGAATAGCTTCAAATTCAAAATTCAAATGCTCACACAGATTCCATCTCATAGAGAGACCAGACTGGAGGACTTTTTTCCCACCTGTTCCAGTTGGAACCATGAGACTGATGCTTCTAATTCTAAATTCCTTGAATTCCTTAAAGATGTCCCTTCTAAACAAGATTCTGCAACTTAAAAAGTTGATGCAATTTGAGGGTCATCTCAAAGGCACCAATGTATGCATATGCTAAGAAGATTATTATAGTAAAGAAGGCAGTTTATGGTGTAGGAGTAGATCTTGGTGATAGAGTGTTTGCCCAGCACATATGAGAACCTCAGTTTAATCCTCAGAAACACACACACATGCATACTTACACACATATATACACAACACACAAATCAGATGTTCACTTAACACTCTGCCATAAGGCCCTAGACACTTCACCTCTACCAACTTATAGGAAATTATGATATTGCTGATAGAATGGCCATATTTTGAAGAATAAGATGCTAGGAGTTATCCCAAACATCTTGTTCCCTCTCTTCGTTTATTCTTCTCACAAGCACATAGAATATTTGTCTCCAGTGGCTAAGAATAAAGTTAGAATTTCGAGGAAGAAATGGGCCACTTATTGTTGGCCTCCAGCCTGAGTTGATGGTTTCAACTTGGTTCCTTACAAGGTTAAATAATTTTTTTAATATTAAAAGTAAATTCAGTGAGGAAAGAAAGAGGAAGATGAGGCATAGAACACCTCCAGCTTCCTTGTAGTATTTGAAGCCTAGATTTCTAAAACAGGACTTGAGAATTTGATATATTATCCAAGAAGGCAGATAAACTTTCCTAGCTAGCACCAGAATTTCAAAAGAGTTTCAAGTCCTCCTATATGCTGATTTCCACAGCAAAATTAAAGGGACCTTCTGTGTGTCTGAACAATATTTTCATGCACATAATACTTTGGGGATTCATAACCGAAAGAGAGTTTAGGTAGATGAGAGGTTGACAAGAACTTGAGATTCTATAGCCTAAAAGCTTTGCTTAACATAAAAGCTACTCTCTAACCAGTTGGTCACTCTCCACACATGAACAGTCTTCTTCAGCTTGGAGAAGGGAAAACTGAAGGGACCAAAGTGAAGGTCCTATTTGGTGTGGGTTACAGAGACAAACACAGAAACCAAGAGATGCACTTCCCACTCAGGATTAGCACCTTAAACACAGACTTTCAACACTAACTGGGCTTCCAGGTGACAAAAGTGAGATGCTTTTCTGGGCTTAAAGACAATGGGAAGGACTATTTCACTGCCCATTTGACAATTTTTAAAAGTAGGTACCTGTACTATCATCCAATATTATAATGGAAATATCATCCGACATTATAAGGTAAGTCATGAATACAAAACGGAAAGGGGATTTTTTTTTTGTTTTTTTTATTTATTTTATTTATTTATTTTTTATTTTTTTGGTGACAGGTGTCTCACTTTTTTTTTTAAAGCTCAGGACTAAGATGTTGAAGTTTTAAAATGTGATTACACAGCAGTGGGGAAAGATCACAGTTGCTTGGAGGAGGGAGGTAGAGAAGAGGAGGAGGAGAGGCTGCTTTCGTTAAACAACATAGACATCAGCTCTAACGCAGCCAAGCAGTCGTGTGGCTTAGAGGAGAGCATCAGAGGACACACAAAGATGACCAGAGTATGAGAAAAAACACATGTCAGCTCTGGCCAGTAGCCAATAAGAAGGCAGAAGAGAAGAAAAGGGCAAAGGTCACACGTCACACGTTTTTGAATCGTGGGTGGAAAAGAGAAAGGTGAGCAGACTCATCAGAGCGGCAAGTCCACCCTAGAATAACTTCCCAGAGTCATACTTTCCAGGACTGGCTGGCCCAGAATTCTCCTTGTGACCCAGACTGGCCTCAGACTCATGACAATCCTCCTGCTGCAGCTTTTCAGTGCCTGGGTTATAAGTATGAACCACCATGCCTGATTCTGAGAAACTGGTAACGAGCCTAGATGTACCTGTGGTTTCTGTTGCCAAGAAAACAGGTCTTTACGGGTTTTGTTTTGTTTTTTCCAGAGATGTACATTTGAGCATCTTTAATACTTTAACATCTATGATATTTTCCTATACAACAAAGTAAGAAAAGCAGCACACTGATCATAAAAATACCCATTTATGATGCTATAGAAACTAATCTTTCAAAATGAGATATTATTATGTTTATATTAGTTCATGTGAATAATTCAGTAGTGAGTATGTCATCCAAAGATAAAGAACTCATATTTCATACTTTTTCTGATTCTGTGTGTTTACCTGTGTTTTGCATGTGTGTATGTATTTTCATAAAGTTGTTTTCCCAAGCTGAGTTTTTATGTATATTGAGGTAGGGTTTTTCCTTGCTTTTCTTCTATATTAAAATTTGAGCAGGCTTTTTTGGGGGAAAAAATGAAGCAGACATCCTTTTCTCTAGTTCTCCTGGAAGTACAATTTAAGGCTCAAAATGTTACATAACAAGGCGTATGTAAGCAGACTCTGAAAGTAGAGTTGTGACAGCACCACAGGGAAGGGCCTTGGGGCCCAGAGTACAGCCTGGTGGTGAGCTCTCTGGGCATTCGCTGTAGCTTGCTTTATTTTTCATATATAGGTCAGACTTGGAGCTGCAAACACCAACAGGTACAGACAAAAAAATAAGAGCTTAAGCAAAGGGCTGTTTTCTCTAGCAAAGGCCCAGGAAAAGGAGAGCAGTCACTAAGGGGCTCTATTTTATCCAAACACCATAGAGAGAGCTGCACCCTGACTTGAGCCTCACTCCTCACCTGGATAGTGTGACATGGAGTAGTAAGCCAATAACAACTTCATCACAGAAAAGACAAACAACCCCTCCCAAACCTGTTATACTTTATTCCACTCCCCCACAGTCTCATTTCTAATTTTAAAGTCATAACTTATAGCTTTTATGTTGCATACCCTTTACCGTGGTAGTTTGGATGAGAATGATCCCCCATAGACTCAAGTTTTTGGAATGCTTGCTCCCTAGTTGGTAGAGCAGTTTGAAAAGGATTAAGAAGTGTGGGACATTATTGAAGGATGGATGTCACTGGGGGCCTTGAGGTTTCAAAAACCCCATGCCATGCCCATTCCTAGTTCTCTCTCTCTCTCTCTCTCTCTCTCTCTCTCTCTCTCTCTCTCTCTCTCTCTCTCTCTCTCTCTCTCTCTCTCTCTCTCTCCCCATGCTTGTGACATAAAATGCTCTTAGCTACTTCTCTGACACCAAGTCTGCCTACCACCACCTGGCTCCCATACTCCCTTCCAGGATGATCACAGGCTAACCTTAGCCACGGTGCCTCTTTACAATAGAAAACTAATTAAAACACTTGCTACATGAGCATGCCTACTCTTTTACTAGTTTATTCTCTTGTAGCCTTCATATTGAAGAGTTGCTATTTATATACCACCAAACAAGTATTGGAGAATTCAGGACCTGACTTCTTTTGTCCTGAAAGCACTTACCTTTACCAGAGTTTGGGTTTCCAGTTCCTTTATGTTGCTAATTAGCATCCTTTATTTCAGCATGAAGAGATAACACCTCTGGTGTAAGGTCTCTGATGGTGATGAGCTTTCTCACCCTTTGTTGGCCTAGAGAACATCTAATCCACCCACGTCTGAAGTCAGCTTTACTGAGCACCGTTTTCTACATTATTTATTTATTACTCCCTTCTCACCTGGCTTCTAGGGCTCTTGCTGAGAAATCTGCTTTTAGATGCACTATGATCCCTTTACATGCCATTCACTTCTTTTCTCTTTCTGATTTAGGAGCCTGTGTTTCCTATTGACTTTAGACAATTTGATTATAATGTGGAGTAATTTTACTAATATTAACTCTAACTGGAGACTTTTAAACTTTTTGTGCCTGGACATTTGTATTTTTCTCTTGGCTTGAAAGTTTTCTGCTATTATTTCTCTTTTTAAATTTCTTAATTAAAATTTTTATTTTAAATTTTATTTTAAAAAATAACACAAACACAGCCTTACCCAGGACTATTAAGACTGAACAGGAGGAGACCCATATACCTGCCCACTGCCCAGGAGGCCTACTCTGGAGGATGAGGAGAAAAGAGGCAGGCTCAGTACCCTAAGGCAGTGCACTGCTATGGCAATCACATATATGGTGAGGTACAGGAGAAACAGAGAATGGAGCATGTCCTTTGAAGAAAGGCAGATCTGAAAAGATGAAGGTGGTAAGGAACAGGCTTCCTCAATACCAGGGCCATGGTGATGACCAGACCAAGGCCCATGTCTCTGTCCAAGGCCCTGCCACAGCCAGGATCTGTGTTGATGTCATGGCTCCTGTTACTATCTAAGAACTAGAAGATAGGGCTGCACAGAGTTAGCCCTACCCCTCACTAGCTGCCACACTAAGGAGAACTGGTCCCACCTCTCACAGGCTCAACACCGTTCTACAGCTCTCCTGAGCAGCACAATGAAACTGACCTGCTTGGTGGGACCCAAGCAAGCAGACCCTGAGGGTGTGAAAGTGAGAGTGGGAGAGCTGTCCATGCCCATTACCAGCTGCAGCACTTGTGAGAGTAGCCCAAGCAGCCCCCCCCCCCCCCAGCAACATAGTAAAGCTGTCCCTGAGGGCAAAAAAGCAGAACAGGCCATGTCCCTTGCTCCTTGCTGCAAGAAGTGAATTAGTCAGGGCAGTGCTGGAGAGCTCCCCCTCATGTGTAAATGAGAGAGAACTGGTGAGCTGACCAACCCTGCAGCCAGAACCAGGGCTGTGATTTGGCCCACTCCAAAACCCACCCCATCTATGATCTGCTGGAACACACTAAGGGACCAGTCCTGCAGACCCAAAGCTGCAGGATCTCTATGACACAGGAAAACAACAGGGTATCCAAGAAGAGTCTCACTGAGGGCCCAATAGGGATAGTGTAGCAGAAGCCAGAGGCCTCAAACCAGACCAAAGACTCTTTGCAATGAACATAACTTTTGTAACCAACATTTGAAAGATGTATGGACTAAATGACTATGTGACTCACTGTGCCACAATACAGCTTCCAGGATGAGATATTTCTTTTTCTTTTCTCTTAAATTTTATTTAATTTAATTTTGGAGGGAAGGTTTCAAGAGCAGAGGGTGGATACAAAGGGAAGAGGAGAGAAATGGGATCAAGATGCATGATGTGAAAGCCACAAAGAATAAATAAAAAGAAAAAACACCTTGTAAATAAATCACACGCTGAAATTACATGACTCAAGAGACTATAATATACTTCAAAATAGCCATTTAGAACAGAAGCTGTGTTATTTCTTTTTTAAAATATTTTTAATTATTGATAAAATTTCTTTTAATACCCTCTACTGTTTCCCCTTCCTCCCCTTCTCCCACCCTCCCCATCCACTCTTCAAGGGGATAAGGCCTCCCTTAAGCAGTCAGCACAGGCTGACATAGCAAGTTGAGACAGGACCCGTCTTGTCCTCTTTGTATCAAGGCTATGAGGCCAGGAAAAATTCAGGCTACATGAACTGGCTTTGCGGAGCCCACTCCCTATGCTGTTACTTCCTTATATAAACATTCTATATTTTTATCATTCTCTTATCTTGCTTGAACTCATGAGTTGCACATTTCCTTCTTTTTTATGGAATATCTTTTGCTGTTTGACAATTTCATACAAGTAAACAGTGCTTCTTGATCATATGTGCCACCAGATTCTCCTCCTAGGAGCCCCTAATTTGTTCCTCTCCCTGTTCCTGTCCTTTCCTTGTGTTGTTAATAGCTAACTGAGTTCAGTCAGTGCTGCTTGTTAGAAAGGCAGATGACCTTGGTGGCTTGAATCTGGGCAGGTAATCACGGATGCCGTGAACTCCCAAGTGCAACAGTACCATGGCCAGAAAACAGAATTCCACTGCAGTCCTCCTCAACTCTGGCTCTTACACTCTTTCTGTTCCTCTTTTGAGATGTTTCTTGAGATTTGGAGATGGGAGCTAACATAGATGCCCCATTTAGGGCTGAGTACTCAACAGACACTCACTAGTAACTGCATAATGAGTTGTGCATCTCTGCATTAACTGTGACCACTTGAGACAGACACATCTCCAGCCAGTGTTGAGGGCAGCACTGAACTATGGGTTTGAAAATGAACTTAGAAGGTTGCTGACAAACATTGCTTATCATAGGAGGTTCCTGTCCCCAGGCTGTGACCTCCAGAGTAATGGGCTTTTAACCAGGTTTGTAGCACCGAGCCTGAATTCCTACCTGTGCAGCAGCCTCCAATTCAAATGTTTACTTTCTTGGTGCTGCCCTGTAAGTTGTATAAGCCTTCTTCGTGCCTTATTATTTATTTTTCTCTTCTGTCTCATCAAGTTCAAAGTTTCCTTCGTTCTATCAAGACTGCTCAAGAACTTTCTATTTCATTATTCATTTCTTCCATTCTTTGTTCAGCTACAGGTTTCTGTGAGGTGTTTATTATATTTCACTCCCTTTGTTGAGTTTCCTATATTGGTCACTTAATACTTCACTAATATAATTTGAGAATTTCTCTATCTTCTTGAGGTTCACTGGAGTGTCTTTAAAAAGTAATTGAATTTTTTTCTCGGGCTGTTCATACAGCGCCATTTCTTCATTGTCTAACTAAAAGTTTATTTTATCCTTTTAGGTGTATCATGTTTCCTTGATTTTTCTTTTTCCTTGTAGCTATGCATTGATTTCTATACTCATGTGGGTAAAGAGCTATTTATTTTAAAAATTTCCAAAGACTGGGTTTGTCTTTTTAAAAAGAGTTCTTCAATAGTAATTTTGCCCAGACACTCTGGGCAGACTAACTGGCATAGTCCCAAAGCATTAAGTCTGTTGAGTACCTATCAAAGACAGACCCCCTGAATTACTGGTTGCTAACACAGGTCTAAAGGACTCTAACCCTGAGGATGCAGGGGACTGCCTGCTGCTGAAGGCTTTTTAGAACCCAGAGTTGTTGAAGTCAGCCCAGCAGGAATGCAAGCCAGAGACTGGATCTGCATAAAAACAGAAAGCCTGGACCTCTGTGGTCCCACATTCACCTGAAGCAGGTCTAGAAACTCATTCTGAAGATGTTGTTCTGAATCTGAGGCTCTGGTTAACCTGCTCAGTGCCAGGTCTCAGAATGGCTGGTCCAATGTTGGAGCTCATTGCAAAGTCCACCCCTTCCCTGTTTTTTCTATATTTGTGTCTAATATACTGAGATAAGGAGTATCTCTATGTACTATTCTGTCTGGGGTTGTGGAGAATGTACAGTGAACTAAGCATACAGTCTTTAGTAAGAAGAGTAGATTATGAAATCCCAGCAAAGAACATCTCTGCAATTTGAGTTCATCTGGTTGCATAGATGATAACACATAAAACTAAGAAAACAGTTAAAGCATGCAAACAAGAGGTCTTGTAGTTACCAACAAAAGCTTAGGAGGTAAAAACAAGATAATGTGGCTTCCTAGCACAAGGGCGCCTAATTTCTTTTCACAGGCTCATCAGACACAAAGAATTGATTCCACAACTTCTGAGTCCTTATTCAATGGAATGCTACACGGAATAGTGGATTATGCTCAGCCCCAAAATACTTGCTTTCTCTTTTTGATCTAAGAGATGACCATTTCCAGGCTAGGACGAGAGAAGGAGGTGTATACTGTATAGTATTGCTTTGTGTTCAATGCTACAAAAACTTATGGTGGTTGCAAATGCTCTTTGTTCATTTATCTAACATAGAACTAACAGCCTTATCTCGGTTGGAATACTCTCCTCTCTGGGGAAGAACAAGATGGAAGAAATAAGGCCTGAAAAAACAATTCAACAATGGTACCTGATTCAACAAAAGTAGAGGGGTTCCCAGAGGGAAGAAACCGACAACCTACTGTCTCCAAACATCTCCTGACCTTTAGCAAAGAGTATTTCCTTTGTGAAACACAGAGGAGGGGAAGTCTGCCCCTATTGTCTTCCTGTCTACCTGTGAAGCCTCACAACAGAGCCACCAGAAGTCCTTGACCTCAGATGCTCTCTAGAAGAAGGCAGACAGCTCCCACATGACTTCCAGATAGTGAAGACTCTGACCTTAGCTTTGACCTTCACATCAGTTCTCCACAGGGGCAGGCTGCTCCTCAGAGAGGCATTCTGAAATGGAAGCTTCAATCCAGAAAGCTGAAACTAAACTTCTCTTTGTTTTAGGCCCCAGTTCCTCCTCACCAAAATGCTGATTTGCAAGCTAACCAACCACTAAAAAGGTGGATTAACCTGTCATCCTTAACAACCCTGTCTGACAGCATGGGAATAATCCTTCCCCTCATTGCTTTCTGCTCTTAGCATCTCATTCCTGGGTACTGCTGTAAGAGCTGTCTGCTCATGTAGTATTAAGATAGTAAATAAAATGACTTATATATCATAAAACCTAACGGCCATCAAGGGAACATTTCCAATATAAAGAAATATGTTTATTGCACCTCTCCTTCCAACCTAAGCATTTATATAGTTACCTCAGGCCCAGACTTCTGGTACTTTAAGCCAATCAGATTGGCTTTCTTAACCTAATTTTTCCAACTCTGGAAATATTCTTTTCCATTATGTGAGATTTCATTCATTCCAGCATATAGCTCTCTAAATTCGCAAGCCATGGTGCCTTGTGACATTCTGTTATACATGAGTGTATACACACATACACACACGCATGGATGTGCACACATGTACACACATACCACTTTTATTTTATCTAGGTCTTCCTTCTTCTTATAACCCACCTCCAGATGATAAAACCAGCACCCACTCAGATGGAATGAGGAATCTTTTAGGTGGTGAGAGCAGACAAGAAGAGGACATAGATAGACCTTTAAGAGGAGAAGAGATCTAGTCTATAAATAGACTATTTTAAAGACAATCACACTGTTAGGATTCATACCTGCTAATCTAACTTCTCAACACATGTACTGCAAGAACTTCTGTCTCTTCCTTTACCCTTGAGAATAATTTCTAAAAAGCCCACTCTGTTCTCAGAATCCACTGCCTTCTATATGCTGTTCTCTGGGAAAGGGAAAGAAAAAATCTAATCACACATGCTCTGTGCGAGGCTGGAGTACCCCACACGTACATTTCTGACTGACATATTTTTTACCCTTCACTCGGTACACGGGCCATGGAAGCCTTGATGAGCTCTCATCTTTAAGTCTTTTCGGCTCTCTAGTTCAATGGGATGGCTCCAACTAGTACACCAGAAGCCTGCCCACCTGTTTGTCATCCTGCTACTCTGTAATCTCTCAGAGGTTCCTAGGTCCTCTGGCTTCTTCCCTTCCTTCCTCTAGTAACTCACCTACAGCCAGACACTTATGATATTGCTATGTGATAGATTCTGCTGGGTGGTTGGATAGATGAATTTCCAAAATGTTATACTGTACCCATAGCAGTATGGACTTTAGACTTTAAAGGCTGGGAAGAACCACGGATTTAGAGTGCTCTGTGACCTCTTTTTGGTTTTTCTAAGATATGTATTATTCTAAACTATGTAAATATATATATGTATATATATATCTACGTATATATATATATATATATATATATATATATATATGTGTGTGTATATATATATATATCTGCGTAGAAATGTGAAGGTGAGTGCATGTGCTCACAGAGGCCAGAAGAGGGCATCAGATCCTGTGGACCTTGAGTTACAGAACACTGTGAGCCACCCCAGGCCAGTGCTTGGAACCAAGCTCTGTCTCTATAGACATAGTAAGCACTGTTAACCACTGAGTCATCTCTCCAAACTGCTAATACCCTCTTTTCAAAGATAAGGCTGACAACAAGGTGATTCACTTAAATCTACGCAATCTTTTGTCTACAGAACTGTATGCTCTTATTCATTCATAGCCGTGGAGGAGTATGCCCACATGCGGGATACCAGGCCCAGCAAGAGCAAAAGACAATGATGCTTCTTCCTTTATCTCCCAGTATAGAAGGAATACACCAAATCCATGGATAAGTAGGCAAGACCAGGGGCAGGGTGAGGCTATTTGAGTCAGAACTCAATTTTTCTTTTATTCTAATTCTTATTTATCAATGACTTCAAATGTTCTTATTCATTTTTAGTTTTGCATTAAAAACGCATTATTTGTCATGATTCCTGGGATTTGAAGAACACTTTATACATTTTGTTGCTAAGACAAGTACTTCATTTACCCCAAATTTGTCCAGGCCTATAACTGAAAGACCAAGTCTCTATGACACATGACTTTGCGTTCATCTTGTGAAGCACAGTCTTACCAACTTATTTAATCAACGAAACAACTTACACTCCCAAAATTATAAAGCCATCTCATAAAATGTACCAGTCTACTAGATAATGTTTGTGATTTTTTCTAATTATGCAAAGTTTCATTTTAAAAGAAGTATCACTGTTTGCAGATTGTGTAAACTGAATCATTAGCAATAATAATACCAACATTGAAATAAATTTAAGGAATAAAAAGGGAGAAAATGAAACCCTGCAAAGGCTCAAGTGACCATGACAGTCAATTAACAGGACTGCTGAGAATACAGCAGATCTGAAGGTCACATGGTTAGTGGCTACACACCCTCCCTGTACAGGGTCCTTGTCACACTACAGTGGCTCACAGGTACCCTCTTTAAGAGGGCCTTCTGACCCATAGTTAGAACTATGGGTACAGAGTGAGATTTATAGATCCTGGGTTGGTATCACCATTGACCTGCAGAACTATCTTGTGCAAGCAATTTGACCTTTCGATGTGCAAATCAAGGAGTTATGTGACAGCTACATTTTCAGGAACCTGTTGGAAGATAGATGCTTTCAGAAAACAAACAAGACAAGCCTTTTTTCTAAAGAACTGGAAAATGCTAGGTTGCAGTGCTCAAGGCAATCTCAATTAGCCTCTGTCCATTACAAATAAAAAGCGAGGATCCTATTGCACGGAGACTGTGATGCAGTCTTCCAGAGAGGTTTACCGCAGCCTACCAACATCAGATCTAACACCGAAAGAGCAGGGAAAATGGCTCAGTGGGTAAGGGCATTTGCTGTGTGGGCACGAGGACTGGTTATGCATTTCAAGTGCTCAGAAAACAAACAAAAACAATACAAGAAAACTAAGACTTATTTATGTTAATATAATGTGTTAAGAGTGACCACGTCCTAGCATTAAAGTTCCTGAAATATTGGCATTACTTCTTTCTTTCCAGCAGAAATCATCTGCCTGGATTAAAATGCCAGCAAGCCATTGACCAACTACTGGGTGTGGATGAGACTTTCAGCCACCTGTACACAGGTTTTTTTTGAGGACCGAGAGAGCACGTGGGAGCTGTGAATACAAGGTTCCCGTATGTAGGAAATACACCAAATACAAACAGGGAGGGGAAAAAAGATAATCAAAATGAAAAGAACTTCTGAGTCACTTGAATGCTGCTCCCAACACCTAGAGCAATATCCAGGATGCAGCAGGAATGACAGATGCTTGGACAGATAATGAGCCTTTTGCATGCCAACTGCCGTACTAAGTAGATGGATGGGGGTGTGGAATAAAGACAGCAATAAAAAGACATGTTCCCAGCCCATAGGGACCAATCCATTTATTGGGGCCCATAAATTCATATGTATTTTACATATGATCCATACAAAGTGCCCAGTGAGTTATATTCCACTATACACACTGAGAATAGTCTTCGTGGTTGTCTCTCAAAGTCAGCCTGGAGATTGCATTGCAAATGCCCTCCATAGCATGTCCACTGTCAGAGCCTACCAACGAGTCAGCTGGGGTAGCTGAGTAGGGTTGTGAGGCTGAGGAATTCTCAAGGACAGAACAGACAGAGACAGGAAAAAAAAAAAACAGAATTGAGGAGACTTTTTAGTCACTGACAAAGAAGCAACAAGTTTATTTCTGAGCCTTCTTATATACAGCTTAAAAGGCAGATGGAGAACAAAGCTGGCATTTTACACATGAAATCGGAAGTCAGGTACTATCGTCAGAAAAAAAAAACAAAAACAACAACAACAACAACAAACCCCAAAAGCCTCCTTCTTCTGTCCTTGAGTCCAGGAACAGCAGTTTCACTATCTTATTGTGTGCCTCCTGAGAGCATCAGTAGCCTTTATTATCTAGATAATATGTTCTTTCCCAGGCCTTATGAGGACTTTCTCACCACTTCTGAAGAGACTAGAGCAAACAACTTTTGAATTCTTTTGGCTCAGAATGGACTTCAGATTTAAACTGAGTCACTGTGAGAAACTGAGTCACTGTGGGCTCCCTATCTACCTGTGCATAAACCTAATTTAGTTTTTATTTCTCATCCTCCATCTGGTCTTAAGAAGGATAATACATGGGCTAAGACAATAGCTCAGGTGGTATCTTAGAACTAGAATGTATGAAGCCCTAGGTTTGATCTCACTGTATAAACCCAGGAACAATGCATGCCTATAGTCCCAGCAATTGAGAAGTAGAAACAATAAAATCAGAAGTTCAAGGTTATCTTTGGCTACATTATCAATTTTGAGGCCAGCCTGGACTACTTGAGACCTTGTCTTAAAAGTAAGGTGGATAGTATATCCAGCCAAAGTTGTAGGGTCAGGGATTAGGCTATTGCAACAGTAGGAAATGATACAAATTTCTGGACTTCTTGTTTATATGCCTGGCTTACAGCCTTGTAATATAGTCTACTGGCATGAGCTATTGGAGCTCACTGGAAAGTTGGCTCTGGAATCAGAGTTTTCTTCTTATTTTAGACCCAAGCATGTTTGTTTCAAAGTGTATTCCAAGGCCTCTGTCTACAGATGGACTGCTGCTCCAGGAGTTCAGTGTTGTGTTCTCTCTGATGACTAGATGGCCTTGGTCTGCTCAGAAAGCATGAAAGTTGACAAGTCTTTCCAGCAAACACTATCAATGTAAATTACTAAGCTATGCAGATAAATATAAACTTTGATTCTTATCCCATTGGAATTCGGTGCATTTGTCAAATCACTGGTCACATGTCACACTTCTGCAAACATTGTAGTCTAGTAAATATCACACCTGAAACAGGAGTATTTGGGGTATGTATGTGAATGGGTTTGGAAGGTCTTTTTCTTCCCGGACACCTTAGGTTTCCCAGGTGAACAGACTGAAGTGTTTGTAGACTTGACACTGTCAATGCCACTCCAGAACCACACAGATATTTAAAAGTAGCTGTGATGATCACCATGCCCTTCACTATTCTGAAAGGAAATATCACCATTGATTTACTCTAGTTTGAACTGAGGAAGGAATGGGGATAACAGTCACAGAGCTTCCTGTTGCCTTCATCACCATTACAACCATGAGCATAGTTTACATTAAGGGTGAGGTAAAATGATCCCCAGGAGTTGTTGTTGTTGTAATGGACTTTGGACAAGATTCTGTTTACTGAACTGCATATACTTCCAACCCTCAATCTCTGGTGTCCATCTAAGGACCAGGTTCCCAGATATCAACAACAAGTTGAGTCCTTTGTCCAGCCGAAGTATGAGCTTCCTTGTCTCCAACATGCAGTTACCAGAGTAAATGGCCCAGAGAAAAAACTCCATAAGGCCTTTGCTGTATGTATTTTCCAGAGTGGCTCAGAGTCCTTTCTCCTAGGGACTCATCACCTCTTCAATCAATGGATTCTAGCTTTTCAAAAACTAGGTCAGGACTGGAAACTGATCAAATGATCTAGGTTTTTTTAGAGAATCTTTCCACAGCTTCCTGAGGTTTCTTTTCATTAGACCCCTTAGACTGACTGAAACATTCATGGCAGACCACAGCACAGACCCTGTGTTGAATTAAGCATATCCCAGCTCACAGGGGTCAGACCCTCTGTGCCTTGCCACTTATTTTCATAATTGCATCCACCTGACTGCTGTTGTTTGTGTGCTCTGTCCTTCCCATTGCTGCCAGAAAGCCTACTTTCACAATAGCATCCCCTGCCCCTCACATGATTAAGGAAGAAAGCTGTGGGGATGCCAGAGACTTGAGGTGTTTTTAATAGAAAAGCCATTAGTGTCCCCCTTGTCACACAGCTTCCCAGAAGAGATTGAGAAGAACCTGCTGAAGAAACTCTGGGACAAGAGATCTAGAGGCCACAGCTATAAACCAGGGGAAGCATGTGTAAGAAATCCTCCTCCAGGGCCATTAGCCATTCATCCACAGGGGTCATGGCATAAGTAGGCCTGAAGTCTCTCAGCTGAGAGACATGAACCATGGAAAAGACAGAGAGAAGCTACTTGTAGTATTCCTTCTTTAAACAGTAGCTGATGCACTGTCCAGATGGTGAGAAACTGATGGGGAACCACGGTGAACCGTGCATTTCCTTGGGAATGATGGTAAAGACTTAAACCAACAGCAGAGTGTGTGTGTGTGCGCGTGCGTGTGCATGTGTGTGTGCATGTGGGGGGAGTGTATGTATAAGTGTGTGTGTATGTGTGTGAGTGTGTGTGTGTTTGTGTGCATGTGTGTGTATGTGTTAAGAACTCCTTGTTTTACAAGAAACACACTAAAATGGCCTGTCTGGACATGGAATAGACTCCAAAGAAGACGCCACTAATTCCCAAGAAAACCAGCCAGTTCTAAAAGTTCACTAAGCCCAAGTGGATCTCAGGTCTAATACTTAGTCAGAGCTGAAAGAACAGACTCATACCAATCTACTTGTTCACCTTTTTACCTCTGGGGAAAGCAAACATCTACTCACTCACATCCGTAGTTGGAGACCTACAAGTTAGGCTAACAAACAAACAAACAATTTAAAGGGAAAAAGCATACAACTTTGTCAATATTTATGCTGATGACAGTTCAAAGAATAAGAGGGAAACTCAATCACACTTTGGAGTGTGTGTATCCTTTTATTATGGGGGAAGATACGAGGGCTTCAAAGGAAGGGAAAATACAGGGAGATAGCTGAGAAACACATGGTGGGAACTAACAGGATGTATGCTACTCTGGTAAAGTCTGCTTATACATAGTTAGCTTGGTTCCAGTGGCTGGCTCGTGTTCCTGGAATAAGGGGCACCTTCCCCAGGACAGATTGTGTGCTCTGCCTTCAGACGGATGATAGGAAGGCAGCAATCTCTTCTCACACTTGTTGATTCTCAATTGTCTTTGGCTCAGTATAATTTGCATGGTCGTATTCTAATTCCCTTTACCCCGCCCCCATCTCCCTTAGACTGAATAGTTTAAGGATCAAGTTGGGACTAAGAAAACAAAAAAAGAAGAGAGTGAAAAACATGCCCTGATCCAAACTGGGGTGGGGGGAGCAACAGACATTAATTAATAAACAGACTTTGGAGGAAGTGAAAAAACTGCCAGGCTCTGTATGATCTGAGAGCATGAGACGGACTAAACAATCTTGATTGATCTTCCCAGGCACCTGGGAGGAACGGCTAGCGTTGTGAGACTGTTCCTATGTACAAACCTGTGCACTTGTGGCCACTTTACCCGAAGGAGGGTGGAGGATATGAAAGTAGGCAAAAGAGGGCTGTTTGTGGATTGTGTTCCAGGAGGTCCTACCTGCATGGCATATCATTACCGCTTTAAGTTGTTTCTTAAAATTAATTTTAGAGCAATTACATTTTGTAGCTATCATCTTTAGCTCACTGGAGCTACCCTTGTTTATCTTGTGGAAGTGGAGAATATTAATATTTGGGAAGTGTTTTTTGATTTCTTCTTCTGCGTCACGGGATGAATTTGGAGTGTGGGAGATTTCTATTGTCTGTTTTGTTTTCCTTCCAGCTGTTCCTAGAAGAACAAATGTTACTGAACTGCACAGCTTATACAACTCAGGGCTACGGCTTTATTAACCATCTGACACTGTGAAAAATCATTTTGAAATATTTCTCTGACTTTTCCATGGGCTTTCTAGTCTGGGGAGAGAAAGCTCTGGACTTCTCAGTTCCCTCTTGTGACGTACATGGAAAACAGGCAGGATGGCTTGGGGAAAACATGACTCTCGTACGTCATAATACAATTAATTCTTTACAGAAAAACACATAAAGTAACAGTTACATAAAGCCATTAAACCATTTCCTTCTTTGAGAACAGGAGCCAAGAAAACTAAAAAGACAAGACTATAATCTAGACCTCTCCAGGACAAGTGGATTCTCCTTCCAGAGTCCATTAGTAAAGTGGTGGACAGCTTAACCACATTTTCTTTAAATCCAAAGAACATTGCCCATCACACATGAAATGTTCAATATCTGTTAAATAAGCTGCAGATAAAATATAGAATCCAGATGCTCAGATACCAGCAAAAATACCAGTGTGCTGGCCTCCAGTTATCAATAGAGTGCCGAGAGCTGTGTAGACATGCTGAGCAGAAGCAAACAGTTAAATAATAGTGTAGATCTGCACATCTCCCTGATACATCACATCATAACACATCATTGTATAAAATTATTTTGTTCAGTTTATTTTCAATACAATTTGAAATGACTGTGTTATGAATACCTACATTAGCTGTGTAGTCACACATATACAACCAGCTCAGTGATTGGTATCACTCCTTGTTATTCTGCTTTCATCCTTTTAGACATGTCTGGGCCTTTGATATAGATGCACTGCATTAAATATCTAAGAAAAATCTACTTTGTTGGCCAGCCTAGTTTTAGGCTTGACCTCCTACTTTTAGGCCAGTGTAACTAAAAACCTGGAGCATGCTCAAGTACAGGAGAGGATGAATGTGAAAGGGGGAATAGAATGAGACGTGGACAAAAGTTTCTGGACAAAAAGGCAGGATTCTTGAGTTACAGGATGATCACGGGGCCCAGGACAGCCCTCACACTTCTTGAGAATACATTATTGCCTTCTCCTAGAATGGAATGAGAGGGTGGAATGTAACCTCCATAGATAGAGGCAAGGTCAAAGCTCCAGAGAAGACTCTCTAATAGTAATTATCAGCTACCCAGGGATGAAAGCATGGAAACTCTCTGTAACAGTGAGTATAGAGGATACCATGGAAGGCAATTCTTTATCCCATAATGCCATACGAAGAATTGACCATAGACTTGCACTTACCCAGAAACTACACTGAGTAATTTACACATTTACAAACTTTGCATTAACAACCCTGTGAATTAGGTCTCACTACCAGTGGCCTTATTTTCATATGAAGGATTTTCTAATCCTCAGACCTTTTGACCTAATAATTCAATTTCTAAGATTCCTTTCTTCAAAAATAACAATATAAAAACCTTCACTAAAATGATTAGAACATGGTATTTATCATTTCAAAACTTAAATGATAGTAACTAATGTCCAATGAAAGAAAAATGTTTAAAATACAACTAAAAACCATAATTTTTAATTTTTGTATACATTAACAATACTATTTTGACAACATGAAAAACTTCAGCAGAGGCTTTGGAATTTGGTATGGTGAGCCCCAAACCCTGTCCTAGCTTTTTTCTAAAATGCAGGTTAAAAGGATATTAATTTTCCAACATATAAACAATTTTTTTATTTTTATTTAATTTATTTTACATCCTGAACAAAGTCTCCCTTCCCTCCTGTCCTCCTATTTCCTACTTCCCTTCCCCTGGACCCCCACTCAATCCAGTCCCCCTATGTTTCTGTTCAGAAAAGGGCAGGCCTCCCATGGCTATCAACAAAGCATAGTATATCAAGTTGCAGTGAGACTAAGCACCTCCCTTTGCACTTGGGCTGGGCAAAGCAATCCAGTATGAGGAATAAGTTCCCAAGAGCCAGCCAAAGAATTAGAAGCAGCCCCTGCTCCCTTTGTTAGGAGTCCCTCATGTAGACCAAGCTACATAACTGTCACATGTATGTAGAGGGCCCAGGTCAGTCCCATTCAGGCTCCCTCGTTGTTGGTATAGACTCTGTGAGCTGTTATGATTCCAGGTTAGTTGTTTCTGTGTGTTTTCTTGTGATGTCTTTGACCCCTCTGGCTTCTTTATCCTTCCTCTCTCTCTTCACCAGGATTCCACGAGCTCAGCCTAATATTTGAAAGTGGGTCTCTGTAGCTGTTTCCATTAGTTACTGAATGAAGACTCTCTGATGACAACTGGGATAGTCACCAATCTGATCATAGGAGACTTCAAGTTCAGGCTACATATCCACTATTGCTAGGAGTCTTACCTGGGGTCACCCTTGTAGATCCATGGGACTTTCCATTACAACAGGTTTCTACTGTCACCTAAAAGCCCCCATTTCTAGTCATTTATGTCAGTACTTTTCCCCACCTCCCACCCCCAATTCAATCTTTTAAGTTCCCATCCTCACCTGCCCAAAGTCCACCCAGGAGATCTTCTATTTCTCCTTATATCGAGGTCTTTTGATCCACTTGAACTTGAGTTTTATGCAGGACGATAGATATAGATCTGTTTGCATTCTTATACATGACAACATTCAGTTATGCCAGCATCATTTGCTGAAGATGCTTTCTTTTTTCCATTCTATAATTTTGGCTTCTGTGTCAAAGATCAAGTGTCCATAGCTGTGTATATTTATGTCTGGGTCTTTTATTCAATTCCATTGATCTGTTTTTATGCCAATGCCATGCTGTTTTCATTACTATAGCTCTATAGTAGACCTTGAGATCAGGCGCTACGATACTTTCAGCAGTTCTTTATTGGGAAGAACTGTTTTAGCAATCCTGAGTATTTTGTTTTTCCATATGAAGTTCTGTAAAGATCTGTAAAGAATTGAGTTTGGATTTTGATAGGGATTGCATTGAATCTGAAGATAACTTTTGGTAAGATGGCCATTTTTACTATGTTAATCCTGTTGATCATGAATATGAAATACATTTCCATCTTCTAATATCTTCTCCAATTTCTTTCTTCAAAGACTTGAAATTTTTGTCATGCAGGTCTTTCACTTGCTTGGTTAGAGTTACTTCAAGATATTTTACATTGTGCATGGCTATAGTAAAGGGTATTGTTTCCATGATTTCTTTCTGAGACCTTTTATCATTTATATAATAGTAAGCTACTGAATTTTTAAGTTACTCTTGTATCCAGCTACTTTACTAAAGGTGTTTGTCAGCTGTAGAAGTTCTCTGGTAGAACTTTTGGAGTTGCTTATGTATACTATCATATCATCTACAAATTGTGATAGTTTGACTTCTTCTTTTCCAATTTGATTCCCACTGATCTCCTTTTATTGACTTATTTCTCTAGCTAGAACTTTGAGTACTATATTGAATAAATATGGAGTGAAGAACCTTATCTTATTCATGTTTTTATAAAACTGATTTGGGCCTCCTTTCCATTTAATTTGATGTTGGCCATAGGCTTGCTACAGATTGCCTTTATTATGTTTAGGTATGTCCCTTGTATCCCAAGTCTTTTCAGGACTTTTATCATAAAGTGGTGTTGGATTTTGTCAAAGGCTTTTTTAATGTCTACTAAGATGATCATTTGGTTTTTATCCTTTCAGTTTGTTTATATGGCAGATGACACTGACCAATTTTTATAGAGAGAGCTTTTCCTGCATCTCTGGGGTGAAGCCCACTTGATTATCATAGATGATATTTTTGATGTGTTTTTGGATTCAGTTTGCCAGCATTTTATTGAGAATTTTTTCATTAATGTTCATGTCTCAAAGTTTTAGTAAAATTAAAAGATACAAAACTTCCCACTCAGAATGATCCCAATAGCACAAATTTAGAACACATATAGAGGGTTTTCTGACTTAAAATAGCAGGCTGAATATGCATCATTATTTTTGCCAAAAAGGATATATTTAGTGTATAAAAAATAAAAATGAACTGAGCACTACATATGTTAAGTCAGAAAACTTAAAAGGATATGGATAAATAGTATCTTCAGACCCCATCACAACATGACCAAAAGCTTGTGTGATTGTTTTATTTCCAAGCACTTTACAGAAAGCTTCAACATAGCACAGATCTCCAATGCTATTATTCATTTAGAGGAAGCCAGAGTCCTAACATGTCTCCTTAAAGGGCAGTTTCTTGTATCTGAGACTAGAATTCAAATCAGAACAGGTCTATCACATGCTCCCACTAGAAAACAGATGCAGCCAAAAGCAAAGACAGCTGCTTCAAGGAAGCTGCTTCATCTGGTCTGAGCATCAGAGAGGGAACAATAATAGCAACTAATTGAAAATTTCCACACGGCCATGACTGTAATGGTATACAAGAGACTATAATGTCTACCAAAAGGAGCATCTATGAAACAAGAATAAGACATGTTCACTCTTATTTATTTTAATAGGTGTCCATCTTGTTCAATTTTTGAGTATTTCAAAGTATACTTGGACTAAGAACTTATCAATGTACATACATAAAAGCACAAATAATATATATACATGTGTACACACATATTATTAAAATTATGAACTCCTTTAAAATATGAGGGAGGAAAATGGTCCTCACAGAGCATCTATTTCAGGAGGGCTTAACCAGCTGTTGGCATTCATCATACCAGCCAAGTGGAAGGAGAGAGCCACTGTCCTTAGCACCAAACACACAAACAATGTCATTAAAATGGAGGTCCAGCAGTTGCTCCAGGGTGAGAAATCACCTGTGCTCTGAAGAGTGAGGGGAGCTAAGTGAGTCTGACCCTCCAACCTTTACAAAAGTAATCCCCGTACAGACCCTATTAATTATAATGAAGTCCTGGTAAGACACAGATAAACATCCAGTCATTTGAACCTATCAGTACACCATGTCATAGGCAAGACAATGGGATCAGTAATGTCACCTGGTAAAGCTGAGGGTGTCCAATCTAATAACAAGTACCTTGAATTTATCACCTTTGACTTCAAGGATCAGAACCTAACCATTTAGGATACCAATAAAAACCTAAAAGTTCCACGTACTTAAAACTGTATTTTTTTCTCTGAGTATGTTAGAAATAATTATAACCCTAAAAGTATATAAAATAACGAGCTGGTTAAATGACTACAGACTTAGTAAAGGATGTGAAAGAAATTGTTTAGATAAAAGACATCAATAGCGTCTACACCTTAAACAGGATTTTTAATGAGATTGTAAAGATTGGTCTAGTGGTCACTGACATGTGTATGTACATTTCCTTCCATCATCTGAGTACTTGCAGTAGCCTGGGCATGTCCAACCTGCTTGCTGCCCAGGGCCCACATGCACCTCAGGATGGCTATGAATGTGGCCCAACACTAAATGGCAAAATTATTTCAAACTAAGTATTTTGCATGAGAGCATGAACTTGTTTCAACATCCAAAGATTGGACCTGTCTGTGAGACACATTGATATTCTAATTAGAAAAGAATATATTCCATTTTTATAACCAATATCTAAATTTGGGGAAAATATGTCTTATTAAATTAAAAAGTCTCAGTCTATCAATTCTGGAAGCATTGTACAAATATTTAGAAGTTGCAAAAATATTTATAGTTAGGTTGATAAGATTCAAAACTTGCGCTTCACTAAGCTACAAATCAGTGATTTTTTAGTCTTTTTGTTGTTCTATTTTCTAAGCATAAAGATTTCTTCGCTATTAACAAATTCATTTATAATTATTGGTTTCTGCCCAACGATGTGGTGAGGGAGACCTAAAAGCGTAGGGCTGAGAAGCAGCTTAAAGGCAGAGGGCCTGAGCAAGGCTGCGGGCTCGGTCCTCAGCTCTGAAAACCAAACTCATACCTTACAGCAGCCAAAGAAAAGGGGCAAAACATTTATTTTAAAATTTTCCTTGAGCACAAGAAGATATGAACAAGTGATGGTGAAGAAGTAAAGTGAGGAGGTAAGAATGGGAGGGGGGAGAAGAGGCGGGGACAAAACCTTGATTGGCAGGTCCCCATACTCCAAAACTAAAAGAGAAATGGCAGGAAACAACTGGGAAAAGGCTGACTGGTGAGAATACTGAGGTTTTTAAAGAAAGCAAGAAAAGAGATAGCAAAGTTCAAGAGAATGAGGTGCCCAGCGTGGACTTTTAAGCATTGAGAGATGAGTTCTCAGACAAGCTGCACCTTCCCTGTGTCTAAAATGCCTTCCATAGTGGGAAGCTGGTTATTCTGCCACAAGGCTTACCTGACAAATTTGTATTTCTTCTTTTTAACCATTTTACATAAATATGTATGTATGTATGTATATCCATGAGTATTAAGCTTAGAGTCATCTGAGAATTCTCAGACCTAGCCTTCCACTCCCAGCTAGCTGGAAAGATGCAGGAATGTGGAAAAGATGATAGGACAGGTGTACGTGATAGCCACACCCAGGATTCGGTGTGTTGGGTAACTATGACAACAAGAGTACTATTTCATCCACAATCTGAGAGCAAGACACAACATGTGCAAGGTCAATATCATGAAATTTCTCCCAAACACAAAATGCTGAAGACTCATCTTATTCAGGGTTCCTATTGCTGTGATGAAATGTCATGACAGAACAACTTGGTGGTGTGCTGGGGGGAAGGGTTTATTGAGCCTACAATTCCATATTACTGTTCATCACCGAAGAAAGTCAAGACAGGAACTCAAATAAAGCAAGAACCCTAGATGCAGGAAATGATGCAAAGGCCATGGAGGGCTGCTGTCTTTCAACTTGCTTTCTTACAGAACCCAGAACCACCAGCCCAGGAATGGCACCACCCACCCAAATAAGTGGGTCCCTCTGTCATAAGTATTAAGAAAATGCCCTACATCTAAATCATTTTCTCAATTAATGTTTCCTCATTTCTGATAACTCTGGCTGTTTCAAGCTAACATAAAACTAGCCACCACAACTTACAAATGAAAGTTTAAGAAAAGACATATTTTTCCAGACTCTAGTATTAAGTTCAGAGTTCTTCCCACAATCAAATCTATAGAACAAAAATTTTTATTTATTTGAAAAACTCTAAGTTATTCATTCATATTCATAAAATAACCATTACTTGAGTAAACAAGATTCAGAGTCATTCAGGAATTATAGTTCAGATGAACACAATTTGTTAACTTAAAAAGAAAAGTACAGAGAAACATGGAAGGCTAGATACACACCCCTTCTTTTCTTTCTTTCTCTCTTATTCTTGCTGTTCCTCATTCCCTCTGCCCCTCCACACACACACACACACACACACACACACACACACACACACACACACACACACACACACACACACACACACACCCCTGGCGGTTAGTCTAAGTCATGACTTACTGTGATCGTCCACTACAAATCAAGAAGCATCAAGCAGTCATGTCAGAGTCAGAATAAAACTTGACTACCTTGATTACCAAGATTCACCTAAGATGAGCTGGAATCTTCCCATGATCTCAGAAATCTCCATATTCTTCTCTGGGTCTTTGTTTTCCCATGTGACCAAAGAAAGGACTAGGTGATACATAGCTAACAGCCTTTAAATGCTTTGTTTATGTGTAAAGGTTTTGTTGGTTCCCCACCCCTTGGTTTTGCACCCTTCCACACCCGGCCTCTCTCTACCATTTCCTTTCCTCATTCATGTCACATGTCCTCTTTGCCCTCCCTCTCTCCCTCTAGTGGTGTCCTCTTCAGATTCATGGTCTACGGCTGTACTCACACCCTCTTATACACTGCATGGAAGCAGTCAGAGTTACAGTCAGTATATGAGAGACACATAATTTTTTAATCTAGGTCACCTCACCATAATACTTCTAGATTGTCTACTTTTCCTTAAAGTTTTATAGTTTCATTTTTCTTTATAGCTGAGTAAAAACCCACAGTGTATATTTACCACATTTCCATTATCCAGTTATCTCTTGATAGACATCTGGGCTGGTTCCCATTCTTTGCTACCATGAACAATGCAACAATGAGCATGCTAGTATTCTAAAAACTTCTTCAATGATTCCTTTTATTTCTAATGTCCTTCTACATAATTAGCACCTATTCACATAATGGATCTTCTTACTTCTATAAACACAACCCCTAGCCTTTCTGAGGAAAATGAACTTTCATTCAAAACCTAGAACAGCTACATCAGTATCTTTGGGACAGTAAAGCTCAAATTAGGAACATTTTGTCTTTTCTATGGAATGAAGGTTCAGCTATGAAAATGCCCTAACCTCCCATAATAGGAACGTCACCACAGAGAGAAAGGACTTCAAGCTGGTATAGAATGTTAAGGAGAACCAGCTCCCAAATAAGACTAGCTACAGAAATATACGTCATTGTTCCACAAAACCTGAGCTGTGGATCACCTTCATTTTGCTTATATTCAAAGGTATAAAAGATAAAGGAGGTACAGCATGGCCTGTAGCCCATGGGTCATTGTACAGATGAGTTGCCCATTGCATGGGTTTTGTATTCTTTCCTGACTTTATCCCATACCAGCTGTGTGGGTTTAGCCAAGGTACAGTTTTTCATTTGTAAAGCATGTTGTGTGGTGTCTCAGACATAGGGAACTCTCATTATATAGGAGCCACATGCAAGTGAGATGGCAGTACATGTAGAGAGAGACACACTGAGCAGCTTAACCTCATGAAGGACAAGATGGAGTTAGTGTTACACAAAGGGTATGTGTTACACGAATAAATGAGACTCAGGGATAGAGCTCTGAAGAAGTTGAAGATATTAGAGGGAATAAACACCACAGTCAGATCTTACCCAGCTGTCTTCCAGCTTCCTCAGCCTTGCTTCCCTTGGAATGACTTCTCTCTCTGAGTTTCTATCCTGTCTTAAGTACCCTTTTGTAAATTAAGGCGTGGCCCCACCACTGCCTGCTTGGGAGCCTGGAATTCCTTCTATAATCTGAAGTGACCTCAACTCAATTGGGATTAAGGGCATAGGTCACCACTCCCAGGATACTCCCTGTGCTGGGATTAAAGGTTTGAATCACCACTCTCTGATTCTCCTAGACTGACTGTGGTTAGAGCTCTGGAACTTCTGGAGCTTCTACTAACTCCCCACATAGACTGTGTGTAGATTCCCTCTGATATCTCCTAAACTTCTGAAACTTTTATTGAATCCCCACAGGTATGAGTGAAATGTTAAAAGAGTAAGGGGCAGGAGAAGCAAAGCCATCAGTTTGTAATGATGATAAAACAGCTAGAAGAAGAGAAAGTTCTGGCTTCTTTCTTTACCTGGGACCCAGGACCAAACACAATTTTCAAAATAAAATCCTTCTGGCATCAGAAAAAGTCTTAAAAATCATAGTTGGCAAAAGAATTTTGGTGACACTGTGACCACAGAGAGTAGCAAGAAAGATTCTAGTGATTTTCAGACTCAGGAAAATAATTATGCTGCATAATTAATAATCTGTGTTTGTTGTCATACTATTTGTCCCTGGAATCTTACAAGTTAGAAAAACCATATAACCTATATCGTGTGTTTGCTCATATAGTTAACTGGAGTGACAGAACATCTTTCCTTACCCAATTTCCAACTTGAGGGTAACTGCTGATGCTATAAGGTAGATATTATTAAAAGTCTCTTATGTATGAAGTTAAGTTCAGAAGTGTAAGGAAAATTCCCCAAATCATAGCTAGTACATGGAAAGAAGACCTTCTTTGAGAGTTCACAGAATTCTAGTACCTGGCTGAGTAATGTCTTACTCTATCTTGGCCTTTGGAATAAAAAGCCTTGGGCTGGATATTAACAACAGAAATGTGTTGCTAATAGTTCTGGAGCCTGAGAAGGCCAAGGGCAAGCTTCCAGAAAATTAATGTAAGTGATAGTTCACTTTCTGTTTATCAAGGGACCCTTTTATAAATGCATGAAACCTATTCAGGAGTAAGGAGCCCTTATGTCTTAACCACTTACTAGAGGCCACCATCTCTTCATGCTGTCACACTGGGGACTAAGTTTCAAGGGTTTCACGGAATGGCTTCATTCAGGTATAGCATACTTGTATGTGTAGCAACACCCAGAAAGTATGTGTTGAGTGCATGAAGTAAACACGAAGGATTCACAATCAGCTTCATTTAGAGTTACATACTCTACTCCCTCCCTTTCTTAGAATAACTGACAGTTGTATATTTTCCATTATTGTTTCCAGATCTAACCTCCACACTATAGAGCCTAAAATTTGGTCAAAGGTTGGCATTTGTTTTTAATGAGAAAACCAGTTTATTCTTAGTGAGTACTTACCATATTCCACACCCTGTGCAATGTGCTCAGCATATTAAATCCCTTAATTCTCCCAAAAGCCCCTTATTAGATTACTCTTCTATTTCCATCTTCATTACAGAAAACTGAGGCATAGAAGAATTAGAGAAAATGGCAGAGGAAGCCTGCACTCAGTCTGCCTCTGAACACACTGATGTCCTCCACAATTTCATCACAGACATCAATCAACTGGATGTTAGTCCTTGACTGGAGAAGTAACTGTGTGTCTTCTGTATTCTTGGAATAAATCACAATGTGACACCAGAAGGGTTGACTTGTTGGGAGGAGTTCTGCTGACCCTTAACCATAAAACTAGATTTCAAGAAGAAGGGGAAAGTACTGTCAATGGTGAGTGATGGGTAGTGAGCGATTAGAAATGAAGGGAGCCACAATGAGTAACACCAGCTGCCTTGTAAGACTCCTGCCTGCCTCTTCTTGTAAGTACTCACCATTTTTAGGTAAGTACTTACTCACCTTTCCATGCTGAAAGACAGGTTGATTTGGGCCATAATTTACAGTTCTTATACATGTGCCTTTTCTTTTGAAGATAAGTCTGTAAGAAGCTTCTCCTGAGCTTGGAAGTTCAGAGTAAGAGTTCAGTTTATCTCTACTGCAGTCTAGGTAGTTGCCTAGGAGATGGTATTCAGTGGGTGGGGAAATCTTTTCCCTGGGAAAAGGGGAACAGAGAGAGAGAGAGAGAAAAAAAAAACTATTTTTGTTTTCTTGCTCTAGGAAGCCAGAAACCCCTCTAAGTATAAAGGCAACTTTCATTTTACAGTGGTATGTACATAAGATTTTTAGGAAAAGCCTGTAAGAAGAGGAATATAATATGCTATATTAACATTAAATTGGAAGGAGCTAATATCAAAGTACATTCTGAGAGTCCAAACATACAAAAAGTAAATGGAATAATAGAACTCCTGCCCAGTAAAGGTAAGATACGATGAAGTACCACACATTTTATGAAGAAGGCACCAAAAATTATCTCTCTTCTCACTCTCATGGCTTTGTGCTTTCCCTAAGTCTTTTCTACACTGCCTTTTCTACCTGTGGCCTCCCAACTTCACTCTCCACATAGCTTTCCTATCCCTGTGTCATCTTTCACATCTTTATGCTATTATTGTTTAAATTAAATAAAAATAGGAGATGAGAAAACAAGAGGGCGATGAGGAAGACATACATGCTTGGTTTTATGTTGGTAACATTGGTAGTTATGCCTGGTTATCTTCAAATTACAGAGGAAAACACAGCTTGGCAATAGTAACTTCTCTGAGGTCCTGGGGTAAATGTGGGGCAGAACTCAGACTCTTTCCTATTGTCCAACTACTTCATTCTGGTTCACAGGCTCTCTTTCTTATCACCAACTATTCTCGAGATTCTATGGCAAACTATAAACTAGCTCCTTACAACAGAACTCCCAATGGGACTTCATTTCCTACTGCACCCACGCCAATACATACAGACTCGGTCAAGATTTTCTGAAGTGAACACAGAACAGAATAGAGCTAGAAAAGAAACAGAGGACTAAGAACATGATGCATGAACATAGTTCAGCAGTGGAGCGCTGATCTAGCGTGGGCAAAGCAATGGATCTGGTCCACCATATTAGGGGTAAAAAGGAGCAATGGGATGTAGATTAAAAAAACAAAAAAGAGCATAGACCTACAACAAGATGCATGTAAGTTGATGAAACCAAGCAGTGTCCCACAGCTCAGTAGCAGGCCTGCAGAAACTAACACAGGAAGAAAAACGAAGGCTCTAAAGTGCAAATTCAGCAGTAGGACTGCACCTGCCTATAGTACTGTGGTACACACTGTCTTCTATCATCAATGGGTACAAGTCTTTTAGGGATATATCTAACAATTGGACAATCTTAATGTGTGAGAAATGATATAGTTTAAGTTTCTTCAACCACAGGCACTCAGTATGCTCAGGGAGATGGGTTCCAGCTGCTTTGCAACTGGGACAGCCCATCAGGTTAGGCCCCAGGTAGCAGCCCCCTTCTTTAACAACCCTGTTCAGCAAGAGCTCAAACCCCTTATCCTTATGCTAATTGCCAGACTCAAGTCAGTTCATTGCATGCTTTCCAAATGGGACCAAAACATATACCTTGTAAACTATATAAAGGCTGTACTGCTTCTCTTCCATGCTTCCATTTCTCACCCTTCCTTACAGATAAACACAAAAAGCCATTGGCTCACATACTACCATGTAACATGCTCACCTAGGATATTTCACTGCCTGCAGCCTTTCTTGTACTGTTGTAAATTTTTCTAATTTTTTTTTTAATATTTGTGTAATATTCTCCTACAGAGGTATACCAGTGTTTACTTAATAAACACCTATCTACTGATATTGGGGCTGTTTCTGCTTTTTCTTTTTGTTAAAAAATTAGTCTGGGGTGCAATGAGACAGCTTAGAAGTTACTTGCTGCCAAGCCTACCAACCTGAATTCAGCCCCTAGGACAAACATAATGAAAAAAAAAATTGACTCCTACAGATTGTCTTCTGAACAAACACATACACAGAAAAAGAGAGAGAGAGAGATGTAATAACACAATCTACCAATCTACGTAATAACAAGGCTGCAATAACAATCTCTCTAGAGATATATGTGATGATGTAGAAAATAAGATGTAAACATAGGTGTTCCATATGCAGGCCTAAGGATATAAATGGTATGGCTGCATATTTTGCATTTTATGCAAATATTTTTTGTAGTAAAGATTTCTAGGCTGAGAGAGACCTGGCTTTGCAGATGTGTACTTTCTTAATTCTAAAAGAGATACTAGACTGCTCTTGGAGGAGTTGCTAATACACATTCCCTTCATGTACTGCACATGAATACTTGGGAGTCTGACCGTGGCACAGAACGTCGAGCTCTGATTTCCTTTGTAATGAAATGAAAATCTCTCTGAGAGGAGTCCAAGTCTGTCTAAAGAGTTTGTAGAAAACCAGCTTAGAAGTCACCACCATTTTGAAGGACTGTGTCAAGTCCCCAAGTCTCTCTACATGTAGGAGGATAGGTTATTTCTGCTCTCTTCAACCCCACATAGCCTTTCTTACATGGAAAAAATAAGCCTCCAATTTCAAATGTCTGTAGAAGTCAGCTTCATTTCTGCTGTTGTGAAACACCGTGACCAAAAGCAACTTAAGGGGAAAAGAATTTGTTTCAACTTATATTTCCACGTCAGAGTCCATCATGGAATCAGCAGAAGGAACTCAAAAGCAGGAACCTGGAGACAGGAACTAAAATACAGAGCACTAAGAATAGGTCTTACTGGTTCACTTTCCCTGGCTTACTTAGGTTATATCTAATACAGCCCAGGCCCATTTGGCTACAGATGGCACTACCCACAGTGTGCTGGGCACTCCCAACATCATTCAACAATAAAGTAAAACTTCTTCACAGATGCAGCAATGGGCCAATTGGATAGAGACAATTCCCAGTTGAGATTTCCTCATCCCAGATGTGTCAAGTTGACAATCAAATTGGCCACCATAGAAAGTAAGGTTAGAGGGTAAGAAGAACAGGTCAGGGTGCCCCAAGTTGAGGGGCATTCATTTCAATATTGCTCCAAATGCCAGGTGATTCATTGTCTATTAGGCTGTTTTATTTTTATGTCAACTAGTCAAGAAAAATTAATAATAGCAGAAAAAAACCTGTCCTATGTCCTGAGCAAAATGTAAAGGGAAGAAGTAACTGGCTCAGTGTGGCACACACAGGCTGGGTCTGTGACCTTCCTGGGAATGTGAGGTGCTTCTCCTCCTCCTCTTCCCCCTCCCCAACTTCACTACCTTAGTCAGTTCCCCAAGTTCATCATTCACTCTGACGCTGAGGACAAGAAAGAGTTCATTCACGTAGGTAATAAATGGACCCCTGACTTTGGGAAAGCGGTAATTAGTGCACATTATCACTTGGGCTAATAAGATCAGAGTGGTGCTGTCTGTACCCAACATGTCTAATCAGGGATTTAAATGAAGCAGTCTGACTGCCTGTGATTAAGTGGATACTCAATGAAGCACTGCACTCCTAATTCCTTTGTATTTCCATCCAGCCGCACAGTATCAAATGTTTTATGACACTGAAAATATGCTTAGTTGAGAAGGAGCAGATGCCCAAATCTCTGTGTGCTCATTTAGAGAGACAACCTGATTTTTCTTTATCTGGGGTGTTATCAGCCAGGATTACAAACAGACACAGAGACACACGAGTGATTCTAACTGGATTTTATCAAAATTGTTTCTTTATGAGCTGTATAAACAGAGATTTAGCAAAAATCCCACTGCCATGGGAGAATGAAAGAGTTAGAAAGTAGAGGAGAGAGAAAGGAATATTCCTAAATTCTATTGTCATAAAGACTCCATATTTTATTTGGACAGAGAATAAAGTACTTTCGAATTTATTTTAAAAAATATAATTTAGCAAAACTTCTGTTAACTTATATTCTTTAGCTGACCATCCCTAGATGGTATGGACTAGATTTGCCATGGCTTCTGAAGGCTCACAGGATAGGACACTTGGTTGTTAGTTGTATTGTCCATTGAAAAGTGACTGTATCCTAAAGGGTCAAAATGTAATCCCTCAAATGTGTCAGTCCTTCATGGACCTATAACTGAAAATATTATGGAGATGGGAATAGAAGGTGAGGCTTACTTAGGAAAAATGGGCCAAGGAGGGTATGACCCAGAAGTATATCCCTCATCTCTGGACCTTTCATAATTCTCTGCTTCATGACCATTGTGAGGTGAGCTACCTCCTCTGTCACATGCTCCCTTGTATGACACCTGCCTTGCCACAGGATCACCACAATGGAAGTAGCCAAGCATGGATAGAACCTCTGAACCCATTAACAAAATAAGCCCTGCCTCTGTTAAATCTCAGGTGTTTTGTATCAGTAGTGAAAGCTAATGAACACAGGTTTAGTGTGAGAAAGCAGTTCAATCTGGTAGCAAGAAGATCAGTTTTTGTACTCACATCTATATTTAAATTTATATCAGCCACTGTCTAGGGAAAGAATTAAAAAACCTTACATAAGACACAGATGCTAGGCTTCTATGGTGGTTTGAATAGGATTGGCCCCCATAGGCTCATATATTTGAATGCTTGGTCATTAGGGAATGGTGCTAGTTGATGGGGATTAAGAGGTGTGGCCTTGTTGGAGGAAGAATATCACTGGAGGTAGGGTTTGAGGTCTCAGATGCTCAAGCCAGGCATCATCCTGCTGCCTGCAGATCCAGATGTAGAACTCTCAGCTACCTCTCCAGCACCATGTCTGCCTGTACACTGCCATGTTTCCCTTCATGCTGATAATGGACCAAACCTCTGAATCTGTAAGCCAGTACCAATTAAATGTTTCCTTTATAAGAGTTGTTGTGGTTGTGGTGTCTCCTCACAGCTATAGGAAACTGAATAAGACAGCTTCTACTTCCTCAATTCTTACAGACTAAAGTGCATCAGAATCAAGAACTCTCAGAAAACACCATTGATGGAGTGGAAAGACAAAGCACAAATGTGGAGACACTGTCAGCAACAGAGAGCAAGTAACAACCAATAACTACTTTACAGGATATGTAGTGAGAGGATGGGCATTCAAATATAACTTGGAGAAACATTTTGAATATTATGTAAAGTGAAAATTCAAGTGGTTAAGAAATATGTAAAAGGTATTAAATACACTGGGAATTTAAAAATATAAACTTAAATCAAGATACTATGTCATATGTTGGGTATTAAAAAGAAAAAATGTACTAGTATAAAGGCACAGTAATAATATGAAACAAGAAAATATTTACCAAACATTAGTGCAAATAGCTTTTGTTATTTTAAAATACTATTTGGTATTATATAATAGATCTGAAGGTATTCATACTCCATGTCCAACAAGTTCTAAATTTCTACTCCAGGTATATATGTTCCTAGGAATCACTTGTAAATTTGAACCAGCATTAGATAGGATTTAGAGCAACCCTGTTGCTCAGAATGAAGAATTCAGAAAGAACAAAACATCTGTTGAAGGGCTGTGTCCATGTGGTGCTATCATACACTATGATGTTCTACATTGGGTGAACAAGGAGCAATAAGACACAGCATGTAGAGCTTCAGAAACATCATACTAAATAAAGAACAAAGATGTGGGGCCAGCAAGGTGACTCAGCAGGTAGAACAGCTTGCCACAGAATCTGATGAACTAACTGAGTTAGCCCAGTGGTTAGAACGAAAATGATCCCCATAGGCTCATATATTTGAATGCCTGCCCCACAGGCAGGTAGAAATGTTTGGAAAAGATTGGCCTTGTTGAAGGAGGTGTGCCACTGTGGATAGGATCTAAGGTTTCAAAAGCTCATGTCATTCACAGTTCTCTCTCTCTCTCTCTCTCTCTCTCTCTCTCTCTCTCTCTCTCTCTCTCTCTCTCTCTCTCACATAACTATATGTCAGCCCTCCATGTCTGCTCCAACAACATGCCTATCTTTCTGCTGCCATGCTCCCTACCATGATGCTTAAGGACTATAACTCTCTGAAACCATGAATCCCAATCAACTTAAAGTTCCCTTGGTTCTGGTGTCTCTTCACAGCAATAGAAAAGTAACTAAAACACATTCCTAGGACTCACAGTGGAAGGAGAAAACTAATTCCGAAAAGTTCTTTTCCAACATATGCCATAAAATAATACACTCATGCATGCACACATTCACACACATACATACACACACTCACAATAAATAATAAATCAATTAGATAAGTAATAAATATATATGCAAGCAATAAATACAATTTAAATATCAAAATTTGTAAAATAAGTCATGTACTATAAAAGTTTTAAAATATAAAAACTCATATCAAATCAATCTAGAATCTATCATTCATGACACCAGCCTATCATTTTTTGATGCAAGGTGAAGGCCACATTGGGGTGAAGCAAAGGAACTCCAAAGTGACCCTTGGTTAGGATTCAGTCACAAAGCACCTGTAGTGTGGAAAAGAACAAAGTTCTATATGAAGAGAAAAGAAATATAGAAGAGGCATAAAAAGAGTCAGGGGAGGCCCCATTTTAACAAGACATGCAAGGTAGGTACACTCTGGAAGTCTTTGTCAACTGTTCTCTGAAAAAATACTGTGAAGTCTGGGTCCCATTATCCACAGCGGCAGTGGCAAAGGACATCTAGAAAGCCAAGTCATTGAAGGGTGCCCACAAAGGGAGCATGATACTACTACCGTGTGTCCATTCAGTGTTCACAGTTGGTCATAGTAGGACTCCTGCTTACAACTGCCATGGAAATCTTTCCTTCCTATTTATTAAAGAGGAAGAAGACACAAATGAGCATGAAACACATTCTGGGATGCCCTAATCTAACCCTCTCTATAGCTGTGTAATCGTTAAGACTATCTCCTTACCAATAAGGACATCCCTTCTCAGAAGTGCTAAGCACAAATGCTCCTTGTTTTATGATGAGGTTGTATCCTGATAACTCATTAGAAGTGCAAAATGTGCTTAAGATACCTAACACACCATGCACTGTAGCTTTAGCAGCAGCACACCACAGGTCTTGAATATTTTCCCCCATGATTTCCTGGCTGAAAATTAATGAGCACTTATCACAAGCCTTAAAAAGATCAAACTCAAAGTAGAGTTTTTGCTGAATGCAGATGGCTTTTCTGTCATCTCAGTGTTTTTTTTTTTTTAAAAAAAAATGAATTAAACCATTGTAAGTCAAAGTCCATCTGTAATTTACATATATTTGCATAGTCAAAAGGTAGGCAGACTGGCATTCAAATCTAAATCCACCACTGCTAAACTTCCAAAGTATCTTGTTTGGTTTCAAAATCATCTCCAGGTAGCCTAAAGTGACCTGGGACAAGGTAAATAAGAAGAAAGAGTGGGACAATAGTTTTGAGAAAGAAAACAGAAGGTGCACACCATCAGGTGTCACATAGACCAAAGGCTTCCAGATGTAGAAAATATGATGTCTTCAAAGCACACCAACTGGGAAAGAACAAGCACACACTTGGGATGTTTTGTTATAAGAGAAGAATTATGAAAAAAGATGAAAAGATACACAGAGTTCAAAACAAAGAAAAAATGTAACACAAATGATAAATTCACAAACTCCCAACTGCTTAATAAATGATGAGCTATGTGGTATTGCTAGCTGTAAATTTCTTAAGACTATTTTGCACTCTTACCATATAAATAAGACATTAGGAAACATTGGTTGGAAACTGTTTGGCACATCTATTACCTCAATTTTGGTAATGGTATATCACTAGTGTTTTCTGTGTGTTCAAATTCATCACATTGCGATCTAGTCTCTGGTTCTTGGTTACCCAAGCAGTATTAGGCATGGGCTCCCTGTCATGGAATGGGTTTTCAGACAAATAAGATAATGGTTGGCTACTCCTACAAGTTCTATGCCACCATTACTCTAGCACATTTTGCAGACAGGACAGGTTGATTGTAGATCAGAGGTTTTGTGGCTAGATTGGTACAAGTCTTTCTTTGTTCACCAGCCAGTTCCCAAATAATGATACAGAGAGACGTCTCATTAATTAAGAAAGCTTGGTCTTAGCTTAGACTTGTTTCTAACTGTTTTTTATCGTTTAAATTAACCCAGTTCTATTCATTTATGTGATAACACATTACCCATGGTTTTCCCCTCTCCTCCTCCATGTCCTGCTTCCTCTGTATCCAGATGGAGATTCTGTTTTTCTTCTCCCCAGAGTTCTCTCTCTGTTCAGAAGTCTCGCCTATACTTGTACCTAACTATTGGCCATTCATCTTTTTGTTACACCAATCACAGCAATGTCTTCACACAGTATATAAATATCCTTCATTTCCTCCTTTTTGTCTAAACAAAATTGATATAAAATGTACAATGTTGAAAGACACCAAAGCTTAAATTATTTAAGAAAATGTTTTGAGGTCTAAAAAGATAGTTTAAGATGGTAGCACAAGTTATGATAGAAAATGGCTTAAATTTATCAAAATAAACTTTAAATTTATCAAAAGAAGTAGAATATTTTGTCCAAATATGCCAAATGGACTAGACATTGTGAATATAATTCTTACCAGATGATTATTCATACTTTTTACAGTTTTGCTATGTTGGAGTTAAAACTTTTCCTTTTTATTTATACATAAAAGGGGAAATATTGTGAAATATTCCTTTACACTGTGTGAATAAGTATCACTGTGATTGGTTTAATAAAAAACTGAATGGCTAGGGATAAAGAGGTTAGGTGGGACTTCTGGGGATAGAGAAGACTCGGGGAATAAGAAAGGTGGTGTTTCCAGGCAGATGAGGAGTGAAACAGCATGAAGAGTACAGAGATGAGGTCACAAGCCACACAACAGAACAAGGATGACAATACGTGGGTTAGTTCATGTTATGAGGGCTAGGAGAACAAGTCTAATCTAAGGTTAAACTTTCATAATTAATAAAAAGTCTTATGTTTCTCTTCCAATAGCCTGCAGAGCACCTTCACATACAAAAAGGAATAGAGTAAAATGTAGGAGTGAGTGAAGGCTCCATGTAGGTACCAGCTCAACTTCTTCATGTTAGGAGGTGGGTGGGTGTATTCTTTGGCAATGGAGCCCTGTAGTCAATTTACAGAGAGCAACTGTTTGTCTTAACAACAGGTTAGGTTGTTTGGAACTTTCCACAGGACCCCTTGGCTATTAAATCTATGCTGTGGGAGTCTGTTCTGGTACATTGTTAATATCTGTCCCTCCTACTGGTTTAATATAAAGCTGATTGGCCAGAAGGCAGACAGGAAGTGTGGGTGGGGCTCCCAGACTAAGAAAACTCTGGGAACAGGAAGAAAAGAACAGAGAAGCCAGAGAGACACCACAAGCAGATGCAGAGGAAAGAAGTTGAAATGCTGCTGAGAAAATGTACCGAGGCTCATGGCTGAACAAGGTAAGACTCATGGGTTTGTTTAAGAGTAAAGAGTTAGCAAGTTGGCCCTAGGTCAATCAGTAAAAAAATAATATGTGTCTATGTGTTTCTGTTGGACTGCAGGTCTGGACCACAGGCCAGATAGGCCAGAAACTTACGACTACAAATCTATAAGATGTTTTTAATTTTGAGACAGGATCTTGTATTGTTGCCCAGGCTGGCCTCTATCTCTCTGCTCTAGTTTCATTGTTGTTGCTATGATAAAAAAACAAAAACGTCTAACCAAAAACAACTTATCAGAGGAGATGTTTGCTTGTTTGGCTTACAGTTGCAGGTCACAGAGCATCATTAGGGAGATGTGAGGCAAGAACTCAGGCAACTAGTCACAGAACACCGAGAGTCAAGCACAGAGGAAGAGTAAATGCCTGGGTCCTTGCCTATGTGCTTGCTGCTTTGCTCACTCTCTCTACCCTGACCTAGTCACAGCCCAGCCCATTAAAATGGGGCCTCGTACATTCCCAATGGGTCTTCCCACTTCAATTAATAACCAAGCCAATTCCCCATAGCCATGCCTACAGCAGTCAGATCTAAAGAATTCTTCTTTAATACTCTTTACCCAAGCAACCCTCGATCGTATGGACAGTCAAAGCGAACTCACCACATAGCAACTGGGCCACTTACATGCGATATCCTCTCTCAAGGCTCTACAGTCCTAAAATTACTAAGGCATGCCACCATATCCAGATAAATGTATATCTCTTTCAAGTTCAAGTTCACCTCAATAAACCTGTTAGAAATGAAGACAAAATATTCTAATCCTAACCTTTTGTGAAGCCCAGAGAAACCATTAATCTTTCTATTTAGAGCAGGACTACAAGCCATCAACCACTGAGCTTTCTACTCCAAATCCCTAAAAATAAATCCAAGGATCCTGGCCTTCTCTCACCCCTTCATCTTGGAGAAGTTAATAAATTCACTCTGCAGAACCTGCTCTGTTGCCCTCCTCACCCTATTAATGATAATCTAACTAGAGATGAGCACAGAGCTTGGGTCAGTGTCAGGGGAGTGTTAGAAGAACTTCAATTAATTCCTCAGAAATGAACTCCCCTTTGACGAATTCCTCTGCAGAAAACCTCCGTGTTTATCTCAGCCAAACAAAGCTGTACTGAGATCTAAAGCCTTTGAGGAAAGTAGCCCCAAACATGGATGGGACTAGAGAGCATCCTATTAAGTAAAATAAGCCATTCACAGTAAAATATATATTACATGATCTCACTCATCAGTGGAAGCCAAATAGGCTTGATATAAGGGAAGTAGAGAGAAGAGTGGTCACTAGAAGCTAGGAAGGACTCAGGAGAAGAGGCAAGTTGGAATAACAGATACCAGAATTGAGTCTGTTAGGAGGAATAAGTTCTAACATCCCTCAGCACAACAGGGTGATAAGGATTCCCAGTAATTTGTATTTTTCAAAGAATGGGAAGAGAGGATTTCAAAGATTCCCAACACAAAGATAGTCTACAATGGTTATAAATGTGGAATGCTAATTACCCAGATTTGGCCATTATATATTGTACACATATATCAAACTATACTATGCCCTATAAATATGCACAATTATGACTCTAGCAAAAAGGAAAGAGAAGAGAGTCCTTTGTCCTTCATCTTAAGCTAGTACTGTGATAAGAACCAGGCATAGCAAAAAGGGATCTGACTAGAATAAAAAAGCTGGTGGCGGGTCTTCCTGCTGACTTTATTTCTTAGTATTATTTCTTGTTATTCAATGCTCAGATTTTGCTTTTTGTTACCTATGTGACCATCATCAAGTTTTTCCAACTGCTCTGCATCTTTTTTGTCATAAAGAAAATGATTACAAGAATGATGACCCTATAGACAGGTGGATTACAGTACCAAAGACTCATGGAGATAAGTTGGTACAATTTTGATTACTATCATAGTTATTTGGTGATGCCCATCAGGTGGAAATTAGTAATTCATTTGAAGAAACAAAGTTTCTCAAGGAGATAACACTACTGACCACTTGGGACATATTGCTCATTACTGAAGCAGCAGATCTTTGGACCAACTTGACAGATGGTGTTCAAACTAAGGAATCTTCTCCACTGAACATGGTTTCAGCGGACATCATGTGAGCTTTTCTGGGAAGCTGTGACAAAAGTTCTCTTCATTCCCACAAGCAGGGAATTGATGACAGACCAAAAACCAAACAAACAATAAAAAACAATTACACATAAGCTCAACCTGGTGAACCAATTAGTTTGGAGGCATTATATCAAAAGCCTGGGAAACGTCACTAAAAAGGTAAAGGCCACCATGGGTGATGACTCATGAAAGCAATACCCTAGAACTCCCTGAACACCTTGCAGGAAGCTCCACTGAAGTTTCCTCTTCCGTGGCAAATGTTTATCTACATAACCTTGGTAGGTGGCCTACCTGTGTCTTATAAGCCTCACTTTGCCTTCTAGATGGAAATTTTCCAATTTGGAGAAAATAGTTACAAAATACCTTGCCTATTGGCTGGTCATCATTGTAAAAGAAACTAGAAGATTTCACTGAGATGTTTTTTTCGTTGAAATGAAGCTTTCCTTTGATGTTTAGTCCAGGAAAACGTCTCTCCATAAGGTTCAACATAGATTGAAATTCAACAGGACAGTGGTTTTCCCTTTAGAAACAAAAAATATCAGGCACTGTAGCATCCCATGAGCAGGGCCACTCTGGCAACAGTAGGAACCAGTGGCCACCCAATACCAAATCCCATAACATCATTATAATGTACATTAAGGGGTTAGGCTTTTCAAGCACATTCTGAGTTCTCATTTCAGATAGATGAGGTTAAAATGCCTGACTACCCAGAAATATTACAATGTGATTTTGAAAATGTGGGAGTTTTGCAAAAAAGAAAAAAATCACAAATGTGAAAGGATAGCCATCATCTTTGGATGCTTCAATCAGAGTCTAGTTTCCCAATGGGCTCCTTTTCTGTGGTACTATGCTCTTGAACACTGCCAATATTTTTCACTATAAATATAGATTTAATAAAATGCTGATTAGTCAAGTAGCTAGACAGGAAGTAGAGGTGGAACAACCAGACTAGGAGAATTCTGGGAAGCAGACAAGCAGAGCAGAGACACAGCAGTCATAGAGAGATCAAGATGAGAATGCTACACTGAGCAAAAAGGTACCAGCCACATAGCTAAACAAAAATAGAAATACAGGCTAACTTAAAGTATAAGAGTTAGCAATTCATAAGCCTGAGCCATAAACCAAAACAGCTTATAATTAATATAAGCCTATATATGTTTATTTGGGACTGAAAAACTGTGGGACCAGCCAGACAGGACAAAGAAATTACAACTACATCCCTTTACCTTTCAAATAATTAGAAATCACAGTCAGGCAGTCCAATGCTTTCTAACAGGTCAACTGCCATGTATACATGTCCATGGTCCTTATAGGTAGTAGCTATGACAACCCTTACATTACAAACTTAGAAGGAAATCATTTGCTAGTTAATATCAACCTCAAAGACTAAAATTGTGACTCCCCTCCACAAAGATCTCAGTTTTCTTTAATAATTTTTATGTTTGGATATCATGCATTTATTCTGTGAATTATATTAATATCTCTCTAGTGTTCAACATTTGTCAATTCCCTCCTCACATACTAAAGAGGCCAAGTTCTTTTAAGTCTACTTAGAAACCTTTTTTAATAGTAGGAGGCAGAAGCACTATGTCAGAATCTTAGCAAAGAAGGCAGCTAGGGAGGAATTCCATCCTCTGCATGTAGCCTTTTCAGTTTGTCCTTTAAGACTCCCCTTAAGTTTCTTCATAATCCCAGACAGAACACTAGCCAGATTAGGTCACAGAAATTCTTCAAAATAGTCTCAGTGAACCTATCCTTTAGTGTTCTAATTTATGACAGTAATAGTAACTCAGTGCTTTATGGTGTGGCTGTTTTGTACTAACACTGTGCTTGTCATATTTATCAATGTTCCACTTTTGTGTGTATCTTTTCTCTTTAAATTGACTGTGAGCTCACTGGAGAAAAGAGTCCATACTCCCCACAGGACTTGTGTGCCTTAGAGTTCACATGTCTGTGACACAACACTGAAATTTAGGGACTATTTGTTGATGGGGCATGTGAAAATGACCTTGACACATGTAAGATAGCTTTGTTAGCCTTTATTAGTCCTGCCATCAATCAGTGAAGTATAATGTAATGATTACAATTAGGCTGGAACTTCTAGGAGGGAAAAAAAAAAAACAGTTACTTTTCTTTATCTAGTAAGCCAAAAGGCTTTGCTCCTGAGAATTAACTTGAGTGGGAGGGGGAAAAAAAAAGCAATAGACTGTGTCTGACAGGGGCTATGTAGGTCTACCAAGAACAAAGTTTAAAGAACTCTAGAAGCTTCTGCACTGAGTAATTCAGGTAACCTGGGTGTCCAGTTGTGTTATTAGTTTATTAATTTATCTCTGTAGCTTCTATACCTACCAGGGTACCAGCTGCTCCAGCCATCTACCACATGCCACAGCTCAAATAATAAGCCTGGCCTCTCATCGTTCAGAGATGAGCACATGATCCAAACAGAATCATCGGTTTTTCTCCAAATTTAATGAGTAGGCATTAAAAAAGACGATGTTTATCTTCTTCCAAGTAAGTCTCAAATTGGAACTTAATGGGTTAGCAACCAAGCACAGCTACATAGAGGAGCCCTGTTTATATTGTGATTGAGTGACCCCTGAGGAAAGCAAAGCCCAGAAGTGAAGGGTGAAAGACAGAACCCTAACCTCATTTCATCCACTGAGTTGATTGACCCCACCTCTACTCCTGAACTTTCCCAGTTGCTGCCTTCATTCAAAACAGTACAACCTGGGCATATGTCATGGAGAATCCTGATAAGCAGAAGTCAGCAGTTACAATATCAGGATATGACTTCCACAAGGATACAGACCAGATCTGTCCAGCCACTGTGTCCCTAGCATGCAGCTTGATAATCACTTGATAGTGATAATCATATAAATGGATCTCCTAGGATTTGACAACACCCCTGCAGAATCTGTCCAGGAGAGAAAAGGCAAGAACCCTTGCAGGATCTGAAGAATCTGAGGGACTACCATGTATTCTTAAAGGAAGCGAGTGTATGCCATCTCTTTATCCTAATCTACTCTGTGAGGTTGGCAAGCAGTAAATGAAACACTTAGAGCTCCTAACCTGATCAGTTATTGGTGATCCATTTTAGTTTTTGATAATACATTATGCTTAGGATGCCTTTACTATTTCTGTAGAATTTGTCTCTAAGACTTTTGGGGTCCATTCTTCATTCATTCACATTCTTCTACAAACGGAAAACCTTTCCAAACTGCAAGGAAGTTTTGAGGGAAGATGTTCATTAGATGTTTTAAAGTAGAATCTTTCAGCCTTGTAACCTAGCAACATGACGAAACACCTCCACAAGGCAGGAGGAACAGGGAAGACTTGGTCCTTTGTCATTCTTATTTACCTGTAGCAAGTATGTTATATACTGGTAAAGTGAAATAAACAGAGACTTTCCACCACACCCTTCTTCCCCACTTGGTATCAACAGAGACTAGGTACACCAGTCAAGCTAAAGGAGTCTGCCTACACAAGTGATCCTTGAGAATCTGCAATCTAAATTCTTCCAGTAATTTTTCATTTCCACTCTAACCATGTCTTAAATAAAATTTAAAATGTTCTTCTTCCTGTGCCTTCCCAAGAAGGAATAGAAAACCAAAGTTAAAAAAAAAAAAAAGTTCTCTGCACAGGTGTACCAGTGGATATCCAAACTACGTTTAGAATTGCAAAACATTCTGAGGATGAGGATGACCCCTGTTTTTGAGGCCTGAGGCCAACGTTTCAAATGGCCTTTCCTAATAAAACAGTGGCCCTGTTGGAAAGGCAAAGCAGGCCTCTGAGGATATAAATGGGAGCAGGCCTCTCTGAAAAGGAGCTCCTTGAGACAATAGAACTTGTTCCTCTCAGTCTGGAGGCCTGTTGCTGCTGCTGGTGGTGGTTGGTTGGTTGGTTGGTTGGTTGGTTGGTTGGTTGGTTGGTTGGTTGGTTGTTGGTTGTTGTTACATTGTGTTGACAATTATCAGCCAATAAGATCACCAATGCATACCAACATCTGCTCAAAACCAGGTAACATTAATACAGCAACTCAAAAGCATATCGGCAAATGTACCTGTATAGTCTACTACTCCAGCATTTGCAAAGACTCCCTAAGCTGTGTCTTTCAGTGTGGAACACAAGGCCCTTCATGAGCTGAGGCTTTTATACTCAGCCATGACTTTCAGCCTTATAAAGCCTCACTCTTTTCTTCCCTGAAGCACAGGTTCCTCTTCTCTGGTGCTTCCAGCCCTGGTCACTTTGCCATTTTCTTCCCTCTGCACAGCCTCTTCAGATGACCTTCAGTGGTCAGCACCACATCCATCAAGCCCAGAAATCCTTCTCAATACTTGTCTCCTCCCCACCCATCCACAGCCTGGGAGTTCCTCTCTCCTGCTTCATAAAATCCCAAACTTGTTCACAGGTCATTTTAAGCTTCTCTTTTTCTCTCTGTCTTCATAGCTAGACTAAGACCCATAGGACAAACACTGTGCTGTGTAGCTCTGACTCACACATCGGGTATAGCAACTGACACAGAGGAGGCATGTTAAACATATTTGTTGAATAACAAATAAATAAACTTTTCATTTTTCCAAAAGCAAATCATAATTTCCCCTATGGTATACTCAAAAGTGTATGCATATGCTTATAAATGATCATGTACAGAGAGAGGCAGATAGAAACAGAGAGAGAAATTAGTATAACTTTTTAAAAAAAATAGTAAAATAACATCAAAATTGGACCTTGTTAAAGGCTATCCTTTTTTCTATGCATGGATACCTTCTGTACCCACCCAATCCTGTGCCATCTGTACATTTCCAGTCACTGCAGAAATATACCACTAGCAGCATCTTTGGATATTTGGTGGAAACTCAGCATTGCCCAATTTCAGCTAGCAACAGCTGAAATTTGCCTACCAACAATTTTTGCCAACACACTGATCGTAGCCCTGTTCCCTACAACTATACAGAACAAGACTGATCTTTCCCATAAGGCAGCCTCCAAGAATCTGAAAAATTTTAAGATTTCTCTTGTTCAGAGTCTACACCACAAATGCCTTAAACAGACCTTCAAACATGGCCTTTGAGCTCCTTTCTCAGTCATGCTCATTCTTTGGGGATGTGGTCCAGATCCTTCTATTAAGAGCTGTGCAAATTATTAGGCATAGTGTTACCTGCCTATTTCAGAGCTTTACAGGCTGAGATTAGAAGATCTCAGAGTCTGAGGCTAGCCTGCCCTATAACAATAACATTTTGTTAAAATAACTACTGTAAATAGAACTTAGCACAAGTTCTGGGAAGAAATTCTTTTTCTGAACTTTAAAGTCAACCAGGGAATTAAAGTGTTCCTTTATCATAGAAGTTCTGTTGAGGAGTAGACCGTAGAGACTAAAGGACTCAGGATACATGGCTATAGGAAGTTCCCAGAGCACTCTCCAAGATATGTTCAACCCTCTCCTCCATTTCTTGGATTTATGATACAGGTTTAGATCTGTCTTCTCCTTAAGATTTGACTCTTAAATTGAATAGAGTATGCTACTTAAATACTGAATGCATACCTAGAGTAATGGGTAGGAATCAAGCGTTCACAAAGTCTTTGCAATTAAGCAAAGGAAGGTCTGAGAGATGCTATCCTTTCATCAGAGATTGCATTAGAAAAGTTGGTCAAAGGGTAGAAGTGAGTTTGATGTTCTTCATCTTTTCAAAGTCTTAAAGTGTTTTAAGCAGTGTGAAGGTAAATGATCTGACCATTCTTTTCTGAATATGCTACAGAAAACCTTTCCTATGCAGTAAATACCTACGTTAGCAAATGAAAAAAATCTGGAAAAGCACTTGGGCATAATGCCAGGAAGAGAAATCACTCCAGTTTTGTTTCACTTCATTGATGTTATTAATAAGTTATTAACTGCCACTACTCATTAGTTCTACTTAAAGAGCATCTCTCTGTTTGAAATGTAGAAGTTAAGACAACATGGAGATGATTTGAAAGAGGGAGGCAAACTCAACAGAATGCTAGATGTCTGATACAGAATTCGGTCAATACTGGATTTGAATATTCAGCTTTCTGCTGACTAACTTATTGACTTAATCAAGTTACTTAACCATCCAGAGTTGTCAACTTCTCATTGGTATCATAGGTCTTGTAATAGTCCCAGTACTAAGAAGATGTGTCAAGGCAACTGTTAACATGCCAGGTCATGATTTGGTACCTACTTATCTGCTGAGGGATATGTTCTTTTACATTGTAAATATTTGTCCCTCCTACTGGTCTAATTGGATGGAAGGCATCCAGGAAATATGGGCAGAGCTACCAGACTAGGAAAACTCATGGAACAGGAAAAGCAGAGCCGAAATGCCAGGTAGACACAGAGGAAAGTAGAAAAAAATGCTGCTCTGAGAAAATGTACTGAGCCATTTGGCTAATCATGGGTTAGTTTAAGAGTAAGAGTTAGCAAGTTATATGCCTGAGCCATAGGCCAAAGAACATGTAATTAATATAAGACTGTGTGATTATTTGGGATGTTGATCTGGATCTCGGGGCTAGGCTGGGCCAGAAACTCTTACTACACATACACAGCTCTATACCTATGTGGTAATTCAGCAATTTATTTCTACCACCATCAAGTGCACGTGAAAGTCATTTGCAAAACTCCTACTTCCAGTTCACAGATGTGACCACTACGGCAAAGGTTTGATAGGTGACCATGGTAACAACATGCAAGCCATTCACCTACAAGTCCAAAGCTCCATTTCCCACCATTGTCCCTCTCAGAAGGTCACTTTGATGTCCTCAAAACAAGAGGAGATGCTCAGAGTAAAGTGGTCAGCTCCCACCTTGAGAGAGCTAGGGATCCACAAGAACTGCCGACCAGGATTCTGTCTTGTTCTCTATCTCCATTCACTCCTTCACTTCACAAACCTTTACAAGCCTGGGGACACAAAATGAGCCAGGGAAAGCAGATGGCCTTTGCTATTGTTTCACCTAAATCCCTACTCATCTCAGCAAAGAAGATTCCTGACAGCCATCCTCTCTCCCAAACCAACCTCATCCCAGTCCTGTCCTGTCTCCTAGTCCATCTTATTTTCTCCATTCTCTCACGCTCCAGGTTTTGCTTACTTTGTCCCACCAATGTAAGCTCAGTGAAGACTGGGAACTCTTCTAACTTTTTCCTGTTTCTATCTATAGCTCCAAGAACGGCGTGTGTGGCGTATAAGCATAGCAAATGTTTGTTTACTAGAGTGCATAATCATGAGAAAGAGAGGGAAAACACAAACAAATGAGTAAATCTGAACTACTCACAAGGAGGTCCCCTAGAGATGGGCTGGCAAATAATCAGTGAGCCGCTTGGTGGATTGGTAAGCTTTCTGTGCAAACAGGGCAAGGGGACTTTGCCCTTTCTGTGAAATCTTAGCTCTGTCATTGCTCTTCTGAAGTTGAGGCTACATCAGGATTCAGCAAACAAAGGAAACTTTCATCTGTCAAGTACCCTCCTAAGATTTAGCTTATTGAAAATGCTCAGGACCAAAACTGCATGATAGATATGGCTGGGACATGATACTTAAAGTGCCTTTATAAAAATATACTGCACATACCACTAAAACTACACCTCAAAGAGGATTTCAGCCTCTCAGCTCAGGAAGCCAAATGACTCTACGCTAGTGCTGTGCTCTCGCTAAAGCCTGCATGCCAGGCAGCTCTCAGGAACCTATACTGACTAGAAAAACATCTGGAAGAAGCAACCAGCATAAGGGAGTACAGGAAAGCCATGATGCACACACACCTCAAATCTTGGAAGACATACATCTCCCCTATGTCAAATCCAGGTAACAGACTGGTGTAAAACCCCAAAAGCCACAGGGATCAGGATTTAGGAACTGACATGAGTGGAAGGAATTTGGCCACTGGTTGTTTTTAGTGAAGTTAGTTTCTAAATCAATAAGTACATCAAAGAAGCTCTGAGAAGAACAGCCGGGGAATAGGAGAGAAGGATCTCCCCAGTTCATCCAGGTGGATCCCTCCCTGCCACCATCCTAGAATATCAAAACTTTCAGGTAGAAATAGTGGCCCACACAGTGTCCAGGTAAACCACACAGCTGCTATTCCTGCCTGCTAGCCTCCCTACCACCATTTCTTGTCTCCACCACTGTAGACATACATGTGGTCCTGACCACAGTATCTCAGACTGGGGCCATATTTCAGACATAGATTGAAGCCACCACATTCTAAACTGGAGCACAAAGTTTGCATCCTTGCTCTGATGTGTAGTGACTGATGGCCCAGGTCCAGCTCTCACCTCCTCAACTTTCACCTTTGATAAGGTGAAAACTTGGCACCGCAAGAATAAAAATACAGAACATTCAACAGAGAGAATAATTTTACATAAGATAATTCATACTGAGATATCAGGACATTACCCACAATTCAGTTATTCAATGAGCCATGAAGTAAACAAAGAGATACAAGATCTGGCTGATTTTAGTGAGAAGTTGGGGAGGGGGGAGACTAAAATATGGCTGCCAGATGGAAAGAGAAGACCTGAGGGTAAGGGAGTCTTGATGGCCTGTCTTGATTAGGCTTAGATAACATAATGACACTGGAAACTTGGAGACAAACACAAGTCAGAAAGGGCCACCTTCACAGTTCTCCCCCACAGCATGCCTGACCTATACACCATCTTTGAGCCTCTATCTTTCTATTTCTAAAATGGGAATAAAGTCACCCACCTCTTAAGGTAAAGATGACAGCAGGCAGCAATGGTCAAGTGTCCACCATCACTGAGCTTGACACACAATAAACACTTGGATAATAGCATCAGCCTTCTCTTCCCTTCATGCAGAAGCAACCAAGTAAAAGTATTATAGTCATAGTAATAAGATCACAACAGGCTAAACTCTCAGAGAGAAATCTAGACCCTGAATAGTGGAGGCTAATTTCATATACTCATCCCCAGAGACCTAGGAAAGCTGCTTTAAAAATCATTTCTCTAAAAAAGAAAGACAGCTATATGGAGCCTCGCCAACACTGTGTCAAAACACAAACATGGAATTTCAAGAGTGCCTGATGGTAGACCAACATCTCCACTTTACCAGTGAGTCTCTTTTCTAATGAAACTCCCAGACTCTGAGAGGAGATGAGGAAGAGAACACTGGGAAGGAGCAGTATGCACTCACTCCTCTCTCCTACTTAGAATCAAACAACAAAGCTTATTGCTAAAAATATAAGCAAAAATCATGATTCACCTAGCAGGAGTCATCTCCATGGATACAGAGAAACATAAGAGGGGGAGGGGAGAAGAAAAAAGTGTGGAGGCACTTCACACAAGGAAGCAGGGTTTGCTTATGGGCTGATGGATTCCAATTTCTGGTGACCAACTTTCCACCTCAGATATATTGCCTGAGTGATGGACCCACATGGTATCACCAATATAGTCCACGTATTCTGATGGGCAAGAGTGGTAACTGTTGAGCTTTACTGTATAATTCCTTTTGCTAGCACTTGGCATTCATAGCCTCATTTATTCTTTATGACAATTGTGTTAATGTGATATTATTATCCTCATTTCACAATGAGGAACCAGAACCACCAAGAAGGTTAGCAAAAATGAGATTTGCATTCTAGAAGCCAAATAAGCATAACTAACATATGCTAGTAATTCACCAAATGCCAGGCAATGCCAAAGTAGATTACTTCATTCTCTGTTGTCATTGTACAGATGAGTAAATGACCAAGCAGAGAAAGTTAGGCAGCTCACCCAAGCCAAAGTAAGATTTAGAAGGATTCAAACCCAGAGTCCAAACAGATCTTGTCAGTTTAACACTCAACGCAAGCCACACTCATAACCATGGCAAGGAGATATTTGAGATATTATAACTAGAACATAATGGGCTGCAGAAGCCTGCAGGTCCAGAGAAGACTTTAACTATGGGATTATTGTGAAAAGCTTCCTTGAGAAATGGCATTGCTATAAGCCTGGAAGAATGATATAAAGGGTGGTGATTCTGTTAGAAACCATTTAAAGAGAGTCAAGTTCACTAAAAACACTTGGAGTCATTCAGCACAGTGATCCTTGTGCATTACAATCTTGAGAAGTAGCTAAAAGAGAAAGGCTATCATGCTCCATTCCCAAAGTTTTTTTAATTTAGTAGCTCTGAGATGGAGCCCAAGAATCTACATTTCTGACAACATTTTAGATCCAAGAGTCTTCCTCTAGCATCTGATCCAGGAAGAACGACATGAGGGAAGATACAGGAGTGAGTGAAGGATGAGAAGCATTGGGGATAAAGAGAAAGGGCAGTGAGAAGAACACTTCATGAGCAGCTTAGCCAGGTACATTATAAAGTACATTATATCAGGAGGCAAAGTGAACAGTCACCAACTTCAGCACAAGCCAAGTACCATGGAAACAGGCCAATCAGACCCTCCCATGGAGCCAAAAATTCCACACCCTTTGATACTACAAAGCCTATTTCCATGACTTTGGTTGTTCATCTTGCTTTCAATTTCCACTTCCTTAAGGAGTCATGTGACTAGTGAACTGCCATGGCTCTTAACTGCCCAGTGTCTGTACCATGTATTCATTCTGAGATGAGAGACCTTTCTTCACCAACAAGACAAAAGGGGAAAGTAAGATATCCTGGCTGAAAAGCCCCATGAAACACTCTACTCACCTGGTTCATTGTTTCTGCATCTGACACAGTCCCAAACCATGAGGAGGATGTAGGGAGATTATGTTGTTCCATTGCAAATAATTGTCCCACCCATTCATTTAATAAAATGCGCTGATTGGCCAAAGGCAGACAGGAAGTGTGGGTGGGGCTACCAGACTAAGAAGACTCTAGGAACAGGAAGAACAGAGCAGAATGCCAGAGAGAAACCAGAAGGAACAAAGAACAACTATACTGCTCTGAGAAAAGGTACCGAGCCCCATGGCTGAACAGGATAAGAGTCATGGGTTAGATTAAGGGTAAAGAGTTAGCAAGTTATATGCCTGGGCCTTAGGGCAATCAGCCTAAAACTATTGTAAGTGTATGTGTCTCTGCGGGTCTGTGGGTCTGCAGGTCTAAACCTTGAGGCTAGGCCCGAAAATCCAGACCAGAAACCCCTTACTACAGGAGGACATTAAAAACACATGGGACCAAAATGCTCTGAAACTCACAACTATCCTCTGAAATTCTCTTACCGACAAATGGGAGCATGGGCTTCAAAACTGAGGGCTTTCCAAGCCTGCTTCTTGCTGTCATTAGAAGGGCAGTGTCTTTAGAAAACACAGAGATGCTCTTGCTGGAGGGAGGGGGTGAACTTCTCCTCTCTCCGGGCCATACTGCCAAATCAAGCACCCCTACTTGGGAGCTCATAAACTTAGAGGGTGCTGCAGAAAGCTGCCAAAGCTGTTTCCAGTCACCTTTTCCTTCTTCTTAAGCAAGAGGAAGCATAAGAATGGGGCCAGATGGGCTAAAAATTCTCTTCTATTCACAGAAGCTGTGTTTGGGGCACACAGTCTTTGTGTATATTCCAGTTATGTCAGAAGTAGTATCCAGTTAGTTCAATCCAACAAGGCCAACCAATGTCAAAAGCATCCATAGTGCCCTGATTATACACCAAGGACGAAGCCTTGGAATTAGCATTCTTCAGAGCACTTACTAGGCTCATGCCATAATAAAGATTCAACATTCACCACAACCTCCATGCCCTGCATCCTGCCCTATGGGTGGTACATTGTGTAAACCTAAAGTCAATGTACTGTTGCTCCCATATCACAGCAAGGACATAACAGCCAAGAGACTTGGTGTAAGAAATAGACCACAGTGGAAGAGAATACAGAGTGGTAAGACTTGAGATGTGAAGCCCAGGTTATATGGCTCCAAAGGTCTGGAGAAAAATGTTCCTTCTGTATCCTATGCATATTAAAGGTAAAGTCAGGTCTATGGATGACAGAACCTCACTTTGGAAAATGTATATAGGTTTACTGAGAGCAGAAAATACACAGAGAGAAATAATTTTAGAGCTCTTATACAGGAACATATAAGGAGCAGTGGCCAGGAAGGCCTGGAAGTCACCTTTCACACAAGGGGAACACTATACCTTCACTCAAACACAAAAGGCCCATTTAAGATAATATAAACAATGAGAGTAGCTAATATATTATGTGTTGCTCTTATATAATGGGTGCTGTGTCCATAGAACACATTGAAAGGGTTTTGGAATATAGTGGTCTCCTTCACACCCACACCTACAATTTTGCATTCCCAAATTTCAGTTAACTGAAGTCAACTGCAATCCAAAATATTAAGAGAAAAACATCAGAAATATGCAGTTTATAAATTTTAAATAGTGCACTCTTCTTAGTAGTGTGTTAAAACCGCACATCACCTGTGTCTGTCCCACCTCAAATAAAGCACCCTGTGTCCAATGTGTCTGTGTTGGCTTAGGTACCCACCCACTAGTCAGCTAGCAACTGCCTTGGTTTTCAAATTCTGCTTCACACACACACACACACACACACACACACACACACACACACACACATACACACACACACAAATTAAAGAAAAATACTCTTTATCATAGGTATATATACACAGAAAAAACACATATAAGGTATACTCTCTGCCGTTTCAGGCATTGTAGGGGTTCTTGGGGTACATCACCCACAGGCTAACGATAAGTTCCATAATAAGATTTTCTTCTACTTATCAACGCTTCATTAGCAGATACTGTGGCTTATATAGACCATGCTAATGGATATTCTTAAAATAACTGTGAGAGGTTACAGTGACATGTCTTGCTTTGCAGACGAGACTGGTGAGATATGTAAAGATAACATCAGAGTTTACTGCCCATTTGTGGCTGTGTAATTCAGCAAGAAGCACAGAACAAATGCTTCTTCAAATGAACAGGCAGAATAGGACAGGACACAGGAGACACATATAGCAGCATACTTTGAATATATGACAGGGAACAAGAAAATGTCATCACTTTTCTCAGGTTTGCATGTACATCACAAGGTATGTTGAAAAATAAATCATTAAGGCAGGACTCTGTGAAAAGTTCAAAAGCCACCATGCCGGCGGACGCACAGCCAGCAATTCTGAGCCAGAGTGAGTCCAAACTCAAATATTTGTCTCCACAGTAAACCTCTAACCCAGGCTTCCCAGTGTAAATAAAAAGACAAAGCCTGTGTTCAGCTAAACCTTTCCTAGCAGCTGCATAAAGATGTTTTAAAACTACATTAAAATTTATTAAAGTTAATTAGTTAATACATTCATATTCCCTCTATGCATCAAACATGTTATTCTATCAATTCCAAAACATTCATTTTTAAAAATTAAATCAATAAAAATTGAGATTTCTTTGCTCCTGTTCTCTTTTTAGAAATCTTGGAGGAACTGTATACTTCTACCCATCTCAGTTCAGATGAGCCCCAGGTCAAGAGCTCAGTAACCATGGGTATCTAAAGACCACCAAACAAAGCACCACATCTATAAACCATGGTGTACCAGCCCACTCCTCAGATTCTGTTACAGAAGAAAACCTCCTCTCATATTTCATGACTTCTCTTCACTTCCTAGCAGCTTTCCTTATGCTTATACCATTTCCAAAGTACTCAAAAGGCAAACCCAGTGTCCAGAGTTACTCATTTCTGCTTGCCTTGCCTACTTTTAGATGTCACATGGCATTAATGGAAAAAAGCCAGTGGTAAGGGGGCCCTACGGACAATGTATGTTGCAACCTACTCAAGACAAAGACCCTAAGCAAAAAGGACTGGCATAGGCAGAAGCCCAAATCACAGGGCTTACAAAGCCACGGGCTCAGCAGCAGCCAAATACCGGCTTTTAATAGAAGTTCTCTCCACTAGGCTCTGCAGAGACGCACCTGATCCTTCATGCTCAGCCCTGACAGAAATTGGCTGACCCCATTTCCTTTGCTTTGCCAAATAAGCAGGCTGCAAAGTTTCAGAAAGACTGGTGTCTAGAGAGTCTCTAGATGGAGGATTGACAGCTATGAAGTGACATGGGGCAGCCCATTATTTTGAGAAGCACCACACATAAATATGCAGTAACCCTGAGTGGCCCATGATGAGGTTCTGGTAGGCAACATGACCCTCCCCTAAGGTAGTTCTCCTGGAAGGAAAAGGCTTCAGAGTTCAGCAGGATCCAGGCTAAGAAAGCAAATCAAACATCCCACTGCTTCCGTCCTTCTCAGCATCTCATTTATGATTGTCAGCCCATTTGTTTTATTTTTAAAGAGGCCTGTAACTCTTCATGCTGAATTTGGGGATGACTTGGAGAGGAGAACATAAAGTCTAGGCTGGGAGAAGTGTAGCACTGAGAAATTAGAGTGCATCTGTGGGATGTCTCTTCATGGGCTGGAAAAGACTAACGGACCGTCCATCATTTACTGGTTTGCCATTTATTAATCAACTACTGTGTGCTAAACTGAGTTCTGGAAACTCAGAAGAAAATGCTGTTTTCCTTCCTCCATGCAGCCTCACACACCAACTAACAAGGCACACTGGGAACTATGATATCATTATAGGCCAAGCAGAGGGAGGCCCTGGAGTGAGGGGAAAACAATGCAGCTGGGAGAGTCAGAGACAGACAACCAAGACCCAAGGATCTTACGGCTCTTTGCAGTGTGTGAGCATCTTATGAGCTGTAATCACCATGTAAGTCTAGTGATATACATTAGATCCAGTGGGGTACACAGACAGCATCACTGAGCGAAGTAGGGCCTGCTATGTGCTCATTTATACAATATAAAGTCACTGCCTCATGAGCACTGGTGAAGGCTGCACACAAGTATTTGGTAATGAAATGTATATCATGACTGCTGTGCCCTCCACAGTCCTTGTTAGAGAAGCCACTTTCCCCACATCCCAGGTATGTCCCATTGCTTCTGCCACATGACCACGAGGACTTCTAGTTCTTCCCTAGAGCTATGGAACTCAGGCAGGATCCTTCTCATCTCTGTGAGCTGGATGAACTGATAATACCCCACAGTGGTAGAAAAACAAAGTTCAGGAGTTTCATTTACAATTCACCAAAATCTGGAAGTGATCCACAGGATAGCCATAAATGTAACATGTGGTACGTAATGGAATATGATTCGGACATGAGAAGTAAGTAGTGATACCTACTACACTTTAGGTGAACACTTACAACTTCATGCTAAGCCAAAGAAGATAGGCATCAGATGCAATCTTATTTCATTTACATGAAGGGGGCAAAATCAGCAAATAAAAAGAAATATAAAGGATGGTAGTTCTCAAGAGGTAGAGAGAAAAGGAAATAGAGAGAGGATGAGAGTTTTATGTGGAGTCTCATGTCTGGGTGCTTTGAAAGTTCTGGAACTAGAGAGGAATGATAATTGTACAAAAACACAAAGCTCTTAGAAGACAGGGCCTGGGCTCATCCCTTCATCCTGCTGACCACTAGTCTAGCTCCTGCACATCCCACCCTCACAGGAGGAAAGGTGTGGTGGGATTCAGGTATCAGCTGATAAAGTCTGAAGATGCTTATCCAGGGTCCCGGGCTCCTGAAGGGGGAGTGGCCAACCCCATTCATAAGGGGCTATTGGGATCTTGGGGTCCCGTTTTTTCGTTTTGTTTTGTTTTGTTTTGTTTTGTTTTGTTTGTTCTTTGACTGGGAATCAAACTTGAGCCATGGCAGTGAGAGCGCCGAATCTTAACCCCTTCCCATCTCCTAAGCTCACAGACCACTGCTTCTCCAAGCCTGCAGCGCATGACTACCTACTGCATTTATGCTGAGTCCCGCCGGTGGAAACTGGGCCTTCATAAGACGACACTGATGTCCTCTCTGCTTTCTGCCTGTGTGAGTGTTCTTACTGGCTTCAATGCACATGTGTCATTTTTCAGCAAAATGCACTATTTATGTCATTTCCAGGAAGAGAACACATGTAGCCCTTGTAACACTGTCACTTGTTTTGGTCCACAGCACAGACTGGACAAATCACTCAGGGACTTATCACCACCTCTCCTCTCACCCATGTGCAAGGGGTGGGGTTAGAGGCTCACCACAGTAGAAAGAGGAGGGAGACAGCGAGACAAAAACCAAGCAACATAGTAAAAACTCTCGAGAGCTTCTTCTTCAGACTTTGGATGCAGGTGGTCACAGACTGAAATCTCTGGCTCAGCTACGAAGTTTAAAAAAAAAGTGGCATAGATTCCTTATACACAGTGATTGGTTTCTTAATTGTGATTTCTTTCAAGTACTTCATATACTTGAGCACATTCAGTCCCATCATCCCCCACTGCCTTCCTCTCTATCCTCCGACTAGTTCTCTTCCTGCCCTCCAGCTATCCCCTCCTCCCCAATAGTCCCTGGTCTCCTTTCATGTTTAGATACCTGCTTGTGAACATAAACACATATATAGTGGATGTTGCACATGAGAAACAGATTGTTTGCCTTCTGAGCCTGACTTATTTTGCTTGTATGATAATCTCCAGGTCCACCCATCTTCCTGCAAATAACATAATGCTGTCTTTTGTGGCTTAAAAAAAAAACTCCATTGTGTATGCATGTCACATTTTCTTTTCCCCTGTGTATGTACAGATACATGTTTGTGGGTGTGAGAATGTGTACATATACCCCGATGTGCATGTGGAGATCAGAGGACAAGCTGAGGTATCAATCCTCACTCTCTATCTTGTTTGAGATAGTCTCTCTTTATTCAGTCTGTGATCTTCCAGAGACTTTCCTGCTCTGCTTCCCATCTCATTGGGATTATATACATTGTAGATACACGTTATCATGTCCAGCTCAGGTTCTGTAGGTCCTTAATGTAAAAAACACTTTACCCATTGGGCTGTTTCCCAGCCTGTCATTTTTCTTTACCTAGGCTGATACCATAACTAGCAATATTATAATATTGAAGTACAAAAACAATTCCTAGAGTTAAATTAGAATAAGAGTAGAGCATGTGTTAAGGAACATGAGGTAGGTGTACATTCCCTACCTTAAAGTTACTTATGGTAAATGTGCGGGTGAGGATAAGTGGCTATAAGTGATGAGTATTAAGTATATAACTGAGTGCATTGTCCACGGAGTCAACAGTGTCATTCTCCTGGATGCACAGTGCACCGTACAACAGAGTGACCACATAGCAAATAATCCCATCACAAGGTGAATGGACCACAGCTCTTCCCAGCACTGGGTACGTACAGAGATTGCACTCGGGAAACACTGAGTAAGAGCAAACACAGTGAAAACTGCAGTGTTTCTTTAATAATAATAATAATAATAATAATAATAATAATAATAATAATAGTAACACAAAAGCCTGTTCTCTTCTCCACCTGTGAGTCCCAAGGATCAAACTCTTACTGGAAGGCAGGGCAGTAAATGTTTTTGCCAGCTGAACTATCTCACCAACCCAAGATGCTATGCTTGTGCCTGAGATGGCTAAGCACGAGATCCATGGATGTGACAGACACTGAATGACAGACTGTTATTAAGAAGTGAATAGGAGGCAAATAAGGAGGGAGCACGGGACTGAGGAAGCTGAGAAGACAAAGGCAGAGATAGGATAGCAGCTCAGCAATATTTGTCTGGGGTTCTGTAGTATGCAGTTTCTGGTCCGGACTTTCGGGCCTAGCCTCTAGGTTTAGACCCACAGACCCACAGACCCGCAGACCCACAGTCCCACAGAGACACAAATGTTTACATTAATTTCAGGCTGATCAGCCTAAGGCGCAGGCATATTACTTGCTAACTCTTTACCCTTACTCTAACCCATGATTCTTATCCTGTTCAGCCATGGGGCTTGGTAACTTTTCTTAGAGCAGCATAGTTGTCCTCTGTTTCTTCTGGCTTCTCTCTGGCATTCTGCTCTGTTCTTCCTGTTCCCAGAGTTTTCTTATTCTGGTAGCCCTGCCCACACTTTCTTTCTGCCTTTGGCCAATCAGCGGTTTTTATTAAACTCATAGGCGGGACAGTTATTTACAATGTAACATCATAAATCCACTACAGGGTACCATATGGATTTTGATCTCTCAGAGAGGGAGGAAGAATTATACAAGACAGGGCCATCAATGTGACCACAAGGAGCAACTAACCTGGACATAGGAGCTGGCAGTCTCTGGACTGACAGCCTGACTGACCTAGGCCCTCTAAATATGTGTGACATTTGTGTAGACTGATTTATCTGTGGGACTCTAGTGGTAGAAGCAGGGACTGTCCCTAACGCTTTGGCTGGTTTTCAGGAACCTATTCTTCATACTGGACTCCTTGCCCAGACTTAATACAAAGTCCTACCTCAACTTGATAGCATGCTTTGTTGACACCCATGGGAGGCCTGGTCCCCCCTTTTTTTAATGTTCATTTTATTATTTTTTTATAAAAAATGTCTTTTTTACCCATGTATCCCCTGACTCCCCTCCCTTCCGTCCTCCCAATCCCTACCAGTCAACTCTCAGCCTCCTCACTCCCCGTCTCCCATCCCTTCCCCTCAAAGGGCAAGAAGTCCCAAGATAAGGTCAGCTCAGCATGGTACATCAACTCCAGGCAAGTCCGATTTCCTCATCCCAAAATCAAGACTGGGTTAGGTATTCCTCTGTAGGGAATGAGCTCCAAGGTGCCAGCCCATGCACAGGAACACAGACTGATCCCACCCCTCCACATACTGCTCATGCCAATCGACAGTTGCCTACCCTTGCAGGGCCTAGCTCCTTTTCTTCATGGTTCCCCAGTGACTATTCTTGATTCAGAGAGCTCCCCAGAGCTTCCGATAGCCATCACTGTGGGAATTTTCTCTCCTCCCTGTAGGGGGATTAGGTTGTTCCATTGTAAATAATTGTCCCCGCCTATGAGTTTAATAAAAACCGCTGATTGGCCAAAGGCAGACAGGAAGTGTGGGTGGGGCTACCAGACAAAGAAGACTCTAGGAACAGGCAGAACAGAGAAGAAGGCCAGAGAGAAGCCAGAAGAAGCAGAGGACAACTATGCTGCTCTGAGAAAAGGTACCGAGCCGCATGGCTGAACAGAATAAGAGTCATGGGTTAGATTAAGGGTAAAGAGAAAGTTATATGTCTTGGCCTTAGACCAATCAGCCTAAAACTATTGTAAACATCTGTGTGTCTCTGCGGGTCTGTGAGTCTGCGGGCCTAAACCTAGAGTCCAGGCCCGAAAGTCCAGGCCAGAAACCTCATACTAAACCTCCCCTGCTCTCAGCTGGACCAGGAGCTTAGACCAATGCTCAGCCATGGATCTCTGCCTCCACCTCTATTCATTGTTGGATGTAGGTTCTGTGATGATATTTAGGGTGATTATTCATTTGACTATAAGTCCCATTTAGGCACCCCTTGACGACTGGTTGGAAAGTTCATGGAGGTTTCCTAGTACCTGGTCTCTTTTAGTCCCATTTAGGCACCCTCTTCACTATTGGTTGTGAGTTCTTGGAGGTTTCCCTAGTACCCAGTCTCTTTTCAACCCCACATTGGCTTTCTCAATCAAGACATCCATCTTTTTGTTCTCCCACTTTGTTGCTCCTCTCACTCAACCATTTCCTTCTCTCGTGATTTATTCCCACCTCTTCTTGGTTGCAAACCATTATGATTCCAATTTGCTAAGGTGATTATTTCTATTTTCTATTCCTGGAGAAATTTCTGGATGTCTCTCTTAAGTTCCTTCTGATACCAAGCTGTTCAGGGGTTGTGGTCTGCAGCTTGGGTATTCTTTGCTTTTTGTCTAAAATCCATTTATGAGTAAGTACATCCTATGCCTATCTTTCTGGGCTTGTAATACCTCACTCAGGAGGATATTCTCCAAATTCATCCAATTGCTTGAAATTTTTAGGATGTCATTTTTTTCTCTGCAGAGTAGTACCACAGTTTGTTAATCCATTCCTCAGTTAAGGGGCATCTAGGTTGTTTCCAGGTTGTTGCTATTACAAATAATGCTGCTATGAACATAGTTGAGATAATGCCTTTGGGGTACAAATGTGCGTCCTTTGGGTATATGCCTAATAATGGTATTGCTAGATCCTTGGGGACTGATTCCCAGTTTTCTGAGGAAGAGCCGCACTGTATTTCAGAGTTGCTGTACAAGTTTACACTCCCACCAACAATGGAGGAGGGTTCTCCTTGTTCCTCATCCTCTCCAGCATAGGCTCTCATCTGTGTTTTTAACTTAGTCATTCTCACGTGTGTAAGGTGGTATCTCAAAGTTATTTTGATTTGCATTTCTCTGATGGCTAAAGATGGTGAACATTTTTTAAGTGCCTTTCAGTCATTTGTAATTCTTCTGTTGATAATTCCTGTTTTAGCTCTGAACTCCCATTTTTTAATTGGGTTATTTAGGTCTTGGGGCTCCAGTTTCTTGAGTTCTCTATATATTTTAGAGATCAATCCTCTGTCCAATGTTGGGTTGGTGAAGATCTTTTCCCATGCTGTAGGCTGTTGTTTGGTCTTATTGACTGTGTCCTTTACCTTACAGAAGCTGCTCAGTTTCAGGAGGTCCCATTTATTAATTGTTGTTCTTAGTGTCTGTGCTACTGGTGTTATATTTAAGGAAGTAGTCACCTGCTTCAATGTGTTGGAGGGTATTTCCCACTTATTTTTCTATCATGTTCAGTGTAGTTGGGTTTATGTAGATGTCTTTGACCCACTTGGATTTGAGTTTTGTTCAAGGTGATAGGTTTGGGTCTATTTGCATTCTTCTACATACTACCATCCAGTTATGCCAACACCATTTGTTGAAGATACATACTAGCTTTTTTTCATTGAATATTTTTGGCCTATTTGTCAAAAATCAGGTGTTCATAGGTGTGTGGGTTAATATTGGGATCTTCAATTCAATTCCATTGATCCACAGGTCTGTTTTTGTGCCAGTAGCAGGGTGTTTTTTTTTGTTGTTGTTTTTTGTTTGTTTGTTTGTTTTTTTGTTTTTTTTGTTTTTTCTGTTTTGTTTTGTTTTGTTTTACTATGGTTCTATACTATAGCTTGAAGTCGGGGATGGTGCCTCCTAAGTTCTTTTATTGAGCAGGATTGCTTTGGCAATCCTGGATTTCCTGTTATTCCATATGAAGTTGAGTATTGTTATTTCAAAGTCTGTAAAAGAATGTGTTTGGATTTTGATGGGAATTCCATTGAATCTGTAGATTGCTGTTGGTAAAATTGCCATTTTTACTATGTTGATCCTACCTATCCAGGAGCATGGGAGATCTTTCCATTTTCTGATATCCTCTTCAATTTCAATCTTCAGTGACTTAACATTTTTGTCATAAAGGTCTGCTATTTCTATGTTTAGAGTTACACCAAGATATTTAATGCTATCTGCAGCTATTTTAAAGAGTGATGTTTCCCTTATTTCTTTTTCAGCCCTTTTATCCTTAGCGTATAGGGAGGGGCTATTGATTTTTTGAATTAATCTTGTACCCTGCTTGTACCTTGTAACTTGATGAAGGTGTTTATCAGCTGTAGGAGTTCCCTGGTAGAATTTTGAGGGTCACTTACGTATATGATCATATCATCTGCAAATAGTGATAGTTTGATTTATTCCTATACAATTTGGATCCCCTTAATCTCCCTTTGTTCTTTTATTGCTTTGGTAAAACTTTGAGAAGCTTATCGAATAGATAAGGAGAGAGAGGGCAGCCTTGTCTTGACTCTCATTTTAGTGGGATTGCTTTGAGTGTTTCTCCATTTAGTTTGATGTTGGCTTGCTGTATATCACCTTTATTATATTTAGGTATTTTCCCTGTATTCCTGATCTCTCCAGGACTTTTATCATGAAGGAGTGTTGGATTTTGTCAAAGGCTTTTTCAGTATCTAATGAGATGATTGTGTGGTTTTTTTTTTCTTTCAGTTTGTTTACATGATGGATGACATTCACAGTTTTTTTGTGTGTTGAACCATCCCTGCATCTCGGGAATGATACCTACTTATTCGTGGTGGATGTTTTTTTTGATATGTAGTTGAATTCAGTTTGCCAATTTTATTGAGTATTTTTGCATCAATGTCATGAGGGAGATTGGTCTGTAATTCTCTTTCTTTCTTGCATCTTTGAGTGGCTTGGGGATCAGGGTGATTGTGGCCTCATAAAAAGTTTAGTAATGTTCCTTCAGTTTCTACTTTATGAAATTGTTTGAGGAATATTGGTATTAGTTCTTCTTTGAATGTCTGGTAGAATTCTGCACTGAATTCATCTGGTCTTGGGCTTATTTTGCTTGGGAGACTTTTAATAACAGCTTCAATTTCCTTTGGGCTTCTAGGTCTGTTTTGATCTTTAATCTGATCTTGCTTTAATTTTGGTAAGTGGTACCTGTTCAGAAATCTGCCCATTTCTTTTAAGTTTAAGTGGAGTATAGATTTTCAAAGTATGACCTGATAATTCTCTGGATTTCCTGGGTGTCTGTTGTTATGTCCCCCTTTTCATTTCTGATTCTGTTAATTTGGATACTCTCTCTCTCTGCTTCTTGGTTAGTTTTGATAAGGGTTTATCTATCTTGTTGACTTTCTCAAAGAACCAACTCTTTGATTCATTGATTCTTTGTATTGTTCTCTTTGTTTCTATTGCATTGCTTTCAGCCCTAGGTTTGATTATTTCCTGCCGTCTACCCCTTCTAGGTGAGTTTACTTCTAATTGTTCTAAATCCTTCAGCTGTGTTGTTAGGTCTCTTGTGTGAAATTTCTCTGTTTTTCTTATAGGCATCTAGTGCTATGAGTTTTCCTGTAAGCATAGCTTTCATTGTGTCCCATAAGTTTGGGTATGTTATGGATTCATTTTTCATTAAATTCTAGGAAGTCTTTGATTTCTTTCTTAATTTCTTCTCTGACCCAGAGGTGGTTCAATTGAGAGATGTTCGGTTTCCATGAGTTTGTAGGCTTTCTGTGATTTTTATTGTTGAAGTTTAGCTTTAGATCATGGTGGTCTGATATGATACAGGGAGTCATTCCCATTTTTTGTATCTATTGATATTCATTTTATGTCTGAGAATATGGTCAATTTTAGAGAAAGTTCCATGGGGTGCTGAGAAATATGTATATTCCTTTGTGTTTGGGTGGAAGGTTCTGTATCTATCTATTAAGTTCGTTTGTGTCAAAATCTGTTAGATCTCTTATTTCTCTGTTGAGTTTCTGTCTGGTTGACCTATCCAAGGGTGAAAGTGGGGTATTAAAGTCTCCCATTATTAGTGTGTGAGGTTTGATGTGAGATTTAAGTTTAGTAGTGTTTTTCTACAAATGTAGGTACCCTTGTGTTTGGGGCATAAATATTCAGGATTGCAATTTCATCTTGGGAGAATTTTCCTGAGATGAATAAGTAATGTCCATCCTGGTCTTTCTCGATTGATTTTAGTTTTGAAGTCTATTTTGTTAGATATTAGGATGGCTACACCAGCTCGTTTCCTAGGACCATTTGATTGGAAAGTTCTCTCCCAACCCTTCACTCTGAGCCTGTGTCTGCCTTGAAGTGAGGTGTGGTTTTTGTATGCAGCAGAAGGATGGTTTCTGTTTTTGTATCTGTCATGTTAAAGTGTGTCTTTGTATAGATGAATTGAGTCCATGATATTAAGGGATATTAATGACCAATGGTTGTTATTTCCTGTTATTTTTGGTGGTAGCTTATGTGTATTTCCCTTCTTTAAAGTTTTCTTCTGTGGCATTATCAATTGTTTATGGTTTTAATGGTGTATGTAGTTTCCTTAGGTTGGAGTTTTCCCTCTAGAGCTTTCTGTAGTGCTGGATTTGTGGATAGGTATTGTTTAAATCTGGTTTTGTCGTGAAACATCTTCTTTACTCCACTTATAGTGATTGACAGTTTGCTGGGTATAGTAGTCTGGGTTGGCAGCTCTTTTAGTGTCTGCATAGCATCTGACCAGGAACTTCTTGCGTTCATTGTTTCCTTTGAATAGTCTGGTGTTATTCTGATTGCTCTGCCTTTATAGGTAATTTGGCCTTTTTCCCTTTGCAGCTCTTAGTATTTTTTTCTTTGTTCTGCAAGTTTAGTAGCTTGATTGTAGACAGAGTTTTACTTTCAAGGTGCCAGTCAAAAATTAATATTTATTAGAATATAAATTAACACTCACAATATTAGTAACAGCTTATTGTGGCACCTGAACAAGGACTGGCGTATCCAAGCGATGGATGAGCGATGGACTCACGATGGAAGCACGATGGATTCCGATTCTGTCTGTCCAGCAGCCAGCAGCCAGGAACCAGGAAGAGAGAGCTCCTCATGTCCCAGCAGCCACTTATCAATGGGGTTGGCCACACCCCCTCCAGGTTGGCCACACCCCCTCCAGGGTCCTGGAAGTGTCTTATGACCTTATCAGCTGACACCTTAATCCCGCCACACTTGATTATTATTTAGTGAGCAGATTTTTGGGGGAAGTCTAGTCTGGTATTTTGTAAGCTTCTTGCATCTTTATAGGTATTTTCTTCTTTAGGTTGGGAAAGTTTTCTTCTATAATTTTGTTAAATACATTTTCTGTGCCTTTGAGCTGGTGTTCTTCTCCTTCTTTGATTCCAATTTTTCCCAAGTTTGGTCTTTTCATGGTGTCCCAGACTTCCTGGACATTTTGTGTTATGACTTTTTTGGTTTTAGTGTTTTCTTTAACGGATGTATCTATTTCCACTATTGAATCTGCCACTTCAGAGATTCTCTCTTCTATCTCTTGCATTCTGTTGGTTATGCTGCATCTGTAGTTCTGGTTCATTTCTTCGAGTTTTCCATTTTCACCTTTGCCTTAGTTTGTGCCTTTTTTATTGCTTCTATTTCAATTTTTAATCCTGGAATGTTTCCTTCACCTGTCTGTTTTCTTTATCTTGGTTTTCTTTATTTATTTTCAGGTATTTGTTCATCTCTTTCAATTTTTTGTTTGTATTTTCTTCTATTTCTATAAGGGTATTTTTTATATCCTCTATTGAAGCATCTATTATCTTCATAAAGTTATTTTTAAGGTTGTTTCCTTCTGTTTCCTCTTCATTGTTATGCTCAGATCTTGATGATGTAGAACCACCAGCTTCTTTTGGTGGTGTCTTGTTGTTCTTTATATTGTTATATGTATTCTTGCACTGGCATATGCTCATTGCTCCATTCATTCTTAGTCAGCTCTTGGTAGGCTCTTAGTCAGTTGTGAGCCCAGGGGCTGAGTGTCTCCAGTATTAGCATGGATGCTCTTAGTAGGCTTTTAGTGGGCTGTAGGCCTAGGAGCTGTGTGTCTCTGGTTGTCATAGGGGTTGGTCTTAGTCGGATTTTAGTTGGCTCTTAGTGGGCTCTTAGTCAGCTGTGGACCAGGAGGGAGGGTTTGAGGTCTCCAGTTGTTGAAGTATGATGTCACAGATTATGGTTTGGGTGTGATTTGGCATGTGGGGTGTCCGTCCAGCTATGTTTTGCTGGGGATTTGGCTTGGAGGTGCCCTCACTGCTCTCTTTGGTTTAGGGCAGAGCTGGGTGTGGTTGGGCTGCTGGAGGCTGGCCTGGATTTGGAAACCATGGTCTCTGCTTGGCCTAAGGGTCATGGTGCCACACCTCTTTGTCAGCTGTGTACTGGGAGGCTTCAGGGTCTCCAGTTGTGATGGCCTTCCCCTTTCTTAAGAGAAACAGAGGAGGAGGAGATTGGGAGTTGGGGACAGGGTTGGGGAAGGTGATGGGGATGTAATGGGAAGAGAAAGGGGAAGGGGAAACTGTGGTCATGCAGAGCCATGGTGCCCACACCCCCACACTAGCTGGCTAAAGTCTAGCTGTACTCTTATGAAACAGGACTCTCCGGGAGCCTAAAATAAGTCTTTTCACTCAAAATACTTCTGAAAGCTTAAAATACCTTAAAGGGTGTAAATTTTCTCACGCTCCCTCAGGTTGGTAATGAGCCCTTTTTGGCTTCAGTTGTCTCCCTGAAAAGAATAATTTAAGCAATAAAAATGCCTTTCCCCAAGTCATTCTTCAACCACTGATACTTCACTTCCCCAGAATTACAGATAAAAATAACAAGGTACAAAAGGAAAGACTACAAGGTTGTTAAGACGAGGGAGGAAAGAGGAGATTCTAACCTTTTCTTTGTTGACATTCAAGAGGAGTGTTTGTTTGTTTATTTGTTTGTTGAGGGAGGGGTGTTGAGGAAAAGACTCTGTGTAACTCAGGATAGCTTCTATCTCATGATTTCGCCTACCTCAGCTTCTTTAGTGTTAGGAGCATATCCACTACAGCCAGCAAATACGATTACACTCAGAGCTGGTACCATTATACGACAGGTGTTTCATTTTGTCTTTGCAATTGCTAGGAAAGCATTCTAGCCCTGAGCTACACACATCCCAGCCTGTGCATGAAGTTTTGGTCAGCACCTCAGTCATTTCAAGGGACAAACGAGGAGGTAGATTTAATATGCTTTTGTCCATTGTACACAGTCCCAGACTGGTGGCATGGTGAGCCACAGCTATTCCATTTAAAAGCTTTAGAAATTAAAAAAAATAAACAAATAAAATAATGGCTAGGAGGACAGTTTGACATGAACACCTCATCTGGGCAATTTTCAGTCTTTGTTCAGCTTCCTTACAATTTTCCAGAGGTTTGTGATCTTGCTGATGAAGAAATAAGTAGCAACAGTCTTGAGGTGAAGTGAAATCAAGGAGACTGTGCCAGGCTGGAGGGACTGCAAGATCTCCCAGAAGGCGGAGAAGCATGAAAAGCACACTCCAGCCTCCAGTATTACTCAGCTTCAGCAATTTGGTAGAGAAAAAGAGCCTGGAGCTAGGATTTCTAGTTCCAGTTGCCATTAAGTTAAGTCCCAGCCTGTCCGTGACAAAATGACATGCTGACACAGGTTGGGCTGGATCCAATTGTAAAGAAAGTATATAGTGTTAAGGAATGAAAGAATGTACTTTGGGGACAGAGTATGGCAGCCAAGCCTCACCCTTGTGATTTGCTGCTGCAGTCACTGAATACTGCCGAACCCTACACCTTCTTTAATTGATCTGAAGTTGAGAAAATAGAGGGTGTTGTCTCGGAGGGTGACTACTGATGGCTCTTCCAGAGAACTGGAGCTTGGTTCTTGGCATCTGTGTCAAATGGCTTATAATCGCCTGTGAGCTCAGATGCAGGGAATCAGAATCCCTCATCCAGCTTTCACAGGTTTATGACCTAAAAACAGACTGCAGAGGAAAACTACTATACCTAAGGATCACCTAAATAAGAACAGCATGGGCTGAGATGAGGGGGAAAGAGATATGCAGATAGGGGTGGGGGAGATGAGCCTGGCATTTGCAACGACTACACCTGGAGAAACCACTTGAGGGTGATGGGCAGTGTCCTTGTCATGGGGATAAGTTACCAGACTTTGCCTGAGAAAGTAACAACCTTCCCTTAGCCTCTGAGACCTTGAAAGGACCAGACAGCACCTACTGGTTTCCAGTACATAACCAATGCCATGCAACTTTCTGAGTCATGTTTTCTGTGTGACAGACAACAGGAGGAGCAGCCCTCCCAGTCCCACATGTCTGTTCTATCTTCATCTAACTCACAACATGAAGCCTTTCCTTCAACACTGTGACACAGTCATCATTAGCCCGCAGCTTCCTAAGAGGAAGTGTAAACGGAGGTTTTTCTGTCCTGCCTGATTCCTCAGCAACTTTTAAAGTAACCATTTAGAGACTTAATAGTAATTACAAACTGGCATATTGCTCAGGCTTGTTACTAACTAGCTCTTACAAATTAAATTAACTCATTTCTATTAAATCTATGTATTGCCACATGGCCATGGCATGTTGTTCCTTGGATGGCTAGCTGGTATCCACTCTTGACTTCACCCTTCTTCTCCCTGTCTCTCTATTTGGATTTCCCACCTGGCTCTATCCCAACTCGCTATAGGCCAAAGCAGCTTCTTTATTAACCAACTGCAGTAAAACATATTCACAGCATACAAAACAACATCCCACAGCAAGAAGAAGACTAAATCCCATGAGAAATGGTGCTGGGTGGTGATGATGTAAAAACAATGCAACCCCCACCCAAAATGAAGACCATAGGAAAACAGAACTGAGACAGCAATTAACTATTGTATATAACACCATAGGTATGTTCCAGGCACTGTGTATTACTCTTTCTAGACACTTCACTTACAACTCTTTGAGCTAAGAAACAGTTATCCCCACATTACATACAAAGTAGCTGGGGGTGGAAGGAGCCCAGAAACTCTCCCAAACTCCTGTCACTATAAATGGGACATGGCTGCACTCATTCATCTCTGTCATGTTTTCATAATAAACTTTTTGAAGACTACAGATATCCCTCTGCCTCTTTCTTCTCCTAAGGAATATTGATCTCGGTGCTGGACAAGTTTGGTACGTATTTTGTACTTTAACTAACTGATTTAGATATTTTATCTCATAAGCAAAAAGAAGGTTTTATCTCTCTCTCCCTCCCTCCCTCCCTCCCTCCCTCCCTCCCTCTCTCTTCTTTTGCAATACCCAAAAAGCTCCAGGGACAGTCATGCTGATGGAGGTGGGAGGAAGCAAGTATATATCCACAGGAGAGATCATATTTCAAGCTTTTCATTTTGTTTGACAGGAAGAAATAATGATTAAAATCAGCTGAACATGTCACAAAAGGGTAACTGGGTTCTTTTTTTTTTTTTTTTTTTTCTGTGCAGAGGAAGCTGCAACTGTTATTTCGGGAGCTAACTCTTCATGCTTAAAATTACTAATAGACACCATCTATCTGATGAATGTTGCTTTCTTAATAATTTATATCACTTGATCTATTTTCAAAGGTTAGTCTTACATTAAAATTACAATTCTGAATAGGTCAGGTTGTTATTTAAGGATAAAGTATTTCACCTCTTCATCTTAGTGTTGTGTTTGGATAATGACAAGATTATTTCCAGCCCATAAGGAGACAGTGAAGGTAAGTGTCTGCTTGGCCTGACCCTCCATACCCTCAGTCTTACTCCCTGGTTCCTCCAGAGTTGCTGTGGTTCACCAATGGGCACATTTTATGATACTTTATTCCTACCTTTGTCTTTGATAGTGTTTGATAGTTTTTGTTTTTTAATCTCATTAGCCATTGCTACCAATTTCCCTTCTCCATCTCTCAAAAAAAATAAATTCTTGGGTCTTTCTTATCATAAATTAAGGGGACAGAGACCCACATTTATGCCATTTTCTTCCACTGGTGCAGAAGTAAAACCTTCAAAGAAGGTCTACAATGCCATTTCCAGCTTTATTCAGGCTACTCTCAACAAGTAAGAACCAGGAATCCCTGTAGTCAGTGGAAAGAGAGCTAAGGAAAGGCTAGTTTGACCTAGTAAGACCCAGTTGAGCCAGTGCATCATTTCTGGTTTTCTTTTCTTTTGTGTGTCAGAGCATCTGACACTTTGAGGTCTAGTCTCTGGGTCCAAAATCAGCATTCCTCATTACTTAGCAGTTGTGAGCAAGGAAATAATCTCTTAGGGCTGGTCACTCCTATCAAGTGAGACTACCTCAGACTTTATTATAAGAATTATTTAATAGAAAAAATATCTTACACATTGTAACATAATAAAAGGTAGCTAAAATTTTGTTTAAGACATCACAGATTAATGAGTTACCAAAGCATAGTAGATAATTTTTATTTTCTGAAAAATGTTTAATTACCCAAGATTTGCTTATGACAAGTTGAAAAAAAGTAAGTACTTCCTGATAAAAAGTGGTTGGAAGCAAAATGTCTTAGTTCTGGTTCTAATCTGGACTCTAATATGCTATGTGACCTGAGATAAATTGTTTAACATCTAATCTGTAAATGTCAGTGTGGGAGACCCAAAACAGTTTGACACACAGCTCCCAAGACAGGCTTACTGGCAGATACCACCTGGTTCTAAGAAAAGCCATAAACTGGAACCACCCCAGAATAGGCCAATCAGCATTCAAAGGGAGAAAAACCTAACATTCCCTTCCAGGGGGGGAAAATACCTATTGTTCCTACCATTATAGATAAGAGATGTCCCCTAGTCCAGCACACAAGCAAACACCTATCCCCTTTCACCAAGACACACTTCCAAATTTTCTCATCCCAACCTCTACTACAATAAAAGAAAAAAAAAAAAAAAAAAAACCCTACCCTGCTACCCTGACCAGCTCAGCACTCTCTGACCATACTGCTACATCAGACACACAGAGGGTCAAAGCTCAAGCTTGCTTAAATAAAGTCTCTTTACTTTTGCATATGTGTTTAACTCCTTGATGGTCTTTGGGGGACCCTGCAATCTTGAATAACAGTCAGAAATTATTCTTACTTTACCTAAGCTTAAAGGGTTAAAGGGAAAGCTGAATTACATCTTTATTGCTGTGTGGAGGCTGTACCAATAGAAAGTATAAATATCAAAATGATAGATATAAAACAGTGAAAGATCTTAGTCAAGCCCACCTCAAGGCATCATTGCAAAGGTCAATTGAGAAGGCGTTTTGAGAAAGTCTGAAAACACACAAGAATATTAACAGTAGCTCTTAGCGATGGGTAGACTTCCAAGATTAGCCCTGTGAAGGGCAACAAAAGACAGTGTGGACCTTGCTAGCCTTTCCCCCAAGCCTCTGAATGAAGTGTTTTTGACTCAGTGGGGAAAAAAAAAAGAATATTAACACTATTTGTCCTGGCTAACCTTAGCTGTCAACTTGAAACAGCCTATACACATCTTAGAGGAGAGGCCTCCGCTAAAGAATTACCTCCATCAGATTTACCTGAGGGAATGTCTGCGGAGAATTGCCTGAATTGCTAACTAATGTAGAAGGGCACCCACTATGGTGCCGCCTCTCCTTGGGCAAGTGGTCCTGGACTAGCTAAGAAGGCTGGCTATGAACAGCCTGAGAGCAAGCCAACAAGGAGTATTCCTCCTTAGTTTCTGCTTCAAGCTCCTGCCTGAGTTCTGTCCTGACGTCTCCCAGTAATGGGCTGTGACCTGGAAGTGTAAGCCAAATATATCCTCCTCTCCCACAACTAGGCTTACTTTGCTACAGCAACAGAATGAAATGAGAATTCCATTGGGATCCTCAGGAATTCTAAGGACAGACTGGATAAAGGATTTATATCTGAGCAAGCACAAACTACACAGGGCCTTCCACGCGCACATTCACAAGTAGTTGGGAAGAAGGCATAATTGGTTTGTTTAATGGATAATTTTTGTTGTTTAGATGTGCAAAGTCATGAGGTAAGGATGTTTAAAAGACAGGCTGAATAATGTGCAGAGAGCTCAGCTCATACTCAAAGCGCTTGATTGTAAATGTACTCAGGAGGGAGATAAGTTCACACTGTTTTATGGCAGGAAGAATTTTTATTGGCAATTTCATGTAATTGTGAAGTTGGAAGCCTGGTGAGACTGGAGGGTTTCTTTATTTCCAGCAAGGACCCTCAACTGCTTTCCACCTTAAAGACACTCTGGAAACACCAATCAAGATCTTTCATTTGTGAGGTAAAGATCTTCTCCAAAGAAGTTAAGAGATGGGGGAGCTTTTCAAAAGGAAATAGAGCCCTTTGTGGATTTCTCTGTTCTCATGCACCTGTAACTCAAGCCTGTGCTTCTTAGGGTTCTCCAAGTGATTAACATGAAGATCTCTCAGGCCAAGTTGAGAAAAGACATGTTTTTACTATGTTTGGCGGCAGTAAGTAAAACACTGAGATCTTTCAAGGCCCAAGCAAGGTACTGGCCATATTGTTCCTTCACATAAACTTCATATACTGTCCTGGTGTCTTGCTCCTTCTCTTCTGTGCATATGGTCCATCCTCTCTTAATAAACTGGCCCTTTTACTCCTTCATGCATAGGGCAAAAGATACTAGTTTCCTAGATCCATCTACTCACTGGCTTAAGCTTAAATACACAACAGAGAATTCACTTCACAAGTACATGGCCATAGGGTCAGAGGTCTGTCATTATGGCCTATTGGATCGCTCTGTGACAACATAACTGTCAGGGTCTTCTGTCATCTGCTGTGGCCTGGTCATGAGATCCCCGAAGAGACCACCAGAGACATGAACTCTCCAAAATGCAAAAACAAGGTTTATTGAAAAGTCCAAGTTGTGACAAGGACCTCAGTCTAGCACACAGACCTGCTGCAAACTGGGTTTTTAAAGGCAAAAACCACAAGGTTAAGGGTCTTAGCATGGATACAATTCTAATTAGCTTGTTTGGGGGGTAGACTTTCCAGATTTCCTCTGTTATCTTAACCATTTGTTTGCTGTACCTTTTTCCCTAGACTACTCCAGGGTTGGGACATTCCACGGCAATCAAATGGCCCCAGGCTATCTCTGATACCTGGACATTCTATGGTTAATTAACTACTATCAGATAGACCCTAGGCTACCTCTTCTGTTTGTACTTTATACCTCAGTAGGACCTAGGCCTGTTTCAAACTGAGACTTGAGGGTCAAAAATGGAAGTGCTTCTTTGGTTCTTCAATCAGGGAAGGGCTACTGACTGCATAGGTATTTTAATGTGTGTTTACTGGTGTTATCAGGATGGAGTCTAATTTCTGTAGACTAGAACAAACACTGGCTAAAATGTTAACAAACATGGCTTGCCTTCTCTTCTTTCCTCATGGAGTCAAGAGATGTTATGTTGATTCCAATTCAAAAGTTGTCCACAGGTACATTTAGAGAAGAACAGAGACCTGCGTGGAGTTGATCTCCAGGTTCTCCTATTTGGTGTGGTCTTTAGTTTTTGAGATAAGATTTCTCTATATAACCCCAACTATCCTGGAACTCACTCTGTAGACCAGGTTAGCCTCAAACGCAGAGAACTGCCTACCCCTAACTCCCACTCAAACAAGATTCTTCTCTGTTTATCCTTCTTATTTCTTCCCATTTATTTAGAACAAGAAGACAAGCCTTTGAAACATGTGCTCATCCAAGGTCAGAGTAGGCTCTCTGTTATTTAATAGTTCTCAAGTCAAGGCAGAATCTAAAGACATCACCATGATGTCTTCACATACACACAACACAAATGAATTTAGCTAAATGCCAGATGTGCTACTGCTGGCATTTAGTGTGACCCTTCTCATCAAAGAACCTTCTTCTCAGAGTATTACCTCCTAACTAGACATGGTGGCAGACACCTGTAATCTGGTACTCGGAAGGCTGAGGCTAGAGGACCAGGGATTCAAGGTCATTCCTGCCTATGTAGCAAGATTTTGTCAAAAACAAGCAAGGTTCCAAAGTCATTTGGTCAATTAAGCAAGCCAAAAACAATCTCTTCCCCATTACACATGACAAAAGTCAGGCTCAGAAGGATAAAATTCCCAAAGTCACTTGAGCAATAAATGATTCAATATCAAAACACACAACATATGTCTTTACTCTTGTGATCCACTTGGGTTTGTCATCTATTAGTCTGCTTCTAAATTAAACTACTAGTTTCCTCATGTTTCCCATAGTACCTACTGTCCACATTCTCCAGCTTTCCCTGTGCTCCAGAGAGATGACTTTATCACCTAAATTAACCAAACCTCTTGCTCTTGCCTTCTAGTTTCCAGCTGAATAAAAAACAAACAAACAAAAAACCAAAATACCACAAAGAAATGACACACAGGGAATCTATAAAAGTCTGTGCACCCTGTTGGACTGTCTCTACTTTGTAGACGAAGTTTTACTTAGAAGGCACAAGTCCAAGATTGATATTTATTAAAATATAAACCAACACTCACAGTATAGGTAACCGCTTATAGCAGAGCCTGAACAGGGACTTGAGTCTGGAACGGTGGACAATGGATTCCAAACCGGTCTCTCCAACAGCCAGGAACCAGGCAAACAGGCTTTCTGGGGTCCGAGCAGCCCCTTATCAATGGGGTTGGCCACGCCCCCCTCAGGGGCCTGAGACCCTGGGTAAGCATCCTCGGATCTTATCAGCTGACACCTGAATCCCACCACACTACTTTTTCTAGATTCCAGTAATCCCTTCTTCCTCTCAAACTTTCAGAGCCATGTGGCCTAACTCTGAAGCACTCTTGTATCCAGTATTCATCTCCTTTTCTCTCTTCCTCTGTTCAACTCTACAACATGAAGCTGATCGCAGCCCAGCAGTGTGCCTCAAGTCTGGATTTCAAGCTGATTCAGGATTTCACAGTTTAAACAATCTCCTTGGGAAGAATAGACTTTTACAACCCTTCACCTGCAATTCAACATGCACAAATGTGCATTTGTGTGGGCCTGCACGGACAGGTATCTTCCAACACTACCTTTTCATTTCTCTCTGTCAGAACCAAGAGAAGCATCCTTCACTGGTCTGAGTGTTAAAGGGGTAGTCTGAATGGCTGGAAAGCACTGCCCAGGTTCATGTCTTTCATGTGGAGGATTATCTCTATCTTACAAAGGGAGCTCAAAAGAGGAGGACACACTTAAAAGACCTGCCTATTGCCAGGGATATGGAAATGGGAGTGAGGGAAACCGGGACTGTGGAGTAGAAGCTAATGAAAAATGGAAATTGCAGAAATTATGCCTGTTTCTTAGTTAACTGATAATTTTATGACACTTTTATTCTGCCTAAGACTAAACACACAGACCTTTATGTTTGAAATTGAGTCTTTTAAAGCACAAGTATGGAGAACAGCCTTAAGTGGGTCACCATATTCCCCTCTATTCACCCAGATATACACACATAACAAGTACATCCCCTATGCAAATGACTCTGGATAGCTATTTTGGTGTTTACTGATCCCTGTCAACCAACTGTGCTCAAAACACTGGCAATATCTATGCCCTAAATGAAGAACTTACTCAATCAGAACAGCTTTTCTATGTCTCCTGAGTGCCCCCAGGAGCTCAGAGAGTGCCTGGGACATGGTGGCCATTCAGAAAATGTTAGCGGATAAAAAAGAATGCTTGCAACTTTGGAAAGTGCTAGAACAATGGAATCAAATCAGAGGGAGAGAAAATAAAAAGGTTTAAAGAGCTCTTAGAGGGGAGCATGTAGACTGCAGCTGCATTTGGGCTCCTTTCCTGTGAGCTCACCTCTCTTGGAAGAGCTGCCTCCTAGGATCTCATCTATTTCCTCCTGGAGCCTGACAAACATGGATTGTTTCCCTCCTTTTGGTGTAAATGAACATTACCTGGCACATTTCAGGTGGCCTTATGAAGAAAAGACTAACAATAAAGAAAACATGTTTTAAATTATTCTCCAAGGAGAGGAGAGCCTGAAACAGGAGGGGAGGGCAGCTCCTGCTCTCTGAGATTTTTCCACCCCCAACAAGCATGATGAGTGGCCATGAAACATACCTCCAAGCCTTCTTGCCAATCCTGTACCTTTGTTTCTCTGAGTCTCCACAACAGGATGTCACTGAAGGTAAAATATTAAGCCCCCCAGAAAGCACAATAACAGCAAGGATTTTATACTTTCTGATGCAGCAAAAAAGTCTTATTTTATTCTCTGTGATATATAGAAGAGTGGAGCCTCTTACAGTGCCCCTCAAAAACCTGCATAAGTTTTGAGCAAATCGTACCCCAGAATGCTCTTCTATGCCTGACATTTTTAATTCTCAAATTAGAGAATTAGACGTTTTCATGACATTTTTCCTTCAAAAAAATAAAAAAATAAAAAAAACCAAAACAAAACAAAACAAAAAAACCTGGAACTGGCATTTACAGAAAATAAGGTTAACAGAGCAACTCACTTACAATTTAGCATTTAATTTTATTCTCTTGAATTTATCGTTATTTTTCTTACCTCAAAGGAAAATGGGTTATTAAAATGAAAGCTCCATAAATCATGAAAATATAACTTGATAAAAAAAAATGAAGAAAGGAATAAAATGAGAATAAGAAGCATAAAATAGAGTTGGGAATGCAGTTAGCACCTATAACATGGGCTGCATGGCCCTGTACACTTTCCAGGTACATTCTTTACACTGGCCCTAGGCTTTCAGATCAGCAGTCATGGCCTAGTGGAGAACAGAAACAGAACTCCAAGAACTATAAAATGAGAAGGACATGCTATGGAGCCAAATGAGCTGAGTTCCAATCCACACTCCCACTTACGTGATCTAAGAGGAATCACACAGTTATTCTAAATGCCCCTCCTATGTGTACAAAATGGAAGCAATAGTGTGTACTCCATAGCCCTCTGATTTCCCAAGACAAACTAACCATCTCAACAGCAATACAGGCTCATGCTTTTGGGCAATAGTCACTTCAGAAAACCCATTCTTCCACTCAGCCTGTGTCCTCCAGTCAAGACACAAAGAGGTTTTCTCCTATATTACCATCCACTGTGCCATACTCTTGATGAATCTGGGAGGAAAGGAGCCTATAAGCAGAAATTGCAATCACCTTTAATAAAGACTAAGTAATGGGGACATAGCAGTGCAGAGCAAAGTCATAAGCACTGATGGCCCAGATCAGTTTGTCACAATTCTTACTTACTTTAAATGCAAAAAGGTGCAAAGCCCATTCCTTCCACTTAATGAAGACATTATTCAATAGTGTCTCCTTTGTCCAGGTGAATGGTGTCCCTAGATGTATGGAGCAGGGGTGCTCTTAGAAGGATCTAGCACAGGCTCCTTCAAAATGTACCAGCAATTCTACCTACAGGTAAACCTATAGCAGCTGCTGGGGTGCCCTCTACAAAATAAAAAAATAAATAAATAAATAAAAAGGGAAAAAAAAACTTATTCTGGGAAGTAAGTAAAGAGCTTCTGAAAATCCTATTTTTCTCACAGTCTCTGGTGATAAAGCAAGCCAAGGCACTATAAAATTGACATGATGTTTCTACATATAATGCAGTCAAGAAGGAAAGAGAAGTGCTCCGAGATAGGCTGCCTCTGGTGGCCTAAGTGCCTAAAATGAGTCCCGCTCATCAGTACATGCCCACTATCTTCACATCTGCCCCTGTAAGCTAACAAATACACTGTGCAAAGTTCTGGTTGACATTTTTTAAACTCTTACGCTGAGATTTGCTGCTTATTGTCTAGAACTTTCTGGATTCTTTATTTAAATTTCAAATTTTGCAGGAATCATGCATTAAGAGAATTCATTTTTGATTTTTGTTTTTTGGTTTTTTTTTTTTCCCAAGCAAAGAATTTTTTTCCTCTTGTCAATTTGTACTCTTGGCACCATTTTGTTAAGTAACGGGCCACCTGAGCTGAGCCTTCTGGTTGACTATCCTGTAGCTTCTATCTATTTAATTGGACTAGTCACTTGATACCATCTCCACCTGTTAACTATGGCCCTTCTCATTTCTGTCCCAAAGATATCACCTCTGTCTTACTTGCTTATCTGGTTGCCAATCTCACTTCTCTCTAATCCTTCCTCACACAAAAGACCTATTGTCAAAAATATTTCTCTATTCCTTCCAAAATTATCCTAAGAGGAAACTTCAAATTTTCTATTGCTCTGTACAAATACTCTTGTGACAACAAAGTACAAATTAAGGACAGTCTTTTAGTCTTGCATGAAAGGGTCTCCAACTCTCATGGTTATTTGATCTTCCAAGATTCTACAGTTTTCTCAAAGGAGTTCATTGACTTGCGATGGATTTTAAGGGTCTCCCAGAAAACTATGAACTTTCTCACACTCCAACTCTTTTTGTCAAGCCTTAAGAGTTGATTATGTAGAGTTTACTTATACCTGTCATGGACCATTTTAACTAGGAATTGTCTCAATAGACAAAGGGTTTCCATTGGGGAGCCTTTTAGATATAATTGGCAAGGTTGGATGATTTTATGGGTGATCTCATTGGGCATCCCACTGAACAACATGGCTCAAATTGTGATAAAAAGCTACTGCATATATTCCACCTGAGAATAAACAGAATTCCTATAAACCAACTTTAAATTATATAATTTAAATTATAATATAAATTATAAAATATCTTAGATAAATAGTTCCCAATTAAAAAACAAAAATGTGACCTAGCAACAGTCCTAATTTGTCAAACTACTAAAATACTATTTTCTCTGAATAAACACATTTTCCCACACTTTTTCTTTGTTAATTGAGATCTTTACCCAGAGTATGTTCTCTGTATCTGACTATATTAATCTATATTAATGCATAGATAGATGGATGGATGGATGATGGATAGTGGACAGATGATGGATGAATGGATAATAGGTGGATGGATATAAACACAAGATATCTGCATACGTACATCCCTCCTTCTGAATTCATTTCAAAGATGCCAATCTCAGACTTTACCCAGATGTGAAATTAGGGCTAAACCATAAGTGTTCTTTGAAATACTCCATGAAGTTTAACTTACAATAATCTCTCTACCAGGTTGCAAAGTCTTTGGTGGGGGAAGGGGAAACTGTGCCTTTATTTTTGTGCCCCTCCACATATTTATTTATCTTGAGGCCTTTCATATGATGGCCACTCAAATTTTTTCATTTGAACAATCAAATTTCATCATGAGAACATCATTCTACAGTGAATTCTTCTTGGGGATAATGCAATGGTCTAATGTAGCTAACGGTCTTTAATATAAACGAAGCCAGTCAGTCCATATCGGTGGTTACTATATAATTTTTCTTTTTTATTTTTTGAGATTATGTTTTAATTACATTTCTCTCTTCTCTTTCTTCCCTTCAAATCCTCCCATTGACTCTCTTCCCACTCTTCTTCAAATTCATGGCCTACTTATTAGTTATTGTATACATATATTTATATATAAGATACATATATATTCACAAATATAACCTGTTGAGTCTATATCATGTTATTTACATGTATGTTTTCAGGACTGCCTACCTGGCTCTGGACAATCAACTGTGCTCTTCTCTGGAGACCTCCTCTCCCGTTCACGGCTTTACTTGGTTTCATGTAGTTCTTTGTGTAGTGTTAAACCTTGTGAGCTCTTCTCTCTCCAGTTTGGCATGTTCACTGGGGTAGTCCTTGCTTAGCTCACCATTGGGCAGTCATGTTGGTCAGACTTTACGGGTGTTGTTTCTAACATTTCTAGAAGACACAGTCTCACAGATACATGGTTCAATTTTAAAATTTATAACAGATAGGATGGAAACTTTGTAGAAAATAAATAGTTAAGATGTCTAAGCCTGAGTCTTTCAAAGAATGACAGTACTATCACTCCTGAATGGCCCAGAAGAACCAAAGACAGCATACCATAGAGATGCCTACAACCAACACTAATTGCAACACTGGTCCATAGCAGTCAGGTCAAAGAATCAAGTCAGCCTGTGAGGAAATGGAGAAAATAATGAAGTTTCCCTCAAGCATCAAGGAAAAAAATCTATTTTTCAGGAAAATGAATGGGAACTGGAGATTGTCATGTTAAGCAAAGCAAGCCAGAATCAGATGAATACTGCATAATTCTTTCATATGCAGAATGTAGATCTTTAAAAGACAATGAAATAGAATGGAAAGGGGGAAGAAAGAGGAGATCAGCAGAAGAGAGCAAAGGAGGGTGACAGTGAATGAATATGATTGGAGTACATTCTATGCATATATAAAAATAGTACAATGGAATCTGTTATTTTATATGACTAATAAATAACAACTAAAATTTTTAAAATAAGTACAGTACCAAAAATCTTTTGTGACATTCTCCTTTTGCCTGTTCACTCCTGATCTCCAACAGTTTCCACTCATGGCCCTGGTTAGGGCTCAAAGAAAATGCATGTCCCCATCTCTGTTTACCAAAAGGAATAGAAAGATCCTATGTCCCCTGCCTCTAAGACCTCTTCCTCCATGAAGATAGCTGGTAACTGTGTCAACAAAAGCACAGCCACCTCCTCTTGTTCATACCAACTCCTTGTCTCTCTAATTCACACTCAGTAGAGTACACATGGCAATTACCATCAGCCCTGTAGACTCAGGACCCAGGCTCAAGTTCAATATCCACTACCTTCTGAACTAGAGACCTTGGACAAATCATCTAACTTCTCTGTGCGTCAGTTCATCTCCTCTGTTTCAGGAGCAGAACAGTTAGGCTCTGGCTCTTAAAACTATTATTATAAGGATTAAATGAGATTAAAGAAGATGAAGGGCTTAATCAAGCAGCAGTCATCTTGTCACCAAGATGCTTGATTCCGGGCCTGAGTGCAGAAGAAGAGCCAGGGTTCACAAACCACCATGGTCAAAGTGGCTGGTGTGAGCAGGCAGGTGCAGTCTCCCCATACTGCTCTTGCACGGCAAACAGGAGGCCCCTGCGCCTGCCAAAACTTGGCTTGCTAAATTATTAATATCCACTGTGTGTTCTTTTATTCAGAAATGCCTTTGAAGTTTTCCCTCACCTTGGCCATGGGGATTTGGGGGAAGGGGAAGATATGAGAGAAGAAAATGCAGACAAGGACAGGCAGTGTGTGATCAAGAAAACAGAAGATACAAAGCCATTGCTAGTATTCAGTCTGATCTTTAGTCAATAATTGTAGCTTTTAATCAAGCAAGGATTCTGAGCAGTCAAAAGACAAAAAACAAGGGAAGGGGGATGCCAGGAAGAATTCATAAGCAATTCTGAGCAACAGCCGTGGGTGCTAGACTGATAGGTCCCCCCTGGGGAGGTGACAGTTGGTGGAAACAGTCTGAGGCAGGCAGGAGTTTACTTGGGCAAGAGCAGTCAGCATGGCCTCACAGGGACTAATTATGAAAATATGATTACAGTGGATTAGTAATCTTGTCAATCAAAGCCACCTGCCAGGTAGCACCTGGCACTGGGGTGAAAATGCCACAGGACTGCAGAATGTGATATTGTAAGGTTCTGTACAAAATATTCCTCCTCAAGAGGAAAGGCTTGTCTGGGCCCAGAAAGAGAGTAGCAGGAGGTACTGACTAGATAACTCTGGAATGTTTCAACTTGAAATCTGAACCATATCCCATATTATCACGCCTGAGAACTGGTCCAACACTGACTCTTTGTTTTACATAGGCCTGGAAGATGATATTGGTGTTTATTGTGACATCTAAGAAAAGGTAGACTCCTAGAAGTGACAAATGACTGTGGTAATGCTACCACAATTACTTCCTCTGAGCACATGAGGTGCACCTCACCTGGTACCAACCCGAGATTTCCATTTCAATCCGTCCTTGTAGAACCAAGTGCCACAGAGTTAGGGTTTCTGTTGCTGTGTGACAACACTATGACCAAAAGGCAACTTGGAAAAGAAAGGACTTGCTTCTCTCACAGTTCCATATAACAGTTCATTATTAAAAGAAGTAAGGGCAGGAATTCATGGAACCTGTAGGCCAGAGCTGATGCAGAGGCCATGGAGGTTGCTGTTTACTGACTTGCTCCTTTTTAGCTTGCTTAATCCAATTTCTTATAGACCAGGACCACCAGCCCAGGGACAACACCAACCACAATGGCCTTTCCCTGTGAATCACTGATTAAGAAAATGCCTTATGCAGGCATTTCCTGAATTGAAGTTCCCTTGCTTCAGATAACTCTAGCTTGTATCAAGTTGGCATAAGATCAGCCAGTCCACCCCACAAGCCAACCACTGCTTCTCTAGACGATGAAGAGATGAAGATAAATTTCAAGGTTGCAGAACTAACAAACATCTTTCTATGAGAATAGTATGTCAACTGAATCCCAAAGTGCGGTCTCATTGTCACCAGTTTTTACCAGGGCTCACATGGGCTCAGAGACTGAATCGACAAACACAGCCTGCATGGGACTACACCAGATCCTCTGTGTATGCTATGGCTGCTAGCTTAGTGTGGACTCCTAACAGTGGGCATAGGTGTATCTCTGACTCTTTTGCCTGCTCTTAAGACCTTCTCCTCCTGATGATTGCCTTGTCCAGCCTCCATATGAGGACTTTCACCTTGTCTTACTGTAACTTGTTTTGCCCTTTCCTGTTGTGGTCTTCTAGAGACCTGCTCTTTTCTGAAGAGGAAATGGAAGGGAATTAGGGGAGGGGAGGGGAGCGGAGGGGAGCTAGGAGTAGTGGAAGGAAGGGACACTGTGGTTGAGATGTATTGCATGAGAGAAGAATCTGTTTTCTTTTTTATTTGTTTTGTTTTTGTTTTGAGAACAGGTTTCTCTGAACATCCCTGACTGTCCTGGAACTCTGTAGACCAGACTGATCAGCCAGGCAGAGCACTCAGCTAAAGGCAGGTATCTGTCCTTTCTTTCCTCCTCATAGAGTGAAAAGTATTCCAGTAACTTGTTTGGAGCCCTCACCGAAAAAATAAATAATAAAAGACAAGATGGGAAGTGATAGAATTCGATTCCAATTCATGGGATTGTTATTAGTGAGAAGTTCTAAAATGGCTCAGTTTTGATTCATGACTTTATGTTAAAGCATTTGAAGGAAAGAAAACAGATGGATTCCAGCTTGTGAATATTACAATATGAAAAATGGAGTCATCGACAGCTACATGATAAAGATGAGTTAAAAGTAAAAAAACGTTTTGGTAACACCATCATACCAAAAAATATAAAGGACAATTAATAAATACATCAACGGAATGTGAATGGGGCTGCCTGCCTCCTCTGTTCAGCTCCCTTGTATTAAAGCATTCACCATCCCCCAGTGAATGTTTAGGTGCTTTACAAAACCTCCGTGACTCCCGTGGGAGCTGAGGGCTCAATTTGTGAATCCTGCCCTGTGTAGAACTTGGTGCTGAGCGTAACAGATGCTCATCCCATTCTTGCTTCATGGCTTCCCTCTAACTTATTCTACACAGAGTCAGAGAAATAAACTAAATAGGATCTTTTCACTTCCCTTTAAGGTTTAACATGCCATGGTCCATGCGAGGTATGGATATAAGTGACAATATGAGGTATTCACTCTTCAGGCCCTTCTCACTGACCTGAAAGAAACAAAGCAAAAATGGAAAAATAACTAATAAATTTTAAAAGGCTCATAGAATACACCTGCCTTCTGCAATGACAGATGACACCATCAGAAACCTGATGAGCAGCTGTGTGAGCCACAATGAGAAAGGATCCATACATAAAGTACACAAAGGAATAGGAAAGAACCTTCCAGGAACATTGATGGATGCCCCCTTTCAAAGATACCATCCCATGTAGTGCCAGCTGCAAAGATGCAGGAGAATTTTTATCAAGAAGGCTGATCAGTGCATACCAATGCTTTGACTGCACATGTGAAGCCTTGGAACCAGAGCTTGAGTTTGCAAACTCTGCAGGTAAGGAACTATTTCTGTAGTTCAGAAATGTCCTTGGGAATCAGAGCATCTACTGGGGGGAGTACTCTCTGCCTCGCCTTGAATACATGTCTTACACTGTGAGCCTATTTCTGAACCTCTTCCTCAGCCTGTAATGAAGTGTTTTGGAGAAGGGAGGGGACAGAAAACAAAAAGGAGCAAAAATCCCTGAGAGTTAAATATTCCTTTTGAAATGGCCAGGTCACTCCTCACCCAGACAGCAACTTCAAAATCAATGGCATTGGCATTTTAAAAGGAAAACTTTTTTTTTTTTTTTTTTTTTTTTTTTGCATCCCGAAGAAATAAAATTCATGCTGTACTTTTCCCCCAGAGGAGACACTTGTAAGCTTCCCTTCATGGTACCTAGGGAGGTTCAGAAGTAGGCATGCCTCCCTCCACCCAGTAAATGTGTAACCAGCATGGCAGAGATGAATATATCCTACAGAGACATGTCAGCTGTCAGGCTGTTAAAATAGAGGACACTGAATGTATCCCCAGATTCCTGGAGAGGAATCTCATTCTGGGAAGAGAAAAGCTGGACCAGCCAGAGTGAGAACTCTTCTCTTAGGGAAAGATTTGTACTCACCCTCCCTCAATACATATTTTAGCCTCACTTCAGGACCTTGAAGATGAATTGGAAGAGTCACTGCTCTCTTTGCCCTTCTTTCCAGTGTGGCCACACTAGACATATATTTTTCTTTTTTCCATTAATTCAGCTGTTTTAATTGACTTCTTAAGGCTGAATTTTGCTTCTTGGGGCACAGTCTGTAACCCCCAGTGCAGCCGCAAATGGATTTTAAGTCACTGTCTGAAAAAGTCTCAACCACCTTGCTAGCCACATTTCCCAAAATGTCCTTCACAAACATGCCTTTCCCCTCAACCTGTAAAGACCCTTGATAGTACTCCACTTCAGGAAATCTCAGTTGTCCCTCACAACCAACCTCTCAGGACATTTTCTGAGATTTGTCCACCTGTCTCTTTCCATTCTGAGTTATCAGATCACTTGCAATGGGCTCCTTTAATCAACAGCTTCCTGCCTATGTATTAATCACTATCCTATCTAGTCCTCACACACATCCAGCTAATCACACCTGCTCTCACCTCCAGGTTACAGATAAAGGCAACCAAGGCACTGAAATTGTGTGCCTTGTGCCTTCTATGAAGTTTATCTCACCAAGCACATGTGCAGGCCTGTGGATGGATCTCAAGACGTTACATCCTTAACTATTATAATGACTACCTCTCGGCTCTTCTGGTCCTTCACAGAACTTTATACTGCTGTGTATCTGATCATTGTCTAGTGATAGAAATTTTTAAAAGGATCTCAATTTCACTCAGGCTTCTCTCTATGCCCAAAATTTATTGATCATTTATCTGGCAGAGACTGTGCTGGATCTTGGGAGTGAGATAATATACCAGAAATGCCTTTCCTGTAGAAGATCCTAGGCATAAAATGGAGTTCAGAAAGTACTGGGCCTTGAATTACCTTAAACAAGCCTACTACTGTTAGCCTCAGTTTTGTATGTGTTCAGTGGCCATTTAGCTCAAAGAAACTCTGGGCTACAACCCAATGGACAAAGTGCACAGGTGTCTGTTACAATGTGGTTTCTTGGTCCTGGGCTGCCTGAGGCCTGGACCCACAGACCTGCAGCCCCAGACCCCTTAGCCACCCGCTGCTGCTCAGGCCCCAGAAATGATTCAGACACTTACATTAAGTTCATGCTGTTTGGCTTATGGCTCAGGCACATCGCTACCTTGTTATTAAATCTTAAATCAACCCATTTCCATTAATCTTTCCTGCCACGTTGCCTGTGGCTCACCTATGTTCCTTACATGTTGCTCCTTTGGGCTTCCGGCCCGGTCTGTCTGACTCCACCCTGCTCCTCCTACCTATGCTTTGATTTCTCCTCCTACTTTTTCTATGGTGCCTGTCATGGACCAAAACAGCTCCTTTATTTAAAGATTGCTATTCACAGCACACAGAAAGGCATTCCCACATCAGGTGTCTTTCTCATTCTCTGTGACAAGTTGTGTGACACTCAATAAGAACTATTTCATCGGCTTGTGTATAAAACTAAGACACTATCCACCAGGGAACTCACAGGTTGGCCAAGCATGAGAATTGCCTATTGAGTATTTTTTTTTCATTGCTTTGTAAGTATCTGGGAGACTGGATAATATTGGCTGAACCTGTGAGACTTAGAAAAATCAAGACAGATCAGGGTCTCTTTAATACTTGCCATTTAATAATAGACAATTAATGCTTGTTCTAGATTCAGTCTGTACAAACTCATCTACTCACTAAACTTTATTTGTAGCTCCCAACTCAGTCTAATGTTGGCCCCAGAGTCATCATAGATGCTCAGAGAGGCTAAGTAGGCAGAGATTCTGTTTTATTTTAGCTCCACACCAGCAATAAGTACATGAATACTTTTTTTGCATTTGGGTGCCTTTCTGGTAATTCTGTTGTTTAGAATAGCCCCCAACATAGCTCTGAAAGTATGTCTTGTGTTCCTAAACTGAACAAAACTGTAATTGCCTCAAGGGGAATATATGTGCATTGGATAGTCTTTATTTAGACATGAATTACTTTCCTTGGCCATGAGGTTTAACATTAAGGAATCAATAGTATATATTAAATAAGACACTATTTAAGCAAGAATACATAAAACTGAGGTTACACATTTTTCAGTTTATGAAAATATTATGATGGGAAGCTCCCAAGAATCTAACTGCATTTTCTCTTAGGGACAATGATTCAGCATGCATGGAAATTTCATAGAACATTAACTGCCCTAAAAATGAGAAGCCACTGTATAAATTTGTAGCCATTCAGTAAAAAGTCAGTTGAGGGGTCCCCAAAATCTGTTCTGGATGAGTGAGCTGTGATGTTGCAAGTGCATCACCAAAATAATACACGGGAAAGACAGAAAGACTAGCAATGATTTTTATGTCTTCAATAGCATAACAGTGGGTTACACAGTGGATGCTGCTTTTAAACAGAAACCACTGGTTTATTATTTTTTGTGTTTTTTCAATCATAATTTGGTTAAACTATGGCTTTATGATGATAAAAAAATAAGAGAACAAAGTAATTAATTGCTTTATTATCTGTGGGACTTCCAGTTTCAAGAAATACATTCATAAATCATTTTCTTCATCAAAACAAAAATTCTCCATTTTACCTTGGTTTCTTGATCTGCAAATAGGAAACAATACTTCTTTCTTAAAGTAATGCATAAAACTATTTTTGTAATGTTAAACATCAACCAAGAAACTATATCTCATGTCAAAATGGAGGCTATCAGGTGCACACATCTCCCCTATGAATGAAATTGAGGTCCTTTTTAAAATTTTTATCACTAGACAATGATCAGATACACAGCAGTATAAAGTTCTGTGAAGGACCAGAAGAGCCGAGAGGTAGTCATTATAATAGTTAAGGATGTAACGTCTTGAGATCCATCCACAGGCCTGCACATGTGCTTGGTGAGATAACCTTCATAGAAGGCACAAGGCACACAATTTCAGTGCCTTGGTTGCCTTTATCTGTAACCTGGAGGTGAGAGCAGGTGTGACTAGCTGGATGTGTGTGAGGACTAGATAGGGTAGTGATTAATACATAGGCAGGAAGTCATTGATTAACAGAGGACCCCATTGTAAGTGTTACGGCTGATCTGATAACGCACAGTGAAACAGACAGGTGGAGACATTTCAAAAATGTCCCTAGTGTATGGACAGTTATACTCATATGCATATACTCCCACACAGACACAGAATTAAAAATAATAAAATAAATATAAAGATAATAATGAGCTATGAAAGGAGGTGGTGCAGATCTTTTTTTTTTCCTGGAGAATTCCTCCTGCATTGAGCCACTGAGTATATTCCTCCCTGGCCCTACTTAACCTCATTTTCAGCATTTCCCTAGATATGGTAAATCTCCTTTGACTTTTGCTAAGGCTCATATTTGGACCTATCAACCGGCACTCGATGTCTATATTAAAGAAAAGAAGCTCTGAAGTCACTGGGATCTGAGGTATAATTTTAAGCCAAACATGCCTTTTATGGAACTTTGTGCAAGTTAATTAATACTTCAGAGCATCAGTTTCCTCTAGCCTGATATAGGGATTATATCTACTTAACACAGCTGTTAGGAAAACTAAATGAGATTATATTATCAAGATCCTCTGAGAAGCAGACTCCAAGTCAGAATTAAACTATGGGTTATATATTAGGATGAGGAATAATTGCCTAATGTATAAAATGCTACAAGAAAATTAGGAGTAAATAGTTGTGGTGATTATATAATATTAGGAATACAAGCAATGTCCTATGTTATGCACTTATAAATAGTTGAAAGTGGAAAGGTTTGTGTTATCTTTTATCATGATTATGTCATGAATATATTAAGGAAAAACACTTGTAAGATACAAAGGGTTGTAAACCAGGGTCAGCTGGGAGCATCATCAAACTGTGGTACCAGTCTGAGCCCAAGGACAGAAGAGAGAAAATGGAAACAGATGAAGAAATGGAGAAAGAGTCTTGGGCGGTAACGAAGTTCTGAAGAGAGTGGCGGTAACGAAGTTCTGAAGAGAGTCCACTGAGATCATCAGGTATCCACTGTATTCCTGGAATTGCTTGTCTTAGTACCCTTCTATATTCAGTCATAAGTTGTGAACCATCTACGGGAAGCATGTCATTGGTAAAACGACACTCATAGATTTCAGAACTCAGACACTGAGGACACCATTCAATTATGTTCACTTCAGTTAAAGATCTAAACTGTACATTCTCATGGCTTCCTTGGGGATTGTGCCTGTTAAGTTATTCACCACTCAAGAAAGAGTGTAAAAGCATTGTTCGTTTCCATAGCAACGATCAAAGTTAACATCACTGCCAATCACCAGTACCAGGATCTCAGTAAAGTTTGTTACAAGTAACATCTAGTCAACTCTAATTAAGTCATTTTTGTTTGTTGTAGTTGGTATAAATGTCACCAATGTGATATTCATCTAGGAAGCCTGAACTGTATTATAAACATTAGAACTGATGAGTCCCTGAATCTCTTACAGGCACAGGAAGCCAGTAGGGTATGTTCAAAAATAGCATGTGTCAAGCACTGTGGGTGGAACCTGCACAGTGCCTTAAAACCTCACAGCCTTCTATCACTATTCCCGAACAGCTCTAGCCTCCAAAGGCTTAGAGACTCATCTGTGTCTTCTCATCATTTACAGCCCTCATAACTAGGAAAAGAAGGGTCAGTATGAACTTTCCTACAAACAAAAGTAAACCAGAAAGACATTTCAAAGCAGGCAAACCCAGTTCATTCCTCACGTAGCTGAGACTATAACCTGAAATGTTCCACATAGACACTTGTGGTGATTTCTATGCCTTGAGCACAATACGTATTTCACTTCTGTATTCCTTTAAGAAAGAAGAATATGACACTCAATCAGATATAATGGAAAAATTCATTTCTCCATCTTCCTCTAAGGAGAAGTTAGCCAATTTTCTTTAAAAGGTGGAGAGAATGACTAGAAGGGAAAAAGTAGATGAGGAAAGTAGGTTTAAACTAGTGTTTCTAACTTTTAAGACTGTTGTCTTTCTCCAATCATTTAACTAGGCCAGTCATGTGCTTTCTATGTATTCCTTTTAAGAGAGAAGTAAATCTATGAAGAAACAGTAAAATGAACAAATAATGAGGTACAATTCTAATGCTTTCCTGCCAAACTCAAAGTAGCTGCCTTCGCACTGGGACTCTATTGTTCCTTTGCCTTTTCATAAGAACCTACCGAGCTCTGAAGGAAAGGGGTTAATTACACAGCTCTTGACTGGTCCAACTGGTCTGTCACTCAAGAAAATCAAGGATAGCTCTTCTCTAACAAGTTCACATACTAAAGTTATTTTTTATAAAGCCTGAACTTCACTTTACCGTCCAAAGAAGTAACATATGTCAGAGCGAACAAGTGTATATGATGCTGTGCACTAGGGTCAAAGACATAACAAAGAAAAGTCAGGCATGGCAGAACAGATCTATAATTATAGCTCTTAGTAGGCTGAAGCAGAGAGATGATGGATTTGGGATAAATAATGAATTCAAGTGGGCTGTATAACAAGATCCTGAACAAAAATTAAAACCAAAGATAGTCTTGTGATAGAATGAGTACAAAATATACACCAGTATTATTGTAATAAGGAATATGAGGCTAAACACAGGTATAATATTGGTTTCTGGCCCAGTCCACCTTTGCTTAACTCTCCAAAAATGACTCACTTATATTAATTGCATGCTGCTTGGCCTATGGCTCAGGCATATTGCTAGCTAGCTTTTGCATCTTAATGACCCATTTCCATTAATCTTGCCACGTGGCCTGCGGCTTAGCTGTACTTTTACATGTTGCTCTCTTGGCAGCAGCTTGCAGCGTCTGTCTCACTTGACTCTATTTTCTTTGTCCTTTCTCTCTGCTTGGATTTCCTGCCTCCTTTTAGGATGCCCTGCGATAGGCACAAAACAGTCCCTTTATTAATGAGTGATATTTGCAGCATACACAAAGACATCCTACATCACACAGGCTTTTATGGGATCCACATATAGATTCATCTGTGTAAACTTACCTGCCCCTTTTGTATAAGAGTGGGGATCTAAGTTGAGTCCTTTAGGAGAAGCAAGAGTTAATGAAGATGTAGATGAGAGATCATTTGACACAAAGAAAATTCTACACTCCCAGACACATATGTAGTCATGCTTAGATATATCAGAGAATTCATAGAGATTCTAGAGTTCTAAAAGAAGAGTCTAGAAGGAAAACCAAATTCTCAAAAAAAAAAAAATGCTTGAGGCCCACTGGAAAGAGGCAGGACTTGCTGCTCCTAAGAACGTTAAGAGATACTAAATAGGAAAACATACAATCTGGTTTGCCTATGAGTAACCCTTAATGTGAAGAACCTTGGTATGAAGTCAGGCTATTTTAGAAATATAGGTAAAAGATGAAGGTGGCTTCCACTGAAACATTTGGGTGTTGAAATAAAGAAATGGAGTGATTAGACAACTGTTAAAAAAGCAGACCCAACATAATCCATCACTGGTCAAATGAGAGGAGGCAAAAGTCAATAATTATACTCAGGTTTCTGGCTTAAATGGGGATAGGGAATCTGGGGTAGAAATTTATTAAAATGTGTTAAATTCCTATGGAATTTTAAGGCATGATGTACCATTGTCAACAGTCAGAGAAAGCCTTAGTTGAAGAGAATAAACGAGGCTTAAATTTTCAGTTTATTAAACCAACCAAGAAAATGTATGCAATCTGAAGACAGATCTGGAACATGAAGATTACAATTGCTTAACAGAGAAAGTTTAGATAGAAGACAGCAAAAGATCCTAAGTCACAAAAGGAATGCCCAAAGGGCACAACCCCTCAGGACAAGAAAGCATAGAAATTCAGTAAGAAGATACTTAAAATTAAGTAAAAGAAGAACTATCAGCAATTCCTTGAATTTAAACACAAAGCATTCAGAGATGACAATGGAGAAAGTGAGTTCTGAAATCAAATGCACAGCTATGGTAGTTGTCATATGCAGCTCAAACTAAGTTAGGTAGACACTCCCAAGACTCCAAGCTCTGGGTGAGGGGCTGTCAGACTTCCACCTGTGCAGCTTACACAGCCCTCACATACATGAGGCACCAAATGAACATTTGTAGAGGGCCCAGGGAGATGCCCAATGGATAAAGTACATCCCACCCAAGCATGATGTTTAGAGCTCAGATCCCAAAACCCACATAAAATTCAGGTAGGCATGACCACCCAACAATACCCACTGAGGTAGAAGAGACAAGAGATTGCCCTTGCAAGAGGGCTAGCTAGACTCACCATAATTGGCAATCTCTGGGAAAAGCAAGAGACTTTGCTCTTATAAATAAAATGGAGAGTTATCAAAGAAGCCATCTGATACCAGTTTTTGGCCTCCACATTCTCATGCCTCCTATGTGCACCCACACACATGCAAACATATATACAGAAAAAAATGAAACAAGATGAAAAGAAAACATTTGTAGAAAATTAATGCAAACTGGTATCCCACTTTTTGCAACTTATTTTGGAAGTATCCTAAAATTAGTGGTAAGGCAGAGAAATATGCTTACAGCTGCTCTCTGGTCTTGAAAGGCTCTTGCTTATGCCTCACCTAACTGCCAGGCATTCAATTAATCATGCCCTCCCTTCTCACCTGTACTCCTGGGTCAATAGACAAGGTCACTGTGGTCTAATTAGACTCCTAAATGAGCTCCAGAGGTGTAAGGCAGAGCCTGTGCCAAGGTCTCATGTCATTCTCCATTCCACTCCTCATATTCAGTTGATGGTGCAAAAAAATAATTAAGCTGATTTTTGTTTCTGATTATTCTTCTGGAACCTTTGGTGACCTCTCACAGAGAAGATGACGGCTCATCACTCAGACAGAGGGCCACATCAACAACAGTGTCTTATATGCCATCTATTAAGCACTATGTGGCACACATCATGCTGACCCTTCTTACAAAATTTAAATTACACACAGTTCTGCATAAAATCCTCACTGGCTCCAGAATATCCAATGAAATAATAATTAACTTACCTCTATTCCTCATTCAATGTCTAATCCATGGAAAGAAGCAAAAAAAAAATGTTTAAAGGGCAATATATTTGATTAATAAGCCTCTATCAAATTAAAAAACACACATTTGGGTCAAGAGTATTTAATTGTTTTTACATTTTTCAAAGGTTCACCTTAAATTAATGTCTTCTGTAACTAAATACAGTGGGGAAAACATCTTGATTTAATTTGTTAATTGTGGCATCAAACATTTTATCATCACTGGGACTCATTATAACGAGATTTGACAAGTTGTCTCCCATGTAAATCATCTTGCAGAAGTGAGCTAGTACTTAAAGTTGTCCCCTTTTTAACTCCAAGAGATGGAGGCATCAATAAGAGATGCCCAACACCAGTCATGGGTGTAAAATGCTCCAAGAAGCCTTCTTGTGCGGGAAACCTGTGAAACCAAGAATAAAATCGGATACTAAAAAGCTTGATTTCTTCACCGTTTATGCTGGTTGTTTGTCAGCTCCCAAATCACCTCACCCTTCACTGCCTGCTCAGGGGGAAAAAAGAAAAAAGAAAGAAAGACATGAAACTTTCAATACTTCTCATTACTTACCTGGGAAGTTGTTACTCTTTGTCAGTCAAGGGCGCTAAAGACACTGCCCTTTAAAAAATTCTTCTTTTACCTGGTTGTACTACATTCTCTAAGCAGGAGTTGGCACATAGATTTGTTCCTGCATCAGGTTCCTGTGAAAGCAGTTGTTCCTATTTGTGGCTTCCATGACACTCCCAGCATCAAAGGATCCTAAGCATCAAGCTGCTGAAGCAGAGTGCTTAGCCACTCTTGAGACGCTTACAGCAGATGGCCTCCAAGGGAAAAGCCACTCCGTGACTTTCCTCCAGCACTGTAGTGGGTACACCGTCTCCAACAGCATATCATTACAACATCCTTGCCATTTAGTAGGTCGACAGCTCTATTCTCCTCAGCAAGGTCAGCTGGAAATAGAAGGGTTCCATCTCGAACACTCAACCTCAGCTATAAGGGTCGCTGCTGCTCATACCTGATATCTCAATCTTCTGTAGAGCTCTCTGTACTTTTGACTGATCAATGCTAAAATCCCTTGAGATGATGAAAGATTCTTTTATGAAAATTAGTTACTTACTGTAGTCTTGTGTGTATACAATATGTTTTAGACATTTCCACTTCTATGGCCCTCTCTCATACTTGCACTTTCATCCAATGAGACCCCTTCTAACTTCCAGCGCTCTCTCTCTCTCTCTCTCTCTCTCTCTCTCTCTCTCTCTCTCTCTCTCTCTGTGTGTGTGTGTGTGTGTGTGTGTGTGTGTATACACACATGTTTATAAAAGAGAGACAGAAAGACAAAAACAAAGACAGAGACTTCACAAATTTTACAGCTTTCTTCAAATTTTCATGAGCATGGTGGGAAGTGCTTTAAGTAAGTAAGCTACTTTTGAATGGCCACACCAACTAGATCCTCGGGAAGGGACGAGGTCTCATGAGACCTTCCCCTAATCCACGATGAAGTATTATCAGATCTTATAACCACAGAAGCTGTGAGTTCATGAGTGTGAAACCATGTCAAACCCATAAAATACCTTTTTTTTTTGCAACATTCTACCCATCTTCTGTCTCTTGCACCCCAACCTCCATTTTTTTTTCTGGAATGTTCCCAGAGAAGGTGATACAAATGTTGTATTTAATGCTAAGCACTCAATAGTCACCTACTGTTAATACTCTATCTGTGAAACTCTTGAGTTAACCACCACCTAAAGTTATAAGAAGCTGCTCTGACAAGGTACAAGGGCAATACTAACATAGGGATATATATATATATGACTATTACAAGGCAGCTTAAAAGTATGCAGTCAACAAAACACTCATAATAGGTTCCTTTCCAGGGCCCATGATTTCCCCAGCTGCAGGCTCTTGACTAGTTTTCAGTAACAAGCAAGGGTTCCTTCCCATACAGTAGCCTCAGATTCAATAAGAAAGTGGTTGGTTACTCCCATAATAATCATGCCACTATTGCACATCAATAAGAATATTTTGCCTAGTAGGTCACTATGGTAACTTGCAGATCTCACAGTCTGTTAAAACTATTGATGGATTTTCACTACCATCTGCCTGCACAGCACCTTCTGACTCTCAGCTCAGTTTCAGGCTGGTTTCTCTGTGTTCTGTATCCAAAGCATATGGTTGATGTCTTCAGCAATGAGGTCTTACAATCAACTTCTGGTGGATAGCAATGGCAACAGCTTGTATTATATGGAGGCCTCTTGTCTTATCTGACAACCTGTGGAGAAGTATTCTACACCTGGCACTGAGTATCTCATTTAATAACCTACAGCTTCAAGGAGCATTGCTTATCCAAGGTATCTCTGTTCTGCATAACTCTGTATTAGTCTTTTTCAAGTTACCATATAACTGCACTCTCTTGGTTGGTTTCAATTAATACACCATTGCACATGTGCACAAACATACACACAAACTCAGCAGTGTTCAAAAGACATTAAAATTTTCATCCAACATTTTAATGTCCCTAAAATACAAACCTTAAAAATAATCAACTTTTTTATAAACTGGAGACTATTATATTACTTTTTAAATTCTGATAATAAACATAGAAGAGAAATACTTTGTCTCCACTACATAGGTGGGGAATTAATATGTCGACAAATTCAATTTATTAGCCCAGGTCTCACTGCCATACAGAATGCTGGGAGAGTAATGGTATGCATTGCCAAGGAAGACTAATAATTATTCAGATTTTAAAAAAAAACTTTTATCTTAAAAATTGTGATTCAGCCCCAAGCTGATTCATAAACTCTGTTGCGACCATCTACTCACTCTCAACATTCCAGCAGTGGTTTGATGGGTCTTAGGAGAATAAAAATGACTCCAATGGAGACTTCAGGCTTGCACTGGACTTTAGTGAATAAGCCCTTCATAAACTCTGGCACCTTGCATGCCACTGTAGTGAAAGGGCATAGCTAAACCCCACTGACAGGCAAGGGAGCTGATGCCAGTCAGGCAGCTTTTTGTATTTATGTTGATGCTCAGTGTCCAAATGAGGAGCCAGCGTTTTCAGCATAGATGACAATTAGCAGTACCAACTAACAGCTGTGTCTCTCCCACACTTGAGAAGATATTTACCTAAGATCACTGTGACTTTTTTTTCCTTTGCCTTTCTTTAAAAATTCTTTTTACACAAGCCACCTGGAAAGCATTTGTTGGGGAATTTTAATGACTTATTAAATCCCAAATCATTATCAGAACAAGACTTGCATCTGCAAAGGCTTAAATACTGTGATCCATTCTCCTCTGGAGAACTTTCATGAACCTCCAAAGGGGTGATGCAAACAGACAAACAGGGTGGGAGGGGCTGCCAAACAAAAGATTTAAAATCAAAATCCTTCCTTGGAAAAGTGGTTGCACCTCTTTTATTTCAGCTAAGACCTGGCTTAGAACTGTTTTCTTTGAATCAAGGACTAGGGTGTGCTGCCAGTCATAAACTCCCTAGTGTCTGCTGGAAGACAGCCAACCCCACAGGCCAGAGCACTGAAGCCTTTAGAGACTAATTTTGTCTTATCAGTACAGCTGTATCCTCTCCACAACCAGTACTAAGATTCCTGGTACTCACTGGAATCACAACACACTTATCAATACACTGCAATGTTTATGAATAAAGTAAATACCCCCCTGCCCAAGTCCCACACCTCTACTGCCTACTCACCATTCAGGAAACCCTGAGTTAAATGCTTGGCACATCCAAGAGATCTCCAAGACATATTTCTGGGACTCTGCCAATACAAAATCTTGGTCATCAGAATTTCTGCCAATCATTCTTCTAAAGCTCACACCAGATCTTTGCTGGAGTAAATTGAGAAACCCAGCAAAGATAAGAGCATTGTGATGCTGGCATGCAACACTGGTTTCCCAGTGGGAGGTGTATGATGCCTTGACTCACAAGACTGGGACCATCTACCTACCGCAAGCCCTGTGGTCCATTCTCTTGTAGCTACTAGAGGTAACTGCAGACTTCTGGGGGATGTCTGCTGTAAGAGATTCTGGGTTCAACAAGATAGGTGAAAAAGATCTGCTGGTAGTAAGGAACAGGTGCTGCTCAAGCACTTTGGGCTTTCTCAGTATAGAGCAGTGGTCCTCAATCTTCCTGATGCTGAGACCCTTTAGTACAGTTTCTCCTGCTGTGGTGACCCCCAACTATAAAATTATCTTCACTGCTATTTCATAACTATAATTTTGGTTCTGTTATGAACTGTAATGTAAATATCTGATCTTCAGGGTATCTGATATGTGGCCCCTGTGGAAGGGTCATTTGACCCCTCCCCCCCCCCCCCGGAGGCATTTGGGCAATAGGGTCAAAGATATAAACAAAAAACAAGGTCAAAAGAAGTGGCAGAATCCTAGCTTTGGGCCTCTTTCACTTTATTAAATTTCACCTTCATTTTTAAAGGTAATATTAGTCTTTTTTTCTTTCTATAAACAAAATTATTACAGGCATGAAGAGACCATGGGGAAGGAATATTAACATATCAAATACTATAAATGTAAATATAGTCATACTAATTTTACAAACAAATAATTTAATATTTCTGTGCTTCATTTAAGCAGCAAGATCAACATTTGAAACAAGAATTTAGGAAAGAAGACTATGTTTCCTCTCTGCTGGCCTGAGGACTAGGTTTGTATTTTTCCCTAATGGAGATCATTTTTACATACAAATTTTGGCTTTATTGTAACAGTTGGGGAATCTTGAATGAAACATGTTAGCTCATCAAGACCTGGGATGGTTTAATGGCTTGAACATTAGGGGGAAATTCGCCAGAAAGGCCCGATGTTGCTTGTTAAATCAAATCATGACTCAGATGAGAGCATTATTTAGCTGGCAATAGATCAAAGAGATCAAACGTTTATAAGACTAAACATGTGACATGAAAGATATCATGATAATATCATGATTGATTTTAATGCAATTATTTAGCAAATAGTTTTGTGGCATGCACTTTAACCATATAAACTAGAGAAGGTATAGTTTGCTGATTTTTCTTTAGATGTGAACATATCATGTAGTAATAATGTGTTTGGGTATGTGGGGGTTGGAGTTCATATAGATTCTCATGTGGGTGTGGGTACATGTGAATACACACGTATGTGGAAGCCATAGGTTAATCTCAGGCATGATTCCTCAGGAGTAATTACCTTGTCTTCTAACACAGGGTACTTCCTTGGCCTGGAGTTTGCCAAGTAGACTAGACTGGCTTGTTGTATGAAGTTTCTGGCCCTGAAATTCCAGCCTAGCCTCATGGCCTGGACTTCTGGCCTACAGTCCCATAGTCCCACTGAAACACACAGACACTTATATTAATTGTATGCTGATTGACCTGGGGCCCAGGCATACAACTTGCTAACTCTTGCTCTTAATCTAACCCATGATTTTTATCCTGTTCAGCCATGCAGCTCGATATTCTCAGAGGGACATAGTTGTCCTCTTCATCTGTGGCATCCTGGCACCTCTGTGGCATTTTTATTCTGTTCTTCCGATAACCTAAGCTTTCTCAGTCTGGTAGCTCCATCCACACATCCTGTCTGCCTTCAGCCAATCAGCATTATTATTAAACTAGTAGGCGGGACAATTATTTATACTGTAACCTAATCCCCCTACATATCTCCTTTTCTCTTTTTAAAGCAAGGAGAATCCCAAATCTTATGTCCTTTTCTCCCATTATCTAAAACAACTTATAAACAACACTGTAAACAAACACAAACATCCATAATTCAATTTTTGGAAATGTGAGCATAATTCTCTAGGCTATTTCCTCCTGAATGGGGGTGCAGGCAATCCCATGGGGACCCAAAGAAAAATTTAGGATTATGAACAAGTCTTTAGTGGAGTAATCTCTAAGGCTGGGTAATCTCAGTCAGTCTCCTTGAAGTAGTTCAGAGGAAACTTTAAGAGAGGTGCTCTGAAGTGCTGAATCATTTGGGCCATTTGTTTTCTTTAGTGACTTTTCAGGGGGTCTTCCTCTATCGAACTTTATTTCCTTTAACCAGGAATAAATCCGTAGCCTTTAATTTTCTGTAGAAATAAAAAGGAAACCTCTTCTCCAAAGTAGCATATCTTTTGATTTCAATTTTAAAGTCAACTCATTTACAAAATATATAGGTTGAAGTAATCCAACAGCATTTATAATCAACTGTCTTTTAGCAGCTTTTACTACTCCATTTTCAGTCGTAAGACTTAAAGACAATAACATACAGCATCCAGACACTCTTTGTAATTTTCATCTTTAGGTGACTTTTTTTTTTTTTACTCTATTTCTTTTTAAGGGCTGTATCCTTTTTCCTTTTCCTTTTCTCTATCAAGCATATCTACACTTTAAACAATTTAGGCTTTTAAAAAAATCTGTCTTTACTGTATATCTCTTATTTCTTCTCTTTTTCTGTTTCTGATTACACCTTTGCTTGGCTAGGGTGACTGACTCTACCCAGCTTCCTCTATTTCTTTCTATTTCTGTCTAAACCTTCAATCTGCCAAGGTGTGGCTAAGGATTAAAGGCTTTACTATGGTGGCTGACTGGCTCCACCTAGTTCCTGGTCTAGCTTCATAGGATTTATCTTTTTAGCAGATGTACTGGTAGAACCCACAATTACCATTCTCGGGAACTTTAGGGTCCATAGAACCACCAAGTAAAGCACTACTATCTGCTGCTCATTAACTCCATTTAAGTATTTGGCAGCAGGGCCTCTTAAAAGATTCACAAGTGTTTTGCCTCTAAGGCTGAATCAGGAAGCTTCTCTTAAAAAAGCCAAGTCTTTGCTTGCCTCCAGCAAATAGAGCTGATCCAAGAAAACATCACCACTAATAAGCCATCTTTGACTGTTCCCTTTTTGTCCTTATTAACAGAAACCTTAAATCCACCATATACAGCTCCTTGCTTACATCTAGGCTCTTGTGAAACTTCAGGAACCAGCCTTTTTGCAGCTCAGGTTGCACTTTGAAAGCCTGCCGTTTTGAAATTCAAACCCACATGCCACTCCAGGGTGTCTCTGAACCAAGGCTCATGTGAGAGACACAACTTGGAAGCTGTTTTTGTCTCTGATTCTGTGCTCTAAACCCCTTTTAAATCTTTCTCCAACTTTATGTAGGTTTATGTCATCCACTTTGGGCTGCCTTTTTTTGTATGAAGTTCCTGGCCTGGAATTTCCAGCCTAGCCTTTAATGACTGAGCCATTTCTCCAGTACCCACCTCCCTTTGTAATTGTACACTGATTGAACCTAGGGCCCAGGCATATAACTTGCTAGCTCTTTACTCTTAAACTAACCCATGATTCTTATCCTGTTCAGCCATGCAGCTCAATATTCTCAGAGAAGCATAGTTGTCTTCTGCATCTGTGGCATCTCTGGCATCTCTGTGGCATTTCTGGTCTGTTTTTCCTGTTCCTAGAGTTTTCCCAGTCTGGTAGCTCCACCCACACTTCCTGTTTGCCTTCAGTCAATCAACATTTTTATTAAACTAGTAGGCAGCTCAATTATTTACAATGTAACATAATTCCCCTACACTAGCAGGCTGAAGTGGTAGGGCAGGAGCTCAGGGAGGAAAGCCAGTCTGTTCACTATACCATGCTGCCTAGTTTTGTGTCAACTAAATACAAGATAGAGTTATCTTAAGGGAGGGAACCTCACTGAGAGAGTACCTTCATAAGACATGGCTGCGTTTTCTTGGTGATTGATGGTAGAGGGCCTAACCCATTGTAGGTGGTACCATCCCTGGGATGGTGATCCTGGATTCTATAAGAAAACATGCTAAGCAAGCCATGAGGGGCAAGTCCAGTAAGCAGAATCCCTCTAAAGCCTGTGCATCAGTTGCTGCCCTGTTTTAATTCCTGTTCTGACTTCCTTCTATGATGAACAAATTGCTTTGGTCATGATCTTTTTATCACATCAATAGTAACCCTAACTAAGAAGATACCTTGTCATCCACTTACATTGATTTCATTTTATAATACATACATCTCTGAAATCTGGCCCTAGTGTTCTATCCAATCCTGCCCTTTTTACCTTAGCTGTTCATAGTGAGTTAAATTGTTTCCTTCAAAATTCATATTTACCTAGGACCTCAGAATGTGATGACCTTACTTGTAAATAGGTCTTTGCATATGAGTTAAGATGAAATGTTATTTCACTAGGGTGCTTCCTAATCCTAACGAATAAAAAGATAACCACATTTGATTTTTTATAAAGATGCCCATAAATGTGCATGTGAAGAAAACAGTGACTTAACAGATAGGATTGAGAAAACTGGATATCAGTACACTGAAGAATGAAAGTTGATCATTCTCTCTTGTATGTATACAAATCAATTCCAGAGGACCAAAGATCTCAATGTTAAATATGAAACTTCTAGAAAAAAAGGATAGGGAGTATACTTTAGAACATAGGTTCAGGTATAGACTTTCTGATCAAGACTGCAGTCATTCAGGAAATAAGAACAGCTGACAAATGGAAATTTGTGAAATTAAATAGCTTCTATATTACAAAGGAAACTGTTAATTAGCTGAAGACAAGCCTGAAGAATAGGAAAAAATATATTTTCCAACTATACATTTGACAGGGGATTGGCATCTAGAATATATAAGGAATGTAATACACACGCACACACACACACACACACACACACACACACACACACACACACACATCAATAATACAAACAGCCCAATTAAAAAGCAGGTTATGGAGCTGAACAAAGAGTTCTCAGAAGCAGAGATGGTTAGATATTCCTAAAATGTTTGCCATTCTTGGCCATCATGGAAATGGGAATTAAAACTGCAGTTCGAGTAAGTAAGATGAAGAGAACAAAAGACAGCAGGTGCTAATGAGGATGTGGGAGTGAGTGGCATGTCAGGGACCGCTGGCAGGAGTAGAGAGGCATTAGCATTGGCATTAGCCACTCTGTAAATCAGTGTAGCAATATCTCAAGAGATTATAAGAAATTTACCAATCGACCCAGCCATACCACTCCTGGGCATATATTCAAAGGACTCTATTTCCTATTATAGAAACACATACTCTATCTCTATAACTGGTCTATTCATGATATCTGTGACACTGAAACAGCCTGCAAGTCCAAACAGATGAGTGGATAAGGAAAAGGTGGCACTCTTACACGGTAGAACTTCATTCAGCTGTAGAGAAAAGTGAAACTGGTAATTTTCTGGGTAAACAAATGGGAGCTGGAAAACAGTATTGAATAAAGTAACCCACATTTAGATAGACAAATGGAACAAGTTCTCATTCAGAGGTAGATAGATAGATAGATAGATAGATAGATAGATAGATAGATACATAGATGATAGATGGATGGATGGATGGATGGATGGATGGATGGATGGATGGATAGATAGATGATAGATTTATATGCTTAGCTTGGGGTACCTATAGAATTCAGGAAGTTAGAAAGGGATTATTGGTGATGAAGGGAAAGAAAGTTCTTCAGGGAAGGGAGATAGTAGAGGACAATATGAAGGCCAAAGGGAATAATAGGACGGGCACAGCAGAGGATGCTGGATGGTGGGAACTAAAATTAAGGTTGTTTGAAAAAGCCATATGGAAACCTATTTGATAAGCTTTACAAATAGTGTGTGTGTGTGTGTGAATGTGTGTATGTGTGTGAATGTGTGTGTGTGTGTTTAATTAGAGTCACTATATACATTGGATAATGTACATCCAAGAAGCCATTAAAAGCTCAATACCAGGAGTGGGATGCCTTTCCTCAATTATTCACAAGTGTTCCAGAAGCGTTCCAGAGACCACCAAGATAATACAGGATGTTGATTTCAAAGCTTGCTGACAAGGCCCATTTGCTGAGAACATCATATATACTAATGATAAATATGGTGATTTAAATAGACATGGGCCCCTTAGGCCCATATATTTGAATGTTTAGACCCCAGTTTAGTGGAATTGTTTTGGAAAGATTAGGAGGTGTGGCCTTGTTAGAGGAGGTATGTCGTTGATGTTTCAAAAGCCCATGCCTGGCCCAGTTGTTTTCTCTGCCTCCTGCCTGAGGACCAGGATGTAAGCTCTTAACAACTGTTCCAGTGCCATGCCTGCCCACAGCCATGTTCCTTACCATAATGATCATGGACTAACCCTCTGAAAGTGTGAACAAGCCCCAATTAAATGTTTCCTTCTATAAGTTGCCTTGGTTATGGTATCTTTTCATAACAATAGAGCAGTAACCAAGACAGCAGGAGATGAAGAAATCAAGTTGTTCTTTACCAGGAAGATAGTACAGGAAAATGCTATGTTGGCTGCTGCAGGAAAAGTCATTAACAGTTTTGCTTAGCTGTGAACCCTGTAAACTACAATAATGACTGCTGTGGTAAGATAAGTCTATAGCCGCAACAATGACATGAATGTTACTAGTGTAACCAATCACTTTCTGACTATAGGAGACACATACTTGGTACTGTAAGTCTGAATGATGATTTATGGTGAGGAGACTCATTACTTCTATTCTACTAAATGGACATACTATCAAACTGTCCTCTATATTATAATTTCTATACCCAGCTCTCAGATTTTTTCAGAGAGGTTCCTTTGTGCAGTAAACAGTGGTTAACACAGAAATTCATAAGTGATCAAAATACATAAATTGAGTTTCAATGATGTGTTCAGCCATAAATGTGGCATCTGTATCAAACACCTTCTTCAAGGCTCAGAGACCATCGTGGAGGAAAAGGTAAGATGATAAGACCCACAGGTCAAGGAGGACCAGACCAAAACAATGTCTTCTAGCCGTGTCAGGATTGCTGCACTCATAAGCTCACTGCAGCAGCAGAAGCCTTCATAAAACCTCTCTCTATGAGATCAAGACGGTCAACATTCTAGTGAAGTCATGAACCCTGACCCTTAACTGAGGAGCTAATGAAAGCTGATGCTTCTTGGGGAGGAAGAACCATTTCTTCTTAACCATGTGGCCCTAGTATGTCAACCATGCTACAGTGGATGGGCCCATATCTAGGAGTATATGGGCAGTACAAATTAGAGTCCATGGACTATTTTTTTTAAAGAGAAAGAAGACATGAAATTGGAGCTGGGAAGTCAGATGATCTGGGGTTTTAGGAAAGAGTGTGCATGAATATTATCAAAGCACGTGGTTTGAAATTCTCCAAGAATTAATAAAAATATTGTTTAAAGAAGTGATAGTCACAGAGAAAGCCGTACGGAGGCATACACAGACAGAACGGCTGCAGCTGTATCTAACCTGCCAAGGAATATAAGAGATGACCAGGAACCATAGAGCCAAGGATGAGCTGCTAGAATTCTTACTCCTCAAGGACCCAGAAAGAACCAACCTTCCCAACACCTTGCTCTCAAATGTCTGGCTTTCTCAAGGGACTGGATTTCTGTTGCTTTAAGCCTCACTTTGTGGCACAGTATTTTAGCAGTGTAGCAAATTAATACTAGACCCTTAGGTCACACATCTACCAGTCATTTTTACATTTTGGTATGTGTTAGTAATTCCTAGAAGACATTATAATACAGTAGTGGACCCTCCCCCACCCACCCCCACTGGGGAGAGTCTCTGATTCAGTTGGGATGAGGTACAAACAGGAGATCTGTACATTTAACAAGCAACCAAAGATGCTGATGTTGCTGGTCTGAGTACCACATTCTGAGAACTACTGTTTTGTACTGAATATTTGAACACTTAATTGCATTCAATTAGGAGATGCATTACATCATGTCTTGTATTATATTTATAATCAACTCATAAATGCAAAGTCCGCCTTCTCAGTTATCCCATGAGTGTCATGAAAATCCACACTTTAACCTACTTTTGTTTATACACAGGAAAAACAGTGACTGGCATGCAGCTAAAATGAATAGTGAAAACCCTTGTTGGAGGCACAAATTTTATGTTCTTGAATCTCATTTATTCATTTGTAAAATGGGGTTAGTGGCATTAAACAGAAATTTTGTGAAGACAGAAGAAATTATTTAAGTAAATGCCCACCAACTTATCTACTTCTAAAATGTATGTGGTAAATGGTAAATGTTATCTATAGCTTAGGAATATTATTTATATCCATGCACAAAGTTGGTTATGTCTAGGTAGAATTGCCAGAAACTAAAGATAGGTTCAAAACCAAAACCCCATGTAGTGGGATTCAGGTGTCAGCTGATAAGGTCCTAAGATGCTTATCCAGGGTTCTGAGCTCCTGGAGGGGGTGTGGCCAACCTGGAGGGAGTGTGGCCAACCCCATTGATAAGGGGCTGCTGGAACATGGGGAGGTCTCTTCCTGGTTCCTGGCTGCTGGAGAGACAGGATCAGAATCCGTCGTCCATCCATCGCTCGCCCATCGCTTGTCCATCGCTTAGATACTCCAGTCCCTGTTCAGGTGCCACTATAAGCTGTTACTAGTATCGTGAGTGTTGATTTATATTCTAATAAATATTAATCTTGGACTGGTGCCTTGTAAGTAAAACTCCACCTACATCTGGTGCCCCACATTGGGTGCCATCTGTGGCAGTGGATTTCTTGGTCTCGGGTGGCCAGAGGTCCAAAACTCACAGACCTGCCGCCCGAGACCCCTTAGTTTCCCAGCCGTCCAGGTCCCCAGAAATGACTCAGGTGCTTATATTAACTTCATGCTGTTTGGCCTATGGATCAGGCACATTGATATCTAGCTCTTACAACTTAACTCAACCCATTCTTATTAATCTGTCTGCCATGTGGCCCATGGCTCACCTGTGTTCCTTATATGTTGCTCCTTTGGGCTTCTGTTTGGTCTGCCTGTGACTCCACCCTTCTTCTCCTACCTATGCTCTTATTTCTCCTCCTACTTCTTTTATGGTGCCTGTCATGGCCCAAAACAGCTCCTTTATTTAAAGATTGAGATTCACAGCATACAGAAATGCATAGTCAATCTCTTTCTAAGAAGAAAAAGGGGATATGGTATATCAATGATTTTTTTAAAAAATTAGATTATTATTGAATTTACTTAGATCAGGAAATCAGCTGTTAATCTCACAATGTTTTACATTGGTATAGATTTTGGTTTACTGATACAAATTTAAGATCAATTCTCTTATGCTGTATGTATTTTTCTACTCTTGTTTAAGATAGGGTGTTTATGTAAATGATATAGAATTGTAATGTATAATTAAGAAATGCATGTTAGTTAGATTTTTAGATATACAAAGACATATTTCAATTAGGTAGGTAATCGTAATCTTCAAATACTTCTAAGACCTACAGAATATGGCATTTAAAATATTTTAAGAACTTAGACTTTTCTGAATATTGAGACAAATTTGTTCCTGGCAGCACCAATCTTCTTCAAGAGAAAAACGGGCATTGAAGAAACTCCATATAAAGTCTATTTGTGGCAATGGTTAGCCAATGGACATGAAACCTGTTCTTATATCGACTGCTTGACAGTATGCTCTTTAAACTGGACATGCAGGTTCCATAGGAAGATGACCTCTGAACTTTAGCAGAACAAGCCGAGATAGATGCCCCAACCTTATAAAGGAATTTTGGGTGACTGTCCAGGCAGATAGGTGTCATCTCTGTCCTTTCTAGATTTTGGAAGTTGCTTGCACTTCCAGTTTACTTGAGTAAATATATCCTTCTGTGGTCTTCGATGTAGTTGAAGATTAGATAGTTATAGTTTTTCTTAGTCACTTAAAAGATATATTGGATATGAAACTTTAGATTCATAAAGATAAGGTAGATGATAAGAGTATTTTCTTTAATTTTGCTAAGTATAAATAGACTAGATATTATAACTATAATTCTTACTTGATGGCTATTCTGTTATATGTAATTTTGCTATGTTAAAATTGAAACCTTCCTTTTTGATTAGACAGAAAGGGGGAAGTGATGTGGGAATGCATTTCTGTATGCTGTGAATCTCAATCTTTAAATAAAGGAGCTGTTTTGGGCCATGACAGGCACCATAGAAGAAGTAGGAGGAGAAATCAGAGCATAGGTAGGAGAAGGGTGGAGTCACAGGCAGACCAAGCAGAAGCCCAAAGGAGCAACATGTAAGGAACACAGGTGAGCCACTGGCTAAATGGCTGACAGATTAATAAGAATGGGTTGAGTTAAGTTGTAAGAGCTAGTTAGCAATGTGCCTGATCCATAGACCAAACAGCATGAAGTTAATATAAGCACCTGAGTCATTTCTGGGGACCTGGGCGGCTGGGCGACTAAGGGGTCTCGGGCAGCAGGTCTGTGAGTTTCAGACCTCTGGCCGCCCGAGACCAAGAAACCCACTGCCACAACCCCACACTTGTGAGAAGTCTATACAAACCGTTTCAGACTTTACAAACTGTGTTAATCAGGATGATTGCTCATAGTGGTTCATGGATCACAGAAAACCCATCATTGCTTCTCCTTAACTACACTAGCAAGACCTGAGAGAGCTGTTTTCATAAATTCACACTTCAAGAAGGTTGCATTCAGCTGGGCTTCTTAATTCATTACATCTGTAATATTCACAAGGACCCTGAGTTTAGGGGTCAAATCAGGGGATGTTTGGACCACAAATACCGATGTAACAAATCTTAAACAGTGTTTCCCAAGAATCCTGTCACTGGGATTGAATGACAGGAAATACTAGGAGAGTTGGAGAGTGGATTACAGTGCAGAGTTTAGAGATGTCACTGATTCCAGCTCGCTTCATCAGAAATTTGCTGAATATCTGCTATGTGCCAAGCTATATGCTAAATTTGGGAGTGCAGAGGTGAAAAAATACCACTAAAGTTTCTGCCCTAGTGAAGCCTCGATGCAACAGGGCTAAAACACAGACACACAGAGTCACAGGCCAAGCTGAGACAGAGAACAGAGTCCAAACTAAAGAGATTTCTGTGGCTTCTACCCTGTTTCTGGGGGGAAAGTCCCGCCACCTCCCTCAAGTCAAATGTCCAACCTACAGATCCCTGTCTCTTACTTGCATGGAGACCTCCCTTCGTGCCAAAGACTAAGTATATTGAAAGACTTCTTTTTGGTCCTGATGCCCATTTAACCCCTGCACTGGTCTTTTCCCCCCTCTCATCTTATATGACCAACTATTCTCTAAGCCCTGTCATGAAAGGTTCAGGTCCTGAAGATCAGCGTGGGTATGAATAGTCTCCTCAGGCAGTGATCTGTCTTCTAAGGAAGGAAAGGATGAAGGAGGGAGAAAAGAGAGGGAATTGCAAATATGTGATCAGCAAGAGAGAAAGAAAGAAGAAAAAGTAGGGATTTGAGACATATGTAAAGGAGATTTCTCCCATGTTAACACAGATGACCAAGGAGAAGGTTACCATCACAGATTAACAAAATGTTCAAACTTTCAGCACTGTTGGAATATGAAATATTCTTTCTTTCAGTCACAAACTCATGCCCTATGCTGTCTCCACCCATAGAGATAATAAAGTCTTCTGTCTGCCAACAGCTCACTGAACCAAATGAAGACCTGTTTACCACCTGTTTTCCTCAAGTGTCTCTGACCATGTAAGGTAGCTCGTGGTACAAGGTATTACATCACATGAGCATGGTCTTTGGAGGTAGACAATAAAAAACGAGCAAACACAGATGAAGATCCCAAAGGCACATGAAATGAGAGGCGGTATAATCTGAATGCAAGTGCACACTCATTTTTAAAGACAGCCTCTGGCCTTCAGACTAACAAGAATATATTCCAGAGGGCAATATCAAGTTGATGTTGCCAGTGCTTGTCTGTAACTCCAACACCTCCGGAGGATCAGGAGTTCAAGACCAGCCTGGCTCCATCGTAAGCTGTCTAGGATGCATGAGATCCTTTGTAATGTAGGGATGGAGGAAGGGAGAGAGAAAGAGGGGGAAAGAGGGAAAGGGGGAAGGATGGGTGGGAGATGATGACAGTGTGAGTAGAGGGAAGGAAGGAGGGAAGGAAAAGGAAGCTACATAAGGAAAATAAATAGGGCAAGCATGATGAGACAGTCATTGGTTTATTTTGTGTAGCTTTTCAGGTAAAGCTATTGATAAGAGGGCAAATATATTCCCACTTCTCCTTAATCCTTTCCTTGTCCTTATTTAGAATGGGCCTAACTTGGCCCACCTTTTATGCAGTGATACTGTCTATACAACAGTTTCATGCAGTTAGTGGCAATGTAACTTAGTCTCATCACTATGGAAATTGGTATGGAGGTTCCTTCTAAAACTAAAAACAGTCCTACCATATGGCCAGCTATATCATTCCTGGGTGACTACCCAAAATAATGAAAGTCAGTCCATCAAGTGTCCTGCATTACTTCTGGTCCTATCACACAGCAAAGCTACAAAACAGCTAGGATGTCTAATGAAGATGCTGGAGAATTATCCAAACATGAAGGAGAAAAATTATTCCCATTGAAGGAAATTAATGGAACAGAATATTAATAGCAAAATAATCTAGTCTTACAAAGACAAAAATAATTTCACCCATCTGTGGGATTATCGGAGGTATTGAATATATGAGGTTTACTAGGAAATTAAAGTGCTGGGGTAAAGGGGAGGTAAGATAAAGTAACAGCTTCTGTGTATGAACAGAGGGTATGGTACACATGCATGAAAATGAGATAAAAGCCATTGTCTCCTAACATTTCTATGTATTAGACTCTCAACACCATGACAAAACACCACACACAAACGATGCCAGGACAAAAGGCCATGTCCCTTGACTCTGGGCGGGAAGGCAGAACACTATGCTATGGGAGCACAAGGAAGAAGAGGCTCTCCATTTGGGGGTTTTCAGGAAGAAGGGAGAAGGTCTGCACACTGCCTTTCTCTATCCTCTCTCACTCACTGAGGACCCAGGCATCTTTCCCCCTTCAGAAGTACCTCTCTTAGAAACAGCCCCAGAGACATGCTGACTCATTTCTTTGAACATCTATCAATTCATCTAAGTTAGAACTCAAAATTAACCATCACATATATTAATAAAAAATGCTTTTAGAAATTATATGAATAAGCTTTCAATTTAAGAGACAGTCTAATGTCACAGTGTGACCTTTGGTTTCTCTCAGCCTTGCTTTTTCTCCAAGGTCCAATCTATAACTTTGATTTATTAATTTTATTCATTGTGAGACTGAAAATGATCATTATTAGCTCCACAACAACAACAACAAAGCCATCAATCTTCTACAGAAATATTTTTTTTCTTTCAAAGTGAGACCCCCCATCATCAGATCATGGATCATCTCTATGGATCTCTATGATGATCTTACTTTAAATTGTTGGACTATGGGCATGAACTCATCACTCTGACAAAAAACCAAGCCAAATGACCAATACAAAATGGAATACTCCTGCCCATGAAATATTTAATCCAGTATAGCTCAGCTTTATTTCTTTATCTTCTCATCAATAGATAAATGCATAAAATTTAATGGGCACCAATCAAGAAAACATACACATAAGAAAGTTGAAAATGGAGAGAAGCCTCCTTCAATAATCCACACAGACTCTGACATCTCAGATAGAATTTTATCAATCTTAAGCTATAGAAATTGAAAAAGTGACCCAGGTGATGGTGGTGCACACCTTTAGATCCAGCACTCGGGAGACAGAAGCAGGAGGATCTCTGTGAGTTTGAGGCTAGCCTGGTCTACAGAGGGAGTTCCAGCCATGGCTACACAGTGAAACCTTGTCTTGGAAAACAAAAACAAAAAAAAAAGTGAAAATAATTTTAAACCACTGCAGGTAGACTGCTCAGTTGGCACAAGATGTTATTCCAAAGAGACTTGTTAAGCTGAACTTTAATTCATTTGGGCCCTACCACTTAATACCTTTTTTTGAATCACTATGAAAAACAACACTGCAAAATGAAAAAGGAACAGTCTTCAACAGTTCCTCTTGGAATTCTGTGGGGAGTCAAACTTCAAGAGAGGCTATTCAGACTCCAGTTTTCCAAATGCTGATAACCCACTGGCAGAGGGGCTTGAATGGGCATGGACATCAGTGTGCTGCTTCCCTGTGGACAGACTTCTCTCTCTCTCCTTTCTTCTGACCTACATAATAATTAAGAATCTCTGTGTCATTGGGGGATAACAGACAGAAACCTCAGTCTGTCCTCTGACCATATATTCAATATCTCTGGGAAATATCTACTTCATTCAATCCTTATGTGGATTAAATGAGAAAACATCTACACTGCTTAATATGAAGCTAAGCATGTGATTAACAACAGAGAAGCTACTTAGCTTGACAATAAAAGCTTAGTATTTTTTTAATTCATACAGCAGAGTATTAATGGTAGAAAGAAAGTCAGAGGTAACCGACACCCTCAACAATGCAGAGTGAATCCTTTTTCCTTATGACTTTCACATTTTCCGTATTCAGAAATAAAAAAGAGAGATTCAAAACTCAGATATCTAGATGAGAAGTCAGAAATTCTGGGTCCCAGTCCTGTCTTATAACACAGTTCCTTAAGGAATTTAATTCATCCTCTGACCCACAATGTCCTCATACTAACACCACTTTTGCTAATATGCCAGTCACTACAGCCAATAGAACTCTTTTCTGTGGGAACATACAAATGCTCCCAGTTAGCACCTTAGCTATGAGGAGGTGCATCCATGCCCTTTCTGGCCCACAGTCACTTATTTCCACGTTTCTAACAGCAACTCACAGCAACTTCTCTCCCCATTCTTGAGCCAACCAGGGAAAGAGCTGTGAAAGCAATTCCCAGGTTCTGTCAGTGTCAATCAGCTCTCCTGACTGCCTCCGGGAACCCACTCCATGAGTTAATTACCCATTGTGAAAAAGCCATTTATCCTCAAATCCCTGAGCACGAAGCTTTTCAGGTTGGTGCCCTCTAGTTTTTTGAACCTCATTGTTTCTAATTGGTTGTGACATCTACCTTCTCTGTATGCCACAGACTGTCCTCTCTGGCTTTTCTCTTCCTGGATGTCCATATCCACTCACATTGGAATTAATCCTGGAGGGTTTTTGCAATCCTTATAGGCTTCATACACAATAAATGTGATTTTAAAATGTCAGCTGTTGAGCAACAAAAGAGAGGGAGACATACAGAGAGGCTCATATACAAAGATATTGACCAATTCTGAAACAGTCAAGGGGAAGGGGTCACTGAGGGAATATTCAGTTAAGGGACATGGCTGAAAGCTAGGACAGAGCCCTTATCGTTCGGTATCTAGAAGTCTTAAATGGCATTGGGGTCATATTTAAATATGCATCTTTTCAGAAGCCATCTTTTTCCTTTCTCTTACTCCATGTTACAAAAAAAAAAAACATCAATAGAAGACAAATACAATATAAACTATAAAGGATAAAATAATGAGTCTCTGTCTTTTTAAAAAGTGAATCCAATTTACCGGGTACAGGAGAAAGCCTGAGATTCTGAAGTTTTAACAAATTCCAAAGCAATGCTTTGTGCTGCTGTAGCCTAAGCAGGGTACAGAAACACATAAGAGTAAAGTGAGAATCTGCACACAAGCCATCTGGAAAAAAAATGAATTTAATATGACTACCAACAGAGCTGAAACAAGCCACTTATGAAAAAAGTTCAGTGTTCTCAAGGCTCAGTTCCAGTATCAGGCAGAACAATTGGTTCGGGCCTGTGTGAGCACTGTACATTGTGACAGGAGCGTATCACAGAGTGAGGTTTCACATCTGAAACCTGGAAGCAGAGGAGAGCGAAAGAGAAAGATCAGCACTGCACAATGCTTTTCAGGGACGTGCCTCCAATCATCTAATCACTGTCGGCTAGGTGCTACCTCTTAAAGGTCCACAGCATCTCCCAAATGCCACCATCCTGAGAGTAAAGCTTTGACAGGCAGATCTTTGGAGGCCATGCACCCAAACAAAAACAGGAAATGTATGAAAATACAGCCTGGTCCAAAGATGCTAACCAAGGGCTCAGGTAATGGTACAGTGCCTGCCACATAATCATGAGGACTGAAGCTTTTCTAGTGCTGAGAAGGCATGGTGGCTCACCTGTAACCCCAGAACTTGAGGAATTGAGACAGGGATCCCTGGAGCAAGCTAAGTGTAGTTTAAATGGTTTTAGCCCAAACAGCTATACTAATTGAATTGGTAAATCCTGGGTTTCAGTAAGAGACCTTGTTTCAATATATAGGGTGAACAGATCAAGGAAGACAATTAACATCAACCTCACTCCTATGTGTGCGCGCGCACGTGCGTGCACACACACACACACACAAACACACACACACACACACGTTTCCAGCACAGGTATGACTTGCCTCTTTCTGAGTGGGTATTAGTCCAATTAGAAAGCTGCTGGCTACCTGCAAAGTGTACATGCCATTACTGTACCCTTAGAGTTACCGTGCCACACTGGTTGTTGTGGTTCACATATATATGGCTGGCACTTTCTGGTATCATGAGACCTAGTCCTCAGGAAGGAGGCATTCATGAAGGTCAGTTCCAGCTTAGGGGCCCCTGGACCCTGTTTCTGAAGCCCGTGATATCATCGGCAATAGGGACTTACTTTCTACCTCTTGTGAGGGAAGGGTGGCAACCAAGGGCAATTGCAATGGGCTGTATATTTTGGGAGTTCTTTGAGCAACCCAAACAAACAACTCAAAATATGGCTTTTCATGCCTGGTATTTGAGGGTTTTTGGTTTTGTTTTTAGGTGATCTTTGGCTCTTGGAAGGAAACATTGTTAGCCCAGATGAGAAAAATTTTCATTTAAACTAGATATGTATATTTCTATACATATTTGTATACAGAATTACATGTGTCATGAGGATTTTTCATTTTTAGAGAAATAGCTAATGGTATGATTCCTTAAGACTTTCCCAGAAGTCTTTACCATTATTTTACCCTCCTCCATCCTCCTGTATTTATTTCCTTTCCCCTTGCTAAGAAGCAACCCCCTCCCAGCTTCTTTAAGCACCTATTAATGACTCAGAATAGCCGAAGCCCAGACTAGAAGTTATCTAGAATTCTAGCAATAACTGCTAGAATCAAAGTCTTACTGAACCCAAGTGGAACTCTCAGACATTCTAAGAATTTCTTTTTTTTTTTTCCAGAAAAACTGTAAGAGGTATAAGCTAGTGACACTTTAAACACAAAGTACTCAGAATGTGCTATACCACTCAAAATTTTTCTTTCACGGAAAGAAAAATTGACACTAAGTACAAAGATTTCTCTGTGAATTGAAAGCAAATCTCAAACAGCTAGTGATCAGCTCAGCTGGAGACAAGATGAGGTCGTGGGAAACATAAAATGCTCCCCTGGAAAGTATCCCCGAAGAATCTGAGCCTCGTAGAGCTAATGATAGATAGTTCCCAGACTACACAGAGGAGCATATTATTTTTATTGATATAATGAAATGATGGCATCATGTTCAAGACCTATCTCATTGTGGTTCAAATATGCACTGTCCACCAGCTGGTAGCACTACCTCGAGAGACTCGCACACATTTAGCGGTCACTGGAGAAGGTCCCCAGATGTATCTTGTCACTTCTATTTCTCTTTCCCACCTCCTTTTCTTTCCTTCCTCTTTTCCTTTCCTCTACCACCAGGGACTAAAGACCATCCTCTGCTGTGTGATCCTGGCACCATGATGCTCTGTTCTTGCTCCAGAAACCAAGCAACCGTAGACCAAACCCTCTGATACTGAGTCAAGACAAACCTTCCTTCAGTTCAAGTTGTATTTTTCCTAAAGACAAGAAAAGTAAACACACACCTAGAAGGCTCTGGCATCTCTGCCTGCTCCCAGTTTGCCTGGTTTCCACTGATGGAATGATGAACCCATCCCATATGTCTTAAAGCTTTTTATAAGAGAGGAAAGCATTTTCTGTGTGAGCAGTGAACGCCATTGACAGTACTTTTCCATGTATATTTTGAATTAGCTGCTTACAGAGGAAGACTTTCCGTCTTACGTGTAGTGCTGTGGCTAGATGCCTCTCCGTCATCATCTTTCTGTGACTCTAGATAGACCGCTGTCAAACATTAATGAGTCACGGCAGAAAACTTAAAAGCTGGTTGATATCTTGAATTCTCATGGGAATGAAGTCATCTAGACAATCTTGAGAATTTGAAACCTAAAGCAGCAGAGACCATGAGCAGAAGTATGAATCAAAGAAAACACTCTGGGATATTAGGCATACAGATATTAATGGGAGGAGCTTCGGCTGAGTCTGATGTGAAGGGATCTTTACAGGAGTAAAGCAGCACAAATAATTCACTGCAACATCCTACAAAACATCTTTAATGCGCTTCCTGAGATTAAACATGGGATTTCATTTCTGTGAAATCCCTGTTGGCTATGTTGTCCCATGTCTCTCTTCTCAGGTTGGTTTCCATAGGTCTCGGATTTTTATGACCCAAAGAATTCCATCTTTGTGGTGTTAAAAATCTGAGTGTAAGTAAAAGCCATCCTGACAACAACTACATGTTCTAACTCTGGCCACTTTTCCCTTCAGTCTTCACAACTTTATAAACATCTGAAAGATCTTGGGTGGTGAGATGGTTCAGTAGGTCAAAGGTGATTGGCATCAAGCCTAATGACTGAGGTCAATCCCTGGTTCCCACACGGGGGAAAAAGAAAACAAACTTGAGCAAGTTATCTTACCTCCAGATGTGGCCTGTGGCACATAGACACACAGCTAGTGATTGATAGGAAGGAAAGGAGGGAGGGAGAGAGGGAGGGAGGGAGGGAGGGAGGGAGGGAGGGAGGGAGGGAGGGAGGGAGGGAGGGAGGGTTGTAGTTTGAGTTTTCATTTTTGTAAAGAGACACTATGACCACAGAAAATCATTTAATTGGGGGCTGATTTAGAGTTCAGAGATTTAGTCCATTATCTTCACAACAGGAATAATGATGGAATGCAGTCAGACATGGTGCTGGAGAGGGCCTGTGATTTATACATCTGGATCTTCAGGGAGCAGGAAGAAAGAGTAAGCCACTGGGCCTAGGTTGAGTTTCTGAAAGCTCAAGGCCTATCGCCCCTCAGTGGCTTTGAGCTTTCCTCCAACAAGGCCATACCTCCTAATAGTGCCACTCCCTATGAGCCTATGGAGGCCATTTTCATTCAAACCACCACAGATGATGGATGGATAGATAGATAGATAGATAGATAGATAGATAGATAGATAGATAGATGGATGGATGGATGGATGGATGGATGGATGGGTGGGTGGGTGGGTGGGTGGGTGGGTGGGTGGGTGGGTGGGTGGGTGGGTGGATGGATGGATGGATGGATGGATGGATGGATGGATGGATGGACGGACGGACGGACGGATGGATGGATGTTAGATAGCCAAATGTATATGGTCACCTCTAAGAAAGGAAGTACTCATTTGCATAATGGTTATAGCTGAGTTTTGACTTGTTCCCTTTCTCCCAAATGCACAATGCCCTTTAGAAAAATAATAACAAGCCCTTAATGATCTTTACTTTCTCTCCTAGTTTAATGCAGGCAGCAAGGGGGATGAAAAATCATGGACTAAGCAATTTTCTGGAGTGGCTGTTAAAGTGATGTGTGGAAGGGACAGTGGCAGAATCCGTTTAATGCTCAAAAACACCTGCTGGGAAATATGTTTCCAGCATGGGTTGCAAATAGCACTGACAATTTTCCTGCCTGTAACAAAAGAGGAAGGGGTGGGAAAGGGCAGCAGTGCTTCTATGGAACACCATTGTGGAACACAACAGAGAATTAAGACATAAGCAAGCAGTTGAGAACGGAGGCTGGGATCGCTGGCTGTCACTGGGCCAGGAACTCTGCTGAGCAAACCTGTGTTTGGCAGTTCTAAACAGAATTGCTGGCTCAGACCATAAATTCCCACATGACTGCCCTTAATTTCAGAGTCCCAGGAGATTTCAGAGTTCTCTCCCAGCTTCAGATCTCTTTAACTCAGTGCAACCAGGCATTTCCCTGAATAAAGACGGTGAAGAAAGACATCCATGGGTCTCCATTTCCCTGTGGAGGTCAGGGGCTGACATTCCTTCTGTGCTCTCCTATATCCTAGTTCAGCTTATGAGCATCTTTCAGATGCACCTTTCAGAATTATTTCAAGCCACCTAATTGGTCTCTCTCCCTCTAGTGTCTCTCTTGTCCCATCACCTCTACACACTTGTATGATCAACACTCAGAATGAACTGATTCTAACAGGCCTAAGTGCATAAGCTTCTCTGGCTTCCTGCTGGTTGTAGAAATGAAACTTAACCTCTTAGGCCTGCATACCAGGCTATTCATAGCCCAACTCCAAGCCACCAGTCCATTCTTCTATGATGCTTAAGCCATTATCTATGCTCAATATGCATAATCCCTGAAGTGAGTTTTAGCAATTGTTTTCTCTAGATTATTTGCCCTTTCAGAGTGTCTTTCCTACATGATGGGTTGGGGGGTGCCCTAGATTTCAAGTGCTAGAAAAGAAAAAAAATGGGATCATAGATAGAAATAGATGTTTAAAATTTTATAAATTCGGGAGAGACAAAAAACAAAAATAAGACAGACTGTTCAGGAGATGTCCTTATTAGTTTTAATTCTCAACTTGATATTATCTAGAGTCTTCTGAGGGAAAAAGCTTCAGTTGAAGATTTTCTATGGTCAGATTGGCCCATGGGCATGTCTGTGAAGAGTTGTCTTGATTATGAATTGATGCAGGAGGACTCAGCCACTGTGAGTGGCACACTATTCCTGAGCAGGTAGTTCTGTGTTGTATAATACATGCAGCTCTAAGCATGAGGCAGAGTTAGCCAGCTAGAAGTCTTCCTCAAGATCCTGTCTGAGCTCCTGTCTGGCACTCCTCAATGATACGCTATTACTTGAAAGTGTCCACTTTCCTCCTCAAGCTTTCTTTGGTCAGAGTGTCTTATCCCAGTCACAGAATGAGACTAGAACAGAAGCCATCATCTAGAAGATAATTGATCACTAACACATCTTATAATACTTCATGTGAACCAAGGCATTATGGTGCTTTGGAAGGGTTCCCTGTTGAATAACTAAGACTTGGAGAGTCATTTCCCCCACCCTGAAATTCTTCCTGCAAAAGTCCTTGCTTCATATATTTTTCTTCTTGTATTTTCACCAGGTTAACTTGGACTTCAAATTTGCCCAAATAACTAATCATAGTTGATGAAGAAGAAATAGCAAGTGAGTAGCATTATGACAAAAGGTTTCACAAATTAAATTAGAATTCATATATCTATTGGAACTTCCCTTTTGGGGACACTTATTATGGTATTCAACCCAGTCACCAACATAGCAACAAATTTTATTTTCCCTTCATATATGTTCCTTGCAACAGAATGTTGAGATTTTTCTCCTCAAATTGTCATCATCTCAGTGTAAATAACAGCTAGAAGGTTCTTCTGAACACTCCTCCAAGATAGGAAAGCTCCTTAAATACAAAAATCTGCCATATTAGTTATGATAAACACAATCATGCTGAGGAAAAATGACCCCCTATATCTCATTGACAAACATTACTCACTCTTACTGTCAATCAAAAGTTGCCAACAGCTTGGTCCTGTATGGTTCTATTTGTCCACATAGCCACCCCCATCTCAGACACTGCTGGTTTCATGGCAGAACAGAACATAATGTGATCTACACAATGGCTTTGACAGCATCTGCATAGAAGTGGCACATCTCTTATATTGCACATAGTACATTTATGTGTCTTTGAGTAAAAGTAAATCGCCTCTCAATGTGAGAGAGGAGTCTACATCCTCATCAGTAGAGACAGCAAGTATCATGGTCAATAAGATGATCTACATATATGAACAGTAAACAATAAACAGCTGGCCCCCTTATCTCTGCACAGTTAGATTATAAGATACACATTCAGATGCCTGAAGGAGTTAGGCAAATGATATATATGTGTGAGGCAACCAAGAAAAGGGGCAATAGGGAGTATTGAACAGTGAGGTCTGAAACAATAACAAAGAGCATTCCCTGACCCAAGGGTATGAATGAACACAGTACTTTAAAAACAGCCCAAATGAACCATACTTGCATCATTTGTAAACTCTCATTGAAATTTGGAATGATTCTGCTGGAAGAGTCACATAGCTTCATGACAGAAGTATATGTGATTAGATGAGTAAATCACTTATTGCATATCTGTTGTACTTCAGGCATCATGATAAGCAGTTTTTAAATACTAATGAGTTTCCATTTGACTTGGCATTTCCTATCCTTTGACATTTGTATTAAAAGAAAACCCAAGACCTCTGCCTCATTCCCTGGAGGAAAACCATGGCCTCCTTGAATTCACTGAATCCTTAAGATAGAATTTTCATTTTTGCTTCCACCACAAAGTTATCTGCAGTGAATTTGCAGTGTCATTAGCATTTCACTTGCGTGAGTTTTTGTCACATGAATGAATGAGACTCAGGGATAGATCTCTGAAGAAGTTAGAGATATTAGAGGGAATAAACACCACAGTCAGATCTTACCAGCTGTCTTCCAGCTTCCTCAGCCTTGCTTCCCTTGGAATGGTTCCCTCTCTGCTTCTATCCAGTCTTAAGTACTCTTTCAGTAATTAAGGCGTGGCCCCACCACACCTGCTTGGGAGCCTGGAATTCCTTCTATAATCTGAAGTGACCTTGACTCAGTTGGGATTAAGGGTGTAGGTCATCACTCCCAGGATACTCCCTGTGCTGGGATTAAAGGTTTGAATCACCATTCTCTGATTTTCCTAAACTGACTGTGATTAGAGCTCTGGAACTTCTGGAGCTTTTACTAACACCCCCTCCCCCATAGACTGTGGGTAGATTCCCTCTGATATCTCCAAAACTTCTGAAACCTTTATTGAATCCCCACATATCCTCTTTTGTGTCAAATTAAAAAAAAAGGTGATAGCTAACATAATAAAAACAATATACAATAGGTACAATAATTGTATGCAATATATACAAACAATAAATGAGTAATGTCCAGTCCATTAACAATTGACAATTCCAATAAAATATTTCGTTAATTATCCTATTTTGATGAATCCAAAGGATTATACCTAATTTATTTCCTTTCTAACTAAAAGCTATTATTTTGATGTCTCTTAAACTTATAAACTTTAACTTTAAAGTTTCTTTTCTAAAACTATCATTAGAAAACTGTAACTATAACTATCTCATCTTCAACTACCTCAGAGACCCAAGAAGGAAATAATATTTACCCAAGTAACCAGGAAGTGCAAGCAACTTCCAAAAACTAGAAATGACAGAGATGACACCTATCTGTCTGGACAGTTACCCACAGTTCCTTTATAAAGTTGGGGCATCCATCTTCAGCCTATAGGCCCAGAGTCTCTTTTCATCTCAATGAAGCAGAAAATTTGCTCTGTCCATTTTGGGGTAGTTCGGTCACTTCTCCTTGTGTCCTGAAGATTGAAGACTCTCTTCAAAGTTCTTTTCAACTTTCCCTTGCGGTACTTGTTGGTTATCGGTCTCCTGCTGGTATTTAGCCTTAGATGGAGTTTACCACCCACTTTGGGCTGCATTCCCAAGCAACCCAACTCCAGGAAGATCCAGGCCCAGCATGACGGGGCCTCTATTGTCCTCACACGGTCCACAGGCCATCTCTGACAGTTTTTTCTGGAAAAACAGGAACCTGAAGGACTATCTCAACTTGTTCTGTCAAAGTTCAAAGGTCACTTTCTGAGGGAACCTGCATGTCCAGTTCAAATAGCAAGTCGATACAGGGACAGGTTCTTGTCCAATGACTAACCTTTGCCACAAGGAAAGTAGACTCCATATGGAGTTTCCTCAATGCCCTTTTTTCTCTTGAAGTAGATTGGGGCTGCCAGGAACGGACCTGTCTCACTGTCCAGAAAAGTCTTTAAGTTCTAAAAATATTTTAAATGCCATATTCTATGGATCTCTGAAGTTTTTAAAGAAGACCTGTTTATCTAAAATATATTTGTTTGACCTTAAAAACATACCTAACATGACTGTGTCTGAACGTAATGTCTAACTACTGACTTTCATTGCTTAATATTCTAATTAATTGGAAATAAAAACTTTCATGGACTAGCAACTTGGATTACATTGTTAGATAAACTGATAAAGTATACTACCTCAGACAAGCATAGAAATATTTGTACAATGACACAATTAATCTCAAGATGCACAATTTGTATACAGAAAACCAATGCAATGTAAAATATTTAAAGCTAGTAAATCCTTTTAAAAGAAGATTCCATAATCTATCCTTATATCCTATATATCTGTATCCCCTTTCTCTTTCTATTTTGTTAAACACAAATCTTGAATCTAATCTTTCTTGTTTAACTTTTTCTAACCATAATAATGAACAATTTTTAACCAATTAACCTAAACAATGACAATCATTCATGACCCATTGAACAACCAACACCAAGCCACCCCACCACTTGAGAACCAAAACCAACCCACCCTACCACTTGGGAGTGTGGGCGCTGTATTCTTAAGTTTACTTCCTGCTGACTGGGGGTGATGGCATCTTTTGGGGATCCTGAAAAGAAAAGTTTTGTTAAATGTCAAGTCCTGAAATAAATAGCTGTGTCATTTGTTGTCCAATCTCTGCATAACAGGAAAGCACACAGCTTGTCTCAAGTCTGGCCATAGTAGTCTGTGAAGCTGGTTCATCTCAGCGAGTTGCTACAGAATTGTCCTAAGCAGTTTGTAGTCCAAATCTGATCTTTGAATGGTGTTTGTCAGCCTAGTGGCTTTGTCAGAGTTCATGTGAAACCATCGTTGTAGGGCCCCATCTTCCTTTTGGATATTTCAAGTTCACAATTAGGCCTTGTCCTGGATCACTGCAGAAAACTGATAAGAGACTAAAAACCAACACAACGTACAAGAAACTAAACATATAACAATTTATTGAGCATAGGATTAGTAACAATAGAATAGTCCCTTATTTTTTGTTATTCTTCTGTTCCATATCAGGTGGCTCTTCTGATATGATACCGAGATATTTTTATTTTCCTTTAATAAGTATGCTTGATTTTAGAGAATGAGAGAGCCACAATCCAACTCTAAAACCAGCTTTAAATTATAATTAAACTGGAACTTTAACTAATAAAAATTTTTTGTAAAGGTTAAGTAATGAGATTTTACCCTTTTAAGTATACTGGTACCAATAGTTACCATATTCTTTTGTTTGCAAATTTTCCTGGATGGTCTCTTTTTTGCTTTAGATGTCTAGATGTCCAAGGCCTTTTAACTTCTTGAAGATGGGTATTTCAAGTTTCCTGTAAAGACAAAAACAGAAACCTGCCCCGACCCTTTGTTTTTTCTTACAACTGAAAGAATTGTAATATGGGTGGATGAGCTATCAATTCTTAGTTTCATGAAGTTTCTCTGGTTCGGTTCGAGTCTTTATTAATTTTGATGGTATCCATATCTTTTCTTCACCTGTGGAAATAAATGCAAAACCCCTTCCCCAATGTAACACATACCCTGGCTTCCATTCAGAGGTTAGTACACCTTTGAAGTAAATAGGTTGATTTAGTTCAGCTGTTTTTTTCTATGGTCCAATGCCTTTCAGCAGCTGTTGTTCCTTTGTCACTAGCATTGAGAAAATTCCAAAGTTAATAAAACATTATGTAGTCTATCTCTGGGAGTCTTTGTTATTCCTTTCTGTTTATTTAACATATCCTTTAGAGTTCGATTTGATCTCTCTATGACTTCTTGCCCTGTAGGATTGTGTGGTATTCCTGTAATATGCTTTATATTATAATAAGCAAAAAATTGTTTCATTTTAGTAAAGACATATGCTGGAGCATTGTCAGTCCTTATTTGTGCAGGTATTCCCATGATGGCCATAACTTCTAGCAAATGTATGATTATAGAATCAGCCTTTTCTGAACTCAAAGCAGTTGCCCATTGAAATCCTGAAAACATATCTATTGTATGATGGACATATCTTAATTTCCCAAATTCTGTAAAATGAAATACATCCATCTGCCAGATTTTATTTCTCTGTATGCCTTTAGGATTAGTTCCTGCTGGCAATTAGTTCCTGCTGGCAATGGAGTTTGGTTATAGAAAAACAGGTGGGACACTTTTTACAATTTTTTTGGCTTGTTGCCAAGTGATAGAGAAATCTTTTTTTAATCCTTTTCAAGTAACATGATGCTTTTTATGAAATTCTGAGGCCTCTAGTACATTTCCTATTAATAATTTATCAATTTCATCATTACCTTGTGCTAAAGGACCTGGCAGACCCGTATGGGATCGAATGTGTGTTATATAGAAGAGATGATTTTTAGTCCTGATTATTCCTTGTAACTAAATAAATAATGAAGATAATTCTGATTCATCATTAATAAAATCAGCTGTTTCAATGTGTGGAACAACTCTTTCTTCATACTGAGAGTCAGTGATTATGTTAAGTGGTTCTGCAAAGTTCATTAACACCATCACGATGGCATATAATTCTGACTTTTAAACAGAATTATAAGGGCTTTGAGTCACTTTACTTACATGTTCTGATTTGTAACCAGCCTTTCCTGATTTGTTTGCATCAGTATAAAATGTAGGAGCTCCAGAAATTGGTTTACCTCATACAATATGAGGAAGAATCCAATCAGTTTTCTTTAGAAATTCATTCTTTTGCTTTTAGATTATTTGTTGTTAATATCTCCCAAAAAATTACTGCAGGCTCTTTGCCAAGGTTCACTTTCTACCCATAATTGGTCAATTTCATCATTAGTTAAAGGTACAACAATTTCTGCTGGGTCCATTCCTGTCAATTGACGAAGTCTTAATTTTCCTGTAAAAATAAGTTCAGAAATCTTTTCCATATATGTCTTTAACTTCTTGCTTGGTTTATGTGGAAGAAATACCATTCCAATATAACATTTTCCCTTTGCATTAAAATTCCTGTAAGAGAATGCTTAGAGGGCAAGATAACTAGAATGCAATTGAGGTCTGGATCCACACGATCCACATGTGCCTCTTATACATTTTTTTCTCCAAAGCCAGTTCTTTCTCAGCTTCAGGTGACAACTCTCTCGGACTATTAAAATCCTTGTCACCATTTAACATTTTGAAAAGATTATCTAGTTCATCATTTTTAATTCCAATAGTCGGTCATAAGTTGGCAATGTCTCCTAGTAGTCTCTGAAAATCATTAAGTGTCTTTAATCTGTCTCTCCTGATCTGTACCTTTTGGGGTCTAATTTTTTGTTGGCCTATCTTATATCCTAAATAATTAATGGAATCCCCTCTTTGTATTTTTTCTGGGACAATCTGTAATCCCCAAGCAGGCAAAATTCTTTTCACTTCTTCAAAAAGTTTTTCCAACATATCAATATTTGAATCAGCCAACAAGATGTCATCCATGTAATGATAAATTATAGATTGTGGGAATTTCTTGCATATTTGTTCTATTGGCTTTTGAACAAAATACTGGCACAGAATAGGACTATTCAACATTCCTTTAGGAATGACCCTCCACTGGAATCTCTTTACAGGCTGAGAATTATTATAAGTGGGCACTGTAAAGGCAAATTTTTCTTTTTCTTGTTCTTGTAAAGGTATTGTTTAAAAAAAAAAAACAGTCTTTTAAATCAATAACTAATAATAGGCAATTCTTTAAGTAACAGAAAAGACAAAGGAATCCCAGATTGTAGAGGGCCCATTGGCTGGATCACCTTGTTTATTGCCCTTAAGTCTGTTACCATTCTCCACTTTCCAGATTTCTTCTTAATAACAAATACAGGAGAATTCCAAGGGCTGGTTGATTCTTCTATATGCTGAGCATTTAACTGTTCCTGTACCAGCTGCTCTAAGGCCTGTAATTTCTCCTTTGTTAGAGGCCATTGATGAACCCATATAGGCTTCTCTGTTAGCCATTTTAGAGGTAGTGCTGTGAGTGTTTTTGAAAGATCAGCAGCTGTTTTGCCTTGTTTCTCTATAACCTGAATGGTCTGTGACTGTTTTTCATAATATCTTCTGATATTTCTTCTGGAACCATGTGCTAGTTCATGGCTTATTTCTGAATTTGGAGGAATATTAATCTGCGTGTTCCACTGTTTCAGTAAATCTCTTCCCCATAAATTTATAGCAATATTAGCCACATGTGGCTTTAATATTGCTCTCTGTCCTTCTGGTCCTATACATTCAAACCATCTTGCACTCTGTTTTACCTGGGATATTGACCCAATACCCAAAAACTGAACATTTACCTCCTGAAGGGGCCAATTTGAATGCCATGACTCAGGTGAGATTATGGATACATCCACATCCGTGTCCAATAAGCCTTCAATAATAACATCATTTATTTGTACTTTTAATTTTGGCCTTTGCTAATTGATAGAAGTTTGCCAAAATATTTGCTTTATTTTTTTCCTGAATTTTTTTCTTTTTCTGTAAATTTTCTATCATTCCAGTTAGTGTGTCTTTTTAAAATAGGTTTTAACCTTTTTAATTGTTCTGGGAAGGTGTTTCCTCCACAATGGCAGGGTAAGACTGGACTGGACTTAATATTGGGGCTTTTGAAAGCCCCCTTGGGTTGTTTCCTGAGGGCAGAAAGTTCCCTTGTCTGTTGACCTGCATTCATTAGTCCAATGTCTTCCTTTTCCACACCTTCTGCATGTTCCAGAAGGGAGGGGTGTTTTCTTGGGATTATTCCTACCAAAAGCATTGTTTCTGGGAATGCCTTGTTTACAATCTCTTTTTATGTTACCTTCTCTTTCACAATTATAACATTTGACATTTTGATTTTTTCTTATACCTCTTGAAACAAGCTCTCCTACCCAGTTATCATCACTGTCATAAGACTCCATATTAATTGCCTCACGAATCCAATCCTCCAAAGGTGCTGACCTTGCTTTTAAAGGTCTAAGTATTTTTCTACATTGTGCATTGGCATTCTCAAACGCCAGTGATTCAATGATTATTCACCTAGCTTCTGAGTCCAGTACCATTCTGTTTACTGCTGTGGTTAATCTGTGCAAAAAAAAAAAAATCTGTAAAAGTTTCTTTGGGATTTTGAATTACTTTTATAAATGTTTCACTTTTTCTTCAATCCGGTTCCAGGCATTTAAATCTGCCATGCAACATAAATCCAGAAGATGGTCAATGTATAATGACTGCCTGTCAATATCAGCATAATCTCCCTCCCCAAGAAGTTGGTCTTGGGAGACTTCTATGCCTCTGGCCCTGTTTCTTTGTTCTATTATTTTAGCCTCCTCCCTCCACCATGACTTGAATTGCATGAGCGTCCCTGCCTCAAGAACGACTGTAACCATATCCAACCAATCTTTAGGGGTGACCTGGTTACAGCATGACCAGGAGTTCAGCATTTGCTTAACAAATGGTGAATGCATCTCATATGATACAATTGCTTCCTTTACCCTCATAATTCTAATATTTTTACTGGAGCCCAGCTAGCTTCTCTTTCATTTTTATCATCCTTCATTTTTTTTAAAGGTTACTGGGTATATTAATGTTGCCTGTTTTTGTCTAATTTTAGATGACCTTGCTGAATTTGGTTCTTCATATTCCTCTGTTTGAATTTGAGCATCTTCGTATTCTCTCTCAACAGGCTTTTTAAAGACCCTTTTCCTTGGATTTACATTAGTCAACTTTTTCTGTGATATCAAACAATAAATATTCACAGTAAATAGTATGATAAACATTATATTTCCATCTATCTTATCTATGTTTTCCTTTACTGATTTTAATATCAAATCATCTAATGAGAGGTTACAGTATGACCAATCACCCTCCATTGCTTTAAACAAATTCCCTCTTTAAAAAAAAAAAAAAAATTGAGTTACTTACGGTTATTGTCCATTGATGATTGTGAAGTGGGGCAGCTACCTCATGTGATAGCAACCCAAGGAGGGGTCCAAAAAGGAAAAAGAAACAACCCACCAGGAGAAAGAGGCCACTGTTGAAAGACTTACCTAGATGAGGGTGAAACAGAAATACATGTGGCCAGTCTGCCTAAGCCTGGAGGCTAACCCGGAACGGAAAGCCTAGCTAGTAATTACTCCTCCGGCCATGTGTTGTTCTGGCTGGCAAGTGCAGTTTTTTGGGTAGGGAGGAGAGAAATTTGTGCCCCAAAGTTGGACGCCAATTGTCACACAAATGAATGAGACTCAGGGATAGATCTCTGAAGAAGTTGAAGATATTAGAGGGAATAAACACCACAGTCAGATCTTACCCAGCTTTCTTCCAGCTTCCTCAGCCTTGCTTCCCTTGGAATGGCTCCCTCTGTGTTTCTATCCTGTCTTAAGTATTCTTTCGGTAATTAAGGCATGGCCCCACCACACCTGCTTGGGAGCTTGGAATTCCTTCTATAATCTGAAGTGACCTTGATTCACTTGGGATTAAGGGTGTAGGTCACCACTCCCAGGATACTCCCTGTGCTGGGATTAAAGGTTTGAATCACCACTCTGATTTTCCTAGACCGACTGTGGTTAGAGCTCTGGGACTTCTGGAGCTTTTACTAACCCCTCATATAGACTGTGTGTAGATTCCCTCTGATATCTCCAAAACTTCTGAAACTTTTATTGAATCCCCACAAGTTTTCTCTGCCACAGGCTGTCACAGACATGGATGTCACCCCTTCCTTTTTGATTTTCCCACAAATTTCCTTTCAACCTGTAGTGAGTGATAATGGAGCAGATTCTACCACAGCAACACTGATGTCACCTAATCCTATGGTCCCTGCTCCTATTTATCCCTCTCTCTTTGCCTCCTCTACCCTAAACCTACATTTCATATATAAAATTTTAAGATATATCTTTGGGGTTGTTTTTCCTGTTTCACTCCAAACTAGGAAAACAGCATGTATTTCCCACATTCCCCAAATCATTTTCTTATCATCTAGAGTTTCCCCACACATAGATACCTTAGGTGTCCCAGGATGGCCTCAAACTTTCTAGGTAGATGAGATTGATCCTGAACTTGGTTTGGTCTAGGATTGCCATACCCCACTGATGCTACAGTGCTGGGAACTAAATCCAGAGCTTTGTACATGGTAGGCAAGCACTCTATGAACTGAGTTACAACCCCTACTGATCTTTCTCTTTAAAAAGAAGAAAGAAAGAAAAAGAAAGGAAGGTGTAGTTATTAGTTTCTGGCCTGCCCTTTTTTGACTAGCCCCAAGGTTCAGACACACTTACAGCCCCTCTGCCACTTAGCCTCAAATAACCATACAAAGCTTATGTTAATTTCATGTTGGTCAGTCTATGACTTAGTCACATAACTTGCTAACTCTTAACTCTTAAACTAACCCATGATTAGCCAAGTGGCTTTGTACCTTTTCTCAGAGTAGCATCCTGGCCTTCTTTACTCTCTGCCTGCTGGCTTCTCTCTCTCTTTCTTCCTTTTCCCAGAGTTTTTTTAGTCTGGTATTCTCACCCACACATTTTGTCTACCTTCTAGCCAATCAGCATTTTATTAAACCAGTAGGAGGGACAAATATTTACAGTGTTGCCAGAACATAGCAAGTAGTCCCATAGCAAGAAGAAAAAAGTTCCTTCCACAAAAGAGACTCTGTGGCTGGCTGTTACTTTATAAGTTCTCACCCTGTTGTATCTAGAATAAAATCTCCGCTAGATTTTGCTTTTCTAAAACCCCAGATGAGAATTTTAAGAGATTATTAAAATTGGAGCTCGTTATCCTTGATGCCCATGTTCCCTGCTTCCATCCTAGCCATCTGCATTTCCATCTGGTATCTATGGAAAGAGAGCCTCACTCTTCCTTACCATAAACACAGCAGCAGGTGAGATGACAATGGGGTAGGCACATGTGAAGCCTGAGCAGTTCCATAAAAACCCTTTTCTCCAAGAAGATGTGTTCTCTCTTGTGGTGGTTTGAAAGAAAATGGCCCCCAATGGGACTGGCACTATTAAGAGGTGTGGCCTGGAGTCACTGTGGAGGTAGGCTTTGAGATCTCATATATGTTCAATTCATGCCCAATGTCACAGACTACTTCCTGATGCTTTTGAGTCAAGATATGAGACTCTCAGCTACTTCTCTAGCACCATGTCTGCCTGCATGCCAAATGCTGCACCATGATGATAATGGACTAAATCTCTGAAAATATAAGCCATCCCAGTTAAATATTTTTCCTTTATAAGAGTTGCCAAAGTCATGGTGTCTCTGCACAGTAATAAAAACCCTAATTAAGTCATGTCATCTCTTTTATAGAACTAACTTGTTCTAAACAGACTTGACTGATACTCCCTTAACTTAAACTCCCTGCAAGTAAGGTTAATCATCTACCATCTCCACAAAGAGACCAGCATTACTGCAGAAACACAAATGCCCTGAAAGCCCAGGCAATGAAAGAGAGCATCAACTTGGCCACTGTGGAAGGACATTAGGCTGAATTAGAACCCAGTACCTCACTCCAGAGAGCCACATTAATCCACTTTGAATTACAAAGGTTTTCTAAGCCAGACCTCTAGAGACCCTGATGAGATCTCATTCTGACCACCAACTTCTTATCCTAGACTCCAACATTACTGTTAGCTTTTCCTACAGCCAGTGATGTCCAAATTGTTACCAAAGTTTAAGTTCTTTTCTAAACACTAGGGAAGGACCTCTGGCTCTGTGATGTTTACCTTCTGGAGATTGGAGACACAAAGCCCAAACACAACAAATACATTCTAGACAGGAGGTGGTGGCACACCCATTTAATCCTAGGCTTGGGGGGGCAGAGGCAGGCAGATCTCTGTGAGTTTGAGGCCAGCCTCAAACTTGAGGACTACAGAGTGAGTTCCAGGACTACCCAAAGAAACCCTGTCTCAAAAATCAAGCAACAAAAATAATATTAATGATAAATTCTGTAATTTTTATAGAGAAAAATATTGCAACGAGGGAAACTTCCCTGTAGGTAACATGTTTAAAAATATGGTTAACTTGGGATATCTCTCCATCAGTACCATTGGCTGAAGCTGTCTTCTAGGATGTTTAGCAGCATCCTTGACCTTTACCCACTAGAATTACACATATGTCCAACCCATAGCCCACAGGCCACAAGTAGCCCAGGGTGACTTATCAAAATCACAAAATAAATATGTACAAATTACCAGTTGCAAGTTAAACACCTCTAGACTGTGGCCCAAGACAATTTTCTCTTCATCCAATTAACCTAGGAAATCTAAAAAGATACATACCTGGGATATTTGTATATCCTTTCCTCATTATGAAAACAAACAAAAAATGCCCCCTGGCATAATTAAATATTCCCAGCTTGAACATCACTAGGTTAGAGATGCACGAAGTGGGGTCTGGTCCTTACTGACCTTTCTTTTTGGCCTCCTTTACTCTGTGAGGATAACAAAAGGGCTTCAACACTTACCTGCTGTGTAGCTATGTGGCCTTGGTGAAGCAGGACATCTCTTTTCTGAACATCTCTTCTTTATCTACAAAATGGAAGTGATAAGGTTATCTCAGATTTCAGGCATAAGAATTAAGGAACACAGGACTGAGATGGAGTTCTGTTGGTACAGTGCTTGCCTTGCATACATAAACTCTAGAACTTGACTCCCCAGAACCACATCAAACTAGTAGTGTTGGCTTATGTAACAACACTGAGGAGCTGAAGGCATAAGAAGCTCCTCCTCTGATACCAAGTGAGCTCAAGCATGAACCACATGAGACCCTGCTTTGAGAAAAGAATTATATTATGTATGGGTGAATTGCCTCATATATATTGTCAATAGAGTATTAAGAATTTCTGACTTAAAATGACCAACCAGTAGTTTACTTTTTCTATTTGATAATCTTCTGATAAAGGTAAATAAGCACTATTACACTTTATTAAACTGTAAAGGTAAACCCTAGCATATTAAGTAGTGGATTCAAAGTCACACAACTAGAAAGTGTCAATTAAGACAAATCAACTCCTTGTGGATCATGTATGTCATAACTCTGGGTACCTCTTCTCTGCCTACATCACCTCCTCAGTTGTCATCTGCTTACAAACACCTAAGAGAATTCCTGCCACACACAGTAGACATACTGGTCAAGGAAAACATTTCAACAAGTTATCCTAGAATGATCAGTCTCACATGTGAACTTAACTACTAAAATGCTGTATAGTGCCAGAACACCCTTCAAGAAGAAAAGCTCTTTAACATCTCTCATCAAATGAGGCAGAGCCTGGACACTTCCTGGAGTGTTTCAGCATCTAAGTTCACATCAGAGAACATCATGATGTGACTTTCCTTTTTGCCCCAGTGAAAGTCGCAAAAGCAGAAATAGTGATACCATCTGCCCAGCATCCTCAGCATATCTAGGCTTAGTACAAGCAAGATTCAAATAACTTGATGAGAGTAGATAGAGGAAAGTCTTATCTGGTAGCTTTGGGCAGGTGCACATATTCTCCAGATATGCTAATGAGACCAGAGCCCTCTCAAAACACTAATCCCTCCCTGGATCACTGCTTTCCAGAGCAATAATATAACCCATCTAATATTTAAGCAAAAGAATACTGAGCTTGGCAGATCTGCACAGTGTATGTTTGTCTCCTCGAGTGATAAGGTCATTCATTTAAGACCCACTGGAAAGGCAAGATGGAGATGGAGAAAGCTACGGTGTGAGGTGGCCAGAATAACAGAGGTCAGAGGTAACCTTTAAAGAGAGAAAGACTAATTGGAGGAAACAAGCCAACTTTCTAGAATATAAAAATCTGAGGTACATACATATCATTATCAAGTGAAAAGGCAAGTCCAGACTTAATCTAGAGCCATGATAGGCATAAGGAGGCATCCTTGTCACTCCTAGAAAACACAAATAGACAATATTTTGGCCCCAAAATATTGACATCCAACTGTTCACAGCTAATCATATTTATTTTTTCATGTCAATGCCCAGCCTCTGGTATCTGGTTTGTATCCAACTTGTCACTCAAAACACCTCCCATCACTGAACCATGTCCTGAAAGTGGATCAAAATCACACCCAGAATATGGGAAGGAATGGGTATATTTCTATGTTTTTTGATAGTGTGAATTGCCACCATCACTTTTGAGAAAGTAGTTGGCTAATCCTGAGCAAAATTTAAAATAATATAGCATTTCCTTTGAAGATTCTACTTGTAGGACTGTGTGCATCAGGACTCTCTCAGAGAAGAGAAACACAGAATTAGCATATATTAAAAGGGGATTTGTTAGCTAGGCTTCACCATATGGCTAAAGCAGTCCAACAAAGGCTATCTTACACCAGAAAGGCCAACAGCCCCATTGTTACTCAATTCACAAGGAAAGATGCCTTAGTTATCCTAATCTGGTGCTAAAGGCCTGGAGAATTCCTAGTAAACTATTGGTTTTCAGTCTACATAGGAAGCCCAAAGAAGCTGCTTCTAATATGACTGAAAGAATGATCAATGGCATCAACAGGGTAGATGAACTCACCATCAAAAATGACAACCAAGCCAGCAAAAAAAGCAAAAGCTTTTCCTTCTGTGCCCTTTCATCTGGGGTATAGGAGGAGGCACACTCACACTCAGCATGGGCCTTCCTATACCAGTTAAGGCAATCGAGACAATCTCCCACAGATTAGCCAACAGGTCAATCTGATGTAGATAACCTTCATGCAGCTCTCCCCAGGGAGTATAGATTATTTCACGTTGACAAAGCTCTAACAGCCTCCAAAAGGGACTTGTTCAAGTATATTCATTGCAGTGTTCTATATGATGACCAAAGACCAACAACAGTCATGGTTGAAATGTTTATCCCATGAAAAAAGATAAAGTTACCATACATCAATAGACTATCACATGGAAAGAAGAGAGGGTGTCTTCAGGTACCAGGGCAGACCAGGTAATATCCAAAGTGCACTGTTGTATGAAAAACACAAAAGGAGAGAAGGTATAAGCCATATGACAGCATGCTATTGTTTATATATGAAGAAAAGAAGGATATATACATTTACACATACATGTACATATCTGTATCACGTGTAACAAATATATATGCATATATACACACTCACATATATTTAAATGTACACAGTATATGTAGAAGTGTAAAAGTACACAAGGATATACTAAGGTGATCATTGCCTTAAAAGAAAGGAAGGAAAATTTCTTTTAGGCTATTTTAATATTTTACCTTTTGTAGATACTATAAAAGAAAGAGAATTTGTTAATATCAGTTATTTTGTAGGTTTCAGAAGGAGGGTGGCCTAAAGAGACCCATCAAACATACATCCAAGCAACTGCAGTCCAGCTGGAGGGTATGACAGGGATCAAGGAAAAGCCTTACAAATGAGTGCTCTTAGCTTGATATGGTCTCTACACAGGCTGTAGGTAGCTCTTCATTCTGTACTAGAAGGAAGACTCACCCTGGCACCCTAATACATTTCAGCATACCATCAGTTTGCAATGAAAATTTATTTTCAAATTAGCCTAAGGAAACATAATTTAGAAATATAAATCTACCCACATAAGCAAAACATTGGTAAATCAAATGCAGGTGGTTCACAGAGGGCTGCAAGGGTGCCTTTTAAATAGAGAGACTGCAATAGAAGGCTTAGTGGGTAAATGTGCTTGTTGCTAAGCCTGAGACCTGGGTTTGATCCTAGAGACCTACACACTTGAAGGAGAGAACTGGCTCCTACAAGTTGTCCTCTGACTTTCATGCATACCTACCTACCTACACACACATACACACACACACATATACACACACACACATATACACACACACACATACACACACACATACACACACATACACACACACCACTAAATAAATTTTAATATTATAAATTTTTAAAACACACAACTTTAATTTAAACAGAAGGATGGCAAATGAGAACACATTGCTTCCCTGTGGCAGGTAAACAAAATGCAGTTTGGGATGAAACTCGGATGGGAAAGGTTCCCTGCCTCCTCAGGCCTCTCTGATTCCTGATGCCCATGCTGCCCTGCTGGGTTATGATTGCACATTTATATATTTGTCCCTCACACTTGACCATGAGCTCCTCCATTCAGCTCAGTGGCCACAGCATCATTGTTTCCCCAGCTGTTCCCTCAGTATGTGGCCAGCAAAAGCTGCTTAATAAACATTGGCTAAATTGACCTCAGCAGTTGGCCACCAAACCACACAGTTCTCTCAGCTCATTCTCAGTGTCTGCAACCTTTGTACAACACTGAATGTTCACTGCCTTGGCCAGCTACGTGTCTTTCTTCATCCAGACAGCAGGCTACAAATGACAGAACTCGTGAGCAGAAGATGGAATCAGTACTAGCTACATGACCTAAAGGAAGTTATTTTATCTCCAGGAACTTCTTTGTTACCCATGAAACAGAGTTTACACCACCTTCCTTGACAAGTGATGAGATGCAGAGAGATGGTGCAGGCAGCATGCCTTGTACATGGCAACCACTAAATGAATAATAATCTTTACAATATTTTCTTACATTGCACATGTAAAAGAGTCATACTCCTTTGCAGGTGTTCTAAATGACTGACCTTTCTACCCTCAAGATGCTCACAGGGCTGTTTGTTTGTACATCCCAGTTGCTCAGCAAATGAAAGAGTATAAACTCCATTGTGTTGTCAAACTCTCCTGATAATGGGCATATAGGAGTGCCTTAGGGAACAACAGAAACTTTCTCAGGAGCTACAGTCCCAAAAACCTGATAGCCACAAAAGCCAGCACATACCAGTGGATTCCTACACTCCCTGAAACTTGATAGCCACCAAAGCTAGCACACACTAGTGGACTCAGGGTGTTGTCTTACAAATTCAGAGAATGGAAAGCTTGGACCACAGAGGGTGACTTTTAGATTTACTATCATAGATAGGAATTTTGGAGGGAAGGGGAGAGGGAGAGAGGGAGAGAGGGAGGGAGAGAGGGGGGGGAGGGAGGGAGGGAGGGAGGGAGGGAGGGAGGGAGGGAGGGAAGGAGGGAGGTAAAAAAGAGAGAAGCAGAGCTCCTGTGTGGAAAGGATCCTGAGAAAATAGGGTACTACTGAGTTGCTAGTCTGAGGGCTTTTTTATTTTTCTTGGCATTTTTTTATTCCATATGAACCACAATTACCCTTCCCTCCCTCCTCCCACTCATCCCCCAGCTCCTGCCCCCAACCCCACCCTACCATCCACTGCTCAAATGAGAATAAGGTCTCCTATGCGAAGTCAATGAAGCCTGGGATATCGGGTTGGGGCAGGATCCAGCCACTTTCTACTGGAGCGAGGCTAAGCAAGGTATCCCTCTATAGAGAATGGACTCCATAAAACAGTTCATACTTTAGGGATAAATCTCGGTCTCACTGCCAGAAGACCCACCGACTGCTCAAACCACGCAACACTCATCCATACTCAAAGGGCCTAGTGGTGGGTCCTGTGAAGGTTCTTTAGCTGTCAGTCCAGAGTCAGTGAGCTCCCAGTAGCTTGAGTGAGCTGTCTCTGTGGGTTTCCCCACCATGATCTTGAGCCCTTTGCTCATATAATACCCCCTCCGTCTCTTCAACTGAACTTCAGGACCTTGCATAAGCTCTGGGTCTCTGCATCTGTTTCCATCAGATGCTGGATGCTGGATGAAGTTTCTATGATGACAATTAGGATGATTATTGATTTAATCAGGGGAAAACCAGTTCATGCACCCTCCAAGGGCTTTTTAAAGAGCTTTTTGCAGAAATTGAGGTGAGGCATGGGGTGGAAGATGAGCCAGCCAGTCCCCTTAGCTCAACCAGATGACCAGGTGCATACTCTCTTTTTCTGTTACTTGGTCTCTTTATAAATTTTGGGAGAGGTACATTTAGGATATAAAGAAACATGAACCAGAATATTCTTTTGGCATTCCTGGCCTACAGTCCTAAGAACTGCTGTTTCGGGGGCC